>OZ035875.1:25089901-25729382 GCA_964034865.1 Eristalis intricaria | reverse complement strand
GTTCGTAAAAAGTGGCGGCGTAACTTCTACCACAGTTTTTAATATCAATAATGGTCTACAGCAGGGGGCTGTTGGTTCCCCGATATTGTTTGCTATTTTCACTGCAGATCTTCTAAGGTCTATGCCGCACCTAATCGCGTACGCCGATGACTTAGTGGCGTACAGATCAGGCCCGAAGGTAGAATTCATTAGTACCTTGTTGCAACGTGACTTTGACAATACTTTGACATATTGCGATGACTGGAAGCTGCGTATCAACTTCCAGAAGTGTGAGACTGTCCTTTTCCGTACCCCGCTGGCCATGGCCTCAAGGGATACGCGCGTAAACTGGAAGAAGTTCGGCATAGTTGACCCCCAGGGTCAGACGTTAGTCGTGAAAACTGTAGTTAGATATCTTGGCATTTGGTTGGATCATTTTCTGTATTTTAACAAACATATAGAGAAGGCTCTGACCAATGCTAGAAAAGCCTTTGCTGTGGCAAGTAAGCTGTTTTACAGCAGCCAACTTGATACCAGGGTGAAGGTCATCTGCTACATGGCCCTCATAAGGCCAGTCATGGTGTATGGTTGTCCCCTGCGGTTCAACGTGAGTCCTTCCCAGATGGCAAAGATGAGGGTGTTCGAGAGACGGTGTCTTAGGACTTGTCTCCGGTTCTATCGAACACCCGAGTCTGAGTACAAGAAGTACTATCCTAATGAGGTCCTGTACAACAGGGCAGACGTGAAGAGGATAGACAATTTTATCATTAAATTAATAAGAAGTCACACTGCAAGATGCATGAATTCTACCAAGAGTCTGATCTTCGGGGCTTACTATCCCAATTATATGTACCATGAGAGGGTGCGCCACAACGGCTTTGTCCCACCTGAAGCATTCCTCTATTTCGATCGGCTTGATCCAGGACGAACACGGAAGGATGTCCTGTAATCTACCACGCGATGCGCCGAACAGTTGACGACTCCTCTACGAATCGGATGTCCTCCGCGAACACGAAGATCTTCTCTGGTTCAGTAGAACGATCCCTGCTCGAGACAGGAGAGAGAGTGATAAGGAGCGGCACTTCTTTTGGTGGTTACACCAGAACCAGCCCTCGCCTTCGCCGCCCTGCCTATATGATATTAATCGTTGAGTTGGTATAACGGCCCACTTACCTAGTTGTAAGGCAGATTAGAAAAAAAAAAATAAAAAAGAGGTGCACAAGGCCGTGCGGATTATATATGATACGCATATACATAACATACACGCCCTTGCGTACACGTCCGTAGTATTACGGACATAGATTAAGTTAGATTAAGTATTTTTTAATAGGTATTAGGGCTTAGATTTAGATTTAGGTAAGGTAATAATAATAACAATGCATAGAGCGCCAAGTTTTTCTTAGTTTTCTTGGCCAGTAAGCCCTAAACAATAAAGTCTGTCCTAAGGACAAAAAAAACAATACTTTAGATGCCGAAAGGCAAATAGTAAGTAAGATTAGAATATTTTAGAGTAAAATAAAAATGAAATTAAAAAAAAAAACAGAGATAATGGATGATAGAGATATCCAACTTCGGCCATTTTTACCCCTAGCCCACAACGAAGATGTAGTGGTAATCCCTTGTATTTTACTTAAACTTTTACAACGCTCGTCAATTCACCACAATATGGCGGCCGATTCGTGAATTTTGTGGGAAAAGCGGCAGATTCATGAATTTAGTGGGAATCTATGTACTTTCCATGTAACGTACATGGGTGTGTTGTTCGGAGGGTGTTCAAAAGTTGACTAGTATTTTTAAGGGAATATTCTTACATTGTTATATGGACTTTCGTGAATAACAATGTATTGCAATGTCCATTTAACTTGAACTATTTGACCCAAAATTAATTCTTAAGTGTATATATAGCCTATTCATAAACCATACCTGACAAATTAACTCAAAAAATAAAGCCCGCTTTATACGCTTAAATCATGAATTCTGAAAAACTCATGAATTCAATTTAAACAATGTTTGATAAGAACAATGGCAAGATATTGAAACTTTTACTAATGCTAAAAAATGGTTGTCAAAACGTCTTATATGTGATTCACGCTTCAATAATATTTTTATTATATAATATTTTTACTATCGGTTAACTGAACGTGTGAATGTATTATTAATTTTTATTCATATGAAAAAATTCACACTATGTTGTGCATTCATTAATTATGTCCAAGTATTTCAGATTGTAAATTGCTCAAAGTTTTAATGAATCGACTTCATGAACATAAGCTTTGTTCGTTCGTTTACCCCATCCATACTGTTGTAAACAGAGATAACCTATAATAGAGATATCCAACTTCTACCTCCCTTGCCCCTTGATTTCATCTGACAGCGTTTTTTATACGCTTTTTGTCCCCTGTCTGTGAATACATGTGAGCTCTTGAGAACAGCTGTGGAGAAAGCTGATACCCTTCCCCACCTTATTAATGGGGTGAATTAGAGTTCTTATTTGAAAATTCGCTCGTTATTTGAACGTTTTTTCAAATTTCGGTGTTCAATTTTCAACACAGTATGGAGGGGTAAACGAACGAACAAAGCTTATGTTCATGAAGTCGATTCATTAAAACTTTGAGCAATTTACAATCTGAAATACTTGGACATAATTAACGAATGCACAACATAGTGTGAATTTTTTCATATGAATAAAAATTAATAATACATTCACGCGTTCAGTTAACCAATAATAAAAATATTATTGAAGCGTGAATCACAAATAAGATGTTTTGACAACCATTTTTTTAGCATTAGTAAAAGTTGCAATATCTTGCCATTGTTCTTATCAAATTGTTTAAATTGAATTCATGAGTTTTCCAGAATCAATGATTTAAGCGTATAAAGCGGGCTTCATTTTTTGAGTTAATTTGTCAGGTATGGTTTATGAATAGGCTATATATACACTTAAGAATTAATCTTAGGTCAAATAGTTCCAGTTAAATGGACTGCCGCTTTTTCCCACAAAATTCACGAATCGGCCGCCATATTGTGGTGAATTGACGAGCGTTGTAAATGTATAAGTGAAATACAAGGGATTACCACTACATCTTCGTTGTGGGCTAGGGGTAAAAATGGCCGAAGTTGGATATCTCTATCATCCATTATCTCTGGTTGTAAATTGAACACCGAAATTTGAAAAAACGTTCAAATAACGAGCGAATTTTCAATTACTAAGGTGGGGAAGGGTATCAGCTGTCTCCACAGCTGTTCTCAAGAGCTCACCCGTATTAACAGACACGGGACAAAAAGCATATAAAAGACGCTGTCAGATGAAATCAATGGGCAAGGGAGATAGAAGTTGGATATCTCTATTATAGGTTATCACTGGAAAAAACTATGGAATCAAAATTATACTCTATTACGCTTTGGAAATGATCTGCTACACGTATTTTGAAGGGCGTAACGTATGTTTGATTGTCGTAAAAAAAACGTAACAATAATGACATTTTGGTTATTCGTTGGTATGGTAGCGTACTCCAATTAGTGCAAATATAAGCGGGTACAAAACTTATTCAGAATAAACGAGTTCAAAGTAAATAATTAGTTCAAAATTAATATTTTCATAAGCTAGGCAGAACAAATGGACAAATTATTAAATTTATTTCTGTATTAGACAGTTACAGTGTTTTCCCCAGTGATGTTCTCTTTTTCATATTTGAACTATTTTCACATTGAACTATAAAGACATTTCGTAGGCTTAGCTTTTAGTAGTGCCAATCTCAATGATACCTATTAATTATAAATTCATTATAATTCTGCCCTCGTGACGATTCAATCGCCCCCGATTGAGCTACTTAGTTTAAACAGAAGTGTTTCCTCCAGGATCCAAACCATCAACTACAATTTCCTCCCTAGGTTTCACCCACTTCTTCAACCTACTCGAATCTAGTACGCCGTGGTATGGCAGCGGCGCCATTTGACATCCATCGACGATCATTCCCTAGGTTCCAGAGAAGAGATAACCTATAATACATATCCTATCCTCCCTTATCTCTGCTAGGTTCTTCTTCACTACATATGGGCCACGGTTTATACCGAAGTAGGTATTAACTTGTTATTAGTTCCGACTGAAGTGTATACATTCCTTATAACTACGTATTCACCGACAACAAACTGTCTGCTATGGTATGATGGTCATCGAAGTAGTTCCAGTTATACTGTTGGGACCTCCTTATTCCTTCAGAAGCTTTGTTTCTTAACCTGGCCAAATGTATTTTTTCCCTGTCAGCATACATTTCATCTAAGTATTCAGTTAGTTAAGGCTCGACACCAAACAACCTGCTGCGAGATATATTTCGTGCTTTACTAACTTCACTCGTTAAATTGTTATTAAATCTCTTCAAAAAATCACCAAACTCCCGCGATGTAAAACTAGTACCGCGATTGCTAGTTAGCCTACCTAGTCGAATGTAATTGAAGTATCTTTCCAGCGCACAAATCGTCTCTCTAGTCCCGGGTATATTCACAGCATATAGTTTCACATATTTAGTGAAAGCATCTATTACAACAAGGATGTATTTACTTCTCGAACTAATACCGGGGAGCGGACCGAAGTGGTCTACGTGCACTGTGTCAAAGGGTTCCGCACACTTCTCTATACTATACAAGTTTCAATCGGTGCTCCTACAAGGACTGAGAGAAAAATACATTTCAGACAGTTCCTTATGAACCTGTTTAACTTTCTCTTAAGGTTAAGGCACCTGATATTTGTAGTTCTCAAACATGAGAGCCCACATGGCCACTCGGGTATGCACATCTTTCTTCCTAAATGTTTGCGTGAGGGCTTCACAATCTGTGACAATAGTGAACGGTAGACGGTCAATATAAGTTCTAAACGGAGCCAAAGCGTAAACGACTAATGTCTCCAACTCAAAACTAATCAACTTAGTTTCTGCATCAGAAGCTTTCTTCGAGAAAAATGCAACTGAGTGGAATTTTCATCCCTTTGCTTTAGCATAAGCACTGCACCAAACCCATGTGAACTTGTATCACAGTGTTGCTCGGTTTCACGTTTTGGATCATACGTTTCTAGTATTGGTGTAGAAGCCAGCTTACTTCGCAGCTTCTCGAAGGGAATAACACATTAGTCTGACCAGACAAATTTTGCATCTTTCTTCAGAGGATGTGTCAGCGGTCTGGCAATACTCGAAAATCCTTTGACAAAACGGCGGAAATAAGAAAACAGTCCTTTACATCTTTGCAGGATATGTTCGAATGACCTCAAAATGATCATCGTTGGGGCGGATTCCCTCATCACTTACACAAATAATCAATCCTGTCATAAGCAAACTTACATTTTTAAAAATTCAACTCAAGCCTAGCCTCTCTTAACAATGTAAGGACCTCAATCAGAATATGATTATGCGCATGTAAATCAGCAGTAGCAAGACATATTTCGTCCAAATAAACAATTATTAGTCCTTTGTCAATCACTGGTTTGAGTGTTAGGAGCGTTCTTCAGACTAAAAGGCATAAATACATATCCGAAATGGCCGAAAGAGGTGACAAAGGCAGTATACTTAAAGTGAAGATCTTATTTGCAAAATATTCTAAACAAACATCGATCAGTGGCAGAGGGAAATTTCCCCTCACCGTATGTTTATTTAAAGCTCGATAGTCTACACACATACGCACATCCCCATTTTTCTTTCGCACTAGCACTAAGACTGAAGCATAAGGCGAATCGCTGCGTCTGACTATTCTCTTATTTTGAACCTCTGTTCTCTTACAATAAATCGGTACGTCTTTAGTTAGCCTAATAGTCATGGTATAAGTATTAGTTTTCGCGCTGACCTCGGATTCTAATTAATACTTATATGTTACTGTCCCGACGGCATTTGTACGAGATGCACCTAATGTCTTGCATACATCTATATCAGTATCGCCTTAGTCAGAGGTCTCCACTGCATTAACTAGACGAACTAAATCGGAAAAGTGCTTTGTCTTTTTCTCATCACCGGTTTCTATTATTTCCTCGCGGAGATACAGTATCTCGGATTCTTTTTCGTTTGGCCTAGTTACTTCAGATTCATTTACACAGATTATATCCGAAACTGGTAACACTCCTTCAGTCAGAACTTTACAATCATTAACTAGCAACTATCTTATTTTCACTAGCGGCGGTCCCATTTAAATCACTTTTGCCAAAAGGCTTAACAACTTTCCCTAGGTTCCAGAGAAGAGATAACCTATAATACATATCCTATCCTCCCTTATCTCTGCTAGGTTCTTCTTCACTACATATGGGCCACGGTTTATACCGAAGTAGGTATTAACTTGTTATTAGTTCCGACTGAAGTGTATACATTCCTTATAACTACGTATTCACCGACAACAAACTGTCTGCTATGGTATGATGGTCATCGAAGTAGTTCCAGTTATACTGTTGGGACCTCCTTATTCCTTCAGAAGCTTTGTTTCTTAACCTGGCCAAATGTATTTTTTCCCTGTCAGCATACATTTCATCTAAGTATTCAGTTAGTTAAGGCTCGACACCAAACAACCTGCTGCGAGATATATTTCGTGTTTTACTAACTTCACTCGTTAAATTGTTATTAAATCTCTTCAAAAAATCACCAAACTCCCGCGATGTAAAACTAGTACCGCGATTGCTAGTTAGCCTACCTAGTCGAATGTAATTGAAGTATCTTTCCAGCGCACAAATCGTCTCTCTAGTCCCGGGTATATTCACAGCATATAGTTTCACATATTTAGTGAAAGCATCTATTACAACAAGGATGTATTTACTTCTCGAACTAATACCGGGGAGCGGACCGAAGTGGTCTACGTGCACTGTGTCAAAGGGTTCCGCACACTTCTCTATACTATACAAGTTTCAATCGGTGCTCCTACAAGGACTGAGAGAAAAATACATTTCAGACAGTTCCTTATGAACCTGTTTAACTTTCTCTTAAGGTTAAGGCACCTGATATTTGTAGTTCTCAAACATGAGAGCCCACATGGCCACTCGGGTATGCACATCTTTCTTCCTAAATGTTTGCGTGAGGGCTTCACAATCTGTGACAATAGTGAACGGTAGACGGTCAATATAAGTTCTAAACGGAGCCAAAGCGTAAACGACTAATGTCTCCAACTCAAAACTAATCAACTTAGTTTCTGCATCAGAAGCTTTCTTCGAGAAAAATGCAACTGAGTGGAATTTTCATCCCTTTGCTTTAGCATAAGCACTGCACCAAACCCATGTGAACTTGTATCACAGTGTTGCTCGGTTTCACGTTTTGGATCATACGTTTCTAGTATTGGTGTAGAAGCCAGCTTACTTCGCAGCTTCTCGAAGGGAATAACACATTAGTCTGACCAGACAAATTTTGCATCTTTCTTCAGAGGATGTGTCAGCGGTCTGGCAATACTCGAAAATCCTTTGACAAAACGGCGGAAATAAGAAAACAGTCCTTTACATCTTTGCAGGATATGTTCGAATGACCTCAAAATGATCATCGTTGGGGCGGATTCCCTCATCACTTACACAAATAATCAATCCTGTCATAAGCAAACTTACATTTTTAAAAATTCAACTCAAGCCTAGCCTCTCTTAACAATGTAAGGACCTCAATCAGAATATGATTATGCGCATGTAAATCAGCAGTAGCAAGACATATTTCGTCCAAATAAACAATTATTAGTCCTTTGTCAATCACTGGTTTGAGTGTTAGGAGCGTTCTTCAGACTAAAAGGCATAAATACATATCCGAAATGGCCGAAAGAGGTGACAAAGGCAGTATACTTAAAGTGAAGATCTTATTTGCAAAATATTCTAAACAAACATCGATCAGTGGCAGAGGGAAATTTCCCCTCACCGTATGTTTATTTAAAGCTCGATAGTCTACACACATACGCACATCCCCATTTTTCTTTCGCACTAGCACTAAGACTGAAGCATAAGGCGAATCGCTGCGTCTGACTATTCTCTTATTTTGAACCTCTGTTCTCTTACAATAAATCGGTACGTCTTTAGTTAGCCTAATAGTCATGGTATAAGTATTAGTTTTCGCGCTGACCTCGGATTCTAATTAATACTTATATGTTACTGTCCCGACGGCATTTGTACGAGATGCACCTAATGTCTTGCATACATCTATATCAGTATCGCCTTAGTCAGAGGTCTCCACTGCATTAACTAGACGAACTAAATCGGAAAAGTGCTTTGTCTTTTTCTCATCACCGGTTTCTATTATTTCCTCGCGGAGATACAGTATCTCGGATTCTTTTTCGTTTGGCCTAGTTACTTCAGATTCATTTACACAGATTATATCCGAAACTGGTAACACTCCTTCAGTCAGAACTTTACAATCATTAACTAGCAACTATCTTATTTTCACTAGCGGCGGTCCCATTTAAATCACTTTTGCCAAAAGGCTTAACAACTTTCCCTAGGTTCCAGAGAAGAGATAACCTATAATACATATCCTATCCTCCCTTATCTCTGCTAGGTTCTTCTTCACTACATATGGGCCACGGTTTATACCGAAGTAGGTATTAACTTGTTATTAGTTCCGACTGAAGTGTATACATTCCTTATAACTACGTATTCACCGACAACAAACTGTCTGCTATGGTATGATGGTCATCGAAGTAGTTCCAGTTATACTGTTGGGACCTCCTTATTCCTTCAGAAGCTTTGTTTCTTAACCTGGCCAAATGTATTTTTTCCCTGTCAGCATACATTTCATCTAAGTATTCAGTTAGTTAAGGCTCGACACCAAACAACCTGCTGCGAGATATATTTCGTGTTTTACTAACTTCACTCGTTAAATTGTTATTAAATCTCTTCAAAAAATCACCAAACTCCCGCGATGTAAAACTAGTACCGCGATTGCTAGTTAGCCTACCTAGTCGAATGTAATTGAAGTATCTTTCCAGCGCACAAATCGTCTCTCTAGTCCCGGGTATATTCACAGCATATAGTTTCACATATTTAGTGAAAGCATCTATTACAACAAGGATGTATTTACTTCTCGAACTAATACCGGGGAGCGGACCGAAGTGGTCTACGTGCACTGTGTCAAAGGGTTCCGCACACTTCTCTATACTATACAAGTTTCAATCGGTGCTCCTACAAGGACTGAGAGAAAAATACATTTCAGACAGTTCCTTATGAACCTGTTTAACTTTCTCTTAAGGTTAAGGCACCTGATATTTGTAGTTCTCAAACATGAGAGCCCACATGGCCACTCGGGTATGCACATCTTTCTTCCTAAATGTTTGCGTGAGGGCTTCACAATCTGTGACAATAGTGAACGGTAGACGGTCAATATAAGTTCTAAACGGAGCCAAAGCGTAAACGACTAATGTCTCCAACTCAAAACTAATCAACTTAGTTTCTGCATCAGAAGCTTTCTTCGAGAAAAATGCAACTGAGTGGAATTTTCCATCGCTTTGCTTTAGCATAAGCACTGCACCAAACCCATGTGAACTTGTATCACAGTGTTGCTCGGTTTCACGTTTTGGATCATACGTTTCTAGTATTGGTGTAGAAGCCAGCTTACTTCGCAGCTTCTCGAAGGGAATAACACATTAGTCTGACCAGACAAATTTTGCATCTTTCTTCAGAGGATGTGTCAGCGGTCTGGCAATACTCGAAAACCCTTTGACAAAACGGCGGAAATAAGAAAACAGTCCTTTACATCTTTGCAGGATATGTTCGAATGACCTCAAAATGATCATCGTTGGGGCGGATTCCCTCATCACTTACACAAATAATCAATCCTGTCATAAGCAAACTTACATTTTTAAAAATTCAACTCAAGCCTAGCCTCTCTTAACAATGTAAGGACCTCAATCAGAATATGATTATGCGCATCTAAATCAGCAGTAGCAAGACATATTTCGTCCAAATAAACAATTATTAGTCCTTTGTCAATCACTGGTTTGAGTGTTAGGAGCGTTCTTCAGACTAAAAGGCATAAATACATATCCGAAATGGCCGAAAGAGGTGACAAAGGCAGTATACTTAAAGTGAAGATCTTATTTGCAAAATATTCTAAACAAACATCGATCAGTGGCAGAGGGAAATTTCCCCTCACCGTATGTTTATTTAAAGCTCGATAGTCTACACACATACGCACATCCCCATTTTTCTTTCGCACTAGCACTAAGACTGAAGCATAAGGCGAATCGCTGCGTCTGACTATTCTCTTATTTTGAACCTCTGTTCTCTTACAATAAATCGGTACGTCTTTAGTTAGCCTAATAGTCATGGTATAAGTATTAGTTTTCGCGCTGACCTCGGATTCTAATTAATACTTATATGTTACTGTCCCGACGGCATTTGTACGAGATGCACCTAATGTCTTGCATACATCTATATCAGTATCGCCTTAGTCAGAGGTCTCCACTGCATTAACTAGACGAACTAAATCGGAAAAGTGCTTTGTCTTTTTCTCATCACCGGTTTCTATTATTTCCTCGCGGAGATACAGTATCTCGGATTCTTTTTCGTTTGGCCTAGTTACTTCAGATTCATTTACACAGATTATATCCGAAACTGGTAACACTCCTTCAGTCAGAACTTTACAATCATTAACTAGCAACTATCTTATTTTCACTAGCGGCGGTCCCATTTAAATCACTTTTGCCAAAAGGCTTAACAACTTTCCCTAGGTTCCAGAGAAGAGATAACCTATAATACATATCCTATCCTCCCTTATCTCTGCTAGGTTCTTCTTCACTACATATGGGCCACGGTTTATACCGAAGTAGGTATTAACTTGTTATTAGTTCCGACTGAAGTGTATACATTCCTTATAACTACGTATTCACCGACAACAAACTGTCTGCTATGGTATGATGGTCATCGAAGTAGTTCCAGTTATACTGTTGGGACCTCCTTATTCCTTCAGAAGCTTTGTTTCTTAACCTGGCCAAATGTATTTTTTCCCTGTCAGCATACATTTCATCTAAGTATTCAGTTAGTTAAGGCTCGACACCAAACAACCTGCTGCGAGATATATTTCGTGTTTTACTAACTTCACTCGTTAAATTGTTATTAAATCTCTTCAAAAAATCACCAAACTCCCGCGATGTAAAACTAGTACCGCGATTGCTAGTTAGCCTACCTAGTCGAATGTAATTGAAGTATCTTTCCAGCGCACAAATCGTCTCTCTAGTCCCGGGTATATTCACAGCATATAGTTTCACATATTTAGTGAAAGCATCTATTACAACAAGGATGTATTTACTTCTCGAACTAATACCGGGGAGCGGACCGAAGTGGTCTACGTGCACTGTGTCAAAGGGTTCCGCACACTTCTCTATACTATACAAGTTTCAATCGGTGCTCCTACAAGGACTGAGAGAAAAATACATTTCAGACAGTTCCTTATGAACCTGTTTAACTTTCTCTTAAGGTTAAGGCACCTGATATTTGTAGTTCTCAAACATGAGAGCCCACATGGCCACTCGGGTATGCACATCTTTCTTCCTAAATGTTTGCGTGAGGGCTTCACAATCTGTGACAATAGTGAACGGTAGACGGTCAATATAAGTTCTAAACGGAGCCAAAGCGTAAACGACTAATGTCTCCAACTCAAAACTAATCAACTTAGTTTCTGCATCAGAAGCTTTCTTCGAGAAAAATGCAACTGAGTGGAATTTTCCATCGCTTTGCTTTAGCATAAGCACTGCACCAAACCCATGTGAACTTGTATCACAGTGTTGCTCGGTTTCACGTTTTGGATCATACGTTTCTAGTATTGGTGTAGAAGCCAGCTTACTTCGCAGCTTCTCGAAGGGAATAACACATTAGTCTGACCAGACAAATTTTGCATCTTTCTTCAGAGGATGTGTCAGCGGTCTGGCAATACTCGAAAACCCTTTGACAAAACGGCGGAAATAAGAAAACAGTCCTTTACATCTTTGCAGGATATGTTCGAATGACCTCAAAATGATCATCGTTGGGGCGGATTCCCTCATCACTTACACAAATAATCAATCCTGTCATAAGCAAACTTACATTTTTAAAAATTCAACTCAAGCCTAGCCTCTCTTAACAATGTAAGGACCTCAATCAGAATATGATTATGCGCATCTAAATCAGCAGTAGCAAGACATATTTCGTCCAAATAAACAATTATTAGTCCTTTGTCAATCACTGGTTTGAGTGTTAGGAGCGTTCTTCAGACTAAAAGGCATAAATACATATCCGAAATGGCCGAAAGAGGTGACAAAGGCAGTATACTTAAAGTGAAGATCTTATTTGCAAAATATTCTAAACAAACATCGATCAGTGGCAGAGGGAAATTTCCCCTCACCGTATGTTTATTTAAAGCTCGATAGTCTACACACATACGCACATCCCCATTTTTCTTTCGCACTAGCACTAAGACTGAAGCATAAGGCGAATCGCTGCGTCTGACTATTCTCTTATTTTGAACCTCTGTTCTCTTACAATAAATCGGTACGTCTTTAGTTAGCCTAATAGTCATGGTATAAGTATTAGTTTTCGCGCTGACCTCGGATTCTAATTAATACTTATATGTTACTGTCCCGACGGCATTTGTACGAGATGCACCTAATGTCTTGCATACATCTATATCAGTATCGCCTTAGTCAGAGGTCTCCACTGCATTAACTAGACGAACTAAATCGGAAAAGTGCTTTGTCTTTTTCTCATCACCGGTTTCTATTATTTCCTCGCGGAGATACAGTATCTCGGATTCTTTTTCGTTTGGCCTAGTTACTTCAGATTCATTTACACAGATTATATCCGAAACTGGTAACACTCCTTCAGTCAGAACTTTACAATCATTAACTAGCAACTATCTTATTTTCACTAGCGGCGGTCCCATTTAAATCACTTTTGCCAAAAGGCTTAACAACTTTCCCTAGGTTCCAGAGAAGAGATAACCTATAATACATATCCTATCCTCCCTTATCTCTGCTAGGTTCTTCTTCACTACATATGGGCCACGGTTTATACCGAAGTAGGTATTAACTTGTTATTAGTTCCGACTGAAGTGTATACATTCCTTATAACTACGTATTCACCGACAACAAACTGTCTGCTATGGTATGATGGTCATCGAAGTAGATCCAGTTATACTGTTGGGACCTCCTTATTCCTTCAGAAGCTTTGTTTCTTAACCTGGCCAAATGTATTTTTTCCCTGTCAGCATACATTTCATCTAAGTATTCAGTTAGTTAAGGCTCGACACCAAACAACCTGCTGCGAGATATATTTCGTGCTTTACTAACTTCACTCGTTAAATTGTTATTAAATCTCTTCAAAAAATCACCAAACTCCCGCGATGTAAAACTAGTACCGCGATTGCTAGTTAGCCTACCTAGTCGAATGTAATTGAAGTATCTTTCCAGCGCACAAATCGTCTCTCTAGTCCCGGGTATATTCACAGCATATAGTTTCACATATTTAGTGAAAGCATCTATTACAACAAGGATGTATTTACTTCTCGAACTAATACCGGGGAGCGGACCGAAGTGGTCTACGTGCACTGTGTCAAAGGGTTCCGCACACTTCTCTATACTATACAAGTTTCAATCGGTGCTCCTACAAGGACTGAGAGAAAAATACATTTCAGACAGTTCCTTATGAACCTGTTTAACTTTCTCTTAAGGTTAAGGCACCTGATATTTGTAGTTCTCAAACATGAGAGCCCACATGGCCACTCGGGTATGCACATCTTTCTTCCTAAATGTTTGCGTGAGGGCTTCACAATCTGTGACAATAGTGAACGGTAGACGGTCAATATAAGTTCTAAACGGAGCCAAAGCGTAAACGACTAATGTCTCCAACTCAAAACTAATCAACTTAGTTTCTGCATCAGAAGCTTTCTTCGAGAAAAATGCAACTGAGTGGAATTTTCCATCGCTTTGCTTTAGCATAAGCACTGCACCAAACCCATGTGAACTTGTATCACAGTGTTGCTCGGTTTCACGTTTTGGATCATACGTTTCTAGTATTGGTGTAGAAGCCAGCTTACTTCGCAGCTTCTCGAAGGGAATAACACATTAGTCTGACCAGACAAATTTTGCATCTTTCTTCAGAGGATGTGTCAGCGGTCTGGCAATACTCGAAAATCCTTTGACAAAACGGCGGAAATAAGAAAACAGTCCTTTACATCTTTGCAGGATATGTTCGAATGACCTCAAAATGATCATCGTTGGGGCGGATTCCCTCATCACTTACACAAATAATCAATCCTGTCATAAGCAAACTTACATTTTTAAAAATTCAACTCAAGCCTAGCCTCTCTTAACAATGTAAGGACCTCAATCAGAATATGATTATGCGCATCTAAATCAGCAGTAGCAAGACATATTTCGTCCAAATAAACAATTATTTGTCCTTTGTCAATCACTGGTTTGAGTGTTAGGAGCGTTCTTCAGACTAAAAGGCATAAATACATATCCGAAATGGCCGAAAGAGGTGACAAAGGCAGTATACTTAAAGTGAAGATCTTATTTGCAAAATATTCTAAACAAACATCGATCAGTGGCAGAGGGAAATTTCCCCTCACCGTATGTTTATTTAAAGCTCGATAGTCTACACACATACGCACATCCCCATTTTTCTTTCGCACTAGCACTAAGACTGAAGCATAAGGCGAATCGCTGCGTCTGACTATTCTCTTATTTTGAACCTCTGTTCTCTTACAATAAATCGGTACGTCTTTAGTTAGCCTAATAGTCATGGTATAAGTATTAGTTTTCGCGCTGACCTCGGATTCTAATTAATACTTATATGTTACTGTCCCGACGGCATTTGTACGAGATGCACCTAATGTCTTGCATACATCTATATCAGTATCGCCTTAGTCAGAGGTCTCCACTGCATTAACTAGACGAACTAAATCGGAAAAGTGCTTTGTCTTTTTCTCATCACCGGTTTCTATTATTTCCTCGCGGAGATACAGTATCTCGGATTCTTTTTCGTTTGGCCTAGTTACTTCAGATTCATTTACATAGATTATATCCGAAACTGGTAACACTCCTTCAGTCAGAACTTTACAATCATTAACTAGCAACTATCTTATTTTCACTAGCGGCGGTCCCATTTAAATCACTTTTGCCAAAAGGCTTAACAACTTTCGCTTCTATCGGAAAACCTAACTCGCTTAACAGTACCTACTCTTTATGGACTAGAAGATTAAACGCAATAAGTACACTGACATCTTTAGGTATATCATAAATCTTTTTTTTTCATACTTTGATTGATTGTGAACAAAAAAACAGCTGTTATAAGCTTCTTTTTAATCGACATAAATAAATATTAAATTTGGGCAACGCGTCACGTCCCACTAATAGGGATACAACTAGTTCTTCATCTGGAAGAAATAAAATGGTGTGAGTTACAATTCTACCGCGAATCTTTTTTTTGCACCTCACTTTTCAACATACTAGTGTCTGTCCATTGAGTACCGTCAGTTATTTTTTTCCATTGATACCGGGGACAAGCGATTCTTTAATGAAGCTACTAGGACCGCCAGAATCAAAGAGACATAACAAAATGTTTGCGTCAGTGTACTTATTTCGTAGTATATAGTGCACTGGTTCTAATAATGGCCATATTGTGAGCAATTGTAAAACCTCACGTTCTCCATCGATGTGTTCATAACCCCAACAGGAACTGCGGCGGTGTTTATAGTCCCCGGTTTTGCTGCAACGGTGGCGGCGGTGGGATATACTACATTTTTCGGTGGTGCACCGAGGGTCCTCCTCTTCTCGAACCTGTCCAGCAGGGACTTCAGCTGTCTCATTGATGTGGCCCCCAATAACACGGCGATGTTGCTGCTCCGATCGTTCAATACGTCGATAATTCGATGCAATGCAGGAGAATCTGCAACACATATCTTTTAATTGATACTGTGGACTTTAGCGTTCTCGCACGAAGGAAGAGATGTCGCCTACACGGGATGCCAAGAGAGAAGCCAGAGAATTGAAAGAGAAATACAGCCAAATAAAAAATTGGCTTTTCGCGGAAATAAATCTCTCATCACTGAAATTGAAAATCTGGATACACCTTTATTCTTCTTTAGGTACTTTTTCGGCAATTAACTAGTATCCGCCATTACGAAAGAAACAAATCTATTTTCTGTTGAAAAAGATGCAAGAAGACCTGCTTATATAACTGAACAGTATATTGGAGTCTGCTTGTACATGTCTGTTGTTCACTTGGGATCAAGTGCTAATATTGCTGTACGATTATGCAGAAATATGTCGCGTAATCAAAATGAACAAGTTTATTTTGAAAATTTCTACTCATCGATTCCATTAGCCGTGTACCTTGGAAAATGTGGAATACATTGTCTTGGAGCAATAAGAAGACCAAGAATTCCCAATTACAAGCTTCTCAGCGACAAGGATTACCCAAAGAAGAACGTGGAACGTCTCAAGAACTTGTGGCTGATATTGGTGGAGTAGAGATAACAAGTGTGGTTTGGAAAGACAATAAAATAGTTACCCTCCTATCAAAATTTACCGGAGGGTTACTTTTTACAAAAGCTAAACGCTTCAAGAAAGAAAAAAAAGCTTCTGAAATCCCTTGCCCGAATTTAGTAAGGGAGTATAATAGGCAGATGGGAGGAGTCGATCTCCTACATGGGTTAATTAGGCGCTATAAGATAAAAATTAGGACTAAAAAATGGTACCTACGACTTTTTAACCACTTGCTTGATATGACAACGATAAATTCGTGGTTGCTCTACCGTTAATGTCGTAGTAAAAGGGGAGAAAACTATTTACCTCTAGCAGAATATCGAACAGAGGTTGCATATTACATGTGCAACCAAGGCATCCAATCTACAAGCAAAAGAGGAAGGCCAAGTGATCTGGAATAAACCATCCAAGAAAAAAATTAAATTTATAAAATAATAACTGCTTTATTAAAATATACACAAGCACAAAATCTTGTTTCCTACCACTGCACGATGTAGCAGATATGATACAATCAGTTTTTTTTAGCAATAAATAAAGACTAATTAACTACAGATTTTTTTTATTATTTTTCTAGTATTTGCAGCCAAAAATTACATAAGAAAATATTGTATCTAGAAAAAATCGCGCAGTGTAGGGTTAAAGATATGCATAAAGAAGAAAACATAGATGCAGTGAGCAAATCGAAAGCTAAGTCCTTCAACAGGTACAAAAGAAACAACTCTCCAAATATACAGTCGACTGCAAAAGATCTGAAACACCAAAAAATGATGGACCGCATTTGGTAGGAAGTTTACCAAGTGTCAGGTGAAAACCATTTTTCATCCATGTGCAGAAACACCAAACATATACAGGCCATTGAAACCGACGAAGAAAGTGACGTGAATTGAACGAAATTGGTACGAAATGGTGGATTTTAACAACAAAACAAAAATTAAAATTAAACTAGATTCAGGTGCCCAATGTAACGTTTTCCCAAAATATTTAGTCAATGAACCAAATTTGAAAACAATACAGAAAAAATGTATAATATTCATTAGACATGAAATGCCCGTAATTGCAGAACTCAAAGCAAATCTTATCATAAGAAAGAAAAAATATTACCTAAAATCTCTTGCTGTGGATGCAAGTCTCACCAATTCTCGGTAAGAAAGCATGTGAAGAAGCCAAACTAATTCTCAGAATAAATGCAATAAACGAGGTAGTTAAGAATAATTACATAGGTTATTTAAAAGACTTTCAATACGATATAGATCTAAAAGATAAACCAGTTTTAAAAGCTTATCCACCCCGTAGAACAAGACTGAACATGGATAACAAGGTACAAAAAGGTATAACAAAACCAACAACTGAAGCGACACCCTGTGACTCCCCGATGGTTGTATGTATGTGTATCGACCCAGAAGACCTAATAAAAGTTTTCGACATTGTTCGGCGAATACATATTTAGTGTTTCTGTTTAACAAGTCGAGCAATCTGGGAAATCGGTGTTAACCGAAATTTGAATTCTCTATAATAATCAACTGATAGATTAGATCACTGTAATTTCAAAACTATTTTGTTGTACCTAGCGTAATTTATTACCATATAATATTTATAAACATTGAATAATCAACGCCTGCCGCCACCACGTCCCCTTCCACCTCTTCCACGTAAACCACCCCTTATTCCACGAGTACCACGTCCTCTTCCGCGATTGTTTCTTCCGGAATCCTTTTTTTTTGCTTTGGATTTCGGTGTGTCATCTATTAAAAGAGTCTCTAATGGCAGACTGTCTGGAAGTATGAAATATCTTATATTGTTGCCACGAATGCTTAACGACTCCAATTGAACAGGATCTCTATTTTTGATTGTCATTTTAACTGTTTTTAGATGTGTATTCATAGCAACATCAACTCCAGTTATGGTCCCATATATTTGGGTTCCATTTTTTAACTCCACAGTTACAGTCTCGTGACTTAATTTCATTAGAAATCTAGAATAATAAATACAAGACATTCATTATAAATTTATATTAGTCTAAACAAAAACAACCTGACTAATTTCATATTTGCAAAATTCTTTAAATGTAAAACTACAAAGCTGGTAGATGGTTTGACAGATTCAAATACACATTATTTTAAACGCAATGCTGTTGGTGGTAATTATCATGGTCTATGTGTTATTCAATTTTCCAGTTTGAAATTTACTGCAAAAACTGCTTTATGATTCTAATCCGCGTACACACTATACCACATGTGGTACGCCCCGCTCGTACGATGGAGCAATTTGTAATATGTCTAAATGTTTATATGTGTCGCCGAAATAGGCACAAAATTTAAAGAACAAAAATTGATTAATCGCTTAGTTTAGGAGATATCAAGGTATAAATATTAAGCTTTTCCAATGAAAATTGCAGTGAAATTAAAAATCATTTTGCTTCCAATAAAAAATAGTGTTGCATACTTCTAGGAGTAAACACTTTTTAAACCCAAAAATAATTCATACTTGTAGGAGATTTTACTTTAAATATATTTGAATGGAAAATTAGGTATTCTTCTAGGGACTGAGACAATAGAGTGGTACAATAGGTTCGCAGTACTGGTGTCTCGTTATGACCAGAATTGTTAATTTATTATTAATATGATTGATTGTAATCTGATTGCAGATTGCAAAAGCCACAAAACGAGGATATGCGGATACGGTTGACAGATGAAAATTTGGGGGGAATCAACATTAGATGAACAGCTGATTACTGCGCAGAAAATGTGTGTATGGAGATATATGTACAGTGGACTCTTCCTAAGTCGAATTGTCACGGGATATCATAATTTGTTCGAGTTGGAGAGTTCGAGAGAGGGAGGTTTTTGTATGAAAATTTGAAAGAAATGTGATGAGAAACGTGGTGTAAGCCACAAACAGACATCATTTGGCCTTCAGACTTATTGACAGTCATTGCAAATGCCAATCTAATTGGAAATCAAAGCCGATTGAATTGAATTGGGACATCTGTAGGTATAATAGGAATCCGCGGCAGTAATATATTTTCACCTCGAAATTTAACATTTAAAATTATGACTTCGATAACATTATTCATAATTTTTCTTAATGACTAATAGCGTGCCGTTGCACAGCCGCGGTCTGTTCAAATCACGAAGCAAAATTACCGGAGATCCGAACTTCTTTTGTAAATTATGCGGTGGCTGGCCTGGTAAGTCCAATGTGCTCAAAAACTCTGTCGGATAATTGACAGCTGCGGTGGTCTCGCAGACTGTATCAACAGATTTGTATAACACTAAGTCTCCTGGCATCAACTGTTGAATCTTGAAGTTCAATTCGTTAACGCCCACATTTTTTGCTGCTAAAATTGCTGTTTCAACCAGCCACTCATGATTAATGTATTGTGCGTGTACGTCAGGAAATATCTGGTCAATGAGAGCATCCTACAAATTAACGATTGGGCAGAAATCCGCCGGTAATTGAATGCACCCAGTTTCATCCGTAGTAACTTTTCCATCGCCGATATCTAACAGTTGATTTGAGAATGCTTCACCCGGTGGATCTTGAAGCATTTGAACGTCCTTACTTGATGTCAGTTCCAATTTTTCAACATTGCGCCACAGTGGCGATGATTTTTGAGTTGAAAATTAATAAATTACTATTATTTATTAAACAATTGCACTTATGAATACAGAAAATAGACAAAACCCTAAAAACCAGGCCTAACGAATGTATATACGAAATTTCATTCAAATTAGTTCAGCCGTTTTGGAGGAGTTTGACTACAAACACTGTGACATGAGAAATTTATATATATAGAAGATATATTTCTATTATAAATGTAAAACTATATAAACTTATATAGATTATGTAGATTTATGTAGATATATTAACATATGAACACATGTATATAAGTTTGTATGGTTATACATTTATAATAGAAATATATACATACTTAAATCCACTTAAATGGAAATGGTGCGTCCAAACGATTAGAAATCTTGTTCATCTTTTTCATCCTCACCAGCAATAAGCAGCTTCATTTCTTCTCCAAGTGCCATCATTCTGGAGTGTTTGCAACATTCTGTCAGATTTTCAAATACATGGCTTATTTGGGTTGGTGCATTTATTTCCAGCAGTTGTAGGGTGAACTACCCAGTAGCGAGTCCCCTAAAGGGAAGTTTTGACTTCGTTGCTCTCTCAAAATTAATTACTTAGATATATGACTACAATTTTATCATAACTTTTTGTAAATAAACGACTCAAAATTAATAAATTTAATTAAAGTAGAAAATGGGGCATAAGCCATTACCGAGCCCCACCTGTTCCTAATTCGAGCCCTTAGCGTTCCATTAACGAGCCCCCCATATAATATGCATAGCATACAAATGAAATCATCGTTATTTTATAGTTCATTTATTGAAAAAGGTAAAAAGGTAAACACTATTAAATAAATTCTTGATAAAAATTAGTCAAACTTATAAAAAATTAACAAAAATATATAACGTTGTATTTTTGCGTCCATTCTTTTCTTGTTGATGGATTAATTGGTTTTGAATGAATAACCAACGGATGGAATGAACAAATCTTAGCTCCAAAACATAATTTTATTTGAAATGTTAATTATGAAATTTCTTATACAGAGGTATTAACACGCTAAGAAAGTATAACATAAAACATAATTATAAAGTATGGTGGTTTATCCTATACGATGCTGTACGAAACAACAACAAATAGGACAATTAAAATTCGTTAACATAAAGGTTTTCATATGTAAACATTAAAAGTTTGTGTGTCCGTTGACTGGTTTTTATAAATATCTAATTTGATCTTCAATCTAAGACGATCAATCTATTACGGTTGGACAAAAATTGCCTCTGGTTGTGAGAACATACCTAATCAGACTTTTACAGTTCAAATTCCCCCCCTCCTCGCCGATCCAATACCTTTTAATAAACAACTATGTTTTCTTACTTTTGCTTTTGAAATACTAAAATATACATTATTATTTTTACATTAAGCCTTAATTAGCTAACTAAAAATTAAAGAAAATCACTAACTTTCTTAGTCAAAGTGTCTACTTTATTAAGAAATTTCACAAATTACACTGAAAATATACGATACAAAGAAAAGATGACAGATTTTTTTTGTCAAAATACCGTTATTGTCTGAAAGCAGGGGCTTAGCTTTTGGACAAAATTCATGAAGAGGCCTCGCTATTGGGAGGGGCCTCGTTTTAGGGTAGTTTTTCCTAGTCATTTCCGCCTTTCACCGTCTACAATTCCGGGGTAAACTTTGTGCATATCCAACAGAAATTGCATGATTTGGGAACCAAGGTGGTGTTTGTATTCTTTTTTCAATGTACAGTGTTTTTGCTAAGCAATTTTTCCACTCCACGATATTGTTTAGCGCTATAAGTGCAAATCCTACTTGTATATTTGTCTGTATACTTTTGTATATAAGACCACAAATGAGACTTCTTTTTTTAATTGATCTTAAACAAATACCTTCCTTGTCTTCTTTGCAATACAAACCCAGAACGGTTACGGTCATTTGTTCTGTCATTTTGCCACGGTTGTAATTCCGTTTTATCAGAAACGTTTCGTCTATTCTCATTCTATGTCTTTCCTTGTCCTCCAAGAACAATTTCGGATTAAGAAGAAATTACTTCTGTTACTTCTCTGCAGTAACTGTAGTAGTGAGTGATGGTGTTCTAGCTTAATTTAGTTTCACCGTTCTCTAGACGCCGTTCTTGCAATTGTTGATACGTCCAATACGGGCATTTCCCCAATCTCCTAAACAAAGCGATTAATAATTTTTTTTCTGTATATTTTTGCTTATTTCGTGGAAATCTACAAAATGGCATTTTTAAATCTTGTCTTGTTTTTAATTTTTTAAATCTTGTCGGCTCGGAAACCGTTAACGTGCCAACTTTTCGGGTTTCATGTTTTGATGAAGACCGCTATGAAATAAGAACACGATATGAAGTAACAAAATGCTCGTTTATGCCTAGTTTGGGAGATATGGAGGCTTAACAATATATTTTTTCCTATGGGTTTGTCAGTAGAGGTTTTCTTAGCATATGGCAGAGAAGTTGGTTTGCGTAGTTATTGGTATGAAGAATCCTTGCAATAACAAAATGTTGCATAACCTTAGGAGTATCATGTTACATTCATGCATAAATCTGAATAAAAATGTGGGCACACTCTTAGGAACAATCATCCAATTCAATCGAGCAACGTATGTACCATTTATTTCATATTTATCGTAGAATTCGCGAATATTTATTTGAATAATTACAAAAATTATTGGATTTCATTCAAAATAGGGTTGATTAATTGTTAACTACAGTGGGTTAAAACGATCGCATTTTTAACATATAAATATTCTAATCTAACTGACTATTTGCCTTTTGGCGTCTAAATTATTAAGTTATTTATTGTTTTTTCTTGTCCTTAGGACATACTTTATTGTTTAATACTTACTGGCCAAGAAAACTAAGAAAAAAACTTGGCGCTCTATACACTATTATTTTACCTAACCTAAATCTAAACCTAAACCCTATTACCTATTAAAAAGCCTAAGAGAACTTAATCTAACTTAATCTATGTCCGTAACATCACGGACGTGTACACAAGGGCTTGTATGTTATGTATATTCGGAACATATATAATCCACAAGCCCTTGTGCACCTTTTTTTTTTCCTCTTTGTTATGTACTACCAATGAGTGTGGATAAAAACGCGCTGAAGAAATTGGGCTGGATTTGGACGTGTTCTATGAGAGAATCAAAACAACAAAAAGTCAAACCATGCCGAAAAATTCCAAATCTATGCGCTGGAACATTTTTTGATAGTAACTGCTGCCGTATTAAATAATAATATTTGGCCATCATTTTGTGCTCGTGAGCAAAATGCTAGTGATATACCAACAACTAAATGAAAGGCGTCAAGAAATGGTGAATGTGAACTATGCTATAGTACAATTAATGATTACTACAGCTATTGCAGAGAAATAGCTGAAGTAATTGCATCGTACTCAAATATAATTCTTGGAGGAGAAAGAAAAAGAAGAAGACGAAACGTTTTTAACAAAACGAAATTATAATCGGGGCAGAACAAGATAAAAATTAATTTACGTACGGTGGAATTGCAAACAAATCACAGTAAAGGGATATATGTGGAGAAAACAAACCTATAAACATGATTAAAGACTTGCAGAGCTGGAACAAGCAGCTAAAGCGGGCAATAGTGTGCAGAAGATCAACTAAGTTCCTCCACCAATACAAGGAAATACACTTTTACCGTTGCCATCACTTGGAAGAAGAAGATGGACATCAATTTTGTTCCCAAATAATGCAATTCTTGTTGGATATGCAAAAAGTATATCCCGTTGTAAATGGTGAAAGGCAAAAGGGGTTAGAACAGGTGGCAATAGATGCACCAACGCAATTACTTGAAGATAATGATCATCCAACAGACAACAGACAGACGAAATATCCCAAAATGATGACTATAGAGGACGAAATAGATTCTGGCTAGTCATCTCCGGATGAACATAATGATTCGCTTGGATTCACTTCCAAGACAAATGTAAGTATTACAAAAAACACATAACAAAAGTACACATGGAAATGGAATGCTATTCAAGTATACCTCCAAGTGGTGTATTCTGGGTAACGCTAAAATATTTGAACAAATAGAAAAATTGTGGGCCGTATTCATAACGAAGGACATCGTTCTCAAGTATAAAGTATTTTACAAGCACATGTTAAAGGTGACATTCTAGATGCTGTAATATTTTTTAATTTATTTGCTAGATCGAGTTCTTCGCTCAGTATCTAATTCGTCTGTTATCTTTAGAGCTGTGTCAATCGTGATTGATTCGTTCGCTTTGACCCGTTCGTAGTATTTGTTCAAGTACTGGTGATTGCAATCACACAACTACAAACCAATCAATTGTCTATTGTATGTTTGTTTTGAATCAGTTGTTAGTGTATTCTATTACTTTGATCTGAGTTCCGAGACAAATTAATCTCAAAATTATTGTGTTATTGAGAGGAAGATTCTAACTAAAGTAAATAAAAACCTTTCGCCCCTTCGTCGCACAACTATAAAAACCAAACGGTGGACCAATTTATATACTCGAGGATATATGTTCTTCCTGTTATCCCGCCACTTTAGCGGATCTTCTGATCTTAGTGTGGTGTTTTTTTAGTGGTTCATACAGGTATCAACAACGCTCGCGGTGTTATTATTCTGATTGTCACTGAAGCGTTGCTTTAGTGCTTCTCTTAAAGTATGCAACGATATTTTTTTTTGCAATTTCAGCTCCGATGATCGCAATTCCTTCCCCTAGAATGCGTGTTTAGTGTGTGTGCAAAGCAGGGTAGATGTCTCCAGTTGTTGCGTTTCACCGCACCAACTATGTTCGATGCATTATCCGTCACCACACAAACAATTTGTTTTCTAGGCCATGACTAAACTTCACCTTTTAAAAAGCCGCTAAAAGCCTAACCAGCAGGACTGAAGACCGCCTCTGGAATCTATATTTTGCACAAAGCGTGCTGTTCCAATGTAACTCAGCTGTGTATTCGACGTCCATCCATCTGCATATCTTTTACCTTTTCTCTTGTCTCATTGTACATGCGTGGAATAAGCGAATGCGAGATTGTTTTCCTAGTTGGCATGGCGTAGTTTGGACATAGCATATATATATATAGTATTGCTTTACAAGCTTTTCACCCAGTTGTTTCGAGAATGGAATTGAGATGGGCCTTCACACATAGGAAGATATTTGGGTCTGTCGTAGAGTGGTGGATTGTTGTGAACTTGTGGCTCTCGATGGATGAAGTTAGCAGTGAAGTAGCTGCAGTTTTGCTATTGGATGAGGATTCCGGGATGATGGGAATTGTAGAAGAATGTATAGGTGTATAGCAGACTTTGTCTAGAGAAATTGCTAGAAATTGAATTATGTTGTGATTTGATATGCCTGCCCAGATTACCTGTTGCTCATCCTACAAGGCTTATTAGCCTATGGCAATAGGCAAATTTTGCCTTGCCACTCGACTCAACAGAAAAATGTTTCCATTCATCTCTTTTGTTTTTTTAATTAAGACATGACGTAGAATTCTACAAAACAAAATTAAAAAAATCTAAATGAAAAAGCTCTGAATATCGAATAATAATTTAAAACTTTCTTTATTTACTTTCTTAAAAATCACAAGGACAATATTATTTTGAAATAAAAAAAAACATCAATAATTAAAAGTGAAAACCACTAGCTTTATTCAGGCTAAACTTTTCGATTAAGAAAATCAAATGAATGAAGGATAACCGTAAGTTATTATCTCCTGATTGTAAAACCATACAATGAAATTGTATCTGCCGTTCAAACAACGATTGAATGATTCGCACCATTTGTGGTTTGTGTGTGTAGTTTTGAACGAATGCAACATGTCAACCTATATTTGAACGAACGATGATTAAAATTAACGAAATGAACGATCAATTGAAATGAACGATTCTTTTTTTAAATCAATAGTTGAACGATTCGTTCGTAGGATTTGAACGATTGACCCAGCTCTAGTTATCTTACGGATCACAACAAAAGGTTTTTTTAAGTGAGTATTCATTACTCTAGCAATGAAGAAGTTGTGCATTTTTCAGTTATGTACGTATCCAGGGCAACTAACATTAACACTAGTAAACAATTCTTCGGTTTACATTTTCGAGTAATGTACTCATCTCCATAGAGTTTTGATTTCAGAATCCCTAAGTGGGTACAATCGATTGTCGGAAACTTAAACTTCCTTGCCATAACTCTTTTGCTTCTATTATTTCACTATTGGTGGTTGAAGACTTGACCCAATCAGTCGCTTGTGCAACTATGCTGTCAACTACAGAGATACCGTAGCTTGACTAACACCAAGTTCTTCACCTATACCTTTCTGATATCAGTGTCAGTGGTATATCGGAAAGATGGGCAGTTTACAAGGAACATCCACGAGTTTCCTCATTCCTACGAAAAGACGATATAGATCATCAAAATCACATACAAGTGTAGATAAGAATATTAAAAATTAGAAATCTGGAAATTAAGGCTCAGATCTAGAGTTCAGTTGTTGACATACCCTTAGCGAAGCGACGAAGTAACTTGAGCGGAAAAAGGGTTGTGCCCGATTCACAATGCAGCGTTAGTTAATCGATCAGCGTGGTGCTACGTGTTGACTTTCGTTAAAAAAATGAAAGTGGTGAGAGCTCTCACTTAAGCGAAGCACTCACTCACAAAATTGTTTCAACATACTGAAACATTTAGGTGCTTTTTGACACTTCGCTGTTGTTACTCGACATTTTCACTGGGCGGGAAAGTTCAATCAACAATTTTTGAAATTGGGGTTGAAATTTAAAACAAAAGTGAGAAAATACTAATAAAACATGTCCATTCTATAATAATACAGTTATTTTCAAATGTATTTTGAGACCCTTCTCTCTTTAACATTCAAGACAGAACATACAAACATGTTTTGAAGACGAGTTCTAAATATACAAATGACTGCGTAACTAAATTCCAGCAAATGAATGCAAACAACGCTGGAGGCGTCAGGAAAGAAGCTCCAAGGGAAGTGGAGCTAAAGAATTCGAACGATGTGAGTACTTCGACTCTCTTGACTTTCTAAATGAATCGGTGAAGCCCAGAATGTAAGTAGACGTAACTTAACATTTTAATTCTTAATTCAACAAATTGAATGACTATTTATTACATTGCAGACAAATTGGGAAATATAGCGAAATATCTTTGAATCCCCAGGAAGTGTCCTCGCCCGACTTCAGACACTTCACTTTTGAAGATGAAGAACTAATTCCAACAACGAAAGGAAAGTCTGCTCCTAAGAATCCTTTGCAAAATTTCTCTATGAGGTATCAGAAGAGATAGCCAAGGACGAGTCCTCTCCGAAGCAGTGGACTACAATCACAGATTTATGAAGACCATACCTATTTCGAACAGACCCGCTCCCAGAGGATGCAAGGATCAGATTCCATTGTCTGATATTCTACAGCATTACAGATGAAGTAATCAACGCTGTTTTTTTCTAATAAAAATTATTTAATATTATATTTTCTTTTCTATTTCATATTTTATTTGTAACCAAATATTCTTTTTTGCTTCTCGAATAGAAAATTACAGTCGGGATGAATTGTAACCTCCTGCAGCGGCATATTGAGAAAGCGGAGTTGTTATCTCAATTCTCCAGAGACCCTTTTTTCGACCATTTTCGTTGCATTTCTGTTGTGCAATAAGTGGGATCGTTGATTTTGACAAAATGGCGCTACAGTCTGGGGTGGAGCTGGGCCTCAACCAGTAAGCCTCTCCAGCCGGCAAGATCCTTAGCCAGCTGTCTCCAACTGCGCACACTAAGTCGATTGAGATATATCTCCACCTGGGTGCGCTATCGGTTCCGTGGGCATCCTCTATTCCGTTGTCCCACTGGTTCGGAGTCGAAGACTCTTCAGGCTGGAGCAGTGTTGTCCATGCGCTCCACATGGCCCTGCCATCTTAGGCGTTGAATCCGTGGACGCCTGACTAGGCTCCTGCCGCTGTACAGCCCGTACTGTTTGTGGTTGAATCTTCTTCTCCAATAACCATTAACGCAGACAGGACCAAAGATTGAACGCATAACTTTTCTTTTGAAAAGACCAAGTGCTTCTTCATCCGCTTTTGAGATTGTCGTTGACAGGACAGGGATGATCAAGGTGTTATATAATGTTAGCTTGGTCCTTCGAGAGAGGTCTCTACTACTCAATTGCCTCTTGAGCCCAAAGAAACAGCGATTGGCAAGAGTATTTCTGCGTTTAATCTCGGTACTGGTGTTGTCCGTACTGTTCACTTGCGAACCGAGATCCATCTTTATATCCCATTGGTTGACGCAAATAAATTTAATATATAAATATATATAAATTTCGGAATCCAAATTGCCGTTCAAAAATGCTGTTTTTATATATTATTATGTTGTTTAAGGATGAGTTTTTCCGATGCAGCAATTGAAAGTATGTATCTTATGGAGTCAAACTGTACTGTTGGACTACAAGTCGATTCCATACTTCTGGGAAAATCCTCGTGCTACCAGCTTCGCTTTAAATCTTTTAATCTGTCCGCCAGCACCATATTTAACGCGAAAAATCCATCTGTTGTCTATTAATGTTTTGTTGTCGGGAGTATCCACAATGTTCCATTGTCTGTTGTCAATCGTAGATTGGATTTCCTCATTCATCGCTTAACACCACTGTAAAAAATGTTGAGACTTAATCGCATCCTCGTAAGTATCTGGTTCACAAGCCCGTGTTCGTCGTCATAAAGCCTTTGTGGTTGATGAATCAAGTTTCAGAATTTCGAAGCCAGTACTCATTGACAGCCACTTTTTCTGATTTATTCTCAATTCATTTACAAATGACGTCAGTTGAAACATCATTCAAAAAATTGTCATCATCTGCATTTTCCGTCTCCTCTACTTGCACTTGTTTTCCCAGTCTTTCATCGATCTCCGTAGTGTCTCTGGTTTCAAAAAGATTTACATTCTCTCTTGACGATCTAACTTGATCCCCAATGACTACTTCTGTGATGTCCATCTCCGTTCTGAAAAGTGTTTCAATAATATGATAATTTTCCTTGAAAATTGTATCACGGTTAATTCCACAAGATTTTTTTATTTTTGATCCACACACGATATCCCTTCATGTTCTCGCAATATCTGACGAAAATTTCTTTTATCGATTTCGTGTCCCACTTCTTAATCTTTTGTTTTGAAACGTGCACCAGATCTTCTGAACCAAACAGTTTTAAATGTTCAATTTGTGATTTGATATGACTGCCCAGATTACCTGTTGCTCCTCCGACAAGGCTTATTAGCCTTTGGCAATAGGCACATTTTACTTTGCCACTCGACTCAACAGAAAAATGTTTCCATATTTCATCTCTTTTGTTTTTTTTAATTAAGACATGACGTAGAATTCTACAAAATATAATTAAAAAAATCTAAATAAAAAAGCTCTGAATATCTAATAATAAGTTAAAACTTTCTTTATTTACTTTCTTAAAAATCAGAAAGACAATATTATTTTGAAATAAAAAGAAACATCAATAATTAAAAGTGAAAACCACTAGCTTTATTCAGGCTAAACTTTTCGATTAAGAAAATCAAATGGATGAAGGATAACCGTAAGTTATTATCTCCTGATTGTAAAACCATACAATGAAATTGTATCTGCCGTTCAAACAACGATTGATTGATTGGTACCATTTGTGGTTTGTGTGTGTAGTTTTGAACGAATGCAACATGTCAACCTATATTTGAACGAACGATGATTGAAATTAACGAAATGAACGATCGATTGAAATGACCGATTCTTTTTTAAAATCAATAGTTGAACGATTCGTTCGTTGGATTTGAACGAATGACCCAGCTCTAATTATCCTACGGATCATATCAAAAGGTTTTTTATGTGAGTATTCATTACTCTAGCAATGGAGAAGTTGTGCATTTTTCAGTTATGTACGTATCCAGGGCAACTAACATTAACACTAGTAAGCATTTCTTCGGTTTACATTTTCGAGTAATGTACTCATCTCCATAGAGTTTTGATTTCAGAATCCCTAAGTGGGTACAATCGATTGTCGGAAACTTAAACTTCCTTGCCATAACTCTTTTGCTTCTATTATTTCACTATTGGTGGTTGAAGACTTGACCCAATCAGTCGCTTGTGCAACTATGCTGTCAACTACAGAGATACCGTAGCTTGACTAACACCAAGTTCTTCACCTATACCTTTCTGATATCAGTGTCAGTGGTATATCGGAAAGATGGGCAGTTTACAAGGAACATCCACGAGTTTCCTCATTCCTACGAAAAGACGATATAGATCATCAAAATCACATACAAGTGTAGATAAGAATATTAAAAATTAGAAATCTGGAAATTAAGGCTCAGATCTAGAGTTCAGTTGTTGACATACCCTTAGCGAAGCGACGAAGTAACTTGAGCGGAAAAAGGGTTGTGCCCGATTCACAATGCAGCGTTAGTTAATCGATCAGCGTGGTGCTACGTGTTGACTTTCGTTAAAAAAATTAAAGTGGTGAGAGCTCTCACTTAAGCGAAGCACTCACTCACAAAATTGTTTCAACATACTGAAACATTTAGGTGCTTTTTGACACTTCGCTGTTGTTACTCGACATTTTCACTGGGCGGGAAAGTTCAATCAACAATTTTTGAAATTGGGGTTGAAATTTAAAACAAAAGTGAGAAAATACTAATAAAACATGTCCATTCTATAATAATACAGTTATTTTCAAATGTATTTTGAGACCCTTCTCTCTTTAACATTCAAGACAGAACATACAAACATGTTTTGAAGACGAGTTCTAAATATACAAATGACTGCGTAACTAAATTCCAGCAAATGAATGCAAACAACGCTGGAGGCGTCAGGAAAGAAGCTCCAAGGGAAGTGGAGCTAAAGAATTCGAACGATGTGAGTACTTCGACTCTCTTGACTTTCTAAATGAATCGGTGAAGCCCAGAATGTAAGTAGACGTAACTTAACATTTTAATTCTTAATTCAACAAATTGAATGACTATTTATTACATTGCAGACAAATTGGGAAATATAGCGAAATATCTTTGAATCCCCAGGAAGTGTCCTCGCCCGACTTCAGACACTTCACTTTTGAAGATGAAGAACTAATTCCAACAACGAAAGGAAAGTCTGCTCCTAAGAATCCTTTGCAAAATTTCTCTATGAGGTATCAGAAGAGATAGCCAAGGACGAGTCCTCTCCGAAGCAGTGGACTACAATCACAGATTTATGAAGACCATACCTATTTCGAACAGACCCGCTCCCAGAGGATGCAAGGATCAGATTCCATTGTCTGATATTCTACAGCATTACAGATGAAGTAATCAACGCTGTTTTTTTCTAATAAAAATTATTTAATATTATATTTTCTTTTCTATTTCATATTTTATTTGTAACCAAATATTCTTTTTTGCTTCTCGAATAGAAAATTACAGTCGGGATGAATTGTAACCTCCTGCAGCGGCATATTGAGAAAGCGGAGTTGTTATCTCAATTCTCCAGAGACCCTTTTTTCGACCATTTTCGTTGCATTTCTGTTGTGCAATAAGTGGGATCGTTGATTTTGACAAAATGGCGCTACAGTCTGGGGTGGAGCTGGGCCTCAACCAGTAAGCCTCTTCAGCCGGCAAGATCCTTAGCCAGCTGTCTCCAACTGCGCACACTAAGTCGATTGAGATATATCTCCACCTGGGTGCGCTATCGGTTCCGTGGGCATCCTCTATTCCGTTGTCCCACTGGTTCGGAGTCGAAGACTCTTCAGGCTGGAGCAGTGTTGTCCATGCGCTCCACATGGCCCTGCCATCTTAGGCGTTGAATCCGTGGACGCCTGACTAGGCTCCTGCCGCTGTACAGCCCGTACTGTTTGTGGTTGAATCTTCTTCTCCAATAACCATCAACGCAGACAGGACCAAAGATTGAACGCATAACTTTTCTTTTGAAAAGACCAAGTGCTTCTTCATCCGCTTTTGAGATTGTCGTTGACAGGACAGGGATGATCAAGGTGTTATATAATGTTAGCTTGGTCCTTCGAGAGAGGTCTCTACTACTCAATTGCCTCTTGAGCCCAAAGAAACAGCGATTGGCAAGAGTATTTCTGCGTTTAATCTCGGTACTGGTGTTGTCCGTACTGTTCACTTGCGAACCGAGATCCATCTTTATATCCCATTGGTTGACGCAAATAAATTTAATATATAAATATATATAAATTTCGGAATCCAAATTGCCGTTCAAAAATGCTGTTTTTATATATTATTATGTTGTTTAAGGATGAGTTTTTCCGATGCAGCAATTGAAAGTATGTATCTTATGGAGTCAAACTGTACTGTTGGACTACAAGTCGATTCCATACTTCTGGGAAAATCCTCGTGCTACCAGCTTCGCTTTAAATCTTTTAATCTGTCCGCCAGCACCATATTTAACGCGAAAAATCCATCTGTTGTCTATTAATGTTTTGTTGTCGGGAGTATCCACAATGTTCCATTGTCTGTTGTCAATCGTAGATTGGATTTCCTCATTCATCGCTTAACACCACTGTAAAAAATGTTGAGACTTAATCGCATCCTCGTAAGTATCTGGTTCACAAGCCCGTGTTCGTCGTCATAAAGCCTTTGTGGTTGATGAATCAAGTTTCAGAATTTCGAAGCCAGTACTCATTGACATCCACTTTTTCTGATTTATTCTCAATTCATTTACAAATTACGTCAGTTGAAACAACATTCAAAAAATTGTCATCATCTGTATTTTCCGTCTCCTCTACTTGCACTTGTTTTCCCAGTCATTCATCGATCTCCGTAGTGTCTCTGGTTTCAAAAAGATTTACATTCTCTTTTGACGATCTAACTTGATCCCAGACGACGAATTCTGCGATGTCCATCTCCGTTCTCAAAAGTGGTTCACTAATATGATAATTTTCCTTGAGAATTGTATCACGGCTAATTCCACAAGATTTTTATTTTTCATCCACACACGATATATGTATCCTTCATGTTCTCGCAATATCTGACGAAAATTCCTTTTATCGATTTCGTGTCCCACTTCTTAATCTTTTGTTTTGAAACGTGCACCAGATCTTCTGAACCAAACAGTTTTAAATGTTCAATTTGTGATTTGATATGACTGCCCAGATTTACCTGTTGCTCCTCCGACAAGGCTTATTAGCCTTTGGCAATAAGCACATTTTGCTTTGCCACTCGACTCAAAAGAAAAATGTTTCCATATTTCATCTCTTTTGTTTTTTTTAATTAAGACATGACGTAGAATTCTCCAAAATATAATTTAAAAAATCTAAATAAAAAAGCTCTGAATATCTAATAATAAGTTAAAACTTTCTTTATTTACTTTCTTAAAAATCAGAAAGACAATATTACTTTGAAATAAAAAAAACTACTAAAAGTGAAAACCACTAGCTTTATTCAGGCTAAACTCTTCGATTAAGAAAATCAAATGAATGAAGGATAACCGTAAGTTATTATCTCCTGATTGTAAAACCATACAATGAAATTGCATCTGCCGTTCAAAAAACGATTGATTGATTGGCACCATTTGTGATTTGTGTCTGTAGCTTTGAACGAATGCAACATGTCAACCTATATTTGAACGAACGATGACTGAAATTAACGAAATGAACGATCGATTGAAATGACCGATTTATTTTTAAAGCCAATAGTTGAACGATTCGTTCGTTGGATTTGAACGATTGACCCAGCTCTAGTTATCTCACATCAAAAGGTTTTTTAAACTGAGTATTCATTACTCTAGCAATGAAGAAGTTGTGCATTTTTAGTTATGTACGTATCCAGGGCAACTAACATTAACACTAGTAATCGTTTCTTCGGTTTAAATTTTCGGGTAATGTACTCATCTCCATAGAGTTTTGATTTCAGAATCCCTAAGTGGGTACAATCGATTCTATTATTTCACTATTGGTACTTGAAGACTTGACCCAATCAGTCGCTTCTGCAACTATGCTGTCAACTACAGAGATACCGTATCTTGACTAACACCAAGTTCTTCACCTATACCTTTCTGGTATCAGTGTCAGTGGTATATCGGAAAGATGGGCAGTTTACAAGGAACATACACGAGTTCCCTCATTCCTACAAAAAAACGATATAGATCATTAAAATCACATACAAGTGAAGATAAGAATATTAAAAATTGGAAATCTGGAAATTAAGGCTCAGCTCTAGAGTTCAGTTGTTGACATACCCTTACCGAAGCGACGAACTTACTTGAGCGGAAAAAGGGTTGTGCCCGATTCACAATGCAGCGTTGGTTCTTCGCTTCGGTTTTCAACACACACACATTTTAATGGTTGCATGCCATTTTCAGCGTGGTGCTACGTTTTGACTTTCGTTAAAAAAATGAGAGTGGTGAGAGCTCTCACTTAAGCGAAGCACTCACTCACAAAATTGTTTCAACATACTGAAACATTTAGGTACTTTTTGACACTTCGCTGTTCTTACTCGACATTTTCACTGGGCGGGAAAGTTCAATCAACAATATTTGAAATTGGGGTTGAAATTTAACACAAAAGTGGGAAAAATTCTAATAAAATATGTACATTTTATAATAATACAGTTATTTTCAAATGTATTTTGAGACCCTTCTCTCTTACACATTAAAGACAGAACATACAAACATGTTTTGAAGACGAGTTCTAATTTTACAAATGACTGCGTAACTAAATTCCAGCAAGTGAATGCAAACAACGCTGGAGGCGTCATCGGGACAGATACCTCCTAGAGATAAAGAAGCTCCAAAGGAAGTGGAGCTAAAGAATTCGAACGATGTGAGCACTTCGACGGAATGAATCGAGGATGCAAGGATCAGATTCCATTGTCTGATATTCTACAGCATTACAGATGAAGTAATCAACGCTGTTTTTTCTAATAAGAATTATTTAATATTATATTTTCTTTTCTATTTCATATTTTATTTGTAACCAAATATTCTTTTTTGCTTCTCGAATAGAAAATTACAGTCGGGATGAATTGTAAGCTCCTGCAGCGGCATATGTTATCTCAATTCTCCAGAGACCCTTTTTTCGACCATTTTCGTTGCATTTGTAGATACATTCTGTTGTGCAATAAGTGGGATCGTTGATTTTTTTTTTTTAGATATATTGATCTTTTATTTCGCATAATATTGATGACATAAGTATTGTTACCGCACATTTTACAGATCAGAGATATGATATTTTAATATCTTTCTTCTATAATATTCTACATGTAATTATGCAAAATTATGTTTTTCAAAATAATATGATTATACTTTGGAGGAAAATATGAAAAAAACCTCCAATATGAAAAAAAAAACAAAAACAAAAGTTCATTGTTCATTGTTTATTTATTGTGGCAGTAATTTTACAATGGTTTTACATTTCATTTATGCTTTCAGAGATTCGGCTTATTTGCCTTACTACTAAAATATTAATAAAATTTCTTAAATAATATACCACATATGTAATTTGAAGGAAAAGCCACCAAAAACCTTCATAAAAAAACTCAGTGTCTCTAGAGGGAAGAGAAAGGTGAGTTTATAATTTGATTTCAAAAGTTAAAAACAAGTATCACATAAGTCAAGAAGGAATAATAAATAAATAAATAAAATAAATAAAGTATTAGTAAATAATTAAATTGATAAATAAATAAATTATAAGTAAATGAATAAATAAATAACATAAATGAATTATAAGTAAATAAATAAATAAATAAATAAATAACATAAATAGATTATAAGTAAATATATAGATAAATAAATAAATAAGTAAGTATGAGTAAATAAATAAATAATAAAACTATGAATTAATAAATAGACGAACGATCAATAAATAAATAAGCAAATATATATGTAATTAAATAAATAAATAAATAAATAAATAAATGAATATATATAGTTGGATAAATAAGTTAAAAAAAAGAAAATGTATATTGCACTATTACGAAACAAGATTTGAAATCAAGTTATTTTCAGATGTTAGGCATGAGATATTATATTTATGGTTTAGTTTTTCAATTCTATATATAATCATTTCTACGTTGGATATTTCATGAAGTACCTCAGTAGAGAAGAACCATGGTAAGTTGAAAATCATTTTCAAAACTTTGTTTTGGGATATCTGAAGTCTGCGCAGATGACTCTTTGCACAATTGCCCCAAACTGGTGACCCATAGAAAATTATGGCTTGGAAAATAGCTTTAAAAATTAATAACTTGTTTTGAATATCCAAGTGGGAGTTTCTGCAAATAAATGGATAAAGAATACTCGTCGCGACATTCACTTTTTTGATAGTTTCTTGGACATGTCGATTGAAAGTTAAGCGTTTATCTAAATAGATGCCTAGATATTTTACACTGGACTTCCACTCAATCTGAACGCCGTTGAGTAGAAGGTTTTTGCTAGGAAGGAGACAAGCTTTTCTTTTGCGAGTAAAGAAAATGGCTTGGGTCTTCGACGCATTAAATTTAATTTTCCAGCTATTACAATATCCTTCGAATATATTCAAGGCCGATTGCAAGTTAGTTTCAATACTGAAACCAGTTGAATCGGATGAGTAAATACACGTATCGTCGGCAAATAAGGCAATATCACAGTTAGAAAATCTTGGCAGATCACAGGTATATAAGATGAAAAGGACTGGCGCAAGGACAGATCCTTGTGGAACGCCTGCGTTAATTTGTACTTCTTCTGAAAAGTGCTTATTGATACAGACTTTATAACTTCGAGCTGAAAGAAATGACTGTATGATCTTTATAAGATACATTGGTAGATTAATACTTAATAGCTTATGTAGCAGGCCATTATGCCAGACAGTATCAAACGCTTTCTCTAAGTCTAACACTACCATACCAGTGCTATTGCCTTCTGAAAGATTTTGCTTGATATGCTTTGTGATGCGATGCACTTGGTGAACAGTGCTATGAAAAGCTCTGAAACCGAATTGCTCAGGGGGTAAGATGGCATTTTCGTCAACGAAAGACATTATTCGGTTCTTAATAACTTTTTCGAGGCACTTGCTAATAGAGCCTAGCAGGCTAATGGGCCTATAGCTGCCAGGCAATTTAGGCGGCTTGCCGGGTTTTAGTATTGGTATTATTTTTGCAGCCTTCCAGTTTTTTGGGAAGTAGCCCAGTTTTAGGCAGCTGTTAAAGATATCAGTTAGGTGCATCAAGGCGGAGTTGGGTAGATTTTTAAGACAGGTATTGTTTATTCCATCGAAGCCAGGAGATTTTTTCGTTTTTAGATTCCGAATAGTATTTTTTATTTCTGATGGTGTTATTAACGTTATAGTACCTGGCAGCGCGTGTGAATTAATATAGTTAGTTGATTGTTCAACAGAGACTTGTATATGAGGGGGTGGTATGATATTACTAGAAATCTAAAAGTTGTTTGAAAAGCTGTTAGCTAGATCATTAGCTTTTTCACTGCATGATAGCATAACAGAATCCCCAACTTCATGTGGAGGAATATGGTTGTGTTTTTTCTTTATCACTTTTGTTATATTCCAGAACGGTTTGCTACCCTTATCTAAACATTGTAGCCTTTCGTTCCATGAATAGTTTCTAAAATTCGCAATTGCAAATTTAACTAGGGCATTCATTTTTTTGTATTCTCCTAGGTAAAATTCGTTTCTCGTACGGCTCCATCTGGATCTGCACGTATTTCTTAGCGTTATCATCTGCCGTATGTATAGTGAAAGAACGTTTTTTAAATGGTGGGTTATGGTTTTCTTAGGCACCGAACTCTCAATACTTTCCAAAATAGCATTGGTAAATGTATTAACATTTTGGTCAATATGAGATTCACTTGTACCTTGAACTAGCCCATTTGTAAATTTTGTTTTCATCTGTTTCTTAAAAATGGTCCAGTTGGCTTTTTTAAAGTCAAATATTTGATTTCTTTTATGCACAGGAGAAGATAAAAGTGTACATTTAACAGGCAAATGATCAGACCTTAGTTCGTTAAGGGTTATAGGTGAACTGAAAAGGTCAGGAATGTTTGTTAGGAATATATCTAATGTCGACGGGTTCCAATTACTGTTTGATGGAACATACGAAGGACTAGGTGGATAAAGAATATCAAATGAATGCCTTGAGTTTAAGTCAGCAAGAATGTTACCCCAAGTGTTAGCCCTCAGACAGCCCCAATGCCTATGCCTGCAATTAAAGTCACCGCCTATTAGATACAAATCGTTAGTATTAACGAGTCTTATCAGATCATTATGTAGATCAATGCGCTTTTGTGCCGTGGGTCTTCCGCCTGGGAAATAACTACTATATATTTTCAGTGACATACCATTGTCAAGAGGTACTTCAATTCCAATACTTTCGATTAAATTCATACTTTCTAATGGGAGTACTTTGTGTTTGATTGAGTTTTTTACTACGATGGCAACACCGCCACCACCTCTCTCTTCCCTATCCAGACGATAAGCTTTATATCCGGAGATTGAGAGACGATCGGCTGAATTCAGCCATGTTTCTGATAGAAGTGCTAAATCTATATTACATGCTTCAAGGAAAGCAGTAAATTCTTCTTGTTTACCTCGAATGCTTCTAGCATTCCAACAAATTATGTTCATATTACTTATATTCATTTCTTAGAACTATACAAATACTTAATTGCCAATTGAGTGATTGTGTTAAATTGTTCCGCCTTTGTAGTGCAATTGCTGAGCAAGGTGATCATCTCTGCTGTAAGCCTGTTGATCTCTTCTAATGAAAAAAGCTCTTCGCCGGTCTTTGCATTATTGTTGTTGGTAGTTGTTGACCATGCGTTCGATGTCGTGCGTGTGTTAGTAGGTGCGGGTGCAACGCCATCTTTTATTTCGCATAATATTGATGACATAAGTATTGTTACCGCACATTTTACAGATCAGAGATATGATATTTTAATATCTTTCTTCTATAATATTCTACATGTAATTATGCAAAATTATGTTTTTCAAAATAATATGATTATACTTTGGAGGAAAATATGAAAAAAACTTCCAATATGAAAAAAAAACAAAAACAAAAGTTCATTGTTCATTGTTTATTTATTGTCGCAGTAATTTTACAATGGTTATACATTTCATTTATGCTTTCAGAGATTCGGCTTATTTGCCTTACTACTAAAATATTAATAAAATTTCTTAAATAATATATCACATATGTAATTTGAAGGAAAAGCCACCAAAAACCTTCATAAAAAAACTCAGTGTCTCTAGAGGGAAGAGAAAGGTGAGTTTATAACTTGATTTCAAAAGTTAAAAACAAGTATCACATAAGTCAAGAAGGAATAATAAATAAATAAATAAAATAAATAAAGTATTAGTAAATAATTAAATTGATAAATAAATAAATTATAAGTAAATGAATAAATAAATAACATAAATGAATTATAAGTAAATAAATAAATAAATAACATAAATAGATTAAAAGTAAATATATAGATAAATAAATAAATAAGTAAGTATGAGTAAATAAATAAATAATAAAACTATGAATTAATAAATAGACGAACGATCAATAAATAAATAAGCAAATATATATGTAATTAAATAAATAAATAAATAAATGAATATATATAGTTGGATAAATAAGTTAAAAAAAAGAAAATGTATATTGCACTATTACGAAACAAGATTTGAAATCAAGTTATTTTCAGATGTTAAGCATGAGATATTATATTTATGGTTTAGTTTTTCAATTCTATATATAATCATTTCTACGTTGGATATTTCATAAAGTACCTCAGTAGAGAAGAACCATGGTAAGTTGAAAATCATTTTCAAAACTTTGTTTTGAGATATCTGAAGTCTGCGCAGATGACTCTTTGCACAATTGCCCCAAACTGGTGACCCATAGAAAATTATGGCTTGGAAAATAGCTTTAAAAATTAATAACTTGTTTTGAATATCCAAGTGGGAGTTTCTGCAAATAAATGGATAAAGAATACTCGTCGCGACATTCACTTTTTTGATAGTTTCTTGGACATGTCGATTGAAAGTTAAGCGTTTATCTAAATAGATGCCTAGATATTTTACACTGGACTTCCACTCAATCTGAACGCCGTTGAGTAGAAGGTTTTTGCTAGGAAGGAGACAAGCTTTTCTTTTGCGAGTAAAGAAAATGGCTTGGGTCTTCGACGCATTAAATTTAATTTTCCAGCTATTACAATATCCTTCGAATATATTCAAGGCCGATTGCAAGTTAGTTTCAATACTGAAACCAGTTGAATCGGATGAGTAAATACACGTATCGTCGGCAAATAAGGCAATATCGCAGTTAGAAAATCTTGGCAGATCACAGGTATATAAGATGAAAAGGACTGGCGCAAAGACAGATCCTTGTGGAACGCCTGCGTTAATTTGTACTTCTTCTGAAAAGTGCTTATTGATACAGACTTTATAACTTCGAGCTGAAAGAAATGACTGTATGATCTTTATAAGATACATTGGTAGATTAATACTTAATAGCTTATGTAGCAGGCCATTATGCCAGACAGTATCAAACGCTTTCTCTAAGTCTAACACTACCATACCAGTGCTATTGCCTTCTGAAAGATTTTGCTTGATATGCTTTGTGATGCGATGCACTTGGTGAACAGTGCTATGAAAAGCTCTGAAACCGAATTGCTCAGGGGGTAAGATGGCATTTTCGTCAACGAAAGACATTATTCGGTTCTTAATAACTTTTTCGAGGCACTTGCTAATAGAGCCTAGCAGGCTAATGGGCCTATAGCTGCCAGGCAATTTAGGCGGCTTGCCGGGTTTTAGTATTGGTATTATTTTTGCAGCCTTCCAGTTTTTTGGGAAGTAGCCCAGTTTTAGGCAGCTGTTAAAGATATCAGTTAGGTGCATCAAGGCGGAGTTGGGTAGATTTTTAAGACAGGTATTGTTTATTCCATCGAAGCCAGGAGATTTTTTCGTTTTTAGATTCCGAATAGTATTTTTTATTTCTGATGGTGTTATTAACGTTATAGTACCTGGCAGCGCGTGTGAATTAATATAGTTAGTTGATTGTTCAACAGAGACTTGTATATGAGGGGGTGGTATGATATTACTAGAAATCTGAAAGTTGTTTGAAAAGCTGTTAGCTAGAGCATTAGCTTTTTCACTGCATGATAGCATAACAGAATCCCCAACTTCATGTGGAGGAATATGGTTGTGTTTTTTCTTTATCACTTTTGTTATATTCCAGAACGGTTTGCTACCCTTATCTAAACATTGTAGCCTTTCGTTCCATGAATAGTTTCTAAAATTCGCAATTGCAAATTTAACTAGGGCATTCATTTTTTTGTATTCTCCTAGGTAAAATTCGTTTCTCGTACGGCTCCATCTGGATCTGCACGTATTTCTTAGCGTTATCATCTGCCGTATGTATAGTGAAAGAACGTTTTTTAAATGGTGGGTTATGGTTTTCTTAGGCACCGAACTCTCAATACTTTCCAAAATAGCATTGGTAAATGTATTAACATTTTGGTCAATATGAGATTCACTTGTACCTTAAACTAGCCCATTTGTAAATTTTGTTTTCATCTGTTTCTTAAAAATGGTCCAGTTGGCTTTTTTAAAGTCAAATATTTGATTTCTTTTATGCACAGGAGAAGATAAAAGTGTACATTTAACAGGCAAATGATCAGACCTTAGTTCGTTAAGGGTTATAGGTGAACTGAAAAGCTCAGGAATGTTTGTTAGGAATATATCTAATGTCGACGGGTTCCAATTACTGTTTGATGGAACATACGAAGGACTAGGTGGATAAAGAATATCAAATGAATGCCTTGAGTTTAAGTCAGCAAGAATGTTACCCCAAGTGTTAGCCCTCAGACAGCCCCAATGCCTATGCCTGCAATTAAAGTCACCGCCTATTAGATACAAATCGTTAGTATTAACGAGTCTTATCAGATCATTATGTAGATCAATGCGCTTTTGTGCCGTGGGTCTTCCGCCTGGGAAATAACTACTATATATTTTCAGTGACATACCATTGTCAAGAGGTACTTCAATTCCAATACTTTCGATTAAATTCATACTTTCTAATGGGAGTACTTTGTGTTTGATTGAGTTTTTTACTACGATGGCAACACCGCCACCACCTCTCTCTTCCCTATCCAGACGATAAGCTTTATATCCGGAGATTGAGAGACGATCGGCTGAATTCAGCCATGTTTCTGATAGAAGTGCTAAATCTATATTACATGCATCAAGGAAAGCAGTAAATTCTTCTTGTTTACCTCGAATGCTTCTAGCATTCCAACAAATTATGTTCATATTACTTATATTCATTTCTTAGAACTATACAAATACTTAATTGCCAATTGAGTGATTGTGTTAAATTGTTCCGCCTTTGTAGTGCAATTGCTGAGAAAGGTGATCATCTCTGCTGTAAGCCTGTTGATCTCTTCTAATGAAAAAAGCTCTTCGCCGGTCTTTGCATTATTGTTGTTGGTAGTTGTTGACCATGCGTTCGATGTCGTGCGTGTGTTAGTAGGTGCGGGTGCAACGCCAGCTGTTGATTTGTGATGTGATGGAAGAGAGGGGAAATCCATGACGTTTGGTACGAATGTTGGTTGTACGTTTTTAACACGATGGATTTTGTTTTTGGCCGCAAGCTTTTCCCTCATTTCTAGAAAGCTTTGACGACTAACACAATTAAGATCAGTAGATTTATGTGTTCCACTGCAGGCACATTTAATGTTTTTGGAGTTACACTCATTAGTTTTGTGACACTCGGAGCAGACAGCGCAATGAGTCTTGATGTTGCAATTTTTTTCCCCGCGCCCGTACATCTGGCAATTACAGCACTGCGTAATTCTGTTTTGTTTTCTTCTTGAAAAGTCCCATTTGACTTGGGTTTTAAACACAGATCTTAAGTTTTTTTTGAGTTCAGCTAGACAAAAGTATATAAATAAGTGAACAATACAATTTTAGTAAAAACAAGTTATGTAAAAAGTAAAATAAATAATAAATAAATAAATAAATAAAGAAATAAATAAAGAAAATAAATAAATATATAAATAAATAAATAAATAAATAAATAAATAAATAAATAAATAAATGAATAAATAAGCAAATAAATAAATATAACACAGTAACATTGAATAAACAATAGAGATTAAGTATCACTTAGAATATCAATAAGCGGGTTTTCAACAAAACTACAGCGTTCTTGGAATTTTAATTTCAGTTTCTGTATCCTATCAGAAATCAATTCAACATTCACTCTTCTGTGTATGTCTTTAGTTGAGTGATGCCAAGGCAAGTTTAACATCATTTTAAGAAGTTTATTTTGAGATACTTGCAATCTTTTTATGTGACATTTCGCACTGTTACCCCATACTTGACATCCATATAGCATAATGGCTTGAAAAATCACCTTATAAATAATCATTTTATTTTCAAGTGAAAGTAACGATTTCCTATTTATAAATGGGTATAGCATTTGTGTTGCTACCCCTACCTTTTTAATTGTTTTACTAATGTGATCATTAAAAGTTAGTTTCGTGTCTAGATTAATACCCAGGTAACGTACGGAGTTTTCCCAATTTATAGACAATCCATTTAACTGCAATTGCCTTGTAGGAACAAAGCAGGGCTTTCTTTTTCGTGTAAAAAAGATAGCCTGCGTCTTTTACTCATTCAACTTGATGTTCCATTTGCTGAAATATTTTTCCACAATTTTGATCACATTTGAGAGATTGCTCTCAATATTGAGAGCTAATTCGTGTGAAGAAAATATGGCGGTATCATCTGCAAAAATCGCAGTGTGACTACTTGGCAATTTTGGGAAGTCTGATACATAAATATTATATAAAATTGGAGCTAGAACTGAACCCTGTGGAACACCAGAATTGAAAAAAATTAGGTCAGAAACACCACTGTTCACTTGGACTACGAAACGACGACGAGATAAGAAACTTTGGACAATTTTACATATATAAGGAGGAAACCGGAGGTGTATCAATTTATACAAAAGTCCGTCGTGCCAGACAGTATCAAATGCTTTTTCTATGTCAAGTAGAACCATCCCAGTTGATTTGCCTATAGCACGGTTTGACTTTATGTGATTGCAGATTCTTTATACTTGATGAGTGGAGCTGTGATGTGCCCTAAGTCCAAATTGTTCATTGGTGAATATATTGTTTTCAGAAATATGTTTTAAAATCACTTCCTTAAGAACTTTCTCAAAAAGTTTACTAAGGTTACTAAGCAAACTTATTGGTCTCTAGCTTTCAGGATTTTCAGGAGGCTTGCCTCCTTTTGGTATAGGAATAACTTTGGCTAATTTCCAGGAGTCAGGAAAATATTCCATTTTGAGACACGCATTTATAAGAAATGTTAAAAACTTTATTCCACTTTTGGGCAGCTGCTATATCAATGTTTCTAATCAGATCAAACCCTCCCTTTTTGTCTTCGTCTTCTGACACATAAACAGCAGAAGGGATTTGCTGAGAGCTGTTCTCGAAATAATTCTGAATAGTGCTCTGCACTGTGTCGCGTGTGCCTTGGTCACTTGGACCACTAGCCACTACGTGGTTATTTGAAAATGATTGAGCAAGAGCATTTGCTTTCAGAATCCGTAAAGAACACGTTAGAAGAAGATTTGAGAACTGGCAACAGCTTGCTCCTATTTCTAATAACTTTGACTATATTCCAAAACGGCTTATCATTTTTCTCGAGCATTTTAAGTTTGGAGTTCCAATTCTTGTTGCAAAATTCAAAAATGTGCTTGCTCATTAAGTTGTTGAGATACTGTAGCTGACATTTCAAAAATGGCTGACGGTATCTCGTCCAATCTCTTCTGCACTTCTTTCTTAGTCTGAAGAGCGCCAAAATATGATGAGGAAGTTTTGGAGAAAAAGTTTGTTTGGAACTTTCGGGGCAGAGTTTTCAACCGCGCTTAAAATGTTTGAACAGAATTCATTTAGTGCAGTATCCACATCACTTATATTGGAAATACTTTCCAAATTCATTGGTGAGTTTCTGAATTTTGCATTGATTTCACTTCTAAAACGAGTCCAATTGGCATTTTAAGGTCTTGAAAATACTCCGTTTTCCTCTCCCCAGACCATAGAAGTTGACAAAGGACAGGATTGTGGTCGGAACTGAGGTCGTTTACTGAAACAGGTTGGGTTATATTACTGCTAGAAACATTGGTAACGAAAATATCGATTGTAGACGGACTATAACGAGAATTTGATGGTACATAAGTTGGGGTTGACGAATACAAAACAAAAAAGGGTTGAGTAACAGAGAGCTCATGGAGAATAGTTCCCCAAGCATTTGCTCTTTGACAGCCCCAAGCCCTGTGCCTACAATTTAGGTCGCCACCAAAAAGTAGGTTATTGCCTTGATTAAACAATTTAATGAAGTCATTTTTAAGGACAGTTTTTGTTGCAGCTCCTCCATTTCCTCCGGGGAAATAAATACAAATTGTTTATAGAATTTTGTTTTCTCAGTTTAATCTCAATACCTACATTTTCTACCAACTCAGTTTTTATAACAGGTAAAAGCGAATGTTGAATTGATCTTTTTACAAGGATGGCGACACCTCCACCTCCTCTTCCGATTCTGTCATTTCTATAGCATTTAAAATCAAATGTAGACAAATTTATATCATTTTTTAGTAGAGTTTCGGTGACTAGAGCAACATGAATGTCGTTATTATTTCAGAAATTAAAGAACTCTGTGGTTTTATTACGAATACCCCTCGCATTCCAATTTACAATGTTTATGTTTCTATCTATCATATTAATTAAGATTTGAATACAGAAATTTTGTAGCTAACTGTGCGATAACATTGAATTGTTCAATTTTAGATTTACAAACAGATAGTTTAGTGACCATTTCCATGGCAAGAGAGTTTAATTCCTCCGGCGAAAACAATGAGCCGGTGTTGCAGCCAGTTGTGTTTCAACTGCAACCATGCACTTGTTGTTGGTGGTGTAGAAATAAAAGCACTCTGTGCATTACTGACGGTCTGCTGACGTCGTCGATGTGGTTGTTGTAGGATGGGAAACTCGGAGAGAGAAGCGATCGATATCGGTCTTGGGAGAGTATGACCAGAAACATGCGATGCCTGGTGAGCGGCCGATTTGCTCTTTACTGACTTTTTTTCCCATCAACAGCATATATTCTGCTCTTCTCTCACATGAGGGATCAGTGGATCTGTGGGGTTTTCCACAATTTGCACATTTGTGAGCGATAGTGTTATTACATTCAGCAGTTTTATGTGTGCCAGAGCAGATCGAACAATAGGTCTTAACGTGACACTTCCTCTCTCCATGGCCAAACATCTGGCAGTTGTGGCATTGCGTGAGCTTACCTTTGAGCTTTCGTTGATAATTCCATTTGACTTGGGTATGGAAAATAGAGCGATGTTTTTTGTTCAGATCGCTTAATTTAACAGATCCATTTTCAAGAGAAATGATGTAAATTGTGTCACTGTATTGTTCGAATTTCTTAACAACTTTTTTCACTTCAATACACTTTATTCCAAGTTTAATAAGTTCTGTTTTTAAATATTCTGTATTTATTTCATCCATGCCATGCAGAACGACCTTAAAAGCCTTAGCACTTTTTAAATCGTGCGAAAAAAATTTACAGTCTTGTGCTTTTAAACAGCTGATCACCGAATTGAATGCTTCAAGAGATTCACATATAATTTTCATCCCGATTGACATTTTTTTTCACGGAATAATCGCTAATTTTCAAAGTGTTCATAAGTGAATGTACAAAATCACACGACTTTTGAAGCAATTTTAAAGGCGGGGCATACACTTTTTTCATAGGTTCAGATACGATTTCATCTTCCATATCATCATTTTCGCGTGTTCGTGACTAATTTCTTTTTTCCGAGCACTGTTCCTCATGTCCCTAGTTTTTTTATTCAAGGGCAAGGAATTGTCCTTGATTTCCGGAGATCTTCCGCGTTTCGAAATTTTGGTAAATTTAAGATATTCACTAGAACGAAAGTCAGATGCAGATGACATACACAGGCAAAAGCTCCATGACGGGGATCGTTGATTTTGACAAAATTACGTAAAATAGTTGTGACTTTTACTACTTTGTTGATAACGACATATTTGACAGCAGACTTAAAAGTATAAACAGAAAGTAATAGATTGTAAGTGTTACCAAATCAAGTTCTTCTTCTTCTTCTGGTGGCGCTACAGTCTAGGGTGGAGCTGGGCCTCAACCAGCAAACCTCTCCAGCCGGCACGATCCTTAGCCAGCTGTCTCCAACTGCGCACACCAAGTCGATTGAGATATATCTCCACCTGAGTGCGCTATCGGTTCCGTGGGCATCCTCTATTCCGTTGTTCCACTGGTTCGGAGTCGAAGACTCTACGGGCTGGAGCAGTGTTGTCCTTGCGCTCCACATGGCCCAGCCATCTTAGGCGTTGAATCCGTGGACGCCTGACTAGGCCCCTGCCGCTGTACAGCCCGTACAGTTTGTGGTTGAATCTTCTTCTCCAATAACCATCAACGCAGACAGGACCAAAGATTGAACGCATAACTTTTCTTTCGAAAAGACCAAGTGCTTTTTCATCAGCTTTTGAGATTGTCCATGCCTCCGCTCCATAGAGCAGGACAGGGATGATCAAGGTGTTATATAATGTTAGCTTGGTCCTTCGAGAGAGGTCTCTACTACTCAATTGCCTCTTGAGCCTAAAGAAACAGCGATTGGCAAGAGTATTTCTGCGTTTAATCTCGGTACTGGTGTTGTTCGTACTGTTCACTAGCGAACCGAGATAGACGAAGCTCTTCACTACGTCGAAGTTATAGCTTCCTATGGTGGCGTTTTGGCCAAGTCGTCGATGTTGTGCGTACTTTCTTGATGGCAGCACATACATCGTTTTGACAAATCAACCAAATCAAGTTAATTCATTATAACATTTAATAAATTAATTTTAAAACTCCCACTTTTATTAAATGTACCTCACAATTCATATTTATGTCTTACTATGTGTCATTATATCTTACTTGTACTAACAACACCAATAAGTTTTCGCTGACATTGAAATCCCTCACGAGGTAAACCTTTGGTGAAAATATGTGTACGTTGTTCACCACTAGTAAAATATTCAAGTTCAAAAAGACCGTCCTCAAGTTTCTCCCGGATAAAATAATATCTGATGTCAATATACCTCGTTCGTTTATGAAACTCAGCATTTCGATTTAATTTTATCGCACTTTGGTTATCACCATATAGTTTTGGTACAATCATGTTTGTAGATGACAAACCTGATACTAATCACTTCGTCCAAATTAGCTGCTTAACTGCATGAGACACCGCAACGTGTTCTGCCTCATACTAATATATGTGTTGCGTCATTAACAAGACCAGAGTCCTCAGTCCCTTTCAGATATCTTTTTTTTTCTACTCACCGCCTTCCATTGAATCATCGACTGTTTTTCAAGGTGTTCGCTAACAACACCAACTGCAAATGAAATATCTGGCCGTGTCCATATTGCCAGATACATCAAACTACCAACTTCTCCTCTATATGGTATGTTCTCCAACAATGATCCATCGTTGTTTGCTGACGATATTACAACATGGTGTTGAGACTGGATTAAATCCTTCATATTGAATTTTTCTAACAACCTTCTTGTTCTTGTCTTGAAAATTGGTCCATTTCCGACGCGATGAATCTCCATACCCAAATAGCAATTGACATCTACAAAAGTTACAAAAGTTAATCGTTCAAACGCATAGTGTTCATCAGTTGCAGCTACAAGCCCGTCATGTGTATAGATTGCTAAGAGGATCTTTTTGTTGCCCTTGTGACTAGTGAAAATACAAGAATTGGCTTTATTAACTTTAAATCCATATAGCTTAAGAAACTTGGAAAACTTTATATTCCAGCAACGAGACCCCTGCTTCAGTCCATAAAACCTCTTTTCAAACCTGCATATCTTTTCATATCCATCTTTATATCCCATTGGTTGACGCAAATAAATTTAATATATAAATATATATAAATTTCAGAATACAAATTGCCGTTCAAAAAATGCTGTTTTTATATATTATTATGTTGCTTAAGGATGAGTTTTTCCGATGCAGCAATTGAAAGTATAGATCTTATGGAGTCAAACTTAACTGTTGGACTACAAGTTTCGTGATAGTCGATTCCATACTTCTGGGAAAATCCTCGTGCTACCAGCTTCGCCTTAAGTCTTTTAATCTGTCCGCCAGGACCATATTTAACGCGAAAAACCCATCGGTTGTCTATTAATGTTTTGTTATCGGGAGTATCCACAATGTTCCATGTTCTGTTGTCAATCGTAGATTGGATTTCCTCATTCATCGCTTTACACCACTGCAAAAAATGTTGAGACTTAATCACATCCTCGTAAGTATCTGGTTCACAAGCCCGTGTTCGTCGTCATTAAGCATTTGTGGTTGACGAATCAAGTTTCAGAATTTCGAAGCCAATACTCATTGACATTCTCTTTTTCTGACTTATTCTCAATTCATTTACAAATTACGTCAGTTGAAACAACATTCAAAAAAAAATTGTCATCATCTGCATTTTCCGTCTCCTCTCCTTGCACTTGTTTTCCCAGTCTTTCATCGATCTCCGTAGTGTCTCTGGTTTCAAAAAGATTTACATTCTCTCTTGACGATCTAACTTGATCCCCAATGACTACTTCTGTGATGTCCATCTCCGTTCTCAAAAGTGTTTCAATAATATGATAATTTTCCTTGAGAATTGTATCACGGCTAATTCCACAAGATTTTTTTATTTTTGATCCACACACGATATCCCTTCATGTTCTCGCAATATCTGACGAAAATTCCTTTTATCGATTTCGTGCCCCACTTCTTAATCTTTTGTTTTGAAACGTGCACCAGAGCTTCTGAACCAAACACTTTTAAATGTTCAATTTGTCATTTGATATGCCTGCCCAGATTACCTCTTGCTCCTCATACAAGGCTTATTAGCCTTTGGCAATAAGCACATTTTGCTTTGCCACTCGACTCAACAGAAAAATGTTTCCATATATCATCTCTTTTGTTTTTTTAATTAAGACATGACGTAAAATTCTACAAAATATAATTAAAAAAATCTAAATAAAAAAGCTCTGAATATCTAATAATAAGTTAAAACTTTCTTTATTTACTTTCTTAAAAATCAGAAAGACAATATTATTTTGAAATAAAAAGAAACATCAATAATTAAAAGTGAAAACCACTAGCCTTATTCAGGCTAAGCTCTTCGATTAAGAAAATCAAAGAAGATAAAAGTAAGTTATAATCTCCTGATTGTAAAACCATACAATGAAATTGTATCTGCCGTTCAAACAACGATTGATTGATTGGCACCATTTGTGGTTTGTGTCTGTAGTTTTGAACGAATGCAACATGTCAACCTATTTTTGAACGAACGATGATTGAAATTAACGAAAAGAACGATCGATTGAAATGACCGATTCTTTCTTAAAATAAATAGTTGAACGATTCGTTCGTTGGATTTGAACGATTGACCCAGCTCTAGTTATCTTACGGATCACATCAAAAGGTTTTTAAGTGAGTATTCATTACTCTAGCAATGAAGAAGTTGTTGTACGTTTATGTACGTATCCCGGGCAACTAACATTAACACAAGTAAACAATTCTTCGGTTTACATTTTCGAGTAATGTACTCATCTCCATAGAGTTTTGATTTCAGAATCCCTAAGTGGGTACAATCATCAAGTGGGTCGCCGTAGCGTAGTGGGTAAGTGCGTCGACTCCTACGCAGAGGGTGCCAGGTTCGATACTCGAATTTACCGCCCATCATTATTCACGGCTCCACCTCTTTCGAGTGACTGACAATGCTCAAAGAGTATTCCTTTCTAGAGAAAGCTTCTCAAACTTGGCCGTTCGGAGTCGGCATTAAACTGTAGGTCCCTTCCACTCGTGAGAGAACAATAGCACGCACAACACAAGTGATTGCTGAGAAGCTAGGCCCTGGCCCTCTACGGGCTGTCGCGCCACCCATATTATTATTATTATTAAGTGGGTACAATCGATTGTCGGAAACGTAAACTTCCTTGCGATAACTCTTTTGATTCTATTATTTCACTATTGGTAGTTGAAGACTTGACCCAATCAGTCGCTTGTGCAACTATGCTTTCAACTACAGAGATACCGTAGCTTGACTAACACCAAGTTCTTCACCTATACCTTTCTGATATCAGTGTCAGTGGTATATCGGAAAGATGGGCAGTTTTCAAGGAACATCCACGAGTTTCCTCATTCCTACGAAAAAACGATATAGATCATTAAAATCACATACAAGTGTAGATAAGAATATTAAAAATTGGAAATCTGGAAATTAAGGCTCAGATCTAGAGTTCAGTTGTTGACATACCCTTAGCGAAGCGACGAAGTTACTTGAGCGGAAAAAGGGTTGTGCCCGATTCACAATGCAGCGTTAGTTTTTCGCTTCGGTTTTCAACACACACACACATTTTAATGGTTCCATGCCATTTACAGCGTGGTTCTACGGTTTGACTTTCGTTAAAAAATGAGAGTGGTGAGAGCTCTCACTTAAGCGAAGCACTCACTCACAAAATTGTTTCAATATACTGAAACATTTAGGTGCTTTTTGACACTTCGCTGTTCTTACTTGATATTTTCACTGGGCGGGAAAGTTCAATCAACAATATTTGAAATTGGGGTTGAAATTTAACACAAAAGTGAGAAAATTCTAATAAAATATGTACATTCTATAATAATACAGTTATTTTCAGATGTCTTTTGAGACCCTTCTCTCTTTAACATTAAAGACAGAACATACAAACATGTTTTGAAGACGAGTTCTAATTATACAAATGACTGCGCAACTAAATACCAGCAAGTGAATGCAAACAACGCTGGAGGCGTCATCGTGACAGATACCTCCTAGAGAGAAAGAAGTTCCAAAGGAAGTGGAGCTAAAGAATTCGAACGATGTGAGCACTTCGACTCTCTTGACTCTCTTGACTTTCTAAATGAATCGGTGTCCTCGCCCGACTTCGGACACTTCACTTTTGAAGATGAAGAACTAATTCCAACACCGAAAGGAAAGTCTGCTCCTAAGAATCCTTCGCAAAATTTCTCGATGAGGTATCAGAAGAGATAGTCAAGGACGAGTCCTCTCCGAAGCAGTGAACTACAATCACAGATTTATGAAGACCATGTCTATTTCGAATAGACCCGCTCCCAGAGGATGCAAGGATCAGATTCCATTGTCTGATATTCTACAGCATTACAGATGAAGTAATCAACGCTGTTTTTTCTAATAAAAATTATTTAATACAAAACTTATACATTTGTATTTTAATTCATATTTTCTTTTCTATTTCATATTTGATTTGTAACCAAATATTCTTTTTTGCTTCTCGAATAGAAAATTACAGTCGGGATGAATTGTAAGCTCCTGTAGCGGCACATTGAGAAAGCGGAGTTGTTATCTCAATTCTCCAGACACCCTTTTTTCGACCATTTTCGTTGCATTTGTAGACACATTCTGTTGCGCAATAAGTGGGATCGTTGATTTTGACAAAATTACGTAAAATAGTTGTGGCTTTTACTACTTCGTTGATAACGACTTATTTGACAGCAGACTTAAAAGTATAAACAGAAAGTAATAGATTGTAAGTGTTACCAAATCAAGTTCTTCTTCTTCTTCTGGTGGCGCTACAGTCTTGGGTGGACCTGGGCCTCAACCAGTAAGCCTCTCCAGCCGGCACGATCCTTAACCAGCTGTCTCCAACTGCGCACACCAAGTCGATTGAGATATATCTCCACCTGGGCGCGCTATCGGTTCCGTGGGCATCCTCTATTGCGTTGTCCCACTGGTTCGGAGTCGAAGACTCTTCGGGCTGGAGCAGTGTTGTCCATGCGCTCCACATGGCCCAGCCATCTTAGGCGTTGAATCCGTAGACGCCTGACTAGGCCCCTGCCGCTGTACAGCCCGTACAGTTTGTGGTTGAATCTTCTTCCCCAATAACCATCAACGCAGACAGGACCAAAGATTGAACGCATAACTGTTCTTTCGAAAAGACCAAGTGCTTTTTCATCCGCTTTTGAGATTGTCCATGCCTAAGCTCCATAGAGCAGGACAGGCATGATCAAGGTGTTATATAATGCTAGCTTGGTCCTTCGAGAGAGGTCTCTACTACTCAATTGCCTCTTGAGCATAAAGAAACAGCGATTGGCAAGAGTATTTCTGCGTTTAATCTCGGTACTGGTGTTGTTCGCACTGTTCACTTGCGAACCGAGATAGACGAAGCCCTTCACTACCTCGAAGTTATAGCTGCCTATGGTGGCGTTTTGGCCAAGTCGTCGATGTTGTGCGTACTTTCTTGATGACAGCACATACATCGTTTTGACAAATCAACCAAATCAAGTTAATTCATTATAACATTTAATAAATTAATTTTAAAACTCCCACTTTTATTAAATGTACCTCACAATTCATATTTATGTCTTACTATGTGTCATTATATCTTACTTGTACTAACAACACCAATAAGTTTTCGCTGACATTGAAATCCCTAACGAGGTAAACCTTTGGTGAAAATATGTGTACGTTGTTCACCACTAGTAAAATATTCAAGTTCAAAAAGACCGTCCTCAAGTTTCTCCCGGATAAAATAATATCTGATGTCAATATACTTCGTTCGTTTATGAAACTCAGCATTTCGATTTAATTTTATCGCACTTTGGTTATCACCATATAGTTTTGGTACAATCATGTCTGTAGATGACAAACCTGATACTAATCACTTCGTCCAAATTAGCTGCTTAACTGCATGAGACGCCGCAGCGTGTTCTGCCTCATACTAATATATGTGTTGCGTCAATAACAAGACCAGAGTCCTCAGTCCCTTTCAGATATCTTTTTTTTTTCTACTTACCGCCTTCCATTGAATCATCGACTGTTTTTCAAGGTGTTCGCTAACAACACCAACTGCAAATGAAATATCTGGCCGTGTCCATATTGCCAGATACATCAAACTACCAACGGCTTCTCTATATGGAATGTTCTCCAACAAAGATCCATCGTTGTTTGCTGACGATATTACAACATGGTGTTGAGACTGGATTTACATCCTTCATATTGAATTTTTCTAACAACCTTCTTGTATATGTTAGCTGAGTAACGAATATTGGTCCATTTCCGACGCGATGAATCTCCATACCCAAATAGCAATTGACATCTAGAAAAGTTACAAAAGTTAATCGTTCAAACGCATAGTGTTCATCAGTTGCAGCTACAAGCCCGTCATGTATATAGATTACTAAGAGGATCTTTTTGTTGCCTTTGTGACTAGTGAAAATACAAGAATTGGCTTTATTAACTTTAAATCCATATAGCTTAAGAAAATTGAAAAACTTTATATTCCAGCAACGAGACCCCTGCTTCAGTCCATAAAGACTCTTTTCAAGCCTGCATATCTTTTCATATCCATCTTTATATCCCATTGGTTGACGCAAATAAATTTAATATATAAATATATATATAAATTTCAGAATACAAATTGCCGTTCAAAAATGCTGTTTTTATATATTATTATGTTGCTTAAGGGTGAGTTTTTCCGATGCAGCAATTGAAAGTATAGATCTTATGGAGTCAAACTTAACTGTTGGACTACAAGTTTCCTAATAGTCGATTCCATACTTCTGGAAAAATCCTCGTGCTACCAGCTTCGCTTTAAATCTTTTAATCTGTCCGCCAGGACCATATTTAACGCGAAAAACCCATCGGTTGTCTATTAATGTTTTGTTATCGGGAGTATCCACAATGTTCCATGTTCTGTTGTCAATCGTAGATTGGATTTCCTCATTCATCGCTTTACACCACTGCAAAAAATGTTGAGACTTAATCACATCCTCGTAAGTATCTGGTTCACAAGCCCGTGTTCGTCGTCATTAAGCATTTGTGGTTGACGAATCAAGTTTCAGAATTTCGAAGCCAATACTCATTGACATTCTCTTTTTCTGACTTATTCTCAATTCATTTACAAATTACGTCAGTTGAAACAACATTAAAAAAAAAATTGTCATCATCTGCATTTTCCGTCTCCTCTCCTTGCACTTGTTTTCCCAGTCTTTCATCGATCTCCGTAGTGTCTCTGGTTTCAAAAAGATTTACATTCTCTCTTGACGATCTAACTTGATCCCCAATGACTACTTCTGTGATGTCCATCTCCGTTCTCAAAAGTGTTTCAATAATATGATAATTTTCCTTGAGAATTGTATCACGGCTAATTCCACAAGATTTTTTTATTTTTGATCCACACACGATATCCCTTCATGTTCTCGCAATATCTGACGAAAATTCCTTTTATCGATTTCGTGCCCCACTTCTTAATCTTTTGTTTTGAAACGTGCACCAGAGCTTCTGAACCAAACACTTTTAAATGTTCAATTTGTCATTTGATATGCCTGCCCAGATTACCTCTTGCTCCTCATACAAGGCTTATTAGCCTTTGGCAATAAGCACATTTTGCTTTGCCACTCGACTCAACAGAAAAATGTTTCCATATATCATCTCTTTTGTTTTTTTAATTAAGACATGACGTAAAATTCTACAAAATATAATTAAAAAAATCTAAATAAAAAAGCTCTGAATATCTAATAATAAGTTAAAACTTTCTTTATTTACTTTCTTAAAAATCAGAAAGACAATATTATTTTGAAATAAAAAGAAACATCAATAATTAAAAGTGAAAACCACTAGCCTTATTCAGGCTAAGCTCTTCGATTAAGAAAATCAAAGAAGATAAAAGTAAGTTATAATCTCCTGATTGTAAAACCATACAATGAAATTGTATCTGCCGTTCAAACAACGATTGATTGATTGGCACCATTTGTGGTTTGTGTCTGTAGTTTTGAACGAATGCAACATGTCAACCTATTTTTGAACGAACGATGATTGAAATTAACGAAAAGAACGATCGATTGAAATGACCGATTCTTTCTTAAAATAAATAGTTGAACGATTCGTTCGTTGGATTTGAACGATTGACCCAGCTCTAGTTATCTTACGGATCACATCAAAAGGTTTTTAAGTGAGTATTCATTACTCTAGCAATGAAGAAGTTGTTGTACGTTTATGTACGTATCCCGGGCAACTAACATTAACACAAGTAAACAATTCTTCGGTTTACATTTTCGAGTAATGTACTCATCTCCATAGAGTTTTGATTTCAGAATCCCTAAGTGGGTACAATCATCAAGTGGGTCGCCGTAGCGTAGTGGGTAAGTGCGTCGACTCCTACGCAGAGGGTGCCAGGTTCGATACTCGAATTTACCGCCCATCATTATTCACGGCTCCACCTCTTTCGAGTGACTGACAATGCTCAAAGAGTATTCCTTTCTAGAGAAAGCTTCTCAAACTTGGCCGTTCGGAGTCGGCATTAAACTGTAGGTCCCTTCCACTCGTGAGAGAACAATAGCACGCACAACACAAGTGATTGCTGAGAAGCTAGGCCCTGGCCCTCTACGGGCTGTCGCGCCACCCATATTATTATTATTATTAAGTGGGTACAATCGATTGTCGGAAACGTAAACTTCCTTGCGATAACTCTTTTGATTCTATTATTTCACTATTGGTAGTTGAAGACTTGACCCAATCAGTCGCTTGTGCAACTATGCTTTCAACTACAGAGATACCGTAGCTTGACTAACACCAAGTTCTTCACCTATACCTTTCTGATATCAGTGTCAGTGGTATATCGGAAAGATGGGCAGTTTTCAAGGAACATCCACGAGTTTCCTCATTCCTACGAAAAAACGATATAGATCATTAAAATCACATACAAGTGTAGATAAGAATATTAAAAATTGGAAATCTGGAAATTAAGGCTCAGATCTAGAGTTCAGTTGTTGACATACCCTTAGCGAAGCGACGAAGTTACTTGAGCGGAAAAAGGGTTGTGCCCGATTCACAATGCAGCGTTAGTTTTTCGCTTCGGTTTTCAACACACACACACATTTTAATGGTTCCATGCCATTTACAGCGTGGTTCTACGGTTTGACTTTCGTTAAAAAATGAGAGTGGTGAGAGCTCTCACTTAAGCGAAGCACTCACTCACAAAATTGTTTCAATATACTGAAACATTTAGGTGCTTTTTGACACTTCGCTGTTCTTACTTGATATTTTCACTGGGCGGGAAAGTTCAATCAACAATATTTGAAATTGGGGTTGAAATTTAACACAAAAGTGAGAAAATTCTAATAAAATATGTACATTCTATAATAATACAGTTATTTTCAGATGTCTTTTGAGACCCTTCTCTCTTTAACATTAAAGACAGAACATACAAACATGTTTTGAAGACGAGTTCTAATTATACAAATGACTGCGCAACTAAATACCAGCAAGTGAATGCAAACAACGCTGGAGGCGTCATCGTGACAGATACCTCCTAGAGAGAAAGAAGTTCCAAAGGAAGTGGAGCTAAAGAATTCGAACGATGTGAGCACTTCGACTCTCTTGACTCTCTTGACTTTCTAAATGAATCGGTGTCCTCGCCCGACTTCGGACACTTCACTTTTGAAGATGAAGAACTAATTCCAACACCGAAAGGAAAGTCTGCTCCTAAGAATCCTTCACAAAATTTCTCGATGAGGTATCAGAAGAGATAGTCAAGGACGAGTCCTCTCCGAAGCAGTGAACTACAATCACAGATTTATGAAGACCATGTCTATTTCGAATAGACCCGCTCCCAGAGGATGCAAGGATCAGATTCCATTGTCTGATATTCTACAGCATTACAGATGAAGTAATCAACGCTGTTTTTTCTAATAAAAATTATTTAATACAAAACTTATACATTTGTATTTTAATTCATATTTTCTTTTCTATTTCATATTTGATTTGTAACCAAATATTCTTTTTTGCTTCTCGAATAGAAAATTACAGTCGGGATGAATTGTAAGCTCCTGTGGCGGCACATTGAGAAAGCGGAGTTGTTATCTCAATTCTCCAGACACCCTTTTTTCGACCATTTTCGTTGCATTTGTAGACACATTCTGTTGCGCAATAAGTGGGATCGTTGATTTTGACAAAATTACGTAAAATAGTTGTGGCTTTTACTACTTCGTTGATAACGACTTATTTGACAGCAGACTTAAAAGTATAAACAGAAAGTAATAGATTGTAAGTGTTACCAAATCAAGTTCTTCTTCTTCTTCTGGTGGCGCTACAGTCTTGGGTGGACCTGGGCCTCAACCAGTAAGCCTCTCCAGCCGGCACGATCCTTAACCAGCTGTCTCCAACTGCGCACACCAAGTCGATTGAGATATATCTCCACCTGGGCGCGCTATCGGTTCCGTGGGCATCCTCTATTGCGTTGTCCCACTGGTTCGGAGTCGAAGACTCTTCGGGCTGGAGCAGTGTTGTCCATGCGCTCCACATGGCCCAGCCATCTTAGGCGTTGAATCCGTAGACGCCTGACTAGGCCCCTGCCGCTGTACAGCCCGTACAGTTTGTGGTTGAATCTTCTTCCCCAATAACCATCAACGCAGACAGGACCAAAGATTGAACGCATAACTGTTCTTTCGAAAAGACCAAGTGCTTTTTCATCCGCTTTTGAGATTGTCCATGCCTAAGCTCCATAGAGCAGGACAGGCATGATCAAGGTGTTATATAATGCTAGCTTGGTCCTTCGAGAGAGGTCTCTACTACTCAATTGCCTCTTGAGCATAAAGAAACAGCGATTGGCAAGAGTATTTCTGCGTTTAATCTCGGTACTGGTGTTGTTCGCACTGTTCACTTGCGAACCGAGATAGACGAAGCCCTTCACTACCTCGAAGTTATAGCTGCCTATGGTGGCGTTTTGGCCAAGTCGTCGATGTTGTGCGTACTTTCTTGATGACAGCACATACATCGTTTTGACAAATCAACCAAATCAAGTTAATTCATTATAACATTTAATAAATTAATTTTAAAACTCCCACTTTTATTAAATGTACCTCACAATTCATATTTATGTCTTACTATGTGTCATTATATCTTACTTGTACTAACAACACCAATAAGTTTTCGCTGACATTGAAATCCCTAACGAGGTAAACCTTTGGTGAAAATATGTGTACGTTGTTCACCACTAGTAAAATATTCAAGTTCAAAAAGACCGTCCTCAAGTTTCTCCCGGATAAAATAATATCTGATGTCAATATACTTCGTTCGTTTATGAAACTCAGCATTTCGATTTAATTTTATCGCACTTTGGTTATCACCATATAGTTTTGGTACAATCATGTTTGTAGATGACAAACCTGATACTAATCACTTCGTCCAAATTAGCTGCTTAACTGCATGAGACACCGCAACGTGTTCTGCCTCATACTAATATATGTGTTGCGTCATTAACAAGACCAGAGTCCTCAGTCCCTTTCAGATATCTTTTTTTTTCTACTCACCGCCTTCCATTGAATCATCGACTGTTTTTCAAGGTGTTCGCTAACAACACCAACTGCAAATGAAATATCTGGCCGTGTCCATATTGCCAGATACATCAAACTACCAACTTCTCCTCTATATGGTATGTTCTCCAACAATGATCCATCGTTGTTTGCTGACGATATTACAACATGGTGTTGAGACTGGATTAAATCCTTCATATTGAATTTTTCTAACAACCTTCTTGTTCTTGTCTTGAAAATTGGTCCATTTCCGACGCGATGAATCTCCATACCCAAATAGCAATTGACATCTACAAAAGTTACAAAAGTTAATCGTTCAAACGCATAGTGTTCATCAGTTGCAGCTACAAGCCCGTCATGTGTATAGATTGCTAAGAGGATCTTTTTGTTGCCCTTGTGACTAGTGAAAATACAAGAATTGGCTTTATTAACTTTAAATCCATATAGCTTAAGAAACTTGGAAAACTTTATATTCCAGCAACGAGACCCCTGCTTCAGTCCATAAAACCTCTTTTCAAACCTGCATATCTTTTCATATCCATCTTTATATCCCATTGGTTGACGCAAATAAATTTAATATATAAATATATATAAATTTCAGAATACAAATTGCCGTTCAAAAAATGCTGTTTTTATATATTATTATGTTGCTTAAGGATGAGTTTTTCCGATGCAGCAATTGAAAGTATAGATCTTATGGAGTCAAACTTAACTGTTGGACTACAAGTTTCGTGATAGTCGATTCCATACTTCTGGGAAAATCCTCGTGCTACCAGCTTCGCCTTAAGTCTTTTAATCTGTCCGCCAGGACCATATTTAACGCGAAAAACCCATCGGTTGTCTATTAATGTTTTGTTATCGGGAGTATCCACAATGTTCCATGTTCTGTTGTCAATCGTAGATTGGATTTCCTCATTCATCGCTTTACACCACTGCAAAAAATGTTGAGACTTAATCACATCCTCGTAAGTATCTGGTTCACAAGCCCGTGTTCGTCGTCATTAAGCATTTGTGGTTGACGAATCAAGTTTCAGAATTTCGAAGCCAATACTCATTGACATTCTCTTTTCCTGACTTATTCTCAATTCATTTACAAATTACGTCAGTTGAAACAACATTCAAAAAAAAATTGTCATCATCTGCATTTTCCGTCTCCTCTCCTTGCACTTGTTTTCCCAGTCTTTCATCGATCTCCGTAGTGTCTCTGGTTTCAAAAAGATTTACATTCTCTCTTGACGATCTAACTTGATCCCCAATGACTACTTCTGTGATGTCCATCTCCGTTCTCAAAAGTGTTTCAATAATATGATAATTTTCCTTGAGAATTGTATCACGGCTAATTCCACAAGATTTTTTTATTTTTGATCCACACACGATATCCCTTCATGTTCTCGCAATATCTGACGAAAATTCCTTTTATCGATTTCGTGCCCCACTTCTTAATCTTTTGTTTTGAAACGTGCACCAGAGCTTCTGAACCAAACACTTTTAAATGTTCAATTTGTCATTTGATATGCCTGCCCAGATTACCTCTTGCTCCTCATACAAGGCTTATTAGCCTTTGGCAATAAGCACATTTTGCTTTGCCACTCGACTCAACAGAAAAATGTTTCCATATATCATCTCTTTTGTTTTTTTAATTAAGACATGACGTAAAATTCTACAAAATATAATTAAAAAAATCTAAATAAAAAAGCTCTGAATATCTAATAATAAGTTAAAACTTTCTTTATTTACTTTCTTAAAAATCAGAAAGACAATATTATTTTGAAATAAAAAGAAACATCAATAATTAAAAGTGAAAACCACTAGCCTTATTCAGGCTAAGCTCTTCGATTAAGAAAATCAAAGAAGATAAAAGTAAGTTATAATCTCCTGATTGTAAAACCATACAATGAAATTGTATCTGCCGTTCAAACAACGATTGATTGATTGGCACCATTTGTGGTTTGTGTCTGTAGTTTTGAACGAATGCAACATGTCAACCTATTTTTGAACGAACGATGATTGAAATTAACGAAAAGAACGATCGATTGAAATGACCGATTCTTTCTTAAAATAAATAGTTGAACGATTCGTTCGTTGGATTTGAACGATTGACCCAGCTCTAGTTATCTTACGGATCACATCAAAAGGTTTTTAAGTGAGTATTCATTACTCTAGCAATGAAGAAGTTGTTGTACGTTTATGTACGTATCCCGGGCAACTAACATTAACACAAGTAAACAATTCTTCGGTTTACATTTTCGAGTAATGTACTCATCTCCATAGAGTTTTGATTTCAGAATCCCTAAGTGGGTACAATCATCAAGTGGGTCGCCGTAGCGTAGTGGGTAAGTGCGTCGACTTCTACGCAGAGGGTGCCAGGTTCGATACTCGAATTTACCGCCCATCATTATTCACGGCTCCACCTCTTTCGAGTGACTGACAATGCTCAAAGAGTATTCCTTTCTAGAGAAAGCTTCTCAAACTTGGCCGTTCGGAGTCGGCATTAAACTGTAGGTCCCTTCCACTCGTGAGAGAACAATAGCACGCACAACACAAGTGATTGCTGAGAAGCTAGGCCCTGGCCCTCTACGGGCTGTCGCGCCACCCATATTATTATTATTATTAAGTGGGTACAATCGATTGTCGGAAACGTAAACTTCCTTGCGATAACTCTTTTGATTCTATTATTTCACTATTGGTAGTTGAAGACTTGACCCAATCAGTCGCTTGTGCAACTATGCTTTCAACTACAGAGATACCGTAGCTTGACTAACACCAAGTTCTTCACCTATACCTTTCTGATATCAGTGTCAGTGGTATATCGGAAAGATGGGCAGTTTTCAAGGAACATCCACGAGTTTCCTCATTCCTACGAAAAAACGATATAGATCATTAAAATCACATACAAGTGTAGATAAGAATATTAAAAATTAGAAATCTGGAAATTAAGGCTCAGATCTAGAGTTCAGTTGTTGACATACCCTTAGCGAAGCGACGAAGTTACTTGAGCGGAAAAAGGGTTGTGCCCGATTCACAATGCAGCGTTAGTTTTTCGCTTCGGTTTTCAACACACACACACATTTTAATGGTTCCATGCCATTTACAGCGTGGTTCTACGGTTTGACTTTCGTTAAAAAATGAGAGTGGTGAGAGCTCTCACTTAAGCGAAGCACTCACTCACAAAATTGTTTCAATATACTGAAACATTTAGGTGCTTTTTGACACTTCGCTGTTCTTACTTGATATTTTCACTGGGCGGGAAAGTTCAATCAACAATATTTGAAATTGGGGTTGAAATTTAACACAAAAGTGAGAAAATTCTAATAAAATATGTACATTCTATAATAATACAGTTATTTTCAGATGTCTTTTGAGACCCTTCTCTCTTTAACATTAAAGACAGAACATACAAACATGTTTTGAAGACGAGTTCTAATTATACAAATGACTGCGCAACTAAATACCAGCAAGTGAATGCAAACAACGCTGGAGGCGTCATCGTGACAGATACCTCCTAGAGAGAAAGAAGTTCCAAAGGAAGTGGAGCTAAAGAATTCGAACGATGTGAGCACTTCGACTCTCTTGACTCTCTTGACTTTCTAAATGAATCGGTGTCCTCGCCCGACTTCGGACACTTCACTTTTGAAGATGAAGAACTAATTCCAACACCGAAAGGAAAGTCTGCTCCTAAGAATCCTTCGCAAAATTTCTCGATGAGGTATCAGAAGAGATAGTCAAGGACGAGTCCTCTCCGAAGCAGTGAACTACAATCACAGATTTATGAAGACCATATCTATTTCGAATAGACCCGCTCCCAGAGGATGCAAGGATCAGATTCCATTGTCTGATATTCTACAGCATTACAGATGAAGTAATCAACGCTGTTTTTTCTAATAAAAATTATTTAATACAAAACTTATACATTTGTATTTTAATTCATATTTTCTTTTCTATTTCATATTTGATTTGTAACCAAATATTCTTTTTTGCTTCTCGAATAGAAAATTACAGTCGGGATGAATTGTAAGCTCCTGTAGCGGCACATTGAGAAAGCGGAGTTGTTATCTCAATTCTCCAGACACCTTTTTTCGACCATTTTCGTTGCATTTGTAGACACATTCTGTTGCGCAATAAGTGGGATCGTTGATTTTGACAAAATTACGTAAAATAGTTGTGGCTTTTACTACTTCGTTGATAACGACTTATTTGACAGCAGACTTAAAAGTATAAACAGAAAGTAATAGATTGTAAGTGTTACCAAATCAAGTTCTTCTTCTTCTTCTGGTGGCGCTACAGTCTTGGGTGGACCTGGGCCTCAACCAGTAAGCCTCTCCAGCCGGCACGATCCTTAACCAGCTGTCTCCAACTGCGCACACCAAGTCGATTGAGATATATCTCCACCTGGGCGCGCTATCGGTTCCGTGGGCATCCTCTATTGCGTTGTCCCACTGGTTCGGAGTCGAAGACTCTTCGGGCTGGAGCAGTGTTGTCCATGCGCTCCACATGGCCCAGCCATCTTAGGCGTTGAATCCGTAGACGCCTGACTAGGCCCCTGCCGCTGTACAGCCCGTACAGTTTGTGGTTGAATCTTCTTCCCCAATAACCATCAACGCAGACAGGACCAAAGATTGAACGCATAACTGTTCTTTCGAAAAGACCAAGTGCTTTTTCATCCGCTTTTGAGATTGTCCATGCCTAAGCTCCATAGAGCAGGACAGGCATGATCAAGGTGTTATATAATGCTAGCTTGGTCCTTCGAGAGAGGTCTCTACTACTCAATTGCCTCTTGAGCATAAAGAAACAGCGATTGGCAAGAGTATTTCTGCGTTTAATCTCGGTACTGGTGTTGTTCGCACTGTTCACTTGCGAACCGAGATAGACGAAGCCCTTCACTACCTCGAAGTTATAGCTGCCTATGGTGGCGTTTTGGCCAAGTCGTCGATGTTGTGCGTACTTTCTTGATGACAGCACATACATCGTTTTGACAAATCAACCAAATCAAGTTAATTCATTATAACATTTAATAAATTAATTTTAAAACTCCCACTTTTATTAAATGTACCTCACAATTCATATTTATGTCTTACTATGTGTCATTATATCTTACTTGTACTAACAACACCAATAAGTTTTCGCTGACATTGAAATCCCTAACGAGGTAAACCTTTGGTGAAAATATGTGTACGTTGTTCACCACTAGTAAAATATTCAAGTTCAAAAAGACCGTCCTCAAGTTTCTCCCGGATAAAATAATATCTGATGTCAATATACTTCGTTCGTTTATGAAACTCAGCATTTCGATTTAATTTTATCGCACTTTGGTTATCACCATATAGTTTTGGTACAATCATGTCTGTAGATGACAAACCTGATACTAATCACTTCGTCCAAATTAGCTGCTTAACTGCATGAGACGCCGCAGCGTGTTCTGCCTCATACTAATATATGTGTTGCGTCAATAACAAGACCAGAGTCCTCAGTCCCTTTCAGATATCTTTTTTTTTTCTACTTACCGCCTTCCATTGAATCATCGACTGTTTTTCAAGGTGTTCGCTAACAACACCAACTGCAAATGAAATATCTGGCCGTGTCCATATTGCCAGATACATCAAACTACCAACGGCTTCTCTATATGGAATGTTCTCCAACAAAGATCCATCGTTGTTTGCTGACGATATTACAACATGGTGTTGAGACTGGATTTACATCCTTCATATTGAATTTTTCTAACAACCTTCTTGTATATGTTAGCTGAGTAACGAAAATTGGTCCATTTCCGACGCGATGAATCTCCATACCCAAATAGCAATTGACATCTAGAAAAGTTACAAAAGTTAATCGTTCAAACGCATAGTGTTCATCAGTTGCAGCTACAAGCCCGTCATGTATATAGATTACTAAGAGGATCTTTTTGTTGCCTTTGTGACTAGTGAAAATACAAGAATTGGCTTTATTAACTTTAAATCCATATAGCTTAAGAAAATTGAAAAACTTTATATTCCAGCAACGAGACCCCTGCTTCAGTCCATAAAGACTCTTTTCAAGCCTGCATATCTTTTCATATCCATCTTTATATCCCATTGGTTGACGCAAATAAATTTAATATATAAATATATATATAAATTTCAGAATACAAATTGCCGTTCAAAAATGCTGTTTTTATATATTATTATGTTGCTTAAGGATGAGTTTTTCCGATGCAGCAATTGAAAGTATAGATCTTATGGAGTCAAACTTAACTGTTGGACTACAAGTTTCCTAATAGTCGATTCCATACTTCTGGAAAAATCCTCGTGCTACCAGCTTCGCTTTAAATCTTTTAATCTGTCCGCCAGGACCATATTTAACGCGAAAAACCCATCGGTTGTCTATTAATGTTTTGTTATCGGGAGTATCCACAATGTTCCATGTTCTGTTGTCAATCGTAGATTGGATTTCCTCATTCATCGCTTTACACCACTGCAAAAAATGTTGAGACTTAATCACATCCTCGTGAGTATCTGGTTCACAAGCCCGTGTTAGTCGTCATTAAGCATTTGTGGTTGACGAATCAAGTTTCAGAATTTCGAAGCCAATACTCATTGACATTCTCTTTTTCTGACTTATTCTCAATTCATTTACAAATTACGTCAGTTGAAACAACATTCAAAAAAAAATTGTCATCATCTGCATTTTCCGTCTCCTCTCCTTGCACTTGTTTTCCCAGTCTTTCATCGATCTCCGTAGTGTCTCTGGTTTCAAAAAGATTTACATTCTCTCTTGACGATCTAACTTGATCCCCAATGACTACTTCTGTGATGTCCATCTCCGTTCTCAAAAGTGTTTCAATAATATGATAATTTTCCTTGAGAATTGTATCACGGCTAATTCCACAAGATTTTTTTATTTTTGATCCACACACGATATCCCTTCATGTTCTCGCAATATCTGACGAAAATTCCTTTTATCGATTTCGTGCCCCACTTCTTAATCTTTTGTTTTGAAACGTGCACCAGAGCTTCTGAACCAAACACTTTTAAATGTTCAATTTGTCATTTGATATGCCTGCCCAGATTACCTCTTGCTCCTCATACAAGGCTTATTAGCCTTTGGCAATAAGCACATTTTGCTTTGCCACTCGACTCAACAGAAAAATGTTTCCATATATCATCTCTTTTGTTTTTTTAATTAAGACATGACGTAAAATTCTACAAAATATAATTAAAAAAATCTAAATAAAAAAGCTCTGAATATCTAATAATAAGTTAAAACTTTCTTTATTTACTTTCTTAAAAATCAGAAAGACAATATTATTTTGAAATAAAAAGAAACATCAATAATTAAAAGTGAAAACCACTAGCCTTATTCAGGCTAAGCTCTTCGATTAAGAAAATCAAAGAAGATAAAAGTAAGTTATAATCTCCTGATTGTAAAACCATACAATGAAATTGTATCTGCCGTTCAAACAACGATTGATTGATTGGCACCATTTGTGGTTTGTGTCTGTAGTTTTGAACGAATGCAACATGTCAACCTATTTTTGAACGAACGATGATTGAAATTAACGAAAAGAACGATCGATTGAAATGACCGATTCTTTCTTAAAATAAATAGTTGAACGATTCGTTCGTTGGATTTGAACGATTGACCCAGCTCTAGTTATCTTACGGATCACATCAAAAGGTTTTTAAGTGAGTATTCATTACTCTAGCAATGAAGAAGTTGTTGTACGTTTATGTACGTATCCCGGGCAACTAACATTAACACAAGTAAACAATTCTTCGGTTTACATTTTCGAGTAATGTACTCATCTCCATAGAGTTTTGATTTCAGAATCCCTAAGTGGGTACAATCATCAAGTGGGTCGCCGTAGCGTAGTGGGTAAGTGCGTCGACTCCTACGCAGAGGGTGCCAGGTTCGATACTCGAATTTACCGCCCATCATTATTCACGGCTCCACCTCTTTCGAGTGACTGACAATGCTCAAAGAGTATTCCTTTCTAGAGAAAGCTTCTCAAACTTGGCCGTTCGGAGTCGGCATTAAACTGTAGGTCCCTTCCACTCGTGAGAGAACAATAGCACGCACAACACAAGTGATTGCTGAGAAGCTAGGCCCTGGCCCTCTACGGGCTGTCGCGCCACCCATATTATTATTATTATTAAGTGGGTAGAATCGATTGTCGGAAACGTAAACTTCCTTGCGATAACTCTTTTGATTCTATTATTTCACTATTGGTAGTTGAAGACTTGACCCAATCAGTCGCTTGTGCAACTATGCTTTCAACTACAGAGATACCGTAGCTTGACTAACACCAAGTTCTTCACCTATACCTTTCTGATATCAGTGTCAGTGGTATATCGGAAAGATGGGCAGTTTTCAAGGAACATCCACGAGTTTCCTCATTCCTACGAAAAAACGATATAGATCATTAAAATCACATACAAGTGTAGATAAGAATATTAAAAATTGGAAATCTGGAAATTAAGGCTCAGATCTAGAGTTCAGTTGTTGACATACCCTTAGCGAAGCGACGAAGTTACTTGAGCGGAAAAAGGGTTGTGCCCGATTCACAATGCAGCGTTAGTTTTTCGCTTCGGTTTTCAACACACACACACATTTTAATGGTTCCATGCCATTTACAGCGTGGTTCTACGGTTTGACTTTCGTTAAAAAATGAGAGTGGTGAGAGCTCTCACTTAAGCGAAGCACTCACTCACAAAATTGTTTCAATATACTGAAACATTTAGGTGCTTTTTGACACTTCGCTGTTCTTACTTGATATTTTCACTGGGCGGGAAAGTTCAATCAACAATATTTGAAATTGGGGTTGAAATTTAACACAAAAGTGAGAAAATTCTGATAAAATATGTGCATTCTATAATAATACAGTTATTTTCAGATGTCTTTTGAGACCCTTCTCTCTTTAACATTAAAGACAGAACATACAAACATGTTTTGAAGACGAGTTCTAATTATACAAATGACTGCGTAACTAAATACCAGCAAGTGAATGCAAACAACGCTGGAGGCGTCATCGTGACAGATACCTCCTAGAGAGAAAGAAGTTCCAAAGGAAGTGGAGCTAAAGAATTTGAACGATGTGAGCACTTCGACTCTCTTGACTCTCTTGACTTTCTAAATGAATCGGTGTCCTCGCCCGACTTCGGACACTTCACTTTTGAAGATGAAGAACTAATTCCAACACCGAAAGGAAAGTCTGCTCCTAAGAATCCTTCGCAAAATTTCTCGATGAGGTATCAGAAGAGATAGTCAAGGACGAGTCCTCTCCGAAGCAGTGAACTACAATCACAGATTTATGAAGACCATGTCTATTTCGAATAGACCCGCTCCCAGAGGATGCAAGGATCAGATTCCATTGTCTGATATTCTACAGCATTACAGATGAAGTAATCAACGCTGTTTTTTCTAATAAAAATTATTTAATACAAAACTTATACATTTGTATTTTAATTCATATTTTCTTTTCTATTTCATATTTGATTTGTAACCAAATATTCTTTTTTGCTTCTCGAATAGAAAATTACAGTCCGGATGAATTGTAAGCTCCTGTAGCGGCACATTGAGAAAGCGGAGTTGTTATCTCAATTCTCCAGACACCCTTTTTTCGACCATTTTCGTTGCATTTGTAGACACATTCTGTTGCGCAATAAGTGGGATCGTTGATTTTGACAAAATTACGTAAAATAGTTGTGGCTTTTACTACTTCGTTGATAACGACTTATTTGACAGCAGACTTAAAAGTATAAACAGAAAGTAATAGATTGTAAGTGTTACCAAATCAAGTTCTTCTTCTTCTTCTGGTGGCGCTACAGTCTTGGGTGGACCTGGGCCTCAACCAGTAAGCCTCTCCAGCCGGCACGATCCTTAACCAGCTGTCTCCAACTGCGCACACCAAGTCGATTGAGATATATCTCCACCTGGGCGCGCTATCGGTTCCATGGGCATCCTCTATTGCGTTGTCCCACTGGTTCGGAGTCGAAGACTCTTCGGGCTGGAGCAGTGTTGTCCATGCGCTCCACATGGCCCAGCCATCTTAGGCGTTGAATCCGTAGACGCCTGACTAGGCCCCTGCCGCTGTACAGCCCGTACAGTTTGTGGTTGAATCTTCTTCCCCAATAACCATCAACGCAGACAGGACCAAAGATTGAACGCATAACTGTTCTTTCGAAAAGACCAAGTGCTTTTTCATCCGCTTTTGAGATTGTCCATGCCTAAGCTCCATAGAGCAGGACAGGCATGATCAAGGTGTTATATAATGCTAGCTTGGTCCTTCGAGAGAGGTCTCTACTACTCAATTGCCTCTTGAGCATAAAGAAACAGCGATTGGCAAGAGTATTTCTGCGTTTAATCTCGGTACTGGTGTTGTTCGCACTGTTCACTTGCGAACCGAGATAGACGAAGCCCTTCACTACCTCGAAGTTATAGCTGCCTATGGTGGCGTTTTGGCCAAGTCGTCGATGTTGTGCGTACTTTCTTGATGACAGCACATACATCGTTTTGACAAATCAACCAAATCAAGTTAATTCATTATAACATTTAATAAATTAATTTTAAAACTCCCACTTTTATTAAATGTACCTCACAATTCATATTTATGTCTTACTATGTGTCATTATATCTTACTTGTACTAACAACACCAATAAGTTTTCGCTGACATTGAAATCCCTAACGAGGTAAACCTTTGGTGAAAATATGTGTACGTTGTTCACCACTAGTAAAATATTCAAGTTCAAAAAGACCGTCCTCAAGTTTCTCCCGGATAAAATAATATCTGATGTCAATATACTTCGTTCGTTTATGAAACTCAGCATTTCGATTTAATTTTATCGCACTTTGGTTATCACCATATAGTTTTGGTACAATCATGTCTGTAGATGACAAACCTGATACTAATCACTTCGTCCAAATTAGCTGCTTAACTGCATGAGACGCCGCAGCGTGTTCTGCCTCATACTAATATATGTGTTGCGTCAATAACAAGACCAGAGTCCTCAGTCCCTTTCAGATATCTTTTTTTTTTCTACTTACCGCCTTCCATTGAATCATCGACTGTTTTTCAAGGTGTTCGCTAACAACACCAACTGCAAATGAAATATCTGGCCGTGTCCATATTGCCAGATACATCAAACTACCAACGGCTTCTCTATATGGAATGTTCTCCAACAAAGATCCATCGTTGTTTGCTGACGATATTACAACATGGTGTTGAGACTGGATTTACATCCTTCATATTGAATTTTTCTAACAACCTTCTTGTATATGTTAGCTGAGTAACGAAAATTGGTCCATTTCCGACGCGATGAATCTCCATACCCAAATAGCAATTGACATCTAGAAAAGTTACAAAAGTTAATCGTTCAAACGCATAGTGTTCATCAGTTGCAGCTACAAGCCCGTCATGTATATAGATTACTAAGAGGATCTTTTTGTTGCCTTTGTGACTAGTGAAAATACAAGAATTGGCTTTATTAACTTTAAATCCATATAGCTTAAGAAAATTGAAAAACTTTATATTCCAGCAACGAGACCCCTGCTTCAGTCCATAAAGACTCTTTTCAAGCCTGCATATCTTTTCATATCCATCTTTATATCCCATTGGTTGACGCAAATAAATTTAATATATATTAATATATATAAATTTCAGAATACAAATTGCCGTTCAAAAATGCTGTTTTTATATATTATTATGTTGCTTAAGGATGAGTTTTTCCGATGCAGCAATTGAAAGTATAGATCTTATGGAGTCAAACTTAACTGTTGGACTACAAGTTTCCTAATAGTCGATTCCATACTTCTGGAAAAATCCTCGTGCTACCAGCTTCGCTTTAAATCTTTTAATCTGTCCGCCAGGACCATATTTAACTCGAAAAACCCATCGGTTGTCTATTAATGTTTTGTTATCGGGAGTATCCACAATGTTCCATGTTCTGTTGTCAATCGTAGATTGGATTTCCTCATTCATCGCTTTACACCACTGCAAAAAATGTTGAGACTTAATCGCTTCCTCGTAAGTATCTGGTTCATAAGCCCGTGTTCGTCGTCATTAAGCGTTTGTGGTTGACGAATCAAGTTTCAGAATTTCGAAGCCAATACTTATTGACATCCACTTTTTCTGATTTATTCTCAATTCATTTACAAATTACGTCAGTTGAAACAACATTAAAAAAAAAAATTGTCATCACCTGCATTTTCCGTCTCCTCTACTTGCACTTGTTTTCCCAGTCTTTCATCGATCTCCGTAGTGTCTCTGGTTTCAAAAAGATTTACATTCTCTCTTGACGATCTAACTTGATCCCCAATGACTACTTCTGTGATGTCCATCTCCGTTCTGAAAAGTGTTTCAATAATATGATAATTTTCCTTGAAAATTGTATCACGGTTAATTCCACAAGATTTTTTTATTTTTGATCCACACACGATATCCCTTCATGTTCTCGCAATATCTGACGAAAATTCCTTTTATCGATTTCGTGTCCCACTTCTTAATCTTTTGTTTTGAAACGTGCACCAGAGCTTCTGAACCAAACACTTTTAAATGTTCAATTTGTGATTTGATATGCCTGCCCAGATTACCTGTTGCTCCTCCGACAAGGCTTATTAGCCTTTGGCAATAAGCACATTTTGCTTTGCCACTCGACTCAACAGAAAAATGTTTCCATATTTCATCTTTTTTGTTTTTTTAATTAAGACATGACGTAAAATTCTACAAAATATAATTAAAAAAATCTAAATAAAAAAGCTCTGAATATCTAAAAATAAGTTAAAACTTTCTTTATTTACTTTCTTAAAAATCAGAAAGACAATATTATTTTGAAATAAAAAGAAACATCAATAATTAAAAGTGAAAACCACTAGCCTTATTCAGGCTAAGCTCTTCGATTAAGAAAATCAAAGAAGATAAAAGTAAGTTATAATCTCCTGATTGTAAAACCATACAATGAAATTGTATCTGCCGTTCAAACAACGATTGATTGATTGGCACCATTTGTGGTTTGTGTCTGTAGTTTTGAACGAATGCAACATGTCAACCTATTTTTGAACGAACGATGATTGAAATTAACGAAAAGAACGATCGATTGAAATGACCGATTCTTTCTTAAAATAAATAGTTGAACGATTCGTTCGTTGGATTTGAACGATTGACCCAGCTCTAGTTATCTTACGGATCACATCAAAAGGTTTTTAAGTGAGTATTCATTACTCTAGCAATGAAAAAGTTGTTGTACGTTTATGTACGTATCCCGGGCAACTAACATTAACACAAGTAAACAATTCTTCGGTTTACATTTTCGAGTAATGTACTCATCTCCATAGAGTTTTGATTTCAGAATCCCTAAGTGGGTACAATCATCAAGTGGGTCGCCGTAGCGTAGTGGGTAAGTGCGTCGACTCCTACGCAGAGGGTGCCAGGTTCGATACTCGAATTTACCGCCCATCATTATTCACGGCTCCACCTCTTTCGAGTGACTGACAATGCTCAAAGAGTATTCTTTTCTAGAGAAAGCTTCTCAAACTTGGCCGTTCGGAGTCGGCATTAAACTGTAGGTCCCTTCCACTCGTGAGAGAACAATAGCACGCACAACACAAGTGATTGCTGAGAAGCTAGGCCCTGGCCCTCTACGGGCTGTCGCGCCACCCATATTATTATTATTATTAAGTGGGTACAATCGATTGTCGGAAACGTAAACTTCCTTGCGATAACTCTTTTGATTCTATTATTTCACTATTGGTAGTTGAAGACTTGACCCAATCAGTCGCTTGTGCAACTATGCTTTCAACTACAGAGATACCGTAGCTTGACTAACACCAAGTTCTTCACCTATACCTTTCTGATATCAGTGTCAGTGGTATATCGGTAAGATGGGCAGTTTTCAAGGAACATCCACGAGTTTCCTCATTCCTACGAAAAAACGATATAGATCATTAAAATCACATACAAGTGTAGATAAGAATATTAAAAATTGGAAATCTGGAAATTAAGGCTCAGATCTAGAGTTCAGTTGTTGACATACCCTTAGCGAAGCGACGAAGTTACTTGAGCGGAAAAAGGGTTGTGCCCGATTCACAATGCAGCGTTAGTTTTTCGCTTCGGTTTTCAACACACACACACATTTTAATGGTTCCATGCCATTTACAGCGTGGTTCTACGGTTTGACTTTCGTTAAAAAATGAGAGTGGTGAGAGCTCTCACTTAAGCGAAGCACTCACTCACAAAATTGTTTCAATATACTGAAACATTTAGGTGCTTTTTGACACTTCGCTGTTCTTACTTGATATTTTCACTGGGCGGGAAAGTTCAATCAACAATATTTGAAATTGGGGTTGAAATTTAACACAAAAGTGAGAAAATTCTAATAAAATATGTACATTCTATAATAATACAGTTATTTTCAGATGTCTTTTGAGACCCTTCTCTCTTTAACATTAAAGACAGAACATACAAACATGCTTTGAAGACGAGTTCTAATTATACAAATGACTGCGTAACTAAATACCAGCAAGCGAATGCAAACAACGCTGGAGGCGTCATCGGGACAGATACCTCCTACAGAGAAAGAAGCTCCAAGGCAAGTGGAGCTAAAGAATTCGAACGATGTGAGCACTTCGACTCTCTTGACTTTCTAAATGAATCGGTGAAGCCCAGAATGTAAGTAGACGTAACTTAACATATTAATTCTTAATTCAACAAATTGAATGATTATTTATTACATTGCAGACAAATTCGGAAATATAGCGAAATATCTTTGAGTCCCCAGGAAGTGTCCTCGCCCGACTTCGGACTCTTCACTTTTGAAGATGAAGAACTTATTCCAACACCGAAAGGAAAGTCTGCTCCTAAGAATCCTTCGCAAAATTTCTCTATGAGGTATCAGAAGAGATAGTCAAGGACGAGTCCTCTCCGAAGCAGTGAACTACAATCACAGATTTATGAAGAAGATGAAAGCATCAGATTCCATTGTCTGATATTCAACAGCATTACAGATGAAGCAATCAACGCTGTTTTTTCTAATAAAAATTATTTAATATTATATTTTCTTTTCTATTTCATATTTTATTTGTAACCAAATATTCTTTTTTGCTTCTCGGATAGAAAATTACAGTCGGGATGAATTGTAAGCTCCAGTAGCATCATATTGAGAAAGCGGAGTTGTTATCTCAATTCTCCAGAGACCCTTTTTTCGACCATTTTCGTTGCATTTGTAGACACATTCTGTTGCGCAATAAGTGGGATCGTTGATTTTGACAAAATTACGTAAAATAGTTGTGGCTTTTACTACTTCGTTGATAACGACTTATTTGACAGCAGACTTAAAAGTATAAACAGAAAGCACTAGATTGTAAGTGTTACCAAATCAAGTTCTTCTTCTTCTTCTGGTGGCGCTACAGTCTGAGGTGGACCTGGGCCTCAACCAGTAAGCCTCTCCAGCCGGCACGATCCTAAGCCAGCTGTTTTCAACTGCGCACACCAAGTCGATTGAGATCTATCTCCACCTGGGTGCGCTATCGGTTCCGTGGGCATCCTCTATTGCGTTGTCCCACTGGTTCGGAGTCGAAGACTCTTCAGGCTGGAGCAGTGTTGTCCATGCGCTCCACATGGCCCAGCCATCTTAGGCGTTGAATCCGTAGACGCCTGACTAGGCTCCTGCCGCTGTACAGCCCATACAATTTGTGGTTGAATCTTCTTCCCCAATAACCATCAACGTAGACAGGACCAAAGATTGAACGTATATATAACTTTTCTTACGAAAAGACCAAGTGCTTCTTCATCCGCTTTTGAGATTGTCCATGCCTCCGCTCCATAGAGCAGGACAGGTATGATCAAGGTGTTATATAATGTTAGCTTGGTCCTTCGAGAGAGGTCTCTACTACTCAATTGCCTCTTGAGCATAAAGAAACAGCGATTGACAAGAGTATTTCTGCGTTTAATCTCGGTACTGGTGTTGTTCGTACTGTTCACTTGCGAACCGAGATAGACGAAGCCCTTCACTACCTCGAAGTTATAGCTGCCTATGGTGGCGTTGGCCAAGTTATCAATGTTGTGCATACTTTCTTGATGACAGCATATACATCGTTTTGCCGAATCAACCAAATCAAGTTAATTCATTATAACATTTAATAAATTAATTTTAACACACCCACTTTTATTAAATGTACCTCACAATTCATATTTATGTCTTACTATGTGTCATTATATCTTACTTGTACTAACAACACCAATAAGTTTTCGCTGACATTGAAATCGCTTACGAGGTAAACATTTGGTGAAAATATCTGCACGTTGTTCACCACTAGTAAAATATTCAAGTTCAAAAAGACCGTCCTCAAGTTTCTCCCGGATAAAATAATATCTGATGTCAATATACCTCGTTCGTTTATGAAACTCAGCATTTCGATTTAATTTTATCGCACTTTGGTTATCACCATATAGTTTTGGTACAATCATGTTTGTAGATGACAAACCTGATACTAATCACTTCGTCCAAATTAGCTGCTTAACTGCATGAGACGCCGCAACGTGTTCTGCCTCATACTAATATATGTGTTGCGTCAAAAACAAGACCAGAGTCCTCAGTCCCTTTCAGATATCTTTTTTTTTCTACTCACCGCCTTCCAATGAATCTTCGACTGTTTTTCAAGGTGTTCGCTAACAACACCAACTGCAAATGAAATATCTGGCCGTGTCCTTATTGCCAGATACATCAAACTACCGACGGCTTCTCTATATGGTATGTTCTCCAACAAAGATCCATCGTTGTTTGCTGACGATATTACAACATGGTGTTGAGACTGGATTTACATCCTTCATATTGAATTTTTCTAACAACTTTCTTGTATATGTTAGCTGATTAACGAAAATTGGTCCATTTCCGACGCGATGAATCTCCATACCCAAATAGCAATTGACATCTCCAAAAGTTACAGCGGATTGGCTTCTTAAGTACTTTAATCGTTCAAACGCATAGTGTTCATCAGTTGCAGTTACAAGGCCGTCATCTATATAGATTGCTAAGATGATCTTTTTGTTGCCCTTGTGACTAGTGAAAACACAAGAATTGGCTTTATTAATTTCAAATCCATATAGCTTAAGAAAATTGGAAAACTTTTTATCCCAGCAACGAGACCCCTGCTTCAATCCATAAAGACTCTTTTCAAGCCTGCATATCTTTTCATATCCATCTTTATATCCCATTGGTTGACGCAAATAAATTTAATATATAAATATATATAAATTTCATAATCCAAATTGCCGTTCAAAAATGCTGTTTTTATATATTATTATGTAGTTTAAGGATGAGTTTTTCCGATGCAGCAATTGAAAGTATAGATCTTATGGAGTCAAACTTTACTGTTGGACTATAAGTTTCCTGATAGTCGATTCCATACTTCTGGGGAAATCCTCGTGCTACCAGCTTCGCTTTAAATCTTTTAATCTCTCCGCCAGCACCATATTTAACGCGAAAAACCCATCGGTTGTCTATTAATGTTTTGTTCTCGGGAATATCAACAAGTGTCGATGTTCTGTTGTCAATCGAAGATTGGATTTCCTCATTCATCTCTATACACCATTGCAAAAAATGTTCAAACTTAATCGCATCCTCGTAAGTATCTGGTTCACAATCCCGTGTTCGTCCTCATTAAGCCTTTGTGGTTGACGAATCAAATTTCAGAATTTCGAAGACAATACTTATTGACATCCACTTTTTCTGATTTATTCTCAATTCATTTACAAATTACGTCAGTTGAGATAACATTCAAAAAATTGTCAACATCTGCATTTTTCGTCTCCTATACTTGCAGTTTTTTCCCCAGTCTTTCATCGATTTCCGTAGTGTCTCTGGTTTCAAAAATATTTACATTTCCTCTTGACGATCTAACTTGAGGCCTGATGACGAATTCTGTGATGTCTATCTCCGTTCTCAAAAGTGGTTCAATAATATTATAATTTTCCTTGAGAATTATATCACGGCTCATTCCACAAGATGTTTATCTTGGATCCACACACGATATCCCTTCATGTTCTCGCAATATCTGCACATTTTGCTTTGCCACTCGACTCAACAGAAAAATGTTTCCATATTTCATCTTTTTTTAACTAAGACGCAGAATTCTACAAAATATAATTAAAAAAATCTAAATTAAAAAGCTCTGAATATCTTATAATAAGTTAAAACTTTCTTTATTTACTTTCTTAAAAATCACAAAGACAATATTATTTTGAAATAAAAAAAAACATCAATAATTAAAAGTGAAAACCACTAGCTTTATTCAGGCTAAACTTTTCGATTAAGAAAATCAAATGGATGAAGGATAACCGTAAGTTATTATCTCCTGATTGTAAAACCATACAATGAAATTGTATCTGCCGTTCAAACAACGATTGATTGATTGGCACCATTTGTGGTTTGTGTCTGTAGTTTTGAACGAATGCAACATGTCAACCTATATTTGAACGAACGATTGAAATGACCGATTCTTTTTTTAAAACCAATAGTTGAACGATTCGTTCGTTGGATTTGAACGATTGACCCAGCTCTTTCCAGATCTAGTTATCTAGTCTAGTTATCTTACGGATCACATCATAAGGTTTTTTTTAAGTGAGTATTCATTACTCTAGCAATGAAGAAGTTGTGCATTTTTCAGTTATATACGTATCCAGGGCAACTAACATTAACACTAGTAAACATTTCTTCGGCTTACTTTTTCGAGTAATGTACTCATCTCCATAGAGTTTTGATTTCAAACTTGAACTTCAAAACTTGAACTTCCTTGCCATAACTCTTTTGCTTCTATTATTTCACTATTGGTAGTTGAAGATTTGACATGTCTGTAGATGATAAGCCTGATACTAATCACTTCGTCCAAGTTAGCTGCTTAACTGCATGAGACGCCGCAACGTGTTCTGCCTCATACTAATATATGTGTTGCATCAAAAACAAGACCAGAGTCCTCAGTCCCTTTCAGATATCTTTTTTTTTCTACTCACCGCCTTCCAATGAATCATTGACTGTTTTTCAAGGTGTTCGCTAACAACATCAACTGCAAATGAAATATCTGGCCGTGTCCATATTGCCAGATACATCAAACTACCAACGGCTTCTCTATATGGTATGTTCTCCAACAAAGGTCCATCGTTGTTTGCTGACGATATTACAACATGGTGTTGAGACTGGATTTACATCCCTCATATTGAATTTTTCTAACAACCTTCATGTATATGTTAGCTGATTAACGAAAATTGGTCCATTTCCGACGCGATGAATCTCCATACCCAAATAGCAATTGACATCTCCAAAAGTTACAGCGGATTGGCTTCTTAAGTACTTTAATCGTTCAAACGCATAGTGTTCATCAGTTGCAGTTACAAGGCCGTCATCTATATAGATTGCTAAGATGATCTTTTTGTTGCCCTTGTGACTAGTGAAAACACAAGAATTGGTTTTATTAAATTCAAATCCATATAGCTTAAGAAAATTGGAAAACTTTTTATCCCAGCAACGAGACCCCTGCTTCAATCCATAAAGACTCTTTTCAAGCCTGCATATCTTTTCATATCCATCTTTATATCCCATTGGTTGACGCAAATAAATTTAATATATAAATATATATAAATTTCATAATCCAAATTGCCGTTCAAAAATGCTGTTTTTATATATTATTATGTAGTTTAAGGATGAGTTTTTCCGATGCAGCAATTGAAAGTATAGATCTTATGGAGTCAAACTTTACTGTTGGACTATAAGTTTCCTGATAGTCGATTCCATACTTCTGGGGAAATCCTCGTGCTACCAGCTTCGCTTTAAATCTTTTAATCTCTCCGCCAGCACCATATTTAACGCGAAAAACCCATCGGTTGTCTATTAATGTCTTGTTCTCGGGAATATCCACAAGTGTCGATGTTCTGTTGTCAATCGAAGATTGGATTTCCTCATTCATCTCTATACACCATTGCAAAAAATGTTCAGACTTAATCGCATCCTCGTAAGTATCTGGTTCACAAGCCCGTGTTCGTCCTCATTAAGCCTTTGGGGTTGACGAATCAAATTTCAGAATTTTGAAGACAATACTTATTGACATCCACTTTTTCTGATTTATTCTCAAATCATTTACAAATTACGTCAGTTGAGATAACCTTAAAAAAATTGTCATCATCTGCATTTTTCGTCTCCTATACTTGCAGTTTTTTCCCCAGTCTTTCATCGATTTCCGTAGTGTCTCTGGTTTCAAAAATATTTACATTTCCTCTTGACGATCTAACTTGAGGCCTGATGACGAATTCTGTGATGTCTATCTCCGTTCTCAAAAGTGGTTCAATAATATTATAATTTTCCTTGATAATTATATCACGGCTCATTCCACAAGATGTTTATCTTGGATCCACACACGATATCCCTTCATGTTCTCGCAATATCTGCACATTTTGCTTTGCCACTCGACTCAACAGAAAAATGTTTCCATATTTCATCTTTTTTTAACTAAGACATGACGCAGAATTCTACAAAATATAATTAAAAAAATCTAAATTAAAAAGCTCTGAATATCTTATAATAAGTTAAAATTTTCTTTATTTACTTTCTTAAAAATCACAAAGACAATATTATTTTGAAATAAAAAAAAAAGTCAATAATTAAAAGTGAAAACCACTAGCTTCATTCAGGCTAAACTTTTCGATTAAGAAAATCAAATGGATGAAGGATAACCGTAAGTTATTATCTCCTGATTGTATAACCATACAATGAAATTGTATCTGCCGTTCAAACAACGATTGATTGATTGGCACCATTTGTGGTTTGTGTCTGTAGTTTTGAACGAATGCAACATGTCAACCTATATTTGAACGAACGATTGAAATGACCGATTCTTTTTTTAAAACCAATAGTTGAACGATTCGTTCGTTGGATTTGAACGATTGACCCAGCTCTTTCCAGATCTAGTTATCTAGTCTAGTTATCTTACGGATCACATCATAAGGTTTTTTTAAGTGAGTATTCATTACTCTAGCAATGAAGAAGTTGTGCATTTTTCAGTTATATACGTATCCAGGGCAACTAACATTAACACTAGTAAACATTTCTTCGGCTTACTTTTTCGAGTAATGTACTCATCTCCATAGAGTTTTGATTTCAAACTTGAACTTCAAAACTTGAACTTCCTTGCCATAACTCTTTTGCTTCTATTATTTCACTATTGGTAGTTGAAGATTTGACCCAATCAGTCGCTTGTGCAACTATGCTGTCAACAACAGTGATACCGTAGCTTGACTAACACCAAGTTCTTCACCTATACCTTTCTGATATCAGTGTCAGTGGTATATCGGAAAGATGGGCAGTTTTCAAGGAACATCCACGAGTTTCCTCATTCCTACGAAAAAACGATATAGATCATTAAAATCACATACAAGTGTAGATAAGAATATTAAAAATTGGAAATCTGAAAATTAAGACTCAGCTCTAGAGTTCAGTTGTTGACATACCCTTAGTGAAGCGACGAAGTTACTTGAGCGGAAAAACGGTTGTGCCCGATTCACAATGCAGCGTTAGTTCTTCGCTTCGGTTTTCAACACACACGCATTTTAATGGTTCCATGCCATTGAAAGCGTGGTGCTACGTTTTGAGTTTCGTTAAAAAAATGAGAGTGGTGAGAGCAACGTAATCTCACTTTAGCAAAGCACTCACTCACAAAATTGCTTCAACATACTGAAACATTTAGGTGCTTTAGGACACTTCGCTGTTCTTACTTGATATTTTCATTGGGCGGGAAAGTTCAATCAACAATATTTGAAATTGGGGTTAAAATTTAACACAAAAGTGAGAAAATTCTAATAAAATATGTACATTCTATAATAATACAGTTATTTTCAGATGTCTTTTGAGACCCTTCTCTCTTTAACATTAAAGACAGAACATACAAACATGTTTTGAAGACGAGTTCTAATTATACAAATGACTGCGTAACTAAATTCCAGCAAGTGAATGCAAACAACGCTGGAGGCGTCATCGTGACAGATACCTCCTAGAGAGAAAGAAGTTCCAAAGGAAGTGGAGCTAAAGAATTCGAACGATGTGAGCACTTCGACTCTCTTGACTCTCTTGACTTTCTAAATGAATCGGTGTCCTCGCCCGACTTCGGACACTTCACTTTTGAAGATGAAGAACTAATTCCAACACCGAAAGGAAAGTCTGCTCCTAAGAATCCTTCGCAAAATTTCTCGATGAGGTATCAGAAGAGATAGTCAAGGACGAGTCCTCTCCGAAGCAGTGAACTACAATCACAGATTTATGAAGACCATGTCTATTTCGAATAGACCCGCTCCCAGAGGATGCAAGGATCAGATTCCATTGTCTGATATTCTACAGCATTACAGATGAAGTAATCAACGCTGTTTTTTCTAATAAAAATTATTTAATACAAAACTTATACATTTGTATTTTAATTCATATTTTCTTTTCTATTTCATATTTGATTTGTAACCAAATATTCTTTTTTGCTTCTCGAATAGAAAATTACAGTCGGGATGAATTGTAAGCTCCTGTAGCGGCACATTGAGAAAGCGGAGTTGTTATCTCAATTCTCCAGACACCCTTTTTTCGACCATTTTCGTTGCATTTGTAGACACATTCTGTTGCGCAATAAGTGGGATCGTTGATTTTGACAAAATTACGTAAAATAGTTGTGGCTTTTACTACTTCGTTGATAACGACTTATTTGACAGCAGACTTAAAAGTATAAACAGAAAGTAATAGATTGTAAGTGTTACCAAATCAAGTTCTTCTTCTTCTTCTGGTGGCGCTACAGTCTTGGGTGGACCTGGGCCTCAACCAGTAAGCCTCTCCAGCCGGCACGATCCTTAACCAGCTGTCTCCAACTGCGCACACCAAGTCGATTGAGATATATCTCCACCTGGGCGCGCTATCGGTTCCGTGGGCATCCTCTATTGCGTTGTCCCACTGGTTCGGAGTCGAAGACTCTTCGGGCTGGAGCAGTGTTGTCCATGCGCTCCACATGGCCCAGCCATCTTAGGCGTTGAATCCGTAGACGCCTGACTAGGCTCCTGCCGCTGTACAGCCCATACAGTTTGTGGTTGAATCTTCTTCCCCAATAACCATCAACGCAGACAGGACCAAAGATTGAACGCATAACTTTTCTTTCGAAAAGACCAAGTGCTTTTTCATCCGCTTTTGAGATTGTCCATGCCTAAGCTCCATAGAGCAGGACAGGCATGATCAAGGTGTTATATAATGCTAGCTTGGTCCTTCGAGAGAGGTCTCTACTACTCAATTGCCTCTTGAGCATAAAGAAACAGCGATTGGCAAGAGTATTTCTGCGTTTAATCTCGGTACTGGTGTTGTTCGCACTGTTCACTTGCGAACCGAGATAGACGAAGCCCTTCACTACCTCGAAGTTATAGCTGCCTATGGTGGCGTTTTGGCCAAGTCGTCGATGTTGTGCGTATATTCTTGATGACAGCATATACATCCTTTTGCCAAATCAACCAAATCAAGTTAATTCATTATAACATTTAATAAATTAATTTTAACACACCCACTTTTATTAAATGTACCTCACAATTCATATTTATGTCTTACTATGTGTCATTATATCTTACTTGTACTAACAACACCAATAAGTTTTCGCTGACATTGAAATCGCTCACGAGGTAAACATTTGGTGAAAATATCTGCACGTTGTTCACCACTAGTAAAATATTCAAGTTCAAAAAGACCGTCCTCAAGTTTCTCCCGGATAAAATAATATCTGACGTCAATATACTTCGTTCGTTTATGAAACTCAGCATTTCGATTTAATTTTATCGCACTTTGGTTATCACCATAGAGTTTTGGTACAATCATGTCTGTAGATGACAAAACTGATTCTAATCACTTCGTCCAAATTAGCTGCTTAACTGCATGAGACGCCGCAACGTGTTCTGCCTCATACTAATATATGTGTTGCGTCAAAAACAAGACCAGAGTCCTCAGTCCCTTTCAGATATCTTTTTTTTTTCTACTCACCGCTTTCCATTGGATCATCGACTGTTTTTCAAGGTGCTCGCTAACAACATCAACTGCAAATGAAATATCTGGCCGTGTCCATATTGCCAGATACATCAAACTACCAACGGATTCTCTATATGGTATGCTCTCCAACAAGGGTCCATCGTTGTTTGCTGACGATATTACAACATGGTGTTGAGACTGGATTTACATCCTTCTTATTGAATTTTTCTAACAACCTTCTTGTATATGTTAGCTGATTAACGAAAATTGGTCCATTTCCGACGCGATGAATCTCCATACCCAAATAGCAATTGACATCTATAAAAGTTACAGCGGATTGGCTTCTTAAGTACTGAACAGATCTATTTTGATCTGCAATGACACACTGAATGATAGTGAACAAGTGACTTTATTCAAAAATGTATGCAGTTTATATACAAAATACTAGGTCAAGAAAATGTGGGAAAATTTATTGTGGTTCCATTGCCGCATATCAATTTTCCTCGCCAAAATTCTCCGCCGAAATATGAGTCCAGTGTTTGGCTGGAGGAATTGATAAGGCGGCGACGGAACGCACTGTGCAAAAGGTGATGAGTGTGCAGAATGGATTGTGGGAAATAAATGATAAACTATGGAAGTGGGAATGTATGCGGACAGTTGGGAACATGGTTCTATATATATTTATAGTACATCAATATAGCTTTATTGTTCTTATTCTAAACATCCTCCCCGACCTTGAGCTCATGGAGCTCAAATTCTTCCTCGGTAGATTGCTGAGGTTTGGGCTGTTTACATCTTCGGATGATTATAACTATTGCAAGTATCAATAACGTTGATAGCGATAGATATCCTATTGAATACTGGTGTATATCATGATGGGTGAGTTGTCCGGGGAGCGTTTGTTGAGCCTTTAAGTCTAGAATTCCTTTTCTGATGATTGTCAGGTCTTCATCGCCTCTAATGATAAAGTTTTCTGGTAATGTCCTTGAAACTGCTGCGGTTGGTTGCGCAATTAGGAACCGACTTAAGTTAAGTGCTGGGACGAGGGACATCTTGGATTCAGTGATATAGAAATTGTGAGCGTTGATCGTCATGGTTGATTGTCGGATTATGCAGTTGGAGGCTAAGGTTAACAGCCCTACTCCTTCTAGCTTAGTGTCGAGGATATCGGATCCACAAACGATTGAGAATATTTCCTCATGTTTAAATGCAAATATCCAATGATTTGGGTTATGTAACTGAATCCAGATCTTTTCCAGCTTTGATTTCTTTAGTTCGCAGTAGGTGGATAATGACTTCTGATGGTTAAGTAAATAAACCTCGCACTGATGTTCCGTGGAGTGGGTATTAAAAATAGGATGATGTTGCTTACACACGAACTCTCGATCGGCGTGCTCAATGCATCTCCGAAATTCTTCTAATGATATAGCGAAATATTGGTCCCGAAAAGGTGTGATCACTATGAATGCTGTTGAGGGCTGGATGAACACAAAATAATCTTCTTGTTTAACTGGTAAAGGTATGACTTTGTAGATTTGGAACTTTTGTCGGTTTAGAAGTGGTAACTTGACATGGAAGATTATGTTGGAGGGAGTTACTCGGCCCTTAACCATTAAAAGCTCGTATAATTTTGGTAAATTATATTCATCATAATCAGGGATAGATAGGGTGGTTGGTAATGATTTATGGATAATGTTGTGTTCATTCAGCAATTGTTTTGGTGGAAGAAGCAACGGGCTAATTTTTCCTTGATGGGTGTTTGTGATTGCATCCAAAATTGCTGTTTGAGTTTGTTGGAAACTATCCATAAGTTGGGATACATAAATAGCCACATAATTGAAGGTTTCTCTATCCATTTGACTCATGTTCGTGATATTGTGGTGGATTCGTGTTAATTGATGATTTATAAGGAGAAACTGATCCTTTATAGAACTTAACGATTTATTGAGGACGTTGACTGTGGATTCGATTATCGACGTTTGGTTTTTATTTAACTGCAACAGATGTTCTTGGTTTTGGGTTGCTTGGTGGATGTTGTGCTCAATGTGTTGTGCGTATTCCTGATCAAGAATACCAAATAGCTTGTTTGCCACAGTTCCTATGAAGTCAAAGGGTGATCTCTTTCTTCGAATTGGGATTCCGTTTCTATGTTGTAGTATTTCATTGAGATTGTTAGTGTGCGTAAGCCGATGTTCCAGTTGATTAACCATAGCGTCACAGAAGTTGTTTGGCTGATGTTTTAATTTGTCGCATTTACTCCGTAGCATTTGAACGCCTTCCTTTAAGCAATTATATTCTTCTCAATATGATGCCATGTTCAAATATACGTACAGATTCCATTCGTTACTGTTTAAGCTTACTTTGCCTAAATCCTCAAAGTACATCCCTGGATTGTCAATGAATTTCTTAACTTCTACTGGGCTGTGAGCTTTCGTTGATCCAAATGTTGTACCGATTACTAATAAGCATATCAGTAAAGATGAAAGTGGATTGATTCCGATTTTCCGAATTTTTTGGGATGAGTCTTCAGCAATTTTACGTTTTTGAGCTTTGTTGCTTGATATAGTCTTCGTAGCTGAAGATGTAATCGGCAGGAATCTTCCCTTTAAAGGATGTTGTACGGTTGGTTTCTTTGGAATCTTAACCTTTACAGCAGGTTCCACAGCTTCTACACTTGGTTGTACGTCTTTAGGTAAGGGACAGATTTTGAAGATCGACCTTCTAATTTCCCCTGCTGATGTTCTTATGTCTACCACCCTCGAACATTTATCCTTTCCTGGTATTGTTCTTATAATTCTTCCCATTCGCCATTGAAGTGGAGGCAAGTTGTCGTCTTTTACAAGTACCAACGTTCCCAGTGGCACGTCTTCCTGTGGATGTTTCCACTTATATCGATTTTGAATTTCTTGCAAATATTCTTGCGTCCATCGACGCCAAAATTCTCGATGAATCGAAGTGACCAGGTTCCACCTTGATGCATTGGATGTATTAAGTGGCCTGCACTCTATATCTGCAATTGCAGTCAAAGGAGCACCAATTAAGAAATGCCCGGGTGTAAGCACTTCCATGTCATTCGGATCTGTTGACATGGGCGTCAGTGGACGAGAGTTGAGAATGGCTTCAATTTGTGCTAGCGCTGTTGTAAGTTCCTCTTGAGTTAGGGATGCACCACCAAATACTCTTTTCATATGGTGTTTAGCTGACTTAACGGTGGCCTCCCATAAGCCTCCAAAATGAGGTGATCGTGGCGGTATTGTTTTCCATTCAATTCCCTTATCAGCACAATGTGTATTAATGGTATGCTCGCCTTTCTTTGAAAATAGCGAAGAGTACAGCTCGTTCAGTTCATTTCGTGCTCCTATGAAGTTAGTGGCGTTGTCAGAGAATATCTTTATTGGACATCCTCGTCGTGCAGTAAATCGCTTCAGAGCTCCCACGAAGGCTTGCGTAGTCAAGTCAGAAACTAACTCCAGATGTATGGCCTTTGTTGCGAAGCAGACGAACACTGCCACATAGGACTTTGTAGGTTGTTTACCCCGGATTTTATAATGGATGTATAGTGGTCCAAGAAAGTCAATTCCTACGTTTATGAAGGGTCTGCTTGGTTGAACACGTTCTGGGGGCAGATTACCCATTAACTGCTCAATACTTCTCGGCTTGGCTTTGAAGCACCGAATGCACGATGGGTTGAGCCAGTTGTTTCCCTCGAAGAATCCAATATGTTTGTCTGGTTTTGGCAAGTAAGGCTTGAGGACCTGCATGTAAATTTTCTTCATGCAAGTACGTCATTATGAGCTTTGTATATTCGTGTGCGTAAGGAAGTACCAGTTGATGCTTAGCTTCATATGGAAGGTGAGATGCGTCTAATCTGCCACCAACGCGAATCAACCCCCGATCGTCAATAAATGGAGGCAAAGGGCTTAAGCGACTTTTATCCGACACGAGTTTTGTTGTTTTTAATGAATGAAGTTCTTCGGAGAAGCTCCTTTCTTGAATGTACCTGACTATAGTTAGCTTTGCTGCTTTTAGTTCTTGTACCGATGGTGTGGAACTTAGCAATCTGTAATTTCTGGCTCTCTTTAGGTTACTGATAAACCGGATAACGTATGCAGTTGTTCTCAGTAGAGTGCGAAACGAGTTGCGATGATTTATTCTGTCCAAAAAATGGTTGCTGGTTTTTATAACTGTTAGTACCGTTTTTATGTGTTTTCGTTCGGGAACATCTTCATCTGCTGCTGTTGATGGCTGAGTCGGCCATGATGATCGGCTCCCTTTTAAAAAGGTTGGTCCTGTCAACCACGTAGTTTCTTTCAAGAACTGGTCCGGATACAACCCACGAGACAAAAAATCTGCTGGATTAAGCTTGGAGTTGACGTACTTCCATTGCTGTTTCTTTGTTTCATTTTTTATGTATGAAATGCGATTGGAAACGAAAGTCTGCAGTGGCGACTGAGAGTGAATCCATGACAATACGATCTGTGAATCTGTCCATAAGATCGTTTCGTCGATCGTTGTAGGGATACTGTCTTTAACGATTTTTATGAGTTGGACCATTAGTTTGGCTGCACAAAGCTCCAGGCGAGGAATAGTAAGCTGTTTGGTGGGTGCGACCCTGGATTTTGAACATACCAACTGTACATATACTTCTTTGTGGTTGTTCATAGATCTTAAGTATACTGCTGCTCCATACGCTCGCTCGGATGCATCCGAGAAAGCATGAAGCTCGATATTTATTGCATCTTTGAGTATCATATGTCGCGGAATTTTTACTTCGTTGAGGAGAAGCAAATGTTGTCTGAAGTTAACCCATTTAGTATGTAATTCCATGGGTAACGCAGCATCCCAGTCGAGTTTCAGCCTCCATAGTTCTTGCAGGAAGATTTTTGCCAGTGTGACGACTGGACTCACAATTCCAAGAGGGTCGAATATGTGAGCGGTATCTGATAAGATTGTGCGTTTGGTGATTTTGTTGGCTGGTTTCCACTTCGTTTTGATGATGAAGTGATCAGGGGATGGAAGCCAGGTTAGACCAAGCGTTTTGACGTAACCTTCGTTTTGATCATGCAGGTTGTTTTCTGTTTCTCGATGATCTTCAGGGATGTTTGCCAGAAGGGACTGTGTGTTGGAACACCATTTTCGCAGAGGGAATTGGCCCTCGCCTAAGAGATTCCTCAATTCTTGTTGCATCTGTAAGGCTTCTTGCAAATTATTGCTACCGGTGAGAATATCGTCTACATATATATCTCGTTGAATGATGGTCGATCCCAAAGGGTACTGACGATCTGCAGTTTGTGCAAGGTCCTGTAAGCATCTTAACGCTAAATATGGAGCCGATTTTGTTCCGTAGGTGACAGTGTTAAGTTGGTAAGTTTTTAACGGTTGCTCGGGTGATCTCCTCCAGATGATACGTTGGAAACGTTTGCTGTCTTCGTCTACAAGTATCTGGCGATACATTTTTGAAATATCAGCCGTAAATACATAGACAAGAGTTCTAAACCGTAACATAATGGTAAACAGGTCGTTTTGCAAAGCTGGTCCAGGGTATAGCACATCATTTAAAGATATATTATTCGAAGTTTTTGCGGAAGCATCGAATACGACACGTAGCTTTGTTGTGCTACTTTCAGGACGTAACACACAGTGGTGTGGTAAAAAATAATGCGGAGTTTTATTGTCATCAGGATGGCGTTTGATTTCGGTCATGTGATCTGAAGCGAGATATTCCTCCATAAACGCGACGTATTGTTGTTGTATATTTGGATTTTTAAGAAGCCGTTTCTCCAAGCTGAGAAATCTTCGAATAGCCATTTCCTTGGACTCTCCGAGGCTACTGCTGTTTGCAAAGGGTAATTTTACAATATAACGTCCGGTAGATGATCTTCTGGTTGTATTGACAAAAATAGTTTCGCAATGCCTTTCGCTCGTAGTCAGCGGTTTAATACTCGTCTCCTTGGTAGGAGGGATATCGTCTAATGACCAGAATCGTTCTATGACATCATTCAAATCGGGAGTTATTGCTCCAATGCCACAAAATGGGTATGAGCTTACTTCAGTTGTGGCCTTTCCTAAGAAAACTCATCCCAATAAAGTATTTTGAAGGGTTGGAACATTCTTCTTCAGTTTTATTTGTCCAACGGACATCAGCTCTGGGTATACTTCTGCCCCAATCAACAAGTCAATCTCTTGGGGTTGATTGAAAGCATCATCCGCAAGTATAATGTTTTTCGGTCTATTCCAGTGCTTAGTTTCGACGTATACACTTGGCTGGACGTTGGTTATTCTATTCAACACGAATACATCTAAATTGGTAGTGTATCCATTGATTCTGGATTGAAGACAGAGATTGACCTTTTTCCGCTTTTTAGTGTGTTTTCTCCCATACCAGAAATCTCAACGGGTTCGTGTTTGAATGCTAGTTTTAACTTCTTTGCCAATTTTTCGGTAATGAGATTGACCTGTGAGCCTGAATCGAGTAACGCTCTTGTTTTTACTGGCTGGTTCGTCCGGTTGAGAACATTCACAACTGCTGTTCCTAGAAACACATAATTATTGTTTGCAGAACCGTAGTCTGTAGCCGACATGCTGGTTCTGTTGTCAAATTTTAATTGCGTCTTCGGTTCATAATTCGGGATATGAAGTAAGGTGTGGTGAAATTGCTTGCACTTCATACAATGTCCAGACTTACAGTTTAAAGCCCGATGTCCGTCCCGTAGACAGTTAATGCATCGGTTCAGTATTTTTATTTTCTTCAGTTTCTCTGTTGTTGTTAGCTGCAGGAACTTTGGGCACTTGTGGAGGGGGTGGTTAGATTGTATGCAAACAGGGCATTTTGTGTCTTCTGAGTTGGAAGTCAAAGTGAACCTGGTTGGTTGCTTAGCTACACATTTTTCCTTTGTTCCCAGGGCCTCCAACATCTGGAACCGCCCTTCGAGAAACGTGAGCAAGCTACTAAAGGTTTGTAGTTCACGTGGTTTAGCGAGGGATTGCTCGTATAGTCTATGCGATTCCTTATCCATTTTAGGGAGAATAAGATGAATTAGGAGTGGATCCCAGTCGGCGGTCGACACTCCTAAATTGCTGATGCCGAGAAGGCATTCCTTTGTAGTATCGTGCAATCGCTTGACTGCGCCGAAAGAGTCGCCGGTGATCGTCCCTTGCCCCAGTAGTTTATGGAGCAAAGCTGAAAGCAGCAGTCGCTTATTATCATAGCGATGCTTGAGCGTTGACCAGGCTGGATCAGTTTTGCCGCTTCTCCAGACAAATTAGCTTTCAGGTAAAACATTTTTTCTGCCTGGCTTATAGGCTGTGTATGTATGAGCTGGTCGTATAAATCATGAAATTCCTTCCAGTGAAGGTAATTTCCATCGAACATCGGCAACGTTATCTTTGGAAGCTTCAGATGCAGCTGAAGCTTCTCGTCTTTTGGGGTAGCTAATTGGCCTCCTGCCTTACTCTCTAGCCTTTCTTGAAGTTTGATAAGAAGTGATTGACATCGTTCCTCCAGTTCAGAAACCTTATCACTGGAGTAGTCAGAAGCCTCTCCTTCAGCCATAATTTCCAAATGACGCGTGGCTATGATTGACCACTGCTCGTTGGTGCTGGCAATTTTTTGCCTATAGTAGGCACTTGACCAGCCCTCCAGTTGACCATCAATATTCGATAGAAATTTTTCAAGGGAACTGATAGACGCTATCTGCTGCCTTACCAACCTTCGTAAAAGACTAGTTTCTAACCGATCTTCCGGTGCTGCACTCTCAAGGTCTGCTTGGGATTGAAGGATGGCGGTCTTATAACTGCTGTAGACTCCATCCACCTGTTTGTGGTAATCCTTTTTGAAATATGAGCTCCTTCCTGTAGGGTTGGAGCTGCATATCACGACTTTCGAACAGACTCCATTCGAACTCCAGTCGCTCTAGACGAGAATCCAAATACGACTTTGTCCGTCTGCTTGGTCCACCCTTCTTGAAGTTGGTAAATAACTTGCTGATCTTCTCCGCTGCTTCGGACTGTTCTTTGATTAGAGACTCCATATCTTTAATCTGTCACAACCGGTAAGAAAGCAAGATGGCACCTATGTCCGCAAGAGATTGATTTGTCCCTTACTGCTGGTTGGGGGAAGCAAGATCAAGTCGTCTGGCGATGCTTTGTAGAAGTTAAAGTTGATGATTTGCCTCTTACCGCTGGTGGGGGGAAGCAAGATCACGTCTGTATGAACCAGTGTTTGAAGCCCTGGAAACGCTTATGCGAAGGTGGTGATTTGCCCCTTACCGCTGGTGGGGGGAAGCAAGATCACGTCTGTAACGTGTTTGAAAGCGTCTGAACCAGTGTTTGAAGCCCTGGAAACGCTTATGCGAAGGTGGTGATTTACCCCTTACCGCTGGTGGGGGGAAGCAAGATCACGTCGGGGTCACCAAAAATGAACAGATCTATTTTGATCTGCAATGACACACTGAATGATAGTGAACAAGTGACTTTATTCAAAAATGTATGCAGTTTATATACAAAATACTAGGTCAAGAAAATGTGGGAAAATTTATTGTGGTTCCATTGCCGCATATCAATTTTCCTCGCCAAAATTCTCCGCCGAAATATGAGTCCAGTGTTTGGCTGGAGGAATTTATTTATTTATTTATTTATTTATTTATCTAAAATCTACAAATTACATATGTATTAACAGATTTTGTGAAGTGTTTTATAATTGTACAATATTTAATGATAAGTTAATACTTTAATTCAGAACTAAATACATTTTAAAAAGTAAAAAGGCTTAAAAGGTTACTTATAAAGTGCTGTCTGGTATGGGACAGATCCAAATGTTGTGAATGTTCGTTAAAAACACGGATCCCAAGTACGGAGTGACCTTGAAGGCATATGAAATTGAATCTCAGATAAGAGACATGAACATTTTATATGATTGCAGAGTATATCCCTGACAAATATAACATCGTGGATAGTGCGTCTAGTTGATAGAGACTTTATACCAAGCAGTTGGCATCTAGCTTTGTAGCTAGGATGAAAATTCCAGTGCATTTTAAAGAAGATGTACTTGGTGAATCGCTTTTGAACTTTTTCAATACGTTCGGAAAAAGTGTTGAAAGCCGGGTTCCAGACTACGACCGCATATTCAAGGAAAGGTCGGACTAGGGAAATATACAGTGCTAATAAGGCAAATGGATCAGTAAATCCTTTAGTATTACGTTTGATGAATCCGACTGCTGAGTTGGCTTTTGCTAAAATATGAGAGATATGATTTTGAAATGAAAATGGGGAGTTAAACATAACACCCAAATCTTTGACACTGCTTACAGTCGAAAGATATGAATTACCAATTGAATAATTAAATTGGATTTGAAAAGCTGATTTCGTAAAAGAGATATAATTGCATTTACTTAAGTTAAGACCAAGTTCATTATTTACACACCAATCAAAAATGCTGTTTATATCTGATTGGAGCATGATACAGTCATTAACATTTCGAATTGTTTTGAATATTTTCATGTCGTCAGCATATAGCAAACATCTACTGTGTTTAACTGAGAGAGTAATATCGTTAATGAATATTATAAATAATAAAGGCCCAAAGTGACTACCTTGTGGTACACCCGACCAACATTGAATTAGCTTTGATAAGGAATTACCAATTTTAACTCTTAGGGTTCTATTTTGGACGAAGGAAGATATCCAATTTAGAAAATTGGAATGGAACCCAAACGCTTTGAGTTTGTTTATTAAAAGCGAGTGGTTGACGGAATCAAAAGCTTTACTGAAATCAGTGTAAATTGCATCAACCTGTTTCTTGTTTTCAATCTCATTGATCACGAAAGAAGAATAAATTGATAGGTTGGTAGAAGTCGATCGTCCAGATATGAAACCGTGCTGGGCCTCCGATATGTGCTCTTTGATTAAGAATTCAGTCTTATTCTTGACTATACATTCAAATAATTTTGGAATTGCCGAGAGTTTGCAAATTCCTCTATAGTTTTCCACATTATTTTTAGAGCCCGATTTGTGAATGGGAACTAAGAATGATTCTTTCCAATTATCTAGAAAAACACCTTCAGATAATGACAGATTAAAAATGTGTAGAAGAGGACAGCAGAGTGAGTCAGCACAGTATTTAAGAATAATGGATGGTATACCATCCACTCCACAACTGGGGTCCGACTTTAAATTCTGAAGTGCTAGAAAGACTTCAGTATAATTTAATGCTAACGACCCAATGTCTACAGAACTAGAGAAGGTATATGGAGAGAAATTATTGGAGTTTGAAGTGGAAAAAGTAGATTGGAAGAAGTTTGCAAAGAGTTCAAGAGTAGAGTTAATATTTTCTGACTCTTTGTCCTTGTACTGCATTAAATTAGGAATTCCTAGAGAACTCCTTTTAGTGTTTATATATTTCCAAAATGATTTGCTATCGCATTTAACATTTTGTTCGATGGAATGAATATAATTTTTGTAAAGGAACTTATTAAGGGAAAACAAATCTTTCCGTAATTTGCTAAAAATTTCATAATCCGAGGGGTTTTTTGTCTCTTTAAATTTTTTGAAAGCTTTGTTCTTACGATTTTTAAGATTTGTTAATTCTTTTGTATACCAAGGTGGTCTACTTGAGGTACACTTCCGCGACATAGGAACGAACTTTAAGAATCCTTTTCTAAGAATTTCAAAGAAACGATTATATATGGATTTTAAGTTTAAATTAGAAAATTCTTTAAGCCAATCTACGTTTTTAAACATAATATTCAATTCAGCAAAGTTTGTTTTAGAAAAATTAAAATGTTTCTTTGCTTTTGAGGATTGGGGCTTCATATACTTGTAGAACGATATATTAATAGCGATCTGTTTGTGGTTAATTGAATCATTTAGCAATAATAATGGACATTTAGTAATTTTAGAATTAATATCATCACAGCAAACAAATACTAGATCTAAAATTTTTGAAAGTGAATTCCTTACTGGATTGATTTGTTTCAAGTTCATTGAATTTAATTTATCTAGGAACTTATATTCAAAATTTTGTTTAATACTTAATGGTACAAGAAAGTTATTTGAATCAGAAGAAACCCAATTAATATTTGTGAGATTAAAATCACCTAAGTTACATAAAAAGTCTGAATCCTTACATATATTGTTGATGTAATCTATGTTTGAAGAATGTTTCTCATAAATTAGTGGTATACTTCCAGGCGGTATATAATTTGAAACTAACAATAAATTACTTTTTGTAACATGATCCAAGCTAATTGAAATACAAATTTGTTCAATATCATTGATTGGTAATGAAATTTCTTTACACAGAAAACATTTACGAACTGCAACAATTATACCACCTCCCCGTTCTTTCACTGTTTTACATCGGTTAATTCTGAATGAATTGTAGAGTTTCGAGTTGAAAATCTCATTCGATGATATATCCGGGTATAACCATGTTTCAACAATTACGATGCCATCGTATAATATATGTGACGTATTGCTGAAAATAGTTGGTGTTTTGGTTCGTATGCCGCTTGCGTTGTGGTAGTAGATGTTGAGATGGTGTAGGGATGAAGTAGAAGCACTTTTCAGATTGGAGCCGGTACGGATCCTACGTCTTCGTTTTTTGACTTAGGGGAATATGCAAATTTTTTAATTTGTACCCCTAGTGGCCATATAGAAGGGTCAAATGCTTTTTCAAATGAATAGGCTGGAATGCCCAATTTGAAATTTACGAAATGTAGAGAGACAGGATCCACATCTTTTTTTACTAGCTTCTTGCAATGAAGCACATTTTCCGGAACTTGTAACTTACGTGCTGCATAAGAAATGATGTTTTCTTCCGTTTCATTTTTGTTTAGCCGAGAGAGATGTATGAACTGTAGTCTCGGTACTGAAGAGAGTGTCGCTCCATCACCTTCTATGTTAGCAGTGCCAAACAGTTTTCTGGATCGTTGACTTTTTTTTGGCTTATGCGTCACATGCATCCATGGATCTTCTTCTTCAGGCTCGTTGACCCCGGTTTTTTGATTACCAGTGCTGTGTGATGATGAAGAGGCAATAGGTGGTGTATTTGCAGGAGGGGCAAGAGACGTTATAACAGCTGATCGATCTGGAGCTGACAGTAATTGGTGAGCTGGTGTTGGTGCTACAGAGGAATCATATGATTTAGAGTTTGTTGTCTTCTTCTTTAGTGAAATTATTTTCAAATTATTTAAAGTAACACTGTTGGAGGGAATGTTTAGTTCAAGCAATAATGCTTTTATATCTGCGACATCAGATTTTAACTGAGCGATTGTTGAAAGTAGAGAGCCACTAACACTAGCACAATTATCACATCGCCATTGCAGATTCCGATCAGCTTGGAGTGCATTGAGGGATTCTTCACTGATGGAAACACATTTTTTATGAAATTGTTTGCCGCAAAGGCCTTCACAGTTTATAAAATTGTCCCGAAGTAGTCTAAGTTTACATATAGAGATAAGGCGGCGACGGAACGCACTGTGCAAAAGGTGATGAGTGTGCAGAATGGATTGTGGGAAATAAATGATAAACTATGGAAGTGGGAATGTATGCGGACAGTTGGGAACATGGTTCTATATATATTTATAGTACATCAATATAGCTTTATTGCTCTTATTCTAAACAAGTACTTTAATAGTTCAAACGCATAGTGTTCATCAGTTGCAGCTACAAGCACGTCATCTATATAGATTGCTAAGATGATCTTTTGGTTGCCCTTGTGACTAGTGAAAATACAAGAATTTGCTTTATTAACTTTAAATCCATATAGCTTAAGAAAATTGGAAAACTTTTTATCAAGCCTGCATATCTTTTCATATCCATCTTTATATCCCATTGGTTGACGCAATTAAATTTAATATATAAATTTCATAATCCAAATTGCCGTTCAAAAGCTGTTTTTATATATTATCATGTTGCTTAAGGATGAGCTTTTCCGATGCAGCAATTGAAAGTATAGATCTGGAGTCAAACTTTACTGCTGGACTATAAGTTTCCTGATAGTCAATTCCATACTTCTGGGAAAATCCTCGTGCTACCAGCTTCGCTTTAAATCTTTTAATCTGTCCGCCAGCACCATATTTAACGCGAAAAACCCATCGGTTGTCTATTAATGTTTTGTTATCGGGAATATTCACAAGTGTCCTTGTTCTGTTGTCAATCTAAGATTGGATTTCCTCATTCATCTCTGCAAAAAATGTTCAGACTTAATCGCATCCTCGTAAGTATCTGGTTCACAAACCCGTGTTCGTCATCATTAAGCCTTTGTGGTTGACGAATAAAATTTCAAAATTTCGAGGACAATACTTATTGACATCCACTTTTTCTGATTTATTCTCAATGCATTTACAAATTACGCCAGTTGAAACAACATTCAAAAAATTGTCATCATCTGCATTTTTCGTCTCCTCTACTTGTAGTTTTTTCCCCAGTCTTTCATCGATCTCCGTAGTGTCTCTGGTTTCAAAAAGATTTACATTCTCTTGTTGTGCTTGTAGATCTAAGACTTAAACCCTTATATAGTGCATATCCTTGCGAAAATAAATAAAGACGCAATTCTGGAACAAACAAAGCATCTGTTAATACACACGGATTCCATTTATGAGGAACAAGCGCCATAATATTAATGTTTCCTATACCGTAGGCTTTAAGTATATGGCCGTCACCAATTTGAACAGGAATGGGGAACTCGAGCAAGTGATAATAAGTAAACCAATCTCGATTGTCGGCCATATGGTCACTAGCATCAACATCATTGCTTTTCGCTTACTTCACTTATAAAAGCTCTATTTTTACTTTCAGTATCAGCAGTTTGGTCCGAACATTTCAACGGTTAATCTTTTTTAAAATGACTTGTACTGTGACACAAAAACTTAAATACCTTTTTCTTTTCCTTTTCTTTTACAGAATTATAAGTTTTGGTTGGTACACTTATTCTTGCTACAAAAGCTGCCATATCCCCATTTTTTTGTGCTTACAAACGAGATTCCTCCATCAACAATCTTGCAGTTAGATTTGAAAAAGTTTCCTGGTCATCACTCGTTGATACCCACCACTGAAAAAATAATTATACCTGCTAGGCAGTGTCATTAAAACTTTGGTGGAAATCATTGATTCCGATACCACCTCCCAAGCTTTTCTTAGCCACTGAGCTAATTCTTCGACTCTAGAAATATGTGATGCCATTCTATACGACGAATTAAGGGTTAAACTATAAAATGCTATTGCTGCAGTAATTTCGTGGACGATTTTTGTTCATATACAGTGCAATTTATCCCACATTTACCGATGTAAGTAGATTTAACTTAACCTATTAATTCTTAATTCAACAAATTAAATGATTATTCTTAGCATTGCAGGCGAATTGGGAACTATAAGTATATAACTTATATAGTTATAACTATTATAGTTATAACTTGTATAAGTTTTTTATTAAACTTATACATTTGTATTTTAATTCATATTTTCTTTTCTATTTCAGTCCCTTTCAGATATCTTTTTTTTCTACTCACCGCCTTCCAATGAATCATCGACTGTTTTTCAAGGCGTTCGCTAACAACACCAACTGCAAATGAAATATCTGGCCGTGTCCAAATTGCCAGATACATCAAACTACCAACGGCTTCTCTTTCTCTTATGGTATGTTCTCCAACAAAGGTCCATCGTTGTTTGCTGGCGAATGAATCTCCATACCCAAATAGCAATTGACATCTACAAAAGTTACAAAAGTTAATCGTTCAAACGCATAGTGTTCATCAGTTGTAGCTACAAGCCCGTCATGTATATAGATTGCTAAGAGGATCTTCTTGTTGCCCTTGTGACTAGTGAAAATACAAGAATTGGCTTTATTAACTTTAAATCCATATAGCTTAAGAAATTTGGAAAACTTTATATTCCAGCAACGAGACCCCTGCTTCAGTCCATAAAGACTCTTTTCAAGCCTGCATATCTTTTCATATCCATCTTTATATCCCATTGGTTGACGCAAATAAATTTAATATATAAATATATATAAATTTCAGAATCCAAATTGTCGTTCAAAAATGCTGTTGCTTATTATGTTGTATAAGGATGAGTTTTTCCGATGCAGCAATTGAAAGTATAGATCTTATGGAGTCAAATTTTACTGTTGGACTACAAGTTTCCTGGTATTCAATTCCATACTTCTGGGAAAATTCTTGTGCTACCAGCTTTGCTTGAAATCTTTTAATCTGTCCGCCAGCACCATATTTAACGCGAAAAACCCATCGGTTATCTATTAATGTTTTGTTATCGGGAGTATCCACAAGGTTCCATTTTCTGTTGTCATTCGTGGATTGGCTTTCCTCATTCATCGCTTTACACCACTGCAAAAAATGTTGAGACTTAATCGCATCCTCGTAAGTATCTGGTTCACAAACCCGTGTTCGTCGTCATTAAACCTTTGTGGTTGACGAATCAAGTTTCAGAATTTGGAAGCCAATACTCATTGACATCCACTTTTTCTGATTTATTATCAATTCATTTACAAATAACGTCAGTTGAAACAACATTCAAAAAAAAAAAATTGTCATCATTTGCATTTTAAGTCATATGGTGATTGTAAGACCATACAATGAAATTGTATCTGCCGTTCAAATAACGATTGATTGATTGGTACCATTTGTGGTTTGTGTCTGTAGTTTTGAACGAATGCAACATGTCAACGAACGATGATTGAAACTAACGAAATGAACGATCGACTGAAATGACCGATTCTTTTTTAAAAACCAATAGTTGAACGATTCGTTCGTTGGATTTGAACGATTGACCCAGCTCTAGTTATCTTACAGATCACATCAAAAGGTTTTTTAAAGTGAGTATTTATTACTATGCAATGAAGAAGTGCATTTTTCAGTTATGTACGTATCCAGGGCAACTAACAATGTACTCATCTCCATAGAGTTTTGATTCCAGAATCCCTAAGTGGGTACAACCGATTGTCGGAAACTAAAACTTCCTTGCCATAACTATTTTGCTTCGATTATTTCACTATTGGTAGTTGAAGACTTGACCCAATCAGTCGCTTGTGCAACTATGCTGTCAACTACAGAGATACCGTAGCTTGACTAAAACCAAGTTCTTCACCTAATCAATATGATGATATCAGAAAGGTAATATCAGTGTCAGTGGTATATCGGAAAGATGGGCAGTTTACAAGGAACGTCCACGAGTTTCCTCATTCCTACGAAAAAACGATATAGATCATTAAAATCACATACAAGTGTAGATAAGAATATTAAAAATTGGAAATCTGGAAATTAAGGCTCAGCTTTAGAGTTCAGTTGTTGACATACCCTTAGCGAAGCGACGAAGTTACTTGAGCGGAAAAAGGGTTGTGCCCGATTAACAATGCAGCGTTAGTTCCTCGATCAGCGTGGTGCTACGTGTTGACTTTCGTTAAAATGAAAGTGGTGAGAGCTCTCACTTAAGCGAAGCACTCACTCACAAAATTGTTTCAACATACTGAAACATTTAGGTGCTTTTTGACACTTCGATGTTCTTACTCGACATTTTCACTGGGCGGGAAAGTTCAATCAACAATTTTTGAAATTGGGGTTGAAATTTAAAACAAAAGTGAGAAAATACTAATAAAACATGTACATTCTATAATAATACAGTTATTTTCAAATGTATTTTGAGACCCTTCTCTCTTTAACATTCAAGACAGAACATACAAACATGTTTTGAAGACGAGTTCTAAATATACAAATGACTGTGTAACTAAATTCCAGCAAGTGAATGCAAACAACGCAACAAGACCTCTCGACGGCAAAAATTATTCAATCTGGAAACTTAGAGTCAAAGCACTCTTGGCCGAAAGTGATGTTCTTGACCGGAAAAAGAAACTGATCAGTGGGCAAAGGCCGATAGAGTCGCAAAAAGTTTGTTAATAGAATTTCTAGGTGATTCTTTTCTCAGTTTCGCAACCACAGGGTGCACCGCGAAAGAAATTCTTAGAAATTTGGATAACATATATGAGCGTAAAAGTTTGACGTCGCAGCTTTCAATTAGAAAACAACTCCTATCACTGAAGTTAAAACCTAATTCTTATCTCATGAACCACTTTAATATTTTTGACGATTTAATAACTCAATTAATATCTTCCGGTGCAAATACTGAGGAGATGAACAAGGTGTCACATCTGCTATTAACCCTTCCTTCTTCCTATGATGGAATTATTACTGCGGTTGAAAAGTTGTCAGAGGAAAGTTTAACACTGGTTTTGTGAAGAATAGGTTGTTAGATCATGAAATAAAATTAAGAAGTGTTAACAAAGATACTAGCCTAAAAGTTCTACAAGCCGTACGAAGTGATGGACAAAATGACCATAAAACATATACAAACAATAGCTACAAATATAAAAATTATTTTAAAAACAAAATGAATAAGAGAGCAAACCTTAAATGTCATCACTGTAATAAGAAGGGTCATATTAAAAAGGACTGTTTCATTTTTAAAAAGCTTCAAACTAATAATAACAATTACACTAATAAAAATAAAGAAATTGGTAAACAAGCACACTCGGCCACTGCAAATACTGGTTTTGCTTTCATGCTAAAAAGAACGACAAACGTATCAAATAAAAGTTCTGCCTGTATTTCGTTTATTTTGGACTCGGGTGCATCTGATCATATGGTGAATGATAAAAGTCTACTTATTCATTGTACTGAGTTGGAGCAGCCAAATAAGATCGCAATCGCCAAGTGCGATCAATACATCAATGCTACAGCAAAAGGGGTTGTGGAGGTGCAGAGTGATTATCAACCAAAGATCATTCTCGAGAACGTGTTGTTCTGCGAGCATATTCCTCAGAACCTTTCCGTCATGAAGATGCAGGATGCTGGCATGGACGTTGTATTTTCGGCAGGAGGTGTAAAGGTGACTAAAAACAACCAAACAGTATTCCAAAGTATGTATTCTTACAATATTCCTATAATTGAATTTGAACTATGCCATCGGGCTTACACTACAAATAAAAATAATTTAAGTATACATCAAATATGGCATGAACGGCTAGGACATATTAGCAGAGGAAAATTAATATAATTAAAAAGAAACAATATGTGTGAAGATATAAATTTATTAAATAATATGAAATTTGATAGTGAGGTATGTGAAGCTTGTAGGTAGAATATATGGCATTGAGGTAGAATATATGGCATTGTTTGAGGCTACAAGGGAAGCTATGTGGTTAAAGTTCTTAGCAAATAGTATACAATTAGAAGTTAATGAACCAATAACAGTTTTTGAGGACAACCAAGGTTGTATAAGTATTGCTAATAATCCTACATGCCACAAAAGAACTAAACATATTGATATTAAAGCAAGTTAGATTACCATTTGCAAAATTCAAAAATAAGGAATATATTAAAAGACCTTTACTCATTATACATTCAGATGTTTGTGGTCCGATTACACCCCCTACAATAGATGGTAAAAATTACTATGTAATTTTTGTCGATCAATTTACACATTACTGTGTGACTTATTTAATAACGTAGTGAGTTAGTGCGTCGACTCCTACGCAGAGGGTGCCAGGTTCGATACCCGAATTTACGACCTTTCATATTTCACGGCACCACCTCTTTCGAGTCACTGAAAATGCTCAAAGAGTATTTCCTGTCTAGAAAAAGCTTCTCAAATTCGCCGTTCGGAGTCGGTATTAAACTGTAGGTCCCTTCCACTCGTGAGAGAACAATAGCACGCACAACACGAATGGTTGCTGAGAAGTTAGGCCCTGGCCCTCTACGGGCTGTAGCGCCACCCATATTATTACTATTATTAAGTCTGACGTGTTTTCCTTTTTCAAATATTTTGTTGCTAAAAGTGAAAATCATTTCAATCTTAAGGTAGAGAATATCTGTCAAATGAAATGCGAGGTTATTGTGTTCAAAAGGGAATTAGTTACCATTTAACCGTTCCGCATACGCCACAGTTAAATGGCGTATCACTATGAATGATTAGGACAATTACTGAAAAAGTTCGAACCATGATCAATGGAGCAAAATTGGAAAAATGTTTTTGGGGAGAAGCTGTATTAACAGCTACCTATTTGATTAACAGAAGTCCAACTAATGATTTATATTTCAAAAAGAAAACTCCATTTGAAATGTGGCATAACAGGAAGCCAAATTTAAAATATTTGAAAGTTTTCGGGTCCACAGTGTATATGCATAACAAAACAAGAAAGAGAAAATTTGAGGACAAATCAATTATAGGTATTCTTGTTGGCTATGAACCAAATGGTTTCAAGTTATGGGCTATTGAAGCTAAGAAATTTGTTGTAGCCAGAGATGTAGTTATAGATGAAATAAATGTGACAAATTCTAGATCTAAGGTTTTGGAAATTGAACATCCTAATGGGGATTCGGTGTTTCAGGATGAAAGTATGGAACAAGATATTGATACCCAGAATGAAAGTATGGGAAGTATTCACATTAACATTCCGAATGAGAGTACGAATGGTATTGACATCCAGAATGAAAGTATGGGAAATATTCACATTAACATTCCGAATGAGATTACGAATGATATTGACACTCAGAATGAAAGTATAGGAAATATTCACAGTAATGTCCTGTCAAAAAATTCTGAAGTTCGAAAAAGTGAAAGACTTAGAGACAAACCAGTAGTACCTTATAAACTTTTAAATAATTGTCTACTATATTCACAAAATCTTTTTAATGACATTCCTACCTCGTTTAATGAACTAAAAGAAAGAAGTGATACGCTAAAATGGGAACAAGCAATTAAAGAAGAGTTAGACTCTCATATTATAAATGAAACTTGGACCCTTGTTGGAAAACCAAAAAAATAAAAATATTGTCGACTGTAGGTGGGTTTTCACAATTAAAAATGATGAGTTGGGTCACCCTATTAAATATAAAGCTAGACTTGTAGCACGGAGTTTCACACAACAATATTTGATTGATTATGATGAAACATTCGCACCTGTAGCAAGGATTTCTAGTTTCCGTTTTATTTTGTTTTTATCAAATCAGTTTGATTTAAAAGTACATCATATGGATGTGAAAACTGCGTTTTTAAATGGAAAATTGAAAGAGGAAATTTATATGACAATCCCTCAAGGGTTAAATTGTGAAAGTGACAGAGTTTGCAAATTAAACAAATCAATGTATGGTCTTAAGCAAGCAGCTAGGTGTTGGTATGAGATGTTTGAGAATATTTTAAAAGATGTTGGATTTGTTAGTCCTGCTGTAGATCATTGTATTTGTAGTCTTGATATAGGAGAGATTAATAAAAATATATATTTGTTATTATATGTAGATGATCTGGTTATAGTAACCCAAAATTTAGAAACAATGTCCAAATTCAAAAACTATCTTATGAGTAAATTTATGATGACTGACTTAGGGGAAATCAAACATTTCATTGGAATAAGAATAAGCAGACGTGATAGTAAATTGGAACTTAGTCAGTCTGCTTACATTAATAATGCTTTAAAGAAATTTGGTATGAATGATTGTAATCCAGTTAACACCCCACTTCCAAGTAGACTCAACTATGAAGCATTAAATTCAGATGAAATACATAATGCGCCATGTCGAAATGTAATTGGGACCTTGATGTATATAATGTTATGTACTCGACCTGATTTAAGTACATCCATTGGCATTTTAATAATATAAAATAATTTTTAATAATTAAGAACTGTGGCAAAGTCTTAAAAGGGTCTTAAGATATTTGAAAGGCACAGTCAATCTTAAGTTAATCTTTGTTAAAAACTTGAATCATAGCAGTATTTTTACAGGATATGTTGATTCCGATTGGGCTGGAAATGAGAACGATAGAAAGAGTACTACAGGTTACTTATTCAAAATTTTTGGTTCATGCCTTATTTGTTGGAATAGGAAAAAGCAAAATTCAGTTGCAGCTTCATCTACTGAGGTAGAATATATGGCATTGTTTGAGGCTACAAGGGAAGCTATGTGGTTAAAGTCCTTAGCAAATAGTATAAAATTAGAAGTTAATGAACCAATAACAGTTTTTGAGGACAACCAAGGTTTTATAAGTATTGCTAATAATCCTACATGCCACAAAACAACTAAACATATTGATATTAAATACCATTTCTCCAGGGAACAAATTGAATAAAAGCTAATTACTGTTGAGTATATTTCCACAGATAAACAGCTGGCTGATATTTTGACCAAACCATTACCTGGACCCCGTTTCATTGACCTTAGAGATCAACTGGGACTGCTAAACGAATGAATTTAATACCGTCTATGATGCTTTAAGTCATTAAATTATTATTATTACCATTATTATTATTACTATATATTTACTATTATTATTCTTATTACGCTCCAAATAAATAATTCTAATAAACATTTTTTAACATAATAATTTAATGACATTTCTTTGAGCTTGAGATACAAAATGAATACCTGATGTGAAATTTTTAATTGTATTAGATTATGTTGGTCTGGTTGGGTTTTTGCTAGGTTTTTGCTAGGTTTTCCCCAAACCTTTGCAGCGAATGTTGGACCGCAATATGCAACTCCCCAGAATGCTCGTCATTGTCATAATATCATTAATATTGAATTGTATTTTTTTTTATTAAATATTTCATTGTTTGTATTATAATTTATGTGTTATATGATCCTTGTATCTTTTGAGGAGGTGTGTTGAGGTCACTGCAAATATGTTTGTGTTCAAATGACAGCGACATACAAAAAAGACAGGGATCAAATGTATATCCGCTATCAATTAAAGCGAGACAGCTCATTAGCATGTAACTCACCATCCCGTGGTGAAATGAGCGGGCATTTTCAGTTTGTCTCCACACTTAATTTTTATTTTTTTTTTTTTTTTATAATTTGCGCGTGCTCAAGGGATTGCTAATACCCTTATGTGTCCGGGGTCAAGACACAGCCCGGCCGAAGGTATAGAGGGAGAAAGGGAGAGGAGGTACCTGTGCACATTGGTTTTAAATATCTGCGGGTTGTAGTCTGTGGGAAATATTAGTTTGGGAAGAGCATTCCATATTCGTGCAGTGCGGCTGAAGAACGAGTCTCTGAATTTAACTGTGCGTCCGAAAGTAGGCTTAAGGGTATACTGATGGGCATTCCTGGCGAGACGAGTATTGCGGGTGAATTCATGGAGAGGAGGAATGCAGTTGGCTAGCTCACTTGAGCATCGTTAGTTGAAATAACGATAAAACACGGACAAAGAAGAGACGGTAAGTCGATGTTCGAGCGAGTCTAATGACTCTGCGATATTGTTGTCTCCTATAAATTTTATCGCTCGCTTTTGGATTCTATCAAGTAGGTGCAGTGTGGTCTAGGGGGCACCAGACCAGATATGAGCGTTATACTCAAGCTTGGGGCGGATGTATTCCTTATAAATTAAAGCCAAATCAGAAGGGGTGAAATATTTCTTGCATCGATTAAGAAAACCTAAACATTTCGCAGCATTTTTGGCGACCTCAACTATGTGATCGCCCCAACTAAGTGTTGTGTTGATACACATACCAAGGATGGAAAGTTTTCCGGTTTCATCGACACAAGCGCCATTCATGGATAATGGCTGATTATCAAGGGTTCGCTTGAGTGACAGCAGACAGCATTGAGTTTTTGAAGCATTGAATTCCACTCTATTGTTTTTTCCCCAGTTAGTTATGCTGTCAAGATCGGAATTCAACGTGCTTAACATACGCTGCCGTTCCAATTCTTCGGCCGAAGGGCTGGGTCGTGAGTCTAGGAACGAATATGAAAAGCTAAGGGTGCTGTCATCAGCAAAGGAATGGATTGGATTAGAAGTAGCAGACAAGAGATCATTTATAAAAATGAGAAAGAGTATCGGAGACAGAACTGAGCCTTGGGGAACACCAGCATTAATTTGGTGAATATCAGACTTGAACCCATCCAAAACAACTTGAATTGAACGGTTCGAAAGGTAATTTCTAATCCATAGAAGAAGAGATTCATCGATACCATAGGCACGCATTTTCGACAAGAGAGCTTGATGCCAAACTCTGTCAAATGCTTTAGAAATATCAAGCGCAACGATCTTGCTTTCGCCTGAATTGTGCAAAGATTGGTTCCACTTTTCGGTGAGATAAGCTATCAGATCACCAGTGGACCTGTCGCCGCGGAAACCATATTGTCGGTCATTAAGAAGCTTCCGCGATTCAAGATATTTCATAAGCTGACGATTTATCAGCGTTTCCATGACCTTAGAAAGAAGGGACGTAAGTGCTATGGGTCGGTACGAGGTGGGTGACGAAGATTCGCCCTTTTTAGGGACTGGCTGGACAAATGCTGTTTTCCATCTGCTCGGAAAGAGACCTAAAGAGTAGGATAGATGAAAAAGCTTACGCAGTGGTTTTGCCAGCACAGAAGAACACCTCTTCAGAAGTATAGGGGGAATACCATCCGGGCCAGCGGATTTGTGCACGTCGAGATCTTTCAGTACTCTTTCAACTGTACGAGTGCGGAAGTGGATTTGTCCCATGGTAAAATCAACGCTCTCAAGTACAGGTGGAGACAAATTGGAATCTGGCAGTGTTGAGCTAGCTGCAAAATGAGCCGCAACCAGATTAGCTTTGTCTAAGGAGCTGACAGCTGGAATGTCATTGTAAATGAGCGTGGGAATTGAAGACGAGGCGGAATTCTTTACGTTTTTTACAAATGACCAAAAGTTTTTGCTACCCTTGGGACATTGTTTTGCCTCAACTTTTGCTCATAAGAGAATTTCACACGTCTGATAGTTGCATTGCAGTCATTTCTGGCCCGTTTAAACTTCTTCCGGTTTTCCTCAGTAGGGTTGGCTTTGTATGTCCGGAAATTCAACTCTCTCATCCTAATAGCCTCTTTACAGCTCGAGTCATACCATGCGTTTGCTTTGGGCTTGATACTCTTCACTCTGTGAGGAATGAAGGTTCTCATGCCCAGCATAAGAATATTTGTGATCATATCAGCAGCGGCATTCACGTCACTATCGAGGAAGCAAAGTGACCAGTTAAAATTCCTAAAGAAGTTGTTAAGTTTGTTCCAATCGACTTTCTCGTACAGCCAAACTGTTCTTTTAGGAATTTGTTCTCTAACTATGTGTGGTGATAACGAGAATTTTGCTGATACGACACAATGGTCCGACGAGCCTAGAGGCGACAGTATGTCAACAGAATATTTATCAGGATGAGAGGTGAGAAACAGGTCTAGGGTGTTGGCGGAATGATCTGCAATATCAGGTATTCGTGTGGGCTCATTTACTAGTTGGGTCAGATTGTTTACCTCAGCAAAGATTTCGACGTACCTTCCTTCGGGTGTTGTCTGTCCTGAATGCCGAAGCCAATTAGAATTGTGTACATTGAAATCGCCCGCAATGGCAATTTCAGTGTGAGGATAAAGGGATACAATTCTTGAGATGGAATCGGATAGCGCATCAAATTTGTTAAAAGTTGAATTGCTATCCAAGCTTGGACTTCTATAAATAAAGCAGTAGTGGATTAAATGCTTACGGACATGGAGTTTTAACCACAGAAAATTAAATTCCGGATTGGAACAGAGGCCGTATTGTGGTTGAATTTGGTAAGCTACATCACTACGCACGTAAATGGCGAGACCGCGGTGTAAGAAGAAGAGCGGCACCAAGCTATATCCAGGCAAGTTCAAATCCGATAATTCGGTATTCTCACCTACCTGTGTTTCACTCAGCGCCAAGACAGCTGGCTTGAAACGGGATAGGTGGACATACACAGCGAAGAGATTCGCTCTAAGCCCACGCACATTGCTCACATCAACCCTAAAACTTCCCATAAAGGAAAAAACGCAGATATGAAAAAACCAACTCCGACTGCAAGTGGTGAAGCAGAAATGAGAAGTGCAAATTCAAAATTAGCTTCCCAACAACAATCGATGTAGGTGTTATGCCCATACATCGATTCGAGTTGGTCCAGCAACAAATTCACACTTCTAAGATCCGCTATGTCAGATGCTACGCACTCTCAGTCATTGCTTCAGCCCGCCTGATGGAATCAAACGGGAGTTGAGACCGAGAATGCGCAACAGTGGCTTGTGAAGGAAAGGGGCGAGAGTGAGCGGACCGGACGCACTCGACACCGAAACACTTCTAACTAGCACTTTTTTTTTTCCGGGCACTCGCGGAGCTTTTGAAGGTGGAGGGACCGCGGGGTTTATTATTTTTTTTTTGCTGTTTCACTCGCGTTATGCACGGACGGAGACAAGTGCACGCGTCGGAGGATGGCACAGAACTCCTATCCTTTCATTCCTTTGGTGTTGTACAAAGAGACAAGACGTAGCAAACAAGCAAACATTAAAAAAAATATAAATTGAAGAGTGTTAAATTAATTCATATTTCTAACAATAACATTTAATAAATTAATTTTAACACTCCCACTTTTATTAAATGTACCTCACAATTCATATTTATGTCTTACTATGTGACATATCTTACTTGTACTAACAACACCAATAAGTTTTCGCTGACATTGAAATCGCTCACGAGGTAAACATTTGGTGAAAATATCTGCACGTTGTTCACCACTAGTAAAATATTCAAGTTCAAAAAGACCGTCCTTAAGTTTCTCCCGGATAAAATAATATCTGACGTCAATATACTTCGTTCGCTTATGAAACTCAGCATTTCGATCTAATTATATCGCACTTTGGTTATCACCATAGAGCTTTGGTACAATCATGTCTTTAGATGACAAACCTAATACTAATCACTTCGTCCAAATTAGCTGCTTAACTGCAGGAGACGCTGCAACGTGTTCTGCCTCATACTAATATATATGTTGCGTCAAAAACAAGACCAGAGTCCTCAGTCCCTTTCAGATATCTTTTTCTTTCTACTCACCGCCTCCCAATGAATCTTTGACTGTTTTTCAAGGTGTTCGCTAACAACACCAACTGCAAATGAAATATCTGGCCGTGTCCAAATTGCCAGATACATCAAACTACCAACGACTTCTCTATATGGTATGTTCTCCAACAAAGGTCCATCGTTGTTTACTGACAATATTACAACATGGTGTTGAGACTAGAATTACATCCTTCATATTGAATTTTTCTAACAACCTTCTTGTATATGCTAGCTGATTAACGAAAATTGGTCCATTTCCGACGCGATGAATCTCTATACCCAAATAGCAATTGACATCTCCAAAAGTTACAGCGGATTGGCTTCTTAAGTACCTTAATAGTTCAAACGCATAGTGTTCATCAGTTGCAGCTACAAGGCCGTCATCTATATAGATTGCTAAGATGATCTTTTTGTTGCCCTTGTGACTAGTGAAAACACAAGAATTGGCTTTATTAACTTCAAATCCATATAGCTTAAGAAAATTGGAAAACTTTTTATTCCAGCAACGAGACCCCTGCTTCAATCCATAAAGACTCTTTTTAAGCCTGCATATCTTTTCATATCCATCTTTATATCCCATTGGTTGACGCAAATAAATGTCTATTAATGTTTTGTTATCGGGAGTATCCACAATGTTCCATGTTCTGTTGTCAATCGTAGATTGGATTTCCTCATTCATCGCTTTACACCACCGAAAAAAATGTGAGACTTAATCGCATCCTCGTAAGTATCTGGTTAACAAACCCGTGTTCGTCTTCATTAAGCATTTGTTTTTCACGAATCAAGTTTCAGAATTTCGAAGCCAATACTCATTGACATCACTTTTTCTGGTTTATTCTCAATTCATTTACAAATTACGTCAGTTGAAACAACATTCAAAAAATTGTCATCATCTGTATGTATATCGGAAAGATGGGCAGTTTACAAGGAACATCCACGAGTTTACTCATTCCTACGAAAAAACGATATAGGTCATTAAAATCACATACAAGTGTAGATAAGAATATTAAAAATTGGAAATCTGGAAATTAAGGCTCAGCTTTAGAGTTCAGTTGTTGACATACCCTTAGCGAAGCGACGAAGTTACTTGAGCGGGAAAAGGGCTGTGCCCGATTCACAATGCAGCGATAGTTCTTCGCTTCGGTTTTCAACACACACACATTTTAATGGTTCCATGCCATTTACAGTGTGGTGCTACGTTTTGACTTTCGTTAAAAAAATTAGTGTGGTGAGAGCAACGTCATCTCACTTAAGCGAAGAACTCACTCACAAAATTGTTTCAACATACTGAAACATTTAGGTACTTTTTGACACTTCGCTGTTCTTACTCGACATTTTCACTGGGCAGGAAAGTTCAATCAACAATATTTGAAATTGGGTTTGAAATTTAACACAAAAGTGAGAAAATACTAATAAAATATGTATTATTATGTTGTTTAAGGATGAGTTTTTCCGATGCAGCAATTGAAAGTATAGATCTTATGGAGTCAAACTTTACTGTTGGACTACAAGTTTCCTGATAGTCGATTCCATATTTCTGGTAAAATCCTCGTGCTACCAGCTTCGCTTTAAATCTTTTAATCTGTCCGCCAGCACCATATTTAACGCGAAAAACCCAGCGATTGTCTATTAATGTTTTGTTATCGGGAGTATCCACAATGTTCCATGTTCTGTTGTCAATCGTAGATTGGATTTCCTCATTCCACTGCAAAAAATGTTGAGATTTAATCGCATCCTCGTAAGTATCTGGTTCACAAACCCCTGTTCGTCGTCATTAAGCATTTGTGGTTGACGAATCAAGTTTCAGAATTTCGAAGCCAATACTCATTGACATCCACTTTTTCTGATTTATTCTCAATTCATTTACAAATTACGTCAGTTGAAATAACATTCAAAAAATTGTCATCATCTGTATGTATATCGGAGAGATGGGCAGTTTACAAGGAACGTCCACGAGTTTCCTCATTCCTACGAAAAAACGATATAGATCATTAAAATCACATACAAGTGTAGATAAGAATATTAAAAATTGGAAATCTGGAAATTAAGGCTCAGCTTTAGAGTTCAGTTGTTGACATACCCTTAGCGAAGCGACGAAGTTACTTGAGCGGAAAAAGGGTTGTGCCCGATTCACAATGCAGCGATAGTTCTTCGCTTCGGTTTTCAACACACACACATTTTAATGGTTCCATGCCATTTACAGTGTGGTGCTACGTTTTGACTTTCGTTAAAAAAATTAGTGTGGTGAGAGCAACGTCATCTCACTTAAGCGAAGAACTCACTCACAAAATTGTTTCAACATACTGAAACATTAAGGTTTTTCTTCTCTCTTACACATTAAAGACAGAACATACAAACATGTTTTGAAGACGAGTTCTAATTATACAAATGACTGTGTAACTAAATTCCAGCAAGTGAATGCAAACAACGCTGGGGGCGTCATCGGGACAGATACCTCCTAGAGAGAAAGAAGCTCCAGGGGAAGTGGAGCTAAAGAATTCGAACGATATGAGCACTTCGACTCTCTTGACTTTCTAAATGAATCGGTGAAGCCCAGAATGTAAGTAGACGTAACTTAACATATTAATTCTTAATTCAACAAATTGAATGATTATTTATTACATGGCAGATAAATTGGGAAATATAGCGAAATATCTTTGAGTCCCCAGGAAGTGTCCTCGCCCGACTTAGGACACTCCACTTTTGAAGAACTATGAAGAACTAATTTCAAGAAAGGAAAGTCTGCTCCTAAGAATCCTTCGTAAAATTTCTCTATGAGGTAACAGAAGTGATAGTCAAGGACGAGTCCTCTCCGAAGCAGTGAACTACAATCACAGATTTATGAAGACCATTTCTATTTCGAATAGACCCGCTCCCAGAGGTTGCAAGGATCAGATTCCATTGTCTGATATTCTTCAGCATTACAGATGAAGTAATCAACGCTGTTTTTTCTAATAAAAATTATTTAATACAAAACTTATACATTTGTATCTTAATTCATATTTTCTTATCTATTGCTTCTCGAATAGAAAATTTCAGTCGGGATGAATTGTAAGCTCCTGCAACGGCACATTGAGAAAGCGGAGTTGTTATCACAATTCTCCAGAGACCCTTTTTTCGACCATTTTCGCTGCATTTGTAGACACATTCTGTTATGCAATAAGTGGGATCGTTGATTTCGACAAAATTACGTAAAATAGTTGTGGCTTTTACTGCTTTGTTGATAACGACTTATTTGACAGCAGACTTAAAAGTACAAACAGAAAGTAATAGATTATAAGTGTTACCAAATCAAGTTCTTCTTCTTCTTCTGGTGGCGCTACAGTCTGGGGTGGACCTGGGCCTCAACCAGTAAGCCTCTCCAGCCGGCACGATCCTTAACCAGCTGTCTCCAACTGCGCACACCAAGTCGATTGAGATCTATCTCCACCTGAGTGCGCTCAATAACCATCAACGCAGACCGGACCAAAGATTGAACGCATAACTTTTCTTTCGAAAAGACCAAGTGCTTCTTCATCCGCTTTTGAGATTGTCCATGCCTCCGCTCCATAGAGCAGGACAGGGATGATCAAGGTGTTATATAATGTTAGCTTGGTCCTTCGAGAGAGGTCTCTACTACTCAATTGCCTCTTGAGCCCAAAGAAACAGCGATTGGCAAGAGTATTTCTGCGTTTAATCTCGGTATTGGTGTTGTTCGTACTGTTCACTTGAAGTTATAGCTGCCTATGGTGGCGTTTTAACGAAAATTCATCCATTTCCGACGCGATGAATTTCCATACCCAAATAGCAATTGACATCTCCAAAAGTTACAGCGGATTGGCTTCTTTATACAGTACTTTAATAGTTCAAACGCATAGTGTTCATCAGTTGCAGCTACAAGCCCGTCATCTATATAGATTGCTAAGATGATCTTTTTGTTGCCCTTGTGACTAGTGAAAATACAAGAATTGTCTTTATTAACTTCAAATCCACATAGCTTAAGAAAATTGGAAAACTTTTTATTCCAGCAACGAGACCCCTGCTTCAATCCATAAAGACTCTTTTCAAGCCTGCATATCTTTTCATATTCATCTTTATATCCCATTGGTTGACGCAAATAAATTTAATATATAAATATATATACATTTCAGAATCCAAATTGCCGTTCAAAAATGCTGTTCTTATATATTATTATGTTGTTTAAGGATGAGTTTTTCCATTGCAGCAATTGAAAGTATGTATCTTATGGAGTCAAACTTTACTGTTGGCCTACAAATTTCCTGATAGTCCCTTCCATACTTTTGGGAAAATCCTCGTGCTATCAGCTTCTCTTTAAATCTTTTAATCTGCCCGCCAGCACCATATTTAACGCGAAAAACTCATCGGTTGTCTATTAATGTTTTGTTATCGGGAGTATCCACAATGTTCCATGTTCTGTTGTAAATCGTAGATTGGATTTCCTCATTCATCGCTTTACACCACTGCAAAAAATGTTGAGACTTAATCGCATCCTCGTAAGTATCTGGTTCACAAACCCGTGTTCGTCGTCATTAAGCCTTTGTGGTTGACGAATCAAGTTTCAGAATTTCGAAGCCAATACTCATTGACATCCACTTTTTCTGATTTATTCTCAATTCATTTACAAATTACGTCAGTTGAAACAACATTCAAAAATTTGTCATCATCTGCATTTTCCGTCTCCTCTACTTGCACTTGTTTTCCCAGTCTTTCATCGATCTCCGTAGTGTCTCTGGTTTCAAAAAGATTTACATTCTCTCTCAGATTCGTTTCCCACTTCTTTATCTTTTGTTTTGAAACGTGCACCAGATCTTCTGAATCAAACAGTTTAAAATGTTCAATTTGTGATTTCATATGACTGCCCAGATTACCTGTTGCTCCTCCTACAAGGCGTATTAGCCTTTGGCAATAAGCACATTTTGCCTTGCCACTCGACTCAACAGAAAAATGTTTCCATATTTCATCTCTTTTGTTTTTTTAATTAAGACATGATGTAGAATTCTACAAGAAATTAAGAAAAAATTCTCTAACACGTTAAAACTTTCTTTATTTACATTCTTAAAAATCACAAAGGCAATATTATTTTGAAATAAGAAAAAACATCAATAATTAAAAGTGAAAACCACTAGCTTTATTCAGGCTAAGCTTTTTGATTAAGAAAATCAAATGGATGGAGGATAACCGTAAGTTATTATCTCCTGATTGTAAAACCATACAATGAAATTGTATCTGCCGTTCAAACAACGATTGATTGATTGGCACCATTTTTGGTTTGTGTCTGTAGTTTTGAACGAATGCAACATGTCAACGAACGATGATTGAAATTAACGAAATGAACGATCGACTGAAATGACCGATTCTTTTTTAAAATCAATAGTTGAACGATTCGTTCGTTGGATTTGAACGAATGACCCAGCTCTAGTTATCTTACGGATCACATCAAAAGGTTTTTTATGTGAGTATTCATTACTCTAGAAATGAAGAAGTTGTGAATTTTTCAGTAATGTACGTATCTAGGGCAACTAACATTAACACTAGTAAGCATTTCTTCGGTTTACTTTTTCGAGTAATGTACTCATCTCCATAGAGTTTTGATTTCAGAATCCGTAAGTGGGTACAATCGATTGTCGGAAACTTAAGCTTCCTTGCCATAACTCTTTTGCTTCTATTATTTCACTATTGGTAGTTGAAGACTTGACCCAATCAGTCGCTTGTGCAACTATGCTGTCAACTACAGAGATACCGTAGCTTGACTAACACCAAGTTCTTCACCTAATCAATATGATGATATCAGAAAGGTAATATCAGTGTCAGTGGTATATCGGAAAGATGGGCAGTTTACAAGGAACGTCCACGAGTTTACTCATTCCTACGAAAAAACGATATAGATCACTAAAATCACATACAAGTGTAGATAAGGATATTAAAAATTGGAAATCTGGAAATTAAGGCTCAGCTTTAGAGTTCAGTTGTTGACATACCCTTAGCGAAGCGACGAAGTTACTTGAGCGGAAAAAGGGTTGTGCCCGATTCACAATGCTGCGATAGTTCTTCGCTTCGGTTTTCAACACACACACATTTTAATGGTTCCATGCCATTTACAGTGTGGTGCTACGTTTTGACTTTCGTTAAAAAAATTAGTGTGGTGAGAGCAACGTCATCTCACTTAAGCGAAGAACTCACTCACAAAATTGTTTCAACATACTGAAACATTAAGGTGATTTTTGACACTTCGCTGTTCTTACTCGACATTTTCACTGGGCGAGAAAGTTCAATCAACAATATTTGAAATTGGAGTTGAAATTTAACACAAAAGTGAGAAAATACTAATAAAATATGTATTATTATGTTGTTTAAGGATGAGTTTTTCCGATGCAGCAATTGAAAGTATAGATCTTATGGAGTCAAACTTTACTGTTGGACTACAAGTTTCCTGATAGTCGATTCCATATTTCTGGTAAAATCCTCGTGCTACCAGCTTCGCTTTAAATCTTTTAATCTGTCCGCCAGCACCATATTTAACGCGAAAAACCCAGCGATTGTCTATTAATGTTTTGTTATCGGGAGTATCCACAATGTTCCATGTTCTGTTGTCAATCGTAGATTGGATTTCCTCATTCATCGCTTTACACCACTGCAAAAAATGTTGAGATTTAATCGCATCCTCGTAAGTATCTGGTTCACTAACCCGTGTTCGTCGTCATTAAGCATTTGTGGTTGACGAATCAAGTTTCAGAATTTCGAAGCCAATACTCATTGACATCCACTTTTTCTGATTTATTCTCAATTCATTTACAAATTACGTCAGTTGAAATAACATTCAAAAAATTGTCATCATCTGTATGTATATCGGAGAGATGGGCAGTTTACAAGGAACGTCCACGAGTTTCCTCATTCCTACGAAAAAACGATATAGATCATTAAAATCACATACAAGTGTAGATAAGAATATTAAAAATTGGAAATCTGGAAATTAAGGCTCAGCTTTAGAGTTCAGTTGTTGACATACCCTTAGCGAAGCGACGAAGTTACTTGAGCGGAAAAAGGGTTGTGCCCGATTCACAATGCTGCGATAGTTCTTCGCTTCGGTTTTCAACACACACACATTTTAATGGTTCCATGCCATTTACAGTGTGGTGCTACGTTTTGACTTTCGTTAAAAAAATTAGTGTGGTGAGAGCAACGTCATCTCACTTAAGCGAAGAACTCACTCACAAAATTGTTTCAACATACTGAAACATTAAGGGGCTTTTTTGACACTTCGCTGTTCTTACTCGACATTTTCACTGGGCGGGAAAGTTCAATCAACAATATTTGAAATTGGGGTTGAAATTTAACACAAAAGTGAGAAAATACTAATAAAATATGTACATTCTATAATAATACAGTTATTTTCCGATGTATTTTGAGACCCTTCTCTCTTACACATTAAAGACAGAACATACAAACATGTTTTGAAGACGAGTTCTAATTATACAAATGACTGTGTAACTAAATTCCAGCAAGTGAATGCAAACAACGCTGGGGGCGTCATCGGGACAGATACCTCCTAGAGAGAAAGAAGCTCCAGGGGAAGTGGAGCTAAAGAATTCGAACGATATGAGCACTTCGACTCTCTTGACTTTCTAAATGAATCGGTGAAGCCCAGAATGTAAGTAGACGTAACTTAACATATTAATTCTTAATTCAACAAATTGAATGATTATTTATTACATGGCAGATAAATTGGGAAATATAGCGAAATATCTTTGAGTCCCCAGGAAGTGTCCTCGCCCGACTTCGGATACTCCACTTTTGAAGAACTATGAAGAACTAATTTCAAGAAAGGAAAGTCTGCTCCTAAGAATCCTTCGCAAAATTTCTCTATGAGGTAACAGAAGTGATAGTCAAGGACGAGTCCTCTCCGAAGCAGTGAACTACAATCACAGATTTATGAAGACCATTTCTATTTCGAATAGACCCGCTCCCAGAGGATGCAAGGATCAGATTCCATTGTCTGATATTCTACAGCATTACAGATGAAGTAATCAACGCTGTTTTTTCTAATAAAAATTATTTAATACAAAACTTATACATTTGTATTTTAATTCATATTTTCTTATCTATTGCTTCTCAAATAGAAAATTTCAGTCGGGATGAATTGTAAGCTCCTGCAACGGCACATTGAGAAAGCGGAGTTGTTATCACAATTCTCCAGAGACCCTTTTTTCGACCATTTTCGCTGCATTTGTAGACACATTCTGTTATGCAATAAGTGGGATCGTTGATTTCGACAAAATTACGTAAAATAGTTGTGGCTTTTACTGCTTTGTTGATAACGACTTATTTGACAGCAGACTTAAAAGTACAAACAGAAAGTAATAGATTGTAAGTGTTACCAAATCAAGTTCTTCTTCTTCTTATGGTGGCGCTACAGTCTGGGGTGGACCTGGGCCTCAACCAGTAAGCCTCTCCAGCCGGCACGATCCTTAACCAGCTGTCTCCAACTGCGCACACCAAGTCGATTGAGATCTATCTCCACCTGAGTGCGCTATCGGGTCCGTGGGCATCCTCTATTGCGTTGTGCCACTGTTTCGGAGTCGAAGACTCTTCGGGCTGGAGCAGTGTTGTCCATGCGCTCCACATGGCCCAGCCATCTTAGGCATTGAATCCGTAGACGCCTGACTAGGCTCCTGCCGCTGTACAGCCCGTACAGTTTGTGGTTGAATCTTCTTCCTCAATAACCATCAACGCAGACCGGACCAAAGATTGAACGCATAACTTTTCTTTCGAAAAGACCAAGTGCTTCTTCATCCGCTTTTGAGATTGTCCATGCCTCCGCTCCATAGAGCAGGACAGGGATGATCAAGGTGTTATATAATGTTAGCTTGGTCCTTCGAGAGAGGTCTCTACTACTCAATTGCCTCTTGAGTCCAAAGAAACAGCGATTGGCAAGAGTATTTCTGCGTTTAATCTCGGTATTGGTGTTGTTCGTACTGTTCACTTGAAGTTATAGCTGCCTATGGTGGCGTTTTAACGAAAATTCATCCATTTCCGACGCGATGAATTTCCATACCCAAATAGCAATTGACATCTCCAAAAGTTACAGCGGATTGGCTTCTTTATACAGTACTTTAATAGTTCAAACGCATAGTGTTCATCAGTTGCAGCTACAAGCCCGTCATCTATGTAGATTGCTAAGATGATCTTTTTGTTGCCCTTGTGACTAGTGAAAATACAAGAATTGTCTTTATTAACTTCAAATCCATATAGCTTAAGAAAATTGGAAAACTTTTTATTCCAGCAACGAGACCCCTGCTTCAATCCATAAAGACTCTTTTCAAGCCTGCATATCTTTTCATATTCATCTTTATATCCCATTGGTTGACGCAAATAAATTTAATATATAAATATATATAAATTTCAGAATCCAAATTGCCGTTCAAAAATGCTGTTTTTATATATTATTATGTTGTTTAAGGATGAGTTTTTCCATTGCAGCAATTGAAAGTATGTATCTTATGGAGTCAAACTTTACTGTTGGCCCACAAATTTCCTGATAGTCCCTTCCATACTTTTGGGAAAATCCTCGTGCTATCAGCTTCTCTTTAAATCTTTTAATCTGCCCGCCAGCACCATATTTAACGCGAAAAACTCATCGGTTGTCTATTAATGTTTTGTTATCGGGAGTATCCACAATGTTCCATGTTCTGTTGTAAATCGTAGATTGGATTTCCTCATTCATCGCTTTACACCACTGCAAAAAATGTTGAGACTTAATCGCATCCTCGTAAGTATCTGGTTCACAAACCCGTGTTCGTCGTCATTAAGCCTTTGTGGTTGACGAATCAAGTTTCAGAATTTCGAAGCCAATACTCATTGACATCCACTTTTTCTGATTTATTCTCAATTCATTTACAAATTACGTCAGTTGAAACAACATTCAAAAATTTGTCATCATCTGCATTTTCCGTCTCCTCTACTTGCACTTGTTTTCCCAGTCTTTCATCGATCTCCGTAGTGTCTCTGGTTTCAAAAAGATTTACATTCTCTCTCAGATTCGTTTCCCACTTCTTTATCTTTTGTTTTGAAACGTGCACCAGATCTTCTGAATCAAACAGTTTAAAATGTTCAATTTGTGATTTCATATGACTGCCCAGATTACCTGTTGCTCCTCCTACAAGGCGTATTAGCCTTTGGCAATAAGCACATTTTGCCTTGCCACTCGACTCAACAGAAAAATGTTTCCATATTTCATCTCTTTCTACAAGAAATTAAGAAAAAATTCTCTAACACGTTAAAACTTTCTTTATTTACATTCTTAAAAATCACAAAGGCAATATTATTTTGAAATAAGAAAAAACATCAATAATTAAAAGTGAAAACCACTAGCTTTATTCAGGCTAAGCTTTTTGATTAAGAAAATCAAATGGATGGAGGATAACCGTAAGTTATTATCTCCTGATTGTAAAACCATACAATGAAATTGTATCTGCCGTTCAAACAACGATTGATTGATTGGCACCATTTTTGGTTTGTGTCTGTAGTTTTGAACGAATGCAACATGTCAACGAACGATGATTGAAATTAACGAAATGAACGATCGACTGAAATGACCGATTCTTTTTTAAAATCAATAGTTGAACGATTCGTTCGTTGGATTTGAACGAATGACCCAGCTCTAGTTATCTTACGGATCACATCAAAAGGTTTTTTATGTGAGTATTCATTACTCTAGAAATGAAGAAGTTGTGAATTTTTCAGTAATGTACGTATCTAGGGCAACTAACATTAACACTAGTAAGCATTTCTTCGGTTTACTTTTTCGAGTAATGTACTCATCTCCATAGAGTTTTGATTTCAGAATCCGTAAGTGGGTACAATCGATTGTCGGAAACTTAAGTTTCCTTGCCATAACTCTTTTGCTTCTATTATTTCACTATTGGTAGTTGAAGACTTGACCCAATCAGTCGCTTGTGCAACTATGCTGTCAACTACAGAGATACCGTAGCTTGACTAATACCAAGTTCTTCACCTAATCAATATGATGATATCAGAAAGGTAATATCAGTGTCAGTGGTATATCGGAAAGATGGGCAGTTTACAAGGAACGTCCACGAGCTTACTCATTCCTACGAAAAAACGATATAGATCATTAAAATCACATACAAGTGTAGATAAGAATATTAAAAATTGGAAATCTGGAAATTAAGGCTCAGCTTTAGAGTTCAGTTGTTGACATACCCTTAGCGAAGCGACGAAGTTACTTGAGCGGAAAAAGGGTTGTGCCCGATTCACAATGCTGCGATAGTTCTTCGCTTCGGTTTTCAACACACACACATTTTAATGGTTCCATGCCATTTACAGTGTGGTGCTACGTTTTGACTTTCGTTAAAAAAATTAGTGTGGTGAGAGCAACGTCATCTCACTTAAGCGAAGAACTCACTCACAAAATTGTTTCAACATACTGAAACATTAAGGTGCTTTTTGACACTTCGCTGTTCTTACTCGACATTTTCACTGGGCGGGAAAGTTCAATCAACAATATTTGAAATTGGAGTTGAAATTTAACACAAAAGTGAGAAAATACTAATAAAATATGTATTATTATGTTGTTTAGGGATGAGTTTTTCCGATGCAGCAATTGAAAGTATAGATCTTATGGAGTCAAACCTTACTGTTGGACTACAAGTTTCCTGATAGTCGATTCCATATTTCTGGTAAAATCCTCGTGCTACCAGCTTCGCTTTAAATCTTTTAATCTGTCCGCCAGCACCATATTTAACGCGAAAAACCCAGCGATTGTCTATTAATGTTTTGTTATCGGGAGTATCCACAATGTTCCATGTTCTGTTGTCAATCGTAGATTGGATTTCCTCATTCATCGCTTTACACCACTGCAAAAAATGTTGAGATTTAATCGCATCCTCGTAAGTATCTGGTTCACTAACCCGTGTTCGTCGTCATTAAGCATTTGTGGTTGACGAATCAAGTTTCAGAATTTCGAAGCCAATACTCATTGACATCCACTTTTTCTGATTTATTCTCAATTCATTTACAAATTACGTCAGTTGAAATAACATTCAAAAAATTGTCATCATCTGTATGTATATCGGAGAGATGGGCAGTTTACAAGGAACGTCCACGAGTTTCCTCATTCCTACGAAAAAACGATATAGATCATTAAAATCACATACAAGTGTAGATAAGAATATTAAAAATTGGAAATCTGGAAATTAAGGCTCAGCTTTAGAGTTCAGTTGTTGACATACCCTTAGCGAAGCGACGAAGTTACTTGAGCGGAAAAAGGGTTGTGCCCGATTCACAATGCAGCGATAGTTCTTCGCTTCGGTTTTCAACACACACACATTTTAATGGTTCCATGCCATTTACAGTGTGGTGCTACGTTTTGACTTTCGTTAAAAAAATTAGTGTGGTGAGAGCAACGTCATCTCACTTAAGCGAAGAACTCACTCACAAAATTGTTTCAACATACTGAAACATTTAGGTGCTTTTTGACACTTCGCTGTTCTTACTCGACATTTTCACTGGGCAGGAAAGTTCAATCAACAATATTTGAAATTGGGTTTGAAATTTAACACAAAAGTGAGAAAATACTAATAAAATATGTATTATTATGTTGTTTAAGGATGAGTTTTTCCATTGCAGCAATTGAAAGTATGTATCTTATGGAGTCAAACTTTACTGTTGGCCTACAAATTTCCTGATAGTCCCTTCCATACTTTTGGGAAAATCCTCGTGCTATCAGCTTCTCTTTAAATCTTTTAATCTGCCCGCCAGCACCATATTTAACGCGAAAAACTCATCGGTTGTCTATTAATGTTTTGTTATCGGGAGTATCCACAATGTTCCATGTTCTGTTGTAAATCGTAGATTGGATTTCCTCATTCATCGCTTTACACCACTGCAAAAAATGTTGAGACTTAATCGCATCCTCGTAAGTATCTGGTTCACAAACCCGTGTTCGTCGTCATTAAGCCTTTGTGGTTGACGAATCAAGTTTCAGAATTTCGAAGCCAATACTCATTGACATCCACTTTTTCTGATTTATTCTCAATTCATTTACAAATTACGTCAGTTGAAACAACATTCAAAAATTTGTCATCATCTGCATTTTCCGTCTCCTCTACTTGCACTTGTTTTCCCAGTCTTTCATCGATCTCCGTAGTGTCTCTGGTTTCAAAAAGATTTACATTCTCTCTCAGATTCGTTTCCCACTTCTTTATCTTTTGTTTTGAAACGTGCACCAGATCTTCTGAATCAAACAGTTTAAAATGTTCAATTTGTGATTTCATATGACTGCCCAGATTACCTGTTGCTCCTCCTACAAGGCGTATTAGCCTTTGGCAATAAGCACATTTTGCCTTGCCACTCGACTCAACAGAAAAATGTTTCCATATTTCATCTCTTTTGTTTTTTTAATTAAGACATGATGTAGAATTCTACAAGAAATTAAGAAAAAATTCTCTAACACGTTAAAACTTTCTTTATTTACATTCTTAAAAATCACAAAGGCAATATTATTTTGAAATAAGAAAAAACATCAATAATTAAAAGTGAAAACCACTAGCTTTATTCAGGCTAAGCTTTTTGATTAAGAAAATCAAATGGATGGAGGATAACCGTAAGTTATTATCTCCTGATTGTAAAACCATACAATGAAATTGTATCTGCCGTTCAAGCAACGATTGATTGATTGGCACCATTTTTGGTTTGTGTCAGTAGTTTTGAACGAATGCAACATGTCAACGAACGATGATTGAAATTAACGAAATGAACGATCGACTGAAATGACCGATTCTTTTTTAAAATCAATAGTTGAACGATTCGTTCGTTGGATTTGAACGAATGACCCAGCTCTAGTTATCTTACGGATCACATCAAAAGGTTTTTTATGTGAGTATTCATTACTCTAGAAATGAAGAAGTTGTGCATTTTTCAGTAATGTACGTATCTAGGGCAACTAACATTAACACTAGTAAGCATTTCTTCGGTTTACTTTTTCGAGTAATGTACTCATCTCCATAGAGTTTTGATTTCAGAATCCGTAAGTGGGTACAATCGATTGTCGGAAACTTAAGCTTCCTTGCCATAACTCTTTTGCTTCTATTATTTCACTATTGGTAGTTGAAGACTTGACCCAATCAGTCGCTTGTGCAACTATGCTGTCAACTACAGAGATACCGTAGCTTGACTAACACCAAGTTCTTCACCTAATCAATATGATGATATCAGAAAGGTAATATCAGTGTCAGTGGTATATCGGAAAGATGGGCAGTTTACAAGGAACGTCCACGAGTTTCCTCATTCCTACGAAAAAACGATAAAGATCATTAAAATCACATACAAGTGTAGATAAGAATATTAAAAATTGGAAATCTGGAAATTAAGGCTCAGCTTTAGAGTTCAGTTGTTGAAATACCCTTAGTGAAGCGACGAAGTTACTTGAGCGGAAAAAGGGTTGTGCCCGATTCACAATGCAGCGATAGCTCTTCGCTTCGGTTTTCAACACACACACATTTTAATGGTTCCATGCCATTTACAGTGTGGTGCTACGTTTTGACTTTCGTTAAAAAAATTAGTGTGGTGAGAGCAACGTTATCTCACTTAAGCGAAGAACTCACTCACAAAATTGTTTCAACATACTGAAACATTAAGGTGCTTTTTGACACTTCGCTGTTCTTACTCGACATTTTCACTGGGCGGGAAAGTTCAATCAACAATATTTGAAATTGGGGTTGAAATTTAACACAAAAGTGAGAAAATACTAATAAAATATGTACATTCTATAATAATACAGTTATTTTCCGATGTATTTTGAGACCCTTCTCTCTTACACATTACAGACAGAACATACAAACATGTTTTGAAGACGAGTTCTAATTATACAAATGACTGTGTAACTAAATTCCAGCAAGTGAATGCAAACAACGCTGGGGGCGTCATCGGGACAGATACCTCCTAGAGAGAAAGAAGCTCCAGGGGAAGTGGAGCTAAAGAATTCGAACGATATGAGCACTTCGACTCTCTTGACTTTCTAAATGAATCGGTGAAGCCCAGAATGTAAGTAGACGTAACTTAACATATTAATTCTTAATTCAACAAATTGAATGATTATTTATTACATGGCAGATAAATTGGGAAATATAGCGAAATATCTTTGAGTCCCCAGGAAGTGTCCTCGCCCGACTTCGGATACTCCACTTTTGAAGAACTATGAAGAACTAATTTCAAGAAAGGAAAGTCTGCTCCTAAGAATCCTTCGCAAAATTTCTCTATGAGGTAACAGAAGTGATAGTCAAGGACGAGTCCTCTCCGAAGCAGTGAACTACAATCACAGATTTATGAAGACCATTTCTATTTCGAATAGACCCGCTCCCAGAGGATGCAAGGATCAGATTCCATTGTCTGATATTCTACAGCATTACAGATGAAGTAATCAACGCTGTTTTTTCTAATAAAAATTATTTAATACAAAACTTATACATTTGTATTTTAATTCATATTTTCTTATCTATTGCTTCTCGAATAGAAAATTTCAGTCGGGATGAATTGTAAGCTCCTGCAACGGCACATTGAGAAAGCGGAGTTGTTATCACAATTCTCCAGAGACCCTTTTTTCGACCATTTTCGCTGCATTTGTAGACACATTCTGTTATGCAATAAGTGGGATCGTTGATTTCGACAAAATTACGTAAAATAGTTGTGGCTTTTACTGCTTTGTTGATAACGACTTATTTGACAGCAGACTTAAAAGTACAAACAGAAAGTAATAGATTGTAAGTGTTACCAAATCAAGTTCTTCTTCTTCTTCTGGTGGCGCTACAGTCTAGGGTGGACCTGGGCCTCAACCAGTAAGCCTCTCCAGCCGGCACGATCCTTAACCAGCTGTCTCCAACTGCGCACACCAAGTCGATTGAGATCTATCTCCACCTGAGTGCGCTATCGGGTCCGTGGGCATCCTCTATTGCGTTGTCCCACTGTTTCGGAGTCGAAGACTCTTCGGGCTGGAGCAGTGTTGTCCATGCGCTCCACATGGCCCAGCCATCTTAGGCATTGAATCCGTAGACGCCTGACTAGGCTCCTGCCGCTGTACAGCCCGTACAGTTTGTGGTTGAATCTTCTTCCTCAATAACCATCAACGCAGACAGGACCAAAGATTGAACGCATAACTTTTCTTTCGAAAAGACCAAGTGCTTCTTCATCCGCTTTTGAGATTGTCCATGCCTCCGCTCCATAGAGCAGGACAGGGATGATCAAGGTGTTATATAATGTTAGCTTGGTCCTTCGAGAGAGGTCTCTACTACTCAATTGCCTCTTGAGCCCAAAGAAACAGCGATTGGCAAGAGTATTTCTGCGTTTAATCTCGGTATTGGTGTTGTTCGTACTGTTCACTTGAAGTTATAGCTGCCTATGGTGGCGTTTTAACGAAAATTCATCCATTTCCGACGCGATGAATTTCCATACCCAAATAGCAATTGACATCTCCAAAAGTTACAGCGGATTGGCTTCTTTATACAGTACTTTAATAGTTCAAACGCATAGTGTTCATCAGTTGCAGCTACAAGCCCGTCATCTATATAGATTGCTAAGATGATCTTTTTGTTGTGACTAGTGAAAATACAAGAATTGTCTTTATTAACTTCAAATCCATATAGCTTAAGAAAATTGGAAAACTTTTTATTCCAGCAACGAGACCCCTGCTTCAATCCATAAAGACTCTTTTCAAGCCTGCATATCTTTTCATATTCATCTTTATATCCCATTGGTTGACGCAAATAAATTTAATATATAAATATATATAAATTTCAGAATCCAAATTGCCGTTCAAAAATGCTGTTTTTATATATTATTATGTTGTTTAAGGATGAGTTTTTCCATTGCAGCAATTGAAAGTATGTATCTTATGGAGTCAAACTTTACTGTTGGCCTACAAATTTCCTGATAGTCCCTTCCATACTTTTGGGAAAATCCTCGTGCTATCAGCTTCTCTTTAAATCTTTTAATCTGCCCGCCAGCACCATATTTAACGCGAAAAACTCATCGGTTGTCTATTAATGTTTTGTTATCGGGAGTATCCACAATGTTCCATGTTCTGTTGTAAATCGTAGATTGGATTTCCTCATTCATCGCTTTACACCACTGCAAAAAATGTTGAGACTTAATCGCATCCTCGTAAGTATCTGGTTCACAAACCCGTGTTCGTCGTCATTAAGCCTTTGTGGTTGACGAATCAAGTTTCAGAATTTCGAAGCCAATACTCATTGACATCCACTTTTTCTGATTTATTCTCAATTCATTTACAAATTACGTCAGTTGAAACAACATTAAAAAATTTGTCATCATCTGCATTTTCCGTCTCCTCTACTTGCACTTGTTTTCCCAGTCTTTCATCGATCTCCGTAGTGTCTCTGGTTTCAAAAAGATTTACATTCTCTCTCAGATTCGTTTCCCACTTCTTTATCTTTTGTTTTGAAACGTGCACCAGATCTTCTGAATCAAACAGTTTAAAATGTTCAATTTGTGATTTCATATGACTGCCCAGATTACCTGTTGCTCCTCCTACAAGGCGTATTAGCCTTTGGCAATAAGCACATTTTGCCTTGCCACTCGACTCAACAGAAAAATGTTTCCATATTTCATCTCTTTTGTTTTTTTAATTAAGACATGATGTAGAATTCTACAAGAAATTAAGAAAAAATTCTCTAACACGTTAAAACTTTCTTTATTTACATTCTTAAAAATCACAAAGGCAATATTATTTTGAAATAAGAAAAAACATCAATAATTAAAAGTGAAAACCACTAGCTTTATTCAGGCTAAGCTTTTTGATTAAGAAAATCAAATGGATGGAGGATAACCGTAAGTTATTATCTCCTGATTGTAAAACCATACAATGAAATTGTATCTGCCGTTCAAACAACGATTGATTGATTGGCACCATTTTTGGTTTGTGTCTGTAGTTTTGAACGAATGCAACATGTCAACGAACGATGATTGAAATTAACGAAATGAACGATCGACTGAAATGACCGATTCTTTTTTAAAATCAATAGTTGAACGATTCGTTCGTTGGATTTGAACGAATGACCCAGCTCTAGTTATCTTACGGATCACATCAAAAGGTTTTTTATGTGAGTATTCATTACTCTAGAAATGAAGAAGTTGTGCATTTTTCAGTAATGTACGTATCTAGGGCAACTAACATTAACACTAGTAAGCATTTCTTCGGTTTACTTTTTCGAGTAATGTACTCATCTCCATAGAGTTTTGATTTCAGAATCCGTAAGTGGGTACAATCGATTGTCGGAAACTTAAGCTTCCTTGCCATAACTCTTTTGCTTCTATTATTTCACTATTGGTAGTTGAAGACTTGACCCAATCAGTCGCTTGTGCAACTATGCTGTCAACTACAGAGATACCGTAGCTTGACTAACACCAAGTTCTTCACCTAATCAATATGATGATATCAGAAAGGTAATATCAGTGTCAGTGGTATATCGGAAAGATGGGCAGTTTACAAGGAACGTCCACGAGTTTCCTCATTCCTACGAAAAAACGATAAAGATCATTAAAATCACATACAAGTGTAGATAAGAATATTAAAAATTGGAAATCTGGAAATTAAGGCTCAGCTTTAGAGTTCAGTTGTTGAAATACCCTTAGTGAAGCGACGAAGTTACTTGAGCGGAAAAAGGGTTGTGCCCGATTCACAATGCAGCGATAGCTCTTCGCTTCGGTTTTCAACACACACACATTTTAATGGTTCCATGCCATTTACAGTGTGGTGCTACGTTTTGACTTTCGTTAAAAAAATTAGTGTGGTGAGAGCAACGTCATCTCACTTAAGCGAAGAACTCACTCACAAAATTGTTTCAACATACTGAAACATTAAGGTGCTTTTTGACACTTCGCTGTTCTTACTCGACATTTTCACTGGGCGGGAAAGTTCAATCAACAATATTTGAAATTGGGGTTGAAATTTAACACAAAAGTGAGAAAATACTAATAAAATATGTACATTCTATAATAATACAGTTATTTTCCGATGTATTTTGAGACCCTTCTCTCTTACACATTAAAGACAGAACATACAAACATGTTTTGAAGACGAGTTCTAATTATACAAATGACTGTGTAACTAAATTCCAGCAAGTGAATGCAAACAACGCTGGGGCGTCATCGGGACAGATACCTCCTAGAGAGAAAGAAGCTCCAGGGGAAGTGGAGCTAAAGAATTCGAACGATATGAGCACTTCGACTCTCTTGACTTTCTAAATGAATCGGTGAAGCCCAGAATGTAAGTAGACGTAACTTAACATATTAATTCTTAATTCAACAAATTGAATGATTATTTATTACATGGCAGATAAATTGGGAAATATAGCGAAATATCTTTGAGCCCCCAGGAAGTGTCCTCGCCCGACTTCGGACACTCCACTTTTGAAGAACTATGAAGAACTAATTTCAAGAAAGGAAAGTCTGCTCCTAAGAATCCTTCGCAAAATTTCTCTATGAGGTAACAGAAGTGATAGTCAAGGACGAGTCCTCTCCGAAGCAGTGAATTACAATCACAGATTTATGAAGACCATTTCTATTTCGAATAGACCCGCTCCCAGAGGATGCAAGGATCAGATTCCATTGTCTGATATTCTACGGCACTACAGATGAAGCAATCAACGCTGTTTTTTCTAATAAAAATTATTTAATACAAAACTTATACATTTGTATTTTAATTCATATTTTCTTATCTATTGCTTCTCGAATAGAAAATTTCAGTCGGGATGAATTGTAAGCTCCTGCAACGGCACATTGAGAAAGCGGAGTTGTTATCACAATTCTCCAGAGACCCTTTTTCGACCATTTTCGCTGCATTTGTAGACACATTCTGTTATGCAATAAGTGGGATCGTTGATTTCGACAAAATTACGTAAAATAGTTGTGGCTTTTACTGCTTTGTTGATAACGACTTATTTGACAGCAGACTTAAAAGTACAAACAGAAAGTAATAGATTGTAAGTGTTACCAAATCAAGTTCTTCTTCTTCTTCTGGTGGCGCTACAGTCTGGGGTGGACCTGGGCCTCAACCAGTAAGCCTCTCCAGCCGGCACGATCCTTAACCAGCTGTCTCCAACTGCGCACACCAAGTCGATTGAGATCTATCTCCACCTGAGTGCGCTATCGGGTCCGTGGGCATCCTCTATTGCGTTGTCCCACTGTTTCGGAGTCGAAGACTCTTCGGGCTGGAGCAGTGTTGTCCATGCGCTCCACATGGCCCAGCCATCTTAGGCATTGAATCCGTAGACGCCTGACTAGGCTCCTGCCGCTGTACAGCCCGTACAGTTTGTGGTTGAATCTTCTTCCTCAATAACCATCAACGCAGACCGGACCAAAGATTGAACGCATAACTTTTCTTTCGAAAAGACCAAGTGCTTCTTCATCCGCTTTTGAGATTGTCCATGCCTCCGCTCCATAGAGCAGGACAGGGATGATCAAGGTGTTATATAATGTTAGCTTGGTCCTTCGAGAGAGGTCTCTACTACTCAATTGCCTCTTGAGCCCAAAGAAACAGCGATTGGCAAGAGTATTTCTGCGTTTAATCTCGGTATTGGTGTTGTTCGTACTGTTCACTTGAAGTTATAGCTGCCTATGGTGGCGTTTTAACGAAAATTCATCCATTTCCGACGCGATGAATTTCCATACCCAAATAGCAATTGACATCTCCAAAAGTTACAGGGGATTGGCTTCTTTATACAGTACTTTAATAGTTCAAACGCATAGTGTTCATCAGTTGCAGCTACAAGCCCGTCATCTATATAGATTGCTAAGATGATCTTTTTGTTGCCCTTGTGACTAGTGAAAATACAAGAATTGTCTTTATTAACTTCAAATCCATATAGCTTAAGAAAATTGGAAAACTTTTTATTCCAGCAACGAGACCCCTGCTTCAATCCATAAAGACTCTTTTCAAGCCTGCATATCTTTTCATATTCATCTTTATATCCCATTGGTTGACGCAAATAAATTTAATATATAAATATATATAAATTTCAGAATCCAAATTGCCGTTCAAAAATGCTGTTTTTATATATTATTATGTTGTTTAAGGATGAGTTTTTCCATTGCAGCAATTGAAAGTATGTATCTTATGGAGTCAAACTTTACTGTTGGCCTACAAATTTCCTGATAGTCCCTTCCATACTTTTGGGAAAATCCTCGTGCTATCAGCTTCTCTTTAAATCTTTTAATCTGCCCGCCAGCACCATATTTAACGCGAAAAACTCATCGGTTGTCTATTAATGTTTTGTTATCGGGAGTATCCACAATGTTCCATGTTCTGTTGTAAATCGTAGATTGGATTTCCTCATTCATCGCTTTACACCACTGCAAAAAATGTTGAGACTTAATCGCATCCTCGTAAGTATCTGATTCACAAACCCGTGTTCGTCGTTATTAAGCCTTTGTGGTTGACGAATCAAGTTTCAGAATTTCGAAGCCAATACTCATTGACATCCACTTTTTCTGATTTATTCTCAATTCATTTACAAATTACGTCAGTTGAAACGACATTCAAAAATTTGTCATCATCTGCATTTTCCGTCTCCTCTACTTGCACTTGTTTTCCCAGTCTTTCATCGATCTCCGTAGTGTCTCTGGTTTCAAAAAGATTTACATTCTCTCTTGACGATCTAACTTGATCCCCGATGACTACTTTTGTGATGTCCATCTCCGTTCTCAAAAGTGGTTCAATAATATGATAATTTTCCTTGAGAATTATATCACGGCTAATGCCACAAGATGTTTATCTTTGATCCACACACGATATCCCTTCATGTTCTCGCAATATCTGACGAAAATTCCTTTTATCAGATTCGTTTCCCACTTCTTTATCTTTTGTTTTGAAACGTGCACCAGATCTTCTGAATCAAACAGTTTAAAATGTTCAATTTGTGATTTCATATGACTGCCCAGATTACCTGTTGCTCCTCCTACAAGGCGTATTAACCTTTGGCAATAAGCACATTTTGCCTTGCCACTCGACTCAACAGAAAAATGTTTCCATATTTCATCTCTTTTGTTTTTTAATTAAGACATGATGTAGAATTCTACAAGAAATTAAGAAAAAATTCTCTAACACGTTAAAACTTTCTTTATTTACATTCTTAAAAATCACAAAGGCAATATTATTTTGAAATAAGAAAAAACATCAATAATTAAAAGTGAAAACCACTAGCTTTATTCAGGCTAAGCTTTTTGATTAAGAAAATCAAATGGATGGAGGATAACCGTAAGTTATTATCTCCTGATTGTAAAACCATACAATGAAATTGTATCTGCCGTTCAAACAACGATTGATTGATTGGCACCATTTTTGGTTTGTGTCTGTAGTTTTGAACGAATGCAACATGTCAACGAACGATGATTGAAATTAACGAAATGAACGATCGACTGAAATGACCGATTCTTTTTTAAAATCAATAGTTGAACGATTCGTTCGTTGGATTTGAACGAATGACCCAGCTCTAGTTATCTTACGGATCACATCAAAAGGTTTTTTATGTGAGTATTCATTACTCTAGAAATGAAGAAGTTGTGCATTTTTCAGTAATGTACGTATCTAGGGCAACTAACATTAACACTAGTAAGCATTTCTTCGGTTTACTTTTTCGAGTAATGTACTCATCTCCATAGAGTTTTGATTTCAGAATCCGTAAGTGGGTACAATCGATTGTCGGAAACTTAAGCTTCCTTGCCATAACTCTTTTGCTTCTATTATTTCACTATTGGTAGTTGAAGACTTGACCCAATCAGTCGCTTGTGCAACTATGCTGTCAACTACAGAGATACCGTAGCTTGACTAACACCAAGTTCTTCACCTAATCAATATGATGATATCAGAAAGGTAATATCAGTGTCAGTGGTATATCGGAAAGATGGGCAGTTTACAAGGAACGTCCACGAGTTTCCTCATTCCTACGAAAAAACGATATAGATCATTAAAATCACATACAAGTGTAGATAAGAATATTAAAAATTGGAAATCTGGAAATTAAGGCTCAGCTTTAGAGTTCAGTTGTTGACATACCCTTAGCGAAGCGACGAAGTTACTTGAGCGGAAAAAGGGTTGTGCCCGATTCACAATGCTGCGATAGTTCTTCGCTTCGGTTTTCAACACACACACATTTTAATGGTTCCATGCCATTTACAGTGTGGTGCTACGTTTTGACTTTCGTTAAAAAAATTAGTGTGGTGAGAGCAACGTCATCTCACTTAAGCGAAGAACTCACTCACAAAATTGTTTCAACATACTGAAACACTAAGGTGCTTTTTGACACTTCGCTGTTCTTACTCGACATTTTCACTGGGCGGGAAAGTTCAATCAACAATATTTGAAATTGGAGTTGAAATTTAACACAAAAGTGAGAAAATACTAATAAAATATGTACATTCTATAATAATACAGTTATTTTCCGATGTATTTTGAGACCCTTCTCTCTTACACATTAAAGACAGAACATACAAGCATGTTTTGAAGACGAGTTCTAATTATACAAATGACTGTGTAACTAAATTCCAGCAAGTGAATGCAAACAACGCTGGGGGCGTCATCGGGACAGATACCTCCTAGAGAGAAAGAAGCTCCAGGGGGAGTGGAGCTAAAGAATTCGAACGATATGAGCACTTCGACTCTCCTGACTTTCTAAATGAATCGGTGAAGCCCAGAATGTAAGTAGACGTAACTTAACATATTAATTCTTAATTCAACAAATTGAATGATTATTTATTACATGGCAGATAAATTGGGAAATATAGCGAAATATCTTTGAGTCCCCAGGAAGTGTCCTCGCCCGACTTCGGACACTCCACTTTTGAAGAACTAATTTCAAGAAAGGAAAGTCTGCTCCTAAGAATCCTTCGCAAGATTTCTCTATGAGGTAACAGAAGTGATAGTCAAGGACGAGTCCTCTCCGAAGCAGTGAACTACAATCACAGATTTATGAAGACCATTTCTATTTCGAATAGACCCGCTCCCAGAGGATGCAAGGATCAGATTCCATTGTCTGATATTCTACAGCATTACAGATGAAGTAATCAACGCTGTTTTTTCTAATAAAAATTATTTAATACAAAACTTATACATTTGTATTTTAATTCATATTTTCTTATCTATTGCTTCTCGAATAGAAAATTTCAGTCGGGATGAATTGTAAGCTCCTGCAACGGCACATTGAGAAAGCGGAGTTGTTATCACAATTCTCCAGAGACCCTTTTTTCGACCATTTTCGCTGCATTTGTAGACACATTCTGTTATGCAATAAGTGGGATCGTTGATTTCGACAAAATTACGTAAAATAGTTGTGGCTTTTACTGCTTTGTTGATAACGACTTATTTGACAGCAGACTTAAAAGTACAAACAGAAAGTAATAGATTGTAAGTGTTACCAAATCAAGTTCTTCTTCTTCTTCTGGTGGCGCTACAGTCTGGGGTGGACCTGGGCCTCAACCAGTAAGCCTCTCCAGCCGGCACGATCCTTAACCAGCTGTCTCCAACTGCGCACACCAAGTCGATTGAGATCTATCTCCACCTGAGTGCGCTATCGGGTCCGTGGGCATCCTCTATTGCGTTGTCCCACTGTTTCGGAGTCGAAGACTCTTCGGGCTGGAGCAGTGTTGTCCATGCGCTCCACATGGCCCAGCCATCTTAGGCATTGAATCCGTAGACGCCTGACTAGGCTCCTGCCGCTGTACAGCCCGTACAGTTAGTGGTTGAATCTTCTTCCTCAATAACCATCAACGCAGACCGGACCAAAGATTGAACGCATAACTTTTCTTTCGAAAAGACCAAGTGCTTCTTCATCCGCTTTTGAGATTGTCCATGCCTCCGCTCCATAGAGCAGGACAGGGATGATCAAGGTGTTATATAATGTTAGCTTGGTCCTTCGAGAGAGGTCTCTACTACTCAATTGCCTCTTGAGCCCAAAGAAACAGCGATTGGCAAGAGTATTTCTGCGTTTAATCTCGGTATTGGTGTTGTTCGTACTGTTCACTTGAAGTTATAGCTGCCTATGGTGGCGTTTTAACGAAAATTCATCCATTTCCGACGCGATGAATTTCCATACCCAAATAGCAATTGACATCTCCAAAAGTTACAGCGGATTGGCTTCTTTATACAGTACTTTAATAGTTCAAACGCATAGTGTTCATCAGTTGCAGCTACAAGCCCGTCATCTATATAGATTGCTAAGATGATCTTTTTGTTGCCCTTGTGACTAGTGAAAATACAAGAATTGTCTTTATTAACTTCAAATCCATATAGCTTAAGAAAATTGGAAAACTTTTTATTCCAGCAACGAGACCCCTGCTTCAATCCATAAAGACTCTTTTCAAGCCTGCATATCTTTTCATATTCATCTTTATATCCCATTGGTTGACGCAAATAAATTTAATATATAAATATATATAAATTTCAGAATCCAAATTGCCGTTCAAAAATGCTGTTTTTATATATTATTATGTTGTTTAAGGATGAGTTTTTCCATTGCAGCAATTGAAAGTATGTATCTTATGGAGTCAAACTTTACTGTTGGCCTACAAATTTCCTGATAGTCCCTTCCATACTTTTGGGAAAATCCTCGTGCTATCAGCTTCTCTTTAAATCTTTTAATCTGCCCGCCAGCACGATATTTAACGCGAAAAACTCATCGGTTGTCTATTAATGTTTTGTTATCGGGAGTATCCACAATGTTCCATGTTCTGTTGTAAATCGTAGATTGGATTTCCTCATTCATCGCTTTACACCACTGCAAAAAATGTTGAGACTTAATCGCATCCTCGTAAGTATCTGGTTCACAAACCCGTGTTCGTCGTCATTAAGCCTTTGTGGTTGACGAATCAAGTTTCAGAATTTCGAAGCCAATACTCATTGACATCCACTTTTTCTGATTTATTCTCAATTTATTTACAAATTACGTCAGTTGAAACAACATTCAAAAAAAAAATGTCACCATCTGCATTTTCCGTCTCCTCTACTTGCACTTGTTTCCCCAGTCTTTCATCGATCTCCGTAGTGTCTCTGGTTTCAAAAAGATTTACATTCTCTCTTGACGATCTAACTTGATCCCCGATGACTACTTTTGTGATGTCCATCTCAGTTCTCAAAAGTGGTTCAATAATATGATAATTTTCCTTGAAAATTATATCACGGCTAATGCCACAAGATGTTTATCTTTGATCCACACACGATATCCCTTCATGTTCTCGCAATATCTGACGAAAATTCCTTTTATCAGATTCGTTTCCCACTTCTCTATCTTTTGTTTTGAAACGTGCACCAGATCTTCTGAATCAAACAGTTTAAAATGTTCAATTTGTGATTTGATATGACTGCCCAGATTACCTGTTGCTCCTCCTACAAGGCGTATTAGCCTTTGGCAATAAGCACATTTTGCCTTGCCACTCGACTCAACAGAAAAATGTTTCCATATTTCATCTCTTTTGTTTTTTTAATTAAGACATGATGTAGAATTCTACAAGAAATTAAGAAAAAATTCTCTAACACGTTAAAACTTTCTTTATTTACATTCTTACAAATCACAAAGACAATATTATTTTGAAATAAAAAATAACATCAATAATTAAAAGTGAAAACCACTAGCTTTATTCAGGCTAAGCTTTTTGATTAAGAAAATCAAATGGATGGAGGATAACCGTAAGTTATTATCTCCTGATTGTAAAATCATACAATGAAATTGTATCTGCCGTTCAAACAACGATTGATTGATTGGCACCATTTTTGGTTTGTGTCTGTAGTTTTGAACGAATGCAACATGTCAACGAACGATGATTGAAATTAACGAAATGAACGTTCGACTGAAATGACCGATTCTTTTTTAAAATCAATAGTTGAACGATTCGTTCGTTGGATTTGAACGAATGACCCAGCTCTAGTTATCTTACGGATCACATCAAAAGGTTTTTTATGTGATTATTCATTACTCTAGCAATGGAGAAGTTGTCCATTTTTCAGTTATGTACGTATCCAGGGCAACTAACATTAACACTAGTAAGCATTTCTTCGGTTTACTTTTTCTAGTAATGTACTCATCTCCATAGATCATTCCTTGCCATAACTCTTTTGCTTCTATTATTTCACTATTGGTATTTGAAGACTTGACCCAATCAGTCGCTTGTGCAACTATGCTGTCAACTACAGATATACCGTAGCTTGACTAACACCAAGTTCTTCACCTAATCAATATGATGATATCAGAAAGGTAATATCAGTGTCAGTGGTATATCGGAAAGATGGGCAGTTTACAAGGAACGTCCACGAGTTTCCTCATTCCTACGAAAAAACGATAAAGATCATTAAAATCACATACAAGTGTAGATAAGAATATTAAAAATTGGAAATCTGGAAATTAAGGCTCAGCTTTAGAGTTCAGTTGTTGAAATACCCTTAGTGAAGCGACGAAGTTACTTGAGCGGAAAAAGGGTTGTGCCCGATTCACAATGCAGCGATAGCTCTTCGCTTCGGTTTTCAACACACACACATTTTAATGGTTCCATGCCATTTACAGTGTGGTGCTACGTTTTGACTTTCGTTAAAAAAATTAGTGTGGTGAGAGCAACGTTATCTCACTTAAGCGAAGAACTCACTCACAAAATTGTTTCAACATACTGAAACATTAAGGTGCTTTTTGACACTTCGCTGTTCTTACTCGACATTTTCACTGGGCGGGAAAGTTCAATCAACAATATTTGAAATTGGGGTTGAAATTTAACACAAAAGTGAGAAAATACTAATAAAATATGTACATTCTATAATAATACAGTTATTTTCAGACGTCTTTTGAGACCCTTCTCTCTTTAACATTAAAGACAGAACATACAAACATGTTTTGACGACGAGTTCTAATTATACAAATGACTGCGTAACTAAATTCCAGCAAGTGAATGCAAACATTGTCCATTGTCTGATACTCTACAGCATTACAGATGAAGTAATCAACGCGGTTTTTTCAAATAAGAATTATTTAATACAAAACTAATACATTTGTATTTTAATTCTTACTTTTTCATATTTTCTTTTCTATTTCATATCGTATTTGTAACCAAATATTCTTTTTTTGCTTCTCGAATAGAAAATTTCAGTCGGGATGAATTGTAAGCTCCTGCAGCGGCACATTGAGAAAGTGGAGTTCTCTCCCTTCTCCAGACACCCTTTTTTCGACTTTTCATTCTTTTGTGCATTCAGTGAGATCGTTGATTTTCACAGAGTTACGTAAAATTATTGTGGCTTTTACTACTTTGTTGGCAGTATATCATGCGTTTTCAAGGATTCTCCACTTCGCTAGTTAAATACTGAAAGTATTTTCAATTACACGACGACCTCGGGATAATCGTTAAATGAAATAGTATTTGTCCGCATCTCACATCCTTCCTGGATAAGGTCGCATCAAAGATGGCTTTAGTTGAAACGAATTATATGCGGAATAAATAAAACGCAACCAGCTCACATAGTAGATTTTTCAAGAGTAACAACGATTTATTTGACAGAAGATTTTATTTTTTTTTGCTTTTTTTGGCCAGGGTCCGTTCCCATAAAGCGAAAGGGATTTTTACCCAGTAAAAACACCTCACTTCAAATAAAACATATTTCCACTCCAACTAAGTTTTACACTTATCCAGCAGTTTTTCCTTCTTGGTTTGGACGAATTTGGCAAGAGATTTTACATTGTTCTTGCTAACATCGCAGTAAAGCGCGGGTTGAAGTTATCGTGCTAGGTCAAGCAGTTTAGCCCCTTGAAGACGGCGAAAAGAGTTTCTTTTGTCGAGAATTGGGATGACATCAGAGTTTATGTGCTCTGCCAGGCGACGCTTATGCTTACGAGCAAAATTCGTAACTTCATTGTGGACTGATGAAATTCCAAGATCTCTGTGGATATCGTTGTTTCGTATATACCAGGGTGCGTTGACGATGGTCCTTAGCACTTTATTTTGAATAGTTTGTAGTATGTTTCTGTTACTTTCTTTGGTACAACCCCACAGTTGTATACCAGTGCCATGCTTGTATATAAGCAATTTGTTGTCAGTACTTAGCTTGGAATATTTTCCAATAAGCCAGTACATGTCTCTGTATCTTAATTAGAGCCCCTCACGTTTCATTTTGACGTGCTTCTTCCATTTAAGCTTTACATCGAGAGTCATTCCAAGGTATTTCGCTTCATTGCCGAAGGGTCTTTGAACATTACTTATAAAAACGGGCAAGTTATTCACGTTTCTATACGTAAAATTTGTATGAACGGATTTGGCTTCGTTAAGCTCAATTCGCTGAGTGTTCGTCCATTCGTGTATCAGGTCTAAAGCACATTGCAATTTTCTAGTCGATTCTTCGACCGTTTTGGCAGTTACCAAAATGGCGGTGTCGTCAGCAAATGTGCCTAGCACAGTGACTACGTCCTGCGGTATATTGCTGCTATACCATAAGTAAAGGAGGGGACCAAGAACATTTCCTTGTGCTACTCCAGCTTGTATAGAGTTAAATAGGGAGTATTCTTTCCCATATCTCACACAGAAGATTCTATCCGATAGATAGTTTCAAGCCTTCGTGACAAACCTTGTCAAAGGCTTGAGAAACATCGAGAAATACAGCTGAGCATACTTGCTTTTGTTCAAACGATTTTTCTATAACATCATCATTTATACGATGTACTTGGTCAATAGTTTAATGCTTGCTTCTAAAACCGAACTGGTGGTTAGGAATAAGTCGTCTTTCTTCTACAACCGGGCTGAAACGTCTAAATAATATTCGTTCGAACACTTTAGACACTGTCGGAAGACGTGAAATCGGTCTATAAGACTTTTTGTCTGTTGGGGGTTTACCCGGTTTCGATACCATTATTATTTCCGCTATTTTCCACTGAATAGGACCATGTTATAATCTTAAGGCGGCGTTAATAATATAGAGAAACATGAGAAGCGCTTTCTTCAGAAATTCTCCTGTGATTAAATCATAACCAATTGCTTTCTTGGGTTTGAGTTTTTTCAATTCATCCCTAAGTTTTGTCAAAGTAGCATTTCTTATAGAAAAATTGTCATTATTTGAATCTGAACCTTAGGAGTATACACGAGGTGTTTGCCCATCGCGTGTTTTAAACGTTGCTTCCAAATGATCTGCGAAGAGATCTGCTTTCTCTTTATCGTTTTTGGCCCCCTCGTGTTGTTTTTCCGAATTGGGACCGCATATGGTTGGGTTTTCTTAAACCGTTGGCTGCTTTCCAGAGTGAGTAGTTGGTACCTTTTTTCACTGTCAAGCCTGTTAAATAAGCATTTAGATTATTATTTTTAAACGACTTTATTTTCACTTTTAGAAGATTAAACGGTTGGTTGAGGTGTGTTTTATGCTGCGGCGCACGGATCTGCTGCCATTTCTTATGAGCTATACATTTCTCTCAAAGCTTTCTTCAATTCGTAAGTAGTTTAGAGAAACACCTTTTATGAAAAAGAAATGAACAACGTCAGGTATTTTTGTAACATCCGAGGGCCAGTAAGTTAGTTTTCCTGTCAAGTAAAAATCACAGTTTAGTTTCATATAAGCTCTGTATAAATTTCTGCCTTTTTTTTGAGATTAATCTTGATCCTCAAAACGTGTGTTTCGCATTAAAATCTCCACTAATTACGAAATTTGGGCCTAGAGCGTTTATAAATTTGTTCGAGCTCGCTTTGATCAATACTGCGCGGAGGGCAGTAAATGGACGCGACATTAAATGAGTAATGTTTATTTTTTACATGAGCCGTATTTAGCTGTATAGAATCAGATTCTATACTAATTCCTGCTAAATGATCTACATTATAGCGTATAAACAGGAATGAACCGCCTCTTGCCCGTTCGGACGGATGGCAAGCGTGGTAACCACAGTACTCTTTAGGTTTACATAGGATTGATTCGTCATATGTGTCACAGAGATCAGACAAATATCGATATCTTTTTCTCTAATGTATAACTCTAGTTCGTCAATTTTTTTAAGATTTAATTGACATATTCATGTTAAATTACGCTTGCATAAGTTTGTTCGTCAAGTTTCTCTAAAATGATATTAAATATATTTGAAATGGGAGTTGATTGTTCTTCGCAGCTTTTTCCACTTGTAGATGCTACTGTTTGGGTGAAGGTTTTTGCTCCGACGTGCGATGATTTCACACCAGCTGATTTACTTTTTTGAATTATTGGGGACGCAGGTTGAGTCTGAACGTTTATTTCAGCAGTCTTCGATTGAGTCACTATTAATTACGGAACGGTTCTTAGAACTACGTCCTTTGACGCCGATTTTGTTTGCTGACGGAGTATCAATTTGATTTAATCTCGTCTTTTCTGAAGCTCTTTTGCTACTTCGCAGCCTCGATAGTTAGCTGACTTCTTTATTGCTTCCGGCAAGGAACCGGTCGCCTTCCCGTCATCCAGTTGGTTTCACGAGCGAGTTCTTCCTCATCCGTACAGTACTCAACTTTTTTTGATCTGTCAGAGCTGGGCTTTTTCCTTAACTTCAAATTTTTTCTCTTCCATATCAGCGAGTCTAGTCCTTAATTCCGAATTTCCCTTCGTTATTCGTGTGTAGACGAATGTAAATTCATTCAGGTTTTAATTACCTGCATTTTAGGCGCAGTAGTTTTCATTGGCGTTGATACGCGGGGGGATATACCTGGGGAAATAATTCCTTTGTTTTGGTTCACTGCATCATTATTACCTTTTAGTTTGTCCTAGAACAAAGTGTGGCTTTTAGTCGCCTCTTAGGACTGGCATGCCTTACCTCGGGTATATTCGAACCCCTAATAGATTGTAACACCTAGGGCGAACGGCCAGGTCGAAAGATGCAACCCAGCCATTCTCTCGTCCCTAAATTTCATGAGTTCGCAGGAAACGGGGGAGGACTGGGCAACGCCCCTTCGGGCAGCACAGCGGAGTTTGAACTCTTCGTGGAACTGTAAAACGTTCGCCTACACGCCGAGGAGTATTTCGGTGGACAACCTGCTGATGGAGTTGGGTGAGCAGAGGGAGTTGGATGCCAACGAGATGGAGCGGCGTCCAAGCGTGGCACTAACTAACATCGAAAGGGCTCAGGTGCAGCAGAAGATTACATTCGACGCCTGTCGTCAGCGCCCAACGTCGTACAAACCAGGTGAACTTGTACTGATCGAGAAAGACCCAGTCACTACCGGCGAGTCGCGGAAAAATTGAGCCAAAGTACCGGGGCCACACGTGTACACATGTGCACACCAAACATTTTTTATTTTTATTTTTTTTATGTAAAAGTTACGACTACCTTAAAACAACCCTAATATGTGTAAGTCGGCCAATGCACTGCAAGACAGAGACCGACTATTCGGGGATACGCACTACCCTTTTGACCCCGGGTCTAAGGGGTTCGACGGGGGAGTTCCCTCTCCTCAGCTACCAGAACTTTCGCTGTTGCATAGCAACATCCCTAACATCCCGCCTTAAGACGGCCGTACTGAACCGGAGGAAACCCTCCTCAGCTCAGATTCTCCCATCCACAGATCTGGCGATTTGGTAGATGAACGGTACCGTAATAACATCTTGTATCAGTCCGTTTTTGTTTAGGTGGAGAAATGCTTCTGGGGGACGAAGCCATTGTGGCGTACCCTTTCGTGGTATTGGGGATTGGGGTAGTAAGCCCCAGAGATCAGATTATTGACCGAGTTCATCACTCTAGCAGTATGACCTCGAGTCAACTTCACCAGGAAATTATCCACTCTTATCAGGTTTGCACTGTTGTATAAGACCTCATTGGAATAGAATTTTATGTACTGGGACTCTGGAGTTCTATAAAGGCGAAGGCAAGCCCTAAGACAAGCCCTCTCGAACAACCGAATCTTTTCCATCAAGCTTGCACTCACGTTGAACCACACGGGACAGCCATAGGTGAGCATTGGCCGGATGAGCGAAATGTAGCAGATGACCTTCACCCTCGCATCGAGTTGGCTGTTGTAAAACAGTCTCTTTGTAAGGGCAAAAGCGCCTCGGGCCCTACCCAGAGCAGCATCTACATGTTTGTTAAAATATAGATACTGATCTAGCCAGATTCCCAGGTATCTGACTACAGTCTTTTGCGCCAGTGGTTCCCCGTGTCTTCCAACGATTCAGAACTTTCGCCAATTCTTTTTCGTATCCGCCGAGGCCTTATACAACGGCGTCCTGAACAGAATGGTTTCCGAGTTCTGGAAGTTGATACTCAACTTCCAGTCATCGCAACTTCTCATGAATGAATCGAAGTCACCCTGCGTGAGAGTAGTGATTTCCTCGATCTTTTTGCCTGATCTGTACACGATCAAGTCATCGGCGTACGCAATTACGTGAGGAAGAGAACTTAACAGATCGCTCAAGTAAATGTTGAACAAGATCGGCGAATTAACGGCACCCTGTTGGAGACCATTTTTAACTTGGAATATACTTGTGGAGGTCACGTTGCCATTTTTGACTACGAACCGTCTACCGGTAAGCATGTTACACAGTAGTTACATCAGTGGTTTGCTTATGCCTAGCCGATTGAGCTTGTAAAAAAGCCTTCTCCTGGTCAATCAAGCAGGCACCCGTACATTGTTTCTGGCTCTTGTTCCATTGGATATCTGACACCAGTTTCGACGCAGCATGAATAGTGTCATGCCCCGCTTTGAAACCGAATTGGTTATCCGGAATTATATTTTTGTCCTTAGTCCAGTTGATCAGAGTTCTATTGATCTCCTTCTCGGATACCTTGCTGATGTTCGGAAGGAGACTAATTGACCGGAGGTTGCAAGGATTCGAAGAATCTTTTCCTCTCTTGGGTATGGGTTGCACAATAGCCGTTTTCCAATCCTCCGGATAGTGTGCATTATTCAGAGCATTGTTAAACAGGATTGTGTACATATTAACCACTTCCAGAGGAAGGTGTCTTAGCACAATGTTGGAGATCCCGTCGATTCCAATAGACTTTTTCTTCTTTATTGATTCGAAGACCGCTTGTAGTTCTGTCTTCGACGATGGCATTATCTGCCATGTTATCATCATTGAACACGACAAAGCCAGTGTTCTCAGATCGCCATTGTTGCAGATCTTCACGAAGAAGAGTGTTGTTAGCCAGTACGCGGTTCTCCAGGTCGTGGTTCGGGCGAATACTCTCATTCACCTTGTACACTTCCTGAATGGCCGCGCCAAGTACCTTCACTTTTTCTTGTGGGTCTTCGACCACAAAGAAATGATCGTCGAGTACGGCGTTATCTGGATCAATACCTGCTGTAGTCAGTATTTGTACATTGTCCGTCCTTCTGGGAAGCTTAAGACACGGATGGTCGCTTTGCTTGTTACTTATGAAGAATTTATTTATTTGAGGAAACATACTCGGGTTGTTAGATCTCACAGACCGAATCTTATCGTTCCAGAACGAATTAACAGAAAGCCTGTAATTCTGGGTAATTAATGTCTGAATGTTCTTAATTAGCGATTTCAGTGTCCTAACTTCCTCACTACATCTGTCAGTAAACCGCCTGTACAAGGTTTTTAATCTTGACAGGAGTCTACTTTTTTTTTGGTGTAGTGAGTCAATTGTCGCATTGCGGTAAATGTCTTGGTTGTTTTTACGTATATACCGTGGTATCGTGCTGTCCATCGTTCGCTTAATTGTCTCGTCCAATTGAATTAGGTACATGTCAATCTCTTCGTTTGACAAGTTTCTATTGGACGGTATGTGGAGCGCGTTCGAAGAGAGTGCTCGTGTCATTTGTCTGGAGAAGCGTGTCCATTGTGCCCTACTGTAGTTGTAGGTGTACGTTTGAACATACTCTCCTAATTCCGCAATGTCGTTGGGGATCTTGAGATCGGCACTGAGTCCGCAATGGTCACTGAGGTACACGAATGTGTTCAAACAGTTTACCGTTTGTGCGTTTGTGTATGTCAGCTGCAGTCTTGCGTCTAACAACAGTAGATCCAGATAAGAGCCGCTCCTTGGATAGGACGAGATCTCAGTTGCTTTCAAATCGAGTCTACTCGACACTGTGTAGTCAAAACCAGCTGTAAAGCTGGTCCCCTCTATTGTTGGAAACTATGCTTCCCCAATATCCATGTCGGGCATTTAAGTCCCCGGCCAAAATGAAATAGTTCTCCTCCGAGTCCAGCCTCAGACATCGAAAGAGTGAATCGAGCTCTGATATGGTTGTTCTGGAACTAGGGTTGCCAGAGGAGTAGACCGACACCGCATACAACCTCCTTCCACTGCGGAGCGAAATGCACACGATGCAGGCCTCCAACTCCTGAAACCTTCTTACTTCACCACTATACACTACTTTATGTTTTACGTTATTTTTAATGAAGATCGCAACACCGCCTCCACCACTGGAATTGGGTCGGTCTCTTCTAATAACATTATAATTGCTGTGCTCCAGTATGCCCCTCTGAGTTAGCTTGGTTTCGCTAATCAGCATCAGCTCTGGGCTTTGATCGTCTAACAGTTTGTAGAGCTCATTTTTTCGCGGGACCCCTATCAATGAATTTGCATTCACTGCAAGTATCTTATAAGAACTCTCCGTCTGCGCAGCCATTAGGACTGTTGACGTGCTGGGTTCTGCAGGAGCGCCAGAATTTGGCCGACCTGCTCCTCTAACCGAGCCATACGCCTTTCAATGGACGCTATCCATTCGGGCGCTGGTTCATGTGCTTTTGGCACTGGGGCTTGCGGCACTACCTTTGGTAGTTGCTGCTTTTCCGTGCTCTTCTGACTATATGCCATTTGGGCGTAGGTCACTTGAGGCGGTACGGGTATGGCTGCCCCGAGTGGATTTTTCACTGGGAGCTGCTTCTGCAGAACCATTTTTGATTTCCGCTCTTGGAATTTAGGGAAACCCCGATAGTTGGCGGTCTGCCCCGCGTTCCCGCAGAGTACGCACTTAAGCTGACTTTTGTCAGTTGTTCCCTCTTTTCCCAGAGGACAGTCCTCAGCCTTGTGGTTTTCACTGCAATTCACGCATCGAAGCTGCATTCGGCAGTTCGACGCGGCGTGTCCAAACCTTTGGCAGCGAACGCATTGGAGAATGCCATCGCTCCTTCGTATGATCTCCCATATGCAATCCCAGTCCTCGAATGTTTCGATGCCATATAGATTACCGGGCTTGCTGTCTGGTGTCATCTGAACAATATAAAAGGGAAGTTTCCGCCCCTCCCTCTTTGCCTTTGCTGTGGTGAAGGGCTTGACCCCGACGATCTCGACACCATCACACATTTGCTCTTTGAGCAGTTGGAAAACCTTTTCCGGTCCAAGCGGCACGGATAACTTCAGACGCATTGTCTGGAGTTTTTCGATTTTGGGTGTGAAGGAAAAGAACTCCGTCTTCGAAGCCTTTAGAGCCCTTTTCACCCTGTTATGCTGATTCACTGTCTTGCAGCGGATTGCATATTTGTTAACACCTTTATTTTTTCGTATGCTAAAATCCACTAATCTCCACACCACCACTACCTACTGCCGTCCTACATACCTGTGCAGTTTGTAGAATGTCTTCCTCGAAAACGTTGATCGGTGGAACTTTTTCCTTTTTGAATCATTGTTGCTGTTGTTGCTGTACTGCTGGCTGTTGTTGTTGGACCGCTGCTGTCTTTTTCTGCTGCTTTGGCTTATCGTTTGGTACTAGTTGTTTTTGTTTTTGCTCTTGAGCTGCTGATTGCTTTCGAAGCTGGGCATCTGTTTTTGTTGCTGCTTCTTAAGCTTTTTTGCCGGTTGTTGTTGTTGTTGTTGCTGCTTCTCGTTTTGCAGCTGATTGTGGTCAGGTAACTGTTGTTGTTGTTGCCCGACTCGTAGGACCCTTTGTTCTTCCTCCCTCTTTCTTCTCGCGAGAGTACTTTCCCGGAGTTTTCTGATCTCTTAGAGGAGTTTTTGCGTCTCCTCCTTCAGATCAATGACCTTCTCTGCTTTGGAGCGAATTATTGCCTCCACCTCTTCTTCAGTATCGGAGGGAACCGATTCAAAGCTAAAACTGCTTACTGCGAATCGTCCCTCCCTCCCATCAGACACATATGAGTATGCATCATCTTCTGCGTCAGCCTCGTGTGATATCTCTTGCGATGACGTAGATGGTGCGCTTTCTTCCTCTCGGGGTTTATTACATGACGCCACAGTGCTGCGCCGTTTTGAACTGGATGAGGTCTGTTTTCTCCTCCTCCTCTTCGTGGTGCCATCTTTTGGAACCGTTGGTTGGTGGCATGACTCTACTGCCACCGTTTGCTGGTTCTCGCCGTCCGTTTCTGGGCGAGCGGACAGCCCTTTCTCCTCCATTGTTTGCACTTCCTCACTTGCAATTACTAAGTTGGTGGAACTAAACGTGACGAAAGATAGAAAAAAAAATGATCCGCCCACACTGGGTCTCGAACTCAGCCCCCTCAGGTTCACGGCTGTGAGCTCTTTTTTTTTTTTTTTTAATGTAATTTTATTTATTCTGAAATATTTTACTTACATGCTAGACAAAATTACTTAAATCTAGCTTACCTAACTTAAGAATTTGCAATGTTCTTAATACTAACCTACAGACCCTATGCGGGTACTCTAAGCTAATCTAATCTATGTTATAACTGTGCCTTTCGGCTTAATCTGCGTTTTTTTTAGTCTTTATGACAATCTGTTATTCAATTTTTCTTTGCCAAGAAAACTTTTAAAAAACTTGGCTAAACTTAACTACTTACAGTACCTAATACTAACTTGACCTAACATAAAACTTAATACTATCTTAACTATGTCCGTAACAGTGCGGACTCGTGCACCAGGGCGTATATGTTGTGTATATGCCTAACATATATAATTTATATGCCGTGATGCACCTTTTTTTTTGTTTTTGATTCATATATTGTTTTTTTTTTTTTTTTTGGTTTTGGTGTTTTATTAATTTTTTTGGTTTTTTTTTTCTCTTAATATCTGCCTAAGAAACTATCTAAGCTGGCCACTATGGTCAGCTATCTGATCCTCTTGAAAAGCTAGCGGTGGCGGAGGCTGGCTGGTTTTGGTGTAACCACCAGTAAAATTGCCGTTCTTTGGCAGAGGAGATCCTCGTGGGTGCGAACGACATCCGGTTCGTATTGGAGTCGCCTATCCACTGTTCGGCGTACGAAATGGAAGATGATAGGACATCCTTGTGGATCCTGTATAAGGCCACTTGTGTCTAGATAAAGGAATGCTTCGGGAGGTATAAAGCCGTTAAGGCGCACCCTTTCATGGTACATACTATTGGGGTAGTAAGCCCCAAAGATCAGACTGTTGGACGAGGTCATAGCTCGTGCAGTGTGCCTTCTGATTAGTTTAATAATAAAATTATCTACCCTATTCACGTTTGCCTCGTTGTGCAAGACCTCGTTAGGGTAGTACTTCTTGTACTCAGACTCGGGTGTGCGATACAGACGGAGACAGCTCCTAAGACACTGCCTCTCGAACACCCTCATCTTTTCTGGCTTTCGTCAGAGCAATATCTATGTGTTTATCAAAATACAGATATTGATCCAGCCAAATGCCTAGATATCTAACTTCACTTTTAACAGCTAACGGTTCATTTTGCAGCTAGCTCAACACTGCCAGATTCCAATTTGTCTCCAACTGTACTTGAGAGCGTTGATTTCACCATGGGACAAATCCACTTCCGCACTCGTACAGTTGCAAGAGTACTGAAAGATCTCGACGTGCATAAATCCGCTGACCCGGATGGTATTCCCCCTATACTTCTGAAGAGGTGTTCTTCTGTGCTGGCAAAACCACTGCGTAAGCTTTTTCATCTATCCTACTCTTTAGGTCTCTTTCCGAGCAGATGGAAAACAGCATTTGTCCAGCCAGTCCCTAAAAAGGGCGAATCTTCGTCACCCACCTCGTACCGACCCATAGCACTTACGTCCCTTCTTTCTAAGGTCATGGAAACGCTAATAAATCGTCAGCTTATGAAATATCTTGAATCGCGGAAGCTTCTTAATAACCGACAATATGGTTTCCGCAGCGACGGGTCCACTGGTGATCTGATAGCTTATCTCACCGAAAAGTGGAACCAGTCTTTGCACAATGCAGGAGAAAGCAAGATCGTTGCGATTGATATTTCTAAAGCATTTGACAGAGTTTGGCATCAAGCTCTCTTGTCGAAAATGCGTGCCTATGGTATCGATGAATCTCTTCTTCTATGCATTAGAAATTACCTTTCGAACCGTTCAATTCAAGTTGTTTTGGATGGGTTCAATTCTGATATCCACCAAATAATTGCTGGTGTTCCCCAAGGCTCAGTTCTGTCTCCGACACTCTTTCTCATTTTTATAAATGATCTCTTGTCTGCTACTTCTAATCCAATCCATTCCTTCGCTGATGACAGCACCCTTAGCTTTTCATATTCGTTCCAAGACTCACGACCCCGCCCTTCGGCCGTAGAATTGAAACAGCAGCGTATGTTAAGCACGTTGAATTCCGATCTTGACAGCATTATTAACTGGGGAAAAAAACAATAGAGTGGAATTCAATGCTTCAACAACTCAATGCTGTATCCTGTCACTCAAGCGAACCCTTCATAATCAGAAACTCATAATCAGAAAACTTTCCATCCTCGGTATGTGTATCAACACAACACTTAGTTGGAGCGATCACATATTTGAGGTCGCTAAAAATGCTGCGAAATGTTTAGGTTTTCTTAATCGATGCAAGAAATATTTCACCCCTTCTGATTTGGCTTTAATTTATAAGGAATACATCCGCCCCAAGCTTGAGTATAACGCTCATATATGGTCTAGTGCCCCTAAGACCACACTGCACCTACTTGATAGAATCCAAAAGCGAGCGATAAGACTTATAGGAGACAACAATATCGCAGAGTCATTAGATTCTCTCGAACATCGACGTACCGTCTCTTCTTTTTCCGTGTTTTATCGTTATTTCAACAAACGATGCTCAAGTGAGCTAGCCAAATGCATTCCTCCTTTCCATGAATTCACCCGCAATACTCGTCTCGCCAGGAATGCCCATCAGTATACCCTTAAGCCTACTTTCGGACGCACAGTTAAATTCAGAGACTCGTTCTTCAGCCGCACTGCACGAATATGGAATGCTCTTCCCAAACTAATATTTCCCACAGACTACAACCCGCAGATATTTAAGACCAATGTGCACAGGTACCACCTCTCCCTTTCTCCCTCTATACCTCGGCCCGTGCTGTGTCTTGACCCCGGACACATAAGGGTATTAGCAATCCCTTGAGCACACGCAATTTATAAAAAAAAAATCCCAGACAGCAAACTAGAGAGCCTAAAGAAAATTGCCAAATTAGGCTCTCTGCCTGTTAAATGGAATACATTAAAAAAGACTAAGAACGTACTCCAGTGTGCTCGGTGCCATAGGTTTAGGCATGCTGCAACATGCAGTCTCGCTGCGTCAAATGCGCAGGAATCCACAATCGTGGGGAATGTCGTTTAGGGACGGATAGACTGGATGATAGGAGCAACCTGACGTGCGTACTCTGCAAGACCAGCGGGCGCCCTGCAAACTATCGAGGATGTCCCAAGGTCCAAGAAATCAGGAAAATTATAGACGCCAAAAACAAAAAAAAAGGAAAAATGGTAGAAGCGAGGCCAATGCCTCTTGCTCCACTACCACTGCTACACTGGCAGTCTCCTATACCCAAATAGCATCGGATAGGCAACCGGTTCAACAGACAGTGCCGAAGATTACCCAGGTCCCTGTGGTCAGGCAACCTGAAGCGAATTTGGATATGCAAACGATCCTGCTCTCTATCCAGAGGCAGATCGCTCAACTAAAAACTCAATTCCAGAACCAGTTACAAGAACAAGCTGCGCGAATAGACCTCATCTATTCGACGCTGTTTGAAGAGCCAAACGCAACATCGGTATAATGGCTGCGTAGGCAGCCTTCAACCTTAAAATTCTAGCAGTGAATGTGAATTCACTGATCCGCCCTGAACGTCAATTAAATTTCGGTAACTTGTTGCAGACCTATAATCCTGATGTGTTGATGGTTTGTGAAACTAACACCCACTCAGGTAAAAAATTATAATATCATTCGAAGAGTGATCTCTATCTATGCATTTGACAAGGCACTCATCAATCAATATTTCCTTTCAGAGCTCGATACTCTTTTCACTTGCCTTCGACTGAGCTCAGAAGATAGCTACTATATCATAGCCGGGGACTTGAACTCGAGGCATATAGAGTGGGGCAACGTGGTGCATAACAACAGAGGGGCCTAATTGTATAACTGGTTGGTAGAGCACAATGTTAAGTTCAAGCTAGATTTGCTTGCAACCTATAGGCCATCGTATCCTAGAAGCGGGTCCTATCTGGATCTGATTTTTTTTTTTTTGCGAGGGTAGGTGAAAACCTTCAAGAGACACTATGGGGACCTTTCCCACATAGCGACAGGGATTTTTACCCAGTAAAACACTTCCCATCAAATAAAATATATTTCCACTACAACTAAGTTTTGCATTTATCCAGCAGTTTTTCTTTCTTTGTTTGGACGAATTTGGCAATTAATTCTACATTCAGAGTTCTTGCTAACACCGCAGTAAAGCGCGGGTTGAATTCATGGTTCTAGGTCAAGCAGTTTAGTCCTTTGAAGACGGCGAAAATAGTTTCTTTCGTCGAGAATTGGAATGGCAGCAGAGTTTATGTGCTCCTCCAGGCGGCGCTTATGCTTACGAGTAGAATTCGTAACTTCATTGTTGACTGATGAAATTCCAAGACCTCTATGGATATCGTTGTTTCGTATATACCAGGGTGCGTTGACGATGGTCCTTAGCACTTTATTTTGAAAAGTTTGTAGTATGTTTCTGTTACTTTCTTTGGTAAAACCCCATAGTGTGCTTCTATATAAGTAATTTGTTGTCACTTTTTAGCTTGGAATATTTTTCAATAAGCCCGTACATGTCTTTGTATCTTAATTGGAGCTTCTCACGTTTCTTTTTGACATGCTTCTTCCATTTAAGCTTTACATCGAGAGTCATTCCGAGTTATTTCGCTTCATTGCCGAAGGGTCTTTGAACTTTATTTATAAAAACGGGAAAGTTATTCACGTTCTTTTTGACATGCTTCTTCCATTTAAGCTTTACATCGAGAGTCATTCCGAGGTATTTCGCTTCATTGCCGAAGGGTCTTTGAACTTTATTTATAAAAACGGGAAAGTTATTCACGTTCTTTTACGTAAAATTTATATGAACGGATTTAGCTTTTTCGTTAAGCTCAATTCGCTGAGTTTTCTTCCATTCCTGTATCCGGTCTAAAGCACATTGCAATTTTCTAGTTGATTCTTCGACCGTTTTGGCAGTTACCAAAATAGCGGTGTCGTCAGCAAATGTGCCTAGCACAGTGCCTACGTCCTGCGGTATATTGCTGCTATACCATAGGTAAAGGAGGGGACCAAGAACATTTCCTTGTGGTACTCCAGCTTGTATAGATTTAAATAGGGAGTATTCTTTCCCATATTTCACACGGAAGATTCTATCCGATAGATAGTATGATAAAATTGTGCAAAGTTTTCTCAGGAGGAATTGTTGAAGCTTGTGTTTCAAGCCTTCATGCGAAACCTTGTCAAAGGCTTGAGAAACATCGAGAAATGTAGCTGAGCACGCTTGCTTTTGTTCAAACGATTTTTCTATAACATCAGTTATGCGATGTACTTAGTCAATAGTTCAATGCTTGCTTCTAAAACCGATCTGGTGGTTAGGAATAAGTCGTCTTTCTTTTACAGCCGGGCTTAAACGTCTAAGTAATATTCGTTCGAACACTTTAGACATTGTCGGAAGAAGTGAAATCGGTCTATAAGACTTTTTGTCCGCAAGTAAATAAAATATTTCGGAGGAAAGATCAAAACGACATTCAAATCGTAAGACTTCCCAGGACGACAGACATGAACACTTACTGACTTCAGTTGGCATTGATCCAGATGAGGCAGTGCTAGACAATGACTTCTTTGCGGTGGAAGATCCAGTGTTCCAGAGAGGGTATACGGTCAACCAGCTGGACGCCCATATTCAAGCCCTCCAAATCAAATTAAGGGCCAGAAGAGCAGCCAAAGAGGCTGCACAACAACAACAGCAGCTACAAAAACAGCAGCAGCAGCAACAACAACAACAGCAGCCGAAAAAGCAGCAACAACAACAGCAGCAGCCAAAGCAGCAGCAACAACAACAGCAGCATCAACAACAGCAGCAGCCAAAGCAGCAGCAGTAGCAACAACAACATCAAAAGCAGAAGGCACAGCAGAAGCAGACGCAACAGCAGCAGCCAGCCAAAAAGGAGAGATGCCCTCCGATCAACGTCTTCGGACTGGAGACGAAGGACGTTGACATACTGTGTAAGTTGGCCACACAAGAGTCTTATTTTATTAAGTATAAGGGTCCACTACGGGTCTCTGTCCATTGCTTATCAATGGCAGACTATCACGTAGTCAAAGAAAGGTTAGCTGTGTCGGAGGCTGAGTTTTTCTCGTACACTCCGAAAGGGGAAAAGGTGCAGACCATGCTCCTTAAGGACGTGGATCCCGACACTGATCCCGATGAGATCCTCGCTATTCTGCGCCAAGCGCAGAGCGACGATTTCCAGGTCGTAGGGGTTAAGCCCTTCATCACTGCGGCATCGAGAAGGGAGAATAGGAAACTTCCTTTCTTCCTAGTGCAGGTCACACCAGACAGCAAGCTAGAGAGTCTAAAAAAAAATTACCCATTTAGGCACTCTGTCTGTTACATGGGAAACAATAAAAAAGACAAAGAACACACTCCAGTGTGTTCGTTGTCAGAGGTTCGGGCATGCCGCGGCGAACTGCAATATGCAGTCTCGCTGTGTCAAATGCGCAGGAACCCACAATCGCGGGGAATGTCCTTTAGGGACCGACAAAGTTGATGATAGGAGCAGGCTGACGTGCGTGCTCTGTAAGACCAGCGGGCATCCTGCTAACTATCGAGGATGTCCTAAGGTCCAAGAAATGAGAAAAATTATACAGGCCAAACGTAATGGAAAAATGGTAGAAGCGAGGCCAGTGCCCCGTGCTCCAGCTACCACTGTTACACCGGCAGTCTCCTATGCCCAAGTGGCATCGGCTGGGCGACCGGTTCAACAGACAGTGCCGAAAGTTACCCAGGTCCCTGTGGCCAGGCAACCAGAAGCAAATTTGGATGTGCAAACGATCCTGCTCTCTATCCAGAGGCAGATCGCTCAACTCCAAACTCAATTCCAGAACCAGTTACAAGAACAAGCAGCGCGAATAGACGTCATCTATTCGACGCTGTTTGGAGAGCCAAACGCAACATCGGTTTAATGGCTGCGCAGGCAGCCTGCAAACTTAAAATTCTAGCAGTGAATGTGAATTCACTGATCCGCCCTGAACGTAAATTAAATTTCGCTAACTTGTTGCAGACTTGTTGATGTGTTGATGTTTTGCGAAAATAAGCTAAGCCAGACGCACTCACTCAGGTACAAAAATTACAATATCATTAGAAGAGATCGAAGCTACCTAGCTGGTGGAGTCGCACTCTTAATCAAAAAAGGCCCTTGTCATAAGGTAGTGTATAGCGGTGAAGTGCGGAGATTCCAGGCCATAGAAACGTGTATCGCACGCATCCCCCTTCGGGGTGGTAAGCGGCTATATGTGATCGCTATCTATGCGACTGACAAGTCACGCATCAATCAATATTTCATTTCAGAGCTCGATACTCTTTTCACTAGCCTTCGTCTGAGCTCGGAAGATAACTACTATATCGTAGAAGGGGAGTTGAACTCGAGGCATATAGAGTGGGGCAACGTGGTGCATAACACCAGGGGGACCTCATTGTATAACTGGTTGGTAGAACACAATGTTGAGTTCAAGCTAGATTTGCTAGCAACCGATAGGCCATCGTATCCTAGAAGCGGGTCCTATCTGGATCTGATGCTGATAGACAAACGACTGACTATACTAGACGTGGAAAGACGCACACGGAACTGTCTAACTGCTGTTGAGAACGAGAGTGATCACTGCGGGCTCTTCGCAGTTATTCAGCTCCCGAACGAGGTGGAAGGACTGGAAGAGTATGTCCAGAGGCACGCTTATAATTATAATAAGGCCCGCTCGCCACGCTTCTCCAGGACTTTATCCACAGAACTACGTTCGAGTGGGATCAATCCGCCGACAAACAGAAACCTGACGAACGAAGAGGTTGACAGGTACCTCATACAAATGGACGACGTAATCAAACGTACGATGGACAAAACAATTCCGAAGGTAGTTCAAATTGCTAACAGCGATGTTTATCGAAATGCTACCATTGATGTACTTCACGTGCACAAAAGTAGGCTGCTGTCAAAACTCAAACTCTTGCACAGACGGTTTACAGATCCGAGAAGTCCAGAAGTTAGATTCCTGAAGTCAGAGATCACATAACACAGCTAATGAAAAATAAATTATAATCTTGCCATAAGCTTGCATTGGGGCATTAAAATCCGGGCTGTACGATCCAACAACCCGGGTATGTTCCCGCAAGTAAATAAAATATTCCGGAGCAAAGATCAAAACGACATTAAAATCGTTCAACAGTTCAGTTGGCATCGATCCAGATGAGGCAGAGCTAGACAATGACTTCCTTGCGGTCCAACATCTCCAAGAGAAGGTTACAGCTATTGATGCAGTGTTCCAGAGAGTGTATACGGTTAACGAAATTATTAGACCGAATCACGATCTGGAGAACAGAGCCTTGCTAAACCACTTCTATCACCGCAATGAGATAGATCAATGGCGATCAGAGAATCGAAGTTTCATAAGGTTCAATGACGAGAACATGGCACATGTTGCCATCGCCAATGATGGGAATCACATCTTGATTTCTCAAGAAGATTTCCAAGGTATCATCCACTCGCTGAAGAAGAAAAAGTCAGAACATTGTGCTTCGCCATATTCCCCCCGAAGCGGTCCAAATTTACACACTGGTTGAACAATGCGCTGAGTAATGCACATTACCCCGTGCACTGGAAAAAACCTGTTCTTCAACCGATCCCTAAACGGGGCAAAGGTAAGTCCATTCCGACAAATCTTCGGTCGATCAGTCTTTTTCCCTACATAAGCAAGGTTTTTGAAAAGCTAGTTATTCGAGTTCTGAAGCAATGTGTTAATGAAAAGAGAATCATACCGGACAACCAGTTCAGATTTTGAGCGGGACATGATACCATTCATGCCGCGTCAAAACTGGTTGCCGACATACAATAACAATATCAGTGCACGGTAAATACATACAAAAACAAATATCAGTGCACGGGTGCCTATCTGATTGACTTGGACAAGGCGTTCGACAACGTTTGGTTGGAGGGCTTCTTCCTCAAGCTGGTCAGGCTTGGCATAAGTATACCATTGCTATACATGGTCTATGACATGATACCAGGTAGAAAGTTCGTTCAAGTTGCGTACAGATCAGGTCCGAACATCTTGTCAGATGTTTATTACGTATGCGACGACTGGAAGTTGTTTATCAACTTCCAGAAGTGCGAAACTAGTCTTTTCAGGACCCTGTTGTACAGGGCACCGCGGGATACACGCCAAAACTGGCGTAATTTCGGCTTAGTTGACCCGCATGGTCGACCGTTAGCTGTAAAAAGTGTAGATAGATATCTTTGAATTTGGCAGGATCAATATCTGTATTTTGACAAACATATAGATATATAAGCCTTTGCTGCGGCAAGGAGGTTGTTTTTCAGCAGCCAAATCGATACCAGAGTGAAGGTAATCTGCTACATGGCCCTAGTACAACCAATTATGGGGTACGGCTGTCCATTGTGGTTCAACGTGAGTCCTTCCCAGCTTAAAAAGACGAGGGTGATCGAGAGGCAGTGTCTCAGGAGCTGTCTCCGTCTGTATCGTACACCCGAGTCTGACTCAAAAACCCGTGGCAGTGTCAGGCCACCAGACAACTGTGCTTACAGAAGGCGCAGTAAAAAGGAGGAGGAAGAAAACTTCTCCAAAGTTACGAAACAACGTAACACAAATGCCTCACCCGAAGAGCTGCGGGGTGAAAAGCAGAGTGAAGCGGCGTCGACTGCGTCAGCAGCGGAATCTGGGGAAGCAGGAGAAGAGATGGTTCAATACCTCTCCGATGGCTGTTTGCCATCAGCAGCAATAGCCTTGATTCTCTGCAATCCGATACTAAGGACGAACTGGAGAGAATTATGTAATTCAAAGAAAACGAAATTGAAGATATGAAGAAGAGGATGGATTAACTTCTCCATGAAGTAAGAAAGCTGAGGAAGTTAGAGAAAGAGACAGACAGCAGATGACGAACGATGGGCAGAAACAACAGTAAAGACCCATAGCACATCAGCAACAGCTTCCAGCAAAACAAACATGTACAAGAGCCAACAACGCAAAAGAAGCAGAAGCAACAGAAGACATCAGAGCAACAACAACAGCAGCCACCAGCACATCAGCAACAGCAGCAGCAAAGAAGAGAAAAAGTGCCGCCAGTAAAATTGTACAAACCCGACGTTGAGCAGACATCTATAGTATGCAAGCGGGCCATAGGTGCAGGTAACCAAGGTTAAGGGGTGTCTAAACGTCTCGCAGATGGAGTTTTTCTCCTTCACCCCAAAAGGCGAAAAACGCCAGTCCTAATTATTAAAGCTTTCCTAACCACTCGAAGCGGAGAAGGTCTTCCAACTGCTCAAGGAGCAAGTGTGCTACGGTGTCGAGATCGTCGGGGTCAAGCCCTTCTCCATTGTTAAGGCACGGAAAGAGAGGCGGAAGATTACCCTTTTACATAGTTGAGACAGCTGAACTAAGTAAAAGAGCGGGGTCAAGCCCTTCTCCACTGTTAACGCACGGGAAGAGGGGCGGAAATTACCCTTTTGTATAGATGAGACAGCTGAACTAAGGCCCAGAAAGAGGACGGAAATTACCCTTTTACATAGATGAGATAGCTGAACTATATAAAATGGCAATTTCCGCCCCTCTTTCCGTGGCTTAACAGGCTTGACCCCGACGGACTCGACACAAGCAAACCAGACAATCTAAACAAAATCACTAAGTTAGATTTCTGTCTATGCAAGTAGGAAAGTATAACTAGGCGCGATGGCATTGTGCAATGCTACCGCTGCCAAAGGTTCGGGCACGCCGCGTCGAACTGCCAAATGCAGCCTCGATGCGTAAAGTGTGGTGAGGACCACAATGCAGGGAATTGTTCTCTGGGCCGAGATGGAGCAGCTGACAAGAGTCAGATCAAGTGCGTACTCTGCGGGAGTTCCACAAGCGTAAACCAAAAGCGGTTCTGCAGAAATAGCCCCCAGTGAAAAATCCATTCTGGGCAACTATATTCGTTACCCCTCAAACGACCTACGTCCAAATGGCGTCCGGTCAGAGGAATACGGCAAAGTAGCAACTACCGAAAGTAGTGCCGCAACCTTTAATGCCAAGAGCACACGATCCAACGCCAGATTGGGAATCCTCCATTGAAGGGCATATGGATCGGTTAGAAGAGCGCATTTGCAGTGAATGCAAATTCATTGATAGGGATTTCCCGAAAAAACGAGTTCCACAAACTTTTGGATGACCAAAGCACAGAGCTGATGCTGATTCGCGAAACCAAGCTAACTCGGAGCGGCATACTGGATCACAGTAATGACAGTTAGAAGCGCCCGGCCCAACTCCAGTGGTGGAGGCGGTATTGCGATCTTCATTAAAAATAACATAAAACATAAAGTAGTGTATAGTAGTGAAGTACTAAGGTTTAAAGATTAGCCCAGTTCCAGAAAAACTATATCAGAGCTCGATTCACTTTTCCGATGACTGAGACTGGACTCGCAGGGGAACTATTTGACTGTCAGCAGCTATTAATCAAGCGACTGTTTCCCTCCTTCGCCATGAAGGAATTGAGTAAGACATGCATCGAATAACATATTATAGTGGTGGATGACAAAAAGATTCCCATCAAGCAGAGTCTCTCCAGCGATACTAAAACTCCTGTACGAAGAGCTTGATCACATGCTCTCGTTGGGAGTTTTTGAGGAGAGTAACAGTCCTTGGAGTTCTCCAGTTATATTGGTGAGAAAACCTGGTAAGAACAGATTGTGTCTGGATTCAGGTAAAGTGAATTCAGTCACAAAGAAAGATGCTTACCCTCTTCCTCATATTGACGGCCTTCTCAGCAGGCTGCAGGAAACGCGCTACATATGCGGTCGGCCATTATATCAGTTCACGGTGTTCAGACTATGTAATGCCGCCCAGAGAATGTGTAGGTTGATGGACAAAGTCATTCCTTCTCGTTTAAAGGAGAATGTCTTTGTCTACCTCGATGAAATCTTGGTTTGTTCTCCAGACTTTGAGACACATGCCAGTCTACTCGGAGATGTAGCCGATTGCCTTTAGAAAGCTGGGTTGACCATCAATGTGGAGAAGAGTTAGTTTTATTATAAAGAGATCAGGTACCTGGGATATAGCGTCGGTGATCGGTTGTCTGCGAACCGATCCGTATAAGGTATCGGCGGCCGAGAACTTCCCAGTTCCGAAAACTCCCAAATTAGCTCCGTCGGTTTCAAGGAATGACGGGCTGGTACAGGCGCTTTATCGCAAATTTTGCGGCGGTAACAGCTCACATGACCGACTGCCTAAAGAAAGGCAAGACATTTAATATGTCGGACGATGCGCTTAACGCGTTTAATTTACTTAAAAACACTTTGGTGTCCGCACCCATTCTCACAAACCCAGACTTTAAGAAACTTTATTACATACAGTGTGACGCATCAACGACTGGCGTTGTGTGCTGTTCCAGATGGATGCGGAGAATAACGACCGATAGCGTTCATGTCCCAGAAGCTTAATCCCGCCCGGCGAAATTATAGTGTGACGGAACTTGAGTGCTATGCGGCCGTTTTGTTTGGGAAGAAGTACAGGGCTTACGTGGCAGGACTGCCTTTTACTATAATCACCGATCACGAGAGTCTTAAGTGGTTGATGACACAAAATGACCTGTCTGGTCGATTGGCCAGAGGGAGTCTAAAACTACAAGCATTCGACTTCGTGATCGAGCATAGGAAGGGTGTCCAAAACGTAGTCCCTGATACTCTCTCCCGGGTCCATATGGAGGAGCTCACGTCCATATCAGCTGCTGAAGTTGACTTTGACTCTCCTTACGATTCCACAGAAGAGTATGAGGAGTTAAAGAAGACCGACTTTCTGACTTGTGTGTTTCTGACGGGTTTGTGTACAGACGAACGAACCGGGGACGAAATACAAGACGAATACAAGACGAATACAAGACGACATGGCATGGAAGCTCTGGATACCGATGGAATTGCGCGGGAGTCTGTTGGAAACTGCCGGTCATGGTGGAGTTCACGAAACCTAAGCCAGACTAAGGCAAAAATATTATTGGCCAGGAATGGTTACTGACGTGCAGGAATGGGTCAGATCCTGTGATACCTGCAAAGAAAACAAAGCCTCCAACCAGATTTCTCGGCCGCCAATGGGCAAACAGACAACTACGGAGCGGCCTTTCCAGCGTCTCTACATTGACCCTTTAGGACCATACCCACGGACTAAGACTGGTAATACTCACATTTTTATGGCCCTAGACCACTTTATTAAATTTATATTTGTGAAACCCTTAGGGAAGGCAACGGCAGCAGAGGTAGTTAGATATTCAGAAGAAAGTGTATTTCATATCTTCGGTGTACCCGAATTTATTTATTCAGACAATGGCAAGCAATTCGTTTCTGAACTGTTTGCCAGCTTGTTGAAAAAATATGTTGCGGTCATGTATCGGCGGGGATCAGCGAAAGTGGGGTCTCCATTCGAGTGCCGCGGCATATTCCTTGAGTGTGGAGTGTGGTTCACGATGCGTCCAAGTTTGAACCATATCATGTTGTATTTGGTACACCGATGATACAACACGGGGATACTTATGAAGTGTTCTGACGGCTTGATATGTTGAAAGAAACCGAGTTAGCAGACATGACTAGATCGGACAAAATTTACCTTGTTAGGAGCTGTTGTAATCGACAACCTTAGGCTGGCTCACCGGAAGGGGACAAATATTTACAACACTAGGAGTAAGGACATGACATATAGGGTAGGGCAAATAACAACTTTGAACAGAGTAACGTACTTGACAATTACAATGCTAAATTGGGTCCCAAATTCCTGAAAGAAATTATCCTCAAGTCAAAAGGAAAATGCTTCACACATAGGAGAGGATAAGACTGAAGAATGACGCACTCTAGCATGCCGTTGCTGGATTACGATAGGTTAAGATGGATTTATTTATTTGTTTATTCTTTATTTATTTGTGTATTTATATATAGCAGCTATTTATTTACCTATTTATTGATGGAGTTATTTTCATATTTATTTCATTTATTAAGAGTTAGCTGTGATATTAGGTTAAGTATACGCCCAGTTAAGTGGAAGGGGTCAGCAGATCGCGCCCGGCCAATGGTGTACACGACAAAATTAAACACCCTTAACTTGGGAAAAAAAGGTGATAAATAAAACTGTGATATTTTATATAGATTTATTACACAATTACAAGCAGTATTATTAAGAATTAAGAGCCTGGTTATCTCAGTCGGTAGAGTATTAGACCTTTTAACCCAGGGAGTGGGCCTTGCCACACGTTAATACCGACTTTAGGTATGGTAGAAGTGGTAAGGTAGGGATTGTGAGGGTATTGTGAAGGCTTCCTTTTTTTACGAAGTCGGTTTACTCACGACCACTCATAAACCGTCGTCGATCCTGTTGCGGCAGCCCTCACGCTGAGATTATCTGTGAAAGGATATTTGTTAGGATGTTCACTGTCTGAAATACATATATACTTACCACGTCCACCAACCGTCCTCGATGTCCCTCGTCCTCCGGCATTCCCTTCCATTTCCCTGAAAATAAAAAAAGAAAATTTAATAAAATAATATCACTATTGGTGTCATCTCCAAAACCATATTGCTTAAGAAGTGACACCACATACATAATAAATAAACACACATAACCTTTTTATTAATCCTTTTATCCCTATGTGGTGAATTGTCCAATTTGGTGTTGCTAAGGGAGGGATAGCATATTTAATATCATAAGTATTTTTTTTTATTTTGTTTAATTTTAATTATAACACAAAATTATACTTACATGAATAATACACGTTCACTGACAATGACAAAGTAATACCAACTGACGTTTGACTCAAGATCTAATTTTTTAGACGGAGTTAACAATATTCCAGTTGTTAGAATCCTATTGAAGAATAACGGCTGCAAGTGCTCATAAGCAAGCACATATATATACATGTATATATGTATGCTTGCAATTAAAGCGCTATAAATTAGAAGTGCAAAGATAAAACGCAATGAATATAATAATTTAAATTGAGAACACTCGACTCACAAATCACCACTTAATAATACACAGTCCAAAACAGTGCCGCAACTTTTCCGCCGTTCCGATGAAAAGCTACTATCGATTAAACAAAGAAATACGCTGAACAACAACAACATACGTACACGGACAAAATAGACAAAAAAGTGACCGAAGAAGCCTCGAAGTGCCTACACAAAAAAAAAGTCATCGAAGTGCCAGTGTTAAACAATGGACATCGAAGTGACAAAGTGTCACGGAAGAGCCAGAAAGTGTCGACAGCCAAATTTTTTTATTTAATTTTTTCTTTGTGTTGTAAAATACATTTAAACTGAGATTTTAAATGTAATTCATTAATTATTAGTCTTAAATAGTGGTAAAGTAAAATGCATAATTTTAGGAGTTTTTTTTACACTTTTTTGTAAATTATCAGAACAATTAAGTCTGGGTTTAGTGTTTGTGTGTGAGTGTTACCCGCGGAAAAGAGGGATTGTTCCCCAAAGTTTATCGGCCTTAATTTCCACTGGTTCATCATTCACCGTTCTGCGCGCAGGACGTCGGGGTTATGATCCCCCGATACTGTGAGAAGCAGACTCCGTGGTTATTGGGAGTCTCTATATGTAGTGTGACGTTCTAAGCTTTGGCCAGGGTTAGACCCCCATATTTTTTGTTTTCTTTTGCTTTATTTTAGCTTATAGGTTATTTTTTTATATATTGAATTAGTTTAAATTTTGTTCCCTCAATGAATAATGAATTGTCAAATATGTTTTATTTTATGGAGTAATTTGTCTTTGCCATTATGTGTGTAGGGTGAGCGAAGGCCGTCCTCTTCGGGGTATTTGACAGGGTGGAACGTTAGGCTGTCTAAAGTCGCCGCTAAGGGGCTATCTTACATAAAATTCGCCAAGGGAGGTACCAAAGGTCATGTCAACTGACATGAGGGGTGGGCTGGCGGACTAGTGCCAACAACAGCAGGCACCCTCGGGTTCTTTACGAACCTTGATTGCCAAACGATGCTGGAAGGGCGTTGACTCGGTAGTGACTAGGTAGTTTTAAGTTAGACTAGGCTTAGGTTAGTTTTAGATTTAAGTTTAGGTAGATTAAGTTTAGGTAGTAGAATTGATAGCTTAGCTCCACGGGCCCTCTTCCGGTCTCTTTTGGTGGGAGAGGCATAGGCTTCGAACACACTTTCCTATCTTTTCTACTTCTTCTCTTTCCTATTTTTAGTCGTCCGTCCGTCGTCTGCCTTAGGGTATTAGGCTTTCTCTCTCTTTCTATCTTTTCCTCTCTTCTATCGTAGCTAGTTACAGGCACGAGATTTTTTTGTTTGCAAATGGGTAGTGTACGAGGCAGGGGACAAGAACTACCCCGTCCGACGAGCTTAGTCGTGCAACCGCAAGCGTACCGCCGTCCTCCTACTCAACGCTAAAGCTACCCGGTTAGCCTGCTGCAACAGATTTTTTGTGTGCTTGAGGTTTCTTAGGTGGTCATTAATGGTGTTATGGAGCCTTTCCACGTCGGAATTTCTATTATGATTGGAGCTGGAGGTAAAGGATCTGGATGTTCCTTTCTTAAAGGAACTCTGTTCGGTTCCTGTGATTAATTTTGGTTAGCATAGCTATTTTGCTAAACTTACATATCATGGTTACAAAAGAGTGATTTGTTAATAAAATAGAAGACATCCAGGTGTTTCATGAGGTTTCGTTCATATTTCACTAGCGTACAAATTTTACAGTTGTCAACGAATTCTGCGAGTGCCAATTTCATATTAGGGCAGTAATATCCTAGTTTGATTTCTTCATAGAGTTCAATGATCACGCGATGATTGTTTTCTATGTGTCTTTCGACTATTCGTTTTTCTAGATCCATCCCTTTAGCTGTTTCTTACATCTTATAATCTTATACTTTTGAAGTGTTTTAGGTAGACTGCGTAGAGGTTTGAGAATATTTCATCGTCGACCATAATGGCATTTGTCGCTTCAGGGTCAAAGTTTTTTATGGCTTGAATTATACTTTGTTCATCAGCGACTTTGTTTTCTTTTCCTTTTTTGTAAAATATTTTACACTCGTACTCTTCTAGTTCCAGCTTCCACCTAATAAGTTTCCACCTAAAAAGCTGGTCATTGGTTTTCGACGAAATTTCTTATAAATTTCCTGTAGTATCCAGCTATTCCTAGGAAATTAGCATTTCTTGTGTGTAAGATTTGCTAGTTTTATAGCAGGATGCGTTTCAGTTTGAATTTTTCTGCTTCGTTAAGGTGATCCGTTTTAATTTTATCAAGTGGATTATCTTTATTAGTCGTATCCTTTCCTTCATGTAGTTCACAGTTATTGAACTGGCAAATTATATCAGTTTCTGTTATCTTAATTTGTCTGTTAAAGTCGACTTTATGTGGAGTTGAGTCCATATTCAGGATTCTTGCTTTCGATTTAAAGTGTATTGCAATGTATTCCTTCTACTATCGCTATGGAGTCGTTTATTTTTGTCTATTCTATTAGTCCGCAGCCTGATATCTTGTTTACCGGAATCTTATAGAAGTGTTCCCCCGGATCTATTTTATAAATGAAGTTATCAGTTTCACGGCTAAAGTGTAATGTTAGATTTTTGTCGTTTACGGAAACAGTTTTCATTCTCGATTGATCTTGTATATTTCCAGGTACGTTCTGGTAATTAGGATTTAGGCGATAGGGTTTTTGATTCTTAGAGTAGTTGTTGTATGTGCCTCTATTGGTGGAATTATTGTAATTTGAATAAGAGTACCCTGATTTTCCCTGATTGTTGGAGCTAAATGGATTTCTAGTGCGAGTGTCAGAGGTTTTTTGAGTTCTGTAGTTTATTTATCCGTTGTTTCATGAGTCGTTGTTCTCTCGACTCGGATAAAGATAGGATTTGTTGGAAGATTGGTTTCTTGAATTCTGATTAAAATTTTGTTTGTGATTGGGGTCTGTTATCTGAATTGTTTTCTCTATTCGTATGAGAGAACTTGGGTTTATTTTGATTAGAGGAAGTGTTAATGTTTTGTAAAGCATACTCTGCTTCATGCTAAATATTCATAGCTTCTTCTAGGGAGGATGGGTTTCGACAGTAAAGGATCGATTGTATGGGTTCTGGAGACTTTGATTTAAATATGTATAGTGCTTATTGCATGTTTGTAAGGATGCTAGCTTGAAGTTTTTCGGGATCTGTTTCGAACATTTGCCCGGTCTTATTGTTGAGTCTTCTAAAGATTGTTTTAATAGTATTGTAGAACGCTACACTATTTGTCTTAAAACTGACTCCTCTTAATTCGTCGCTCTTCCAAGCTCCTCCTGTTCGTTCATCATGTCTGCCCATGAGGTTATATGGTTATTTACTTCTATAACTTCACTAGCGCGGACTTTTAGTTTAGCTTTTATCATGTCTGAGAAAATGCTTTGTGCCAACAGATCGTATCTGGTCAATAGTGGGTGCATTTTATTAACCAGGTTAAGGACATTTTGAACCCTGTAGTCGCCATTGAATTCAGGCACCTGTAATAGATACTTAAGAGGATCTCTATTAAGGGATAATATTTCTGTGGATGGCATCGTATTTCTATTCTCGTATTCTCTTGGTTCAGACCCTATACTACCGACGATTTCGCTTATGATTCTAGATTGGTTTCTTAAAATCTCTAAGCCAGATTCTAATTCTCCTATCATTGGTACGGGTATTAATATATGTACATTTAAAGTTAGAAATAATAAATCCACCAGTTAAATTTAATTTTCGAAAAACCTTTTTATTCTTTTATACTCCTTACAACTCGACCGTCTTGCTTGAGCGTCACAATCAGAGTGTCCTCCTTTGACATTATCCTTCTACCTCTTTCTCTCTCTTATTCATCTGAGTTGCCAACAGTTCGTTTCGCGTCACAGATTCGGCCATCCTGTCTTCATCGACGTCCTCGTCGAGTTCTTTATCGATCTCTATCCAGGGCTTCATTCTGTCGACTGCCCACATTGATGAATATGGTTTTTGATTTCTTTGAGCGAACGGCATGTCAGCTATCTGGTAACGATCGTATTGCAGTTTAGCAACTACCACATATGGCCCTTTATATTTTGCTTCAAGTTTTCGTGAAGATCCAGTTGAGTTTACTGAATCATTTTTTGTCATTACCAGGTCACCAATGTTGTATTACTTTGCTTTACCGTATTTGTTATCATGTCTAGACTTTTGTTTGGATTGGATCTTAGTGATATGCTCCAAACCATATGAACGAATGTTTTCTAAATTTCCAACTTGTTGATTTAGATCTACTTGTTGTGCAAGAACATCTGGTCATGGATCTCGTGGGACGTATCCCATGATCATTTGTTGGGCTGTTTTTCCAATGGAGTCATTGTAAGTGTTGTTAATATAACGTTGCACATGCTTTATCTTTTGATCCCAACGATTCTCGTCTTCTACACTTGCAAGTAGAGCTTGAAGAACAATGCGATTATATCTCTCAACCTGACCATTAGCTCTGGGAGTTCTGGTGGCATTTTGAACGTGGGTAATTCCAAAATCTTTAATGAATTCTTCGAACATTTTTGATGTGAACGCAGTTCCACGGTCCGAAATAATACGTCTGGGGGCCCCAAACAAGTAAAACGTTTCTGTCAGAAAATTCAAAACGGGTCTTGTTTGCGTACTGGGTAGCGCTTTCATAATAGTATATTTCGATGAGGTGGAGTTCCCCACGGTGTTGCGCCTTATTACTGTTGTAGGCACATTCAACACACGACTTGAGGTACTTCTTTACGACTTGCGTCATTCTTGGGAACCAATATCTATTTTTCAGGTGGTTAATTGTCTTCTTCTCCGAAAAGTGTCCCATCAGGTCGTGGCTATTCCTCATTACACGATTACGAACGCCCTTCGGTACTTACAATTTAAGCGTGTTTTCATCTCACCTGTATCTCTATCATCCTCAAGAGCGTAGTCTGTATGAACTTGTTTCTCTTCACTACTGTTTGGTTTCTTTTTGAGGCATCGTGCGATTTTACAAACGTGCTCGTCTTGGAGCTGTAACGAATACAGCCAGTCAACGTCATCTATATTTACTTTCAGCACGTTCATGTCGACAACATCAGGCTCACTTGCGTTCTCATTAGGACATCGGGATAGTGCGTCTACATGTGGTATGAGTTTAACAGATCGGTGATTTATCTCGTAATCGAACTCGAGCATCTTAAGCCACCAACGGGCTATTCTGGGTATTAACTCTTTCTTACTCATAGCCGTTTTCAAAGCTTCACCAAGTGTTTACCAAGAAGAAACTGGTGGAACCGGTTGGTATATTCCACTACAGCAAGAGCCTCAAGCTCGTAACTATGGAAAAAGCTATCGCCTTCTGACGTTTTCCTACTATAATAAGCCACCGGGCGAAGCGAATTGCTTTCTTGCTGTAGTAAAACCCTTGCTATTCCATGAGAACTGGCGTCAGTGTGGAGTTCATGTTCACAGTTTGGATTGTATAGAACGAGTAAAGGCCTATTTATGAGACAATTTTTCAGAGTATCAAATGCATTTTGCTCAACTTGTCCCCATTGGAACACACATTTCTTCTTGGTTAAATTCGTCAGTGGTAGAGCGATTACTGAATAGTTTTCAATGAACTTTTTAAAGTAGCTGGTTAGCCCTGTAAACTGTCGAACTTCGTATTCGTTTTTTGGGGTCTCGAACTTTTCTATAGCTAATGTTTTAGTTTTACCTGGTTGAATCGTACCGTCTTTTACCACGTGTCCCAGAAATTCTATTTCTCTTTTGAACAAGGCGCGTTTTCGAAAGTTGAGGTTTAGGTTAGAGTCCTTAAGTATTGTTAAGAACGATTCTAATTTTTCCATTCCTTATTCAAATGTCTCGGACGGAATTACTACATCGTCCATATAACAAATGATTTTGGTCGGCCTCATTTTCCGGACGACGGTGTTCATCAACTTTTGAAAGACGGAAGGAGGATTAACAAGTCCAAAAGGCATCGATGTAAATTCGTACAAACCATCATGGGTAATGAAAGCTGTGAAGTGTGTGTGTTCCCTTTTTATAGGTATTTGATAATACCCAGAAGCTAAGTCAAGTACACAGTAGTATTTATAACCTACTATATCGTTGAGTTGTTCTTCAACTAGGGGCATCGAAAACGTATTTTCTTCGTGACGGAATTCAACTTCCGGTAGTTAACACACATTCTACCCTCTCCATTCTTCTTTTAAACAAGAATTACAGGTGAAGCGTAGTCGGATTGAGATTCAACGATAATTCCGCACTCCATCAAGGCAGATATCATATTGGTTTGTATTTGCCTTTTTGCATAGGAGAGTTTGTACGGTTGATGTACTAACGGATCTTGTTTTACTAGTTCTATTTCCATCTCAATTAGTTTGGTTCGACCTAATTCGTGTTGGTTCATAGCAGTGCATTTTCGATATTCATTTAGAAGTTTTAGAAGTATAGGCATTTGTTCTTCTTTGTCTATTTGAATGTCGCTAGTAGTTATTGGATTTACAGAAAGAGTGTCAATATCAATTCTTTGTACCAATAAGTTTTCGCCTTGTTTGTGCATATTGCACATGGGGTTGTTTAAAACATCCTTGCCAATTAGTAAGGGTTTTGATAGAAAATTATCTTCGACCACAATTGCTTGGACTGGAAAGAAAGCTTTTTCCAATTGCTCGACAACTTCCACCACCAAACCCATGTAACTTGTAATCGCATTTGTCCATGCTGCAGTTTAAGTCTGCTGCAACTTGTTTTATTAAAATTGTCTTTTCGCTTCCAGAATCTAAAAGAGTAGTGTACTTTTTATCGTTTATTAGTATATCCTTAATATAACAATCTGAATGCTTTTTATCACAAATCATGTTAACGTGATAGTCTTAGCGGTTGAACCTTGGTTGGTGTCCTTACTGATATTCCAATGTCTCTTCCTAGTTTGATTGCAATTTTCGCGTAATGTCCTGGTTGTTGGCAGTTGTAACAGGAGATATGATTCTTTGAAATCGGTTGACGAGTAGCTTGCCTTTTATAAAGGTCATCGGTTATAGACCGCGAAAATGTAGCAACTCTGGGTCGTGAATTGAAACGAATTCCTTGGTACCATTTGGTTTTATCAATCAGTTCAGCGATGTTGTTGAAGTTTCCCGCAGCGAGAGTAGTACTCATTTGAGCATCATTCAAACCAGTGACAATATATTGAATGATCGTTTTGTCGGAAAGTTCTATTCTATTACCCAAAAGATTCATTTCGAAACAGCTGTTGATGTTACTCGACGTCACTATAGTGATACGGGAAGTTTGATTTGAGCCCTAAGGCTAACTGACTCCACAATGTCAAAACTTCCTGATATGAATCCCACTAGTGTCGTGCTGGCCGCTAGAAGTAATGCCATATCATCCCAGCCATATATGTTTCTTAGGCTCTCTACGCAGATTACTCAACATTCAGCCGACATTGATGTAATTTCGCCTGGTGAAAGGACAGGCAAAGCATCGGCGATCTCTCTCATGGTACAATTTAGTTTTGGTCTGTTTTGTGTAGTACCTTGTGACAAAGTGATCGGAGCTAAATTCTTTAATTTCTCGGCCACTTCGCGCTCTTTTACAAAAATAGCCTTTTCTTTCTCAAGGAGGTCTCTTTCGCGCTTTATCAAGGACCACTAATTTGCCCTTAGTTAATGAAAATGAGTCTGAAATTGAAGTTACAATTTGACCGGTCTCAACGATTTCACTTTGACCGTGATATTCGGAATGGTCAACAGATTGGTCAGCGTTAACTTGTCTGTCGTGATCGCTTATTCTTTTAATAAGCGTTCTTTTGGATCCGCTTATTGGAAGATTCCTTTTCCTCAACTCTTCCTGCAGCTGCTTAACATTCATGTTGTCCATGTCGCTATCAAAAGAAATATTTAATGAATTTGCTATGGTAAATAAAATGATTGATTAGTTCTGTTCAGAGAGAGCATTACCCTTTCATAGACTGAAAATGCAAGCGCAAACTGTTCTACTCATTCCAGGAAAATACATAACGGTTAATACCGCGTCCCCACTAACGCTTCGAATATAACCTCTACCACAGGTTTGCAGACCAAAAGCATAAAACAACTCATTTTCAATGCCAGATTCGAACACAGAATCATTAATTTCTTAAAACTTTCTGAATTTCAAGAATATGTATGCTCCGAACACTCACGCAAAACTACCAGTTCTTATGAAAATATACCACTTACATACTTTGTATCAAAATAATTTTTAAACTTAATATTCTCACTCTTTTTCTTTATTATAGAACAGATCCCATCCCACTTCTGATCTGTAAAGTTAGAAATAATAAATCCACTGGTTTAATTTAATTTTCGAAAAACCTTTTTATTATTTTATACTCCTTACAACTCGACCGTCTTGCTTGAGCGTCACAATCAGAGTGTCCTCCTTTGACATTATCCTTCTACCTCTTTCTCTCTCTTATTCATCTGAGTTGCCAACAGTTCGTTTCGCGTCAAAGATTCGACCATCCTGTCTTCATCGACGTCCTCGTCGAGTTCTTTATCGATCTCTATCCAGGGCTTCATTCTGTCGGCTGCCCACATTGATGAATATGGTTTTTGATTTCTTTGAGCGAACGGCATGTCAGCTATCTGGTAACGATCGTATTGCAGTTTAGCAACTACCACATATGGCCCTTTATATTTTGCTTCAAGTTTTCGTGAAGATCCAGTTGAGTTTACTGAATCATTTTTTGTCGTTACCAGGTCACCAATGTTGTATTACTTTGCTTTACCGTATTTGTTATCATGTCTAGACTTTTGTTTGGATTGGATCTTAGTGATATGCTCCAAACCATATGAACGAATGTTTTCTAAATTTCCAACTTGTTGATTTAGATCTACTTGTTGTGCAAGAACATCTGGCCATGGATCTCGTGGGACGTATCCCATCACCATTTGTTGGGCTGTTTTTCCAATGGAGTCATTGTAAGTGTTGTTAATATAACGTTGCACATGCTTTATCTTTTGATCCCAACGATTCTCGTCTTCTACACTTGCAAGTAGAGCTTGAAGAACAATGCGATTATATCCCTCAACATGCTTTATCTTTTGATCCCAACAATTCTCGTCTTCTACACTTGCAAGTAGAGCTTGAAGAACAATGCGATTATATCTCTCAACCTGACCATTAGCTCTGGGAGTTCTGGTGGCATTTTGAACGTGGGTAATTCCAAAATCTTTAATGAATTCTTCGAACATTTTTGATGTGAACGCAGTTCCACGGTCCGAAATAATACGTCTGGGGGCCCCAAACATGTAAAACGTTTCTGTCAGAAAATTCAAAACTGGTCTTGTTTGCGTACTGGGTAGCGCTTTCATAATAGTATATTTCGATGAGGTGGAGTTCCCCACGGGGTTGCGCCTTATTACTGTTGTAGGCACATTCAACACACGACTTGAGGTACTTCTTTACGACTTGCGTCATTCTTGGGAACCAATATCTATTTTTCAGGTGGTTAATTGTCTTCTTCTCCGAAAAGTGTCCCATCAGGTCGTGGCTATTCCTCATTACACGATTACGAACGCCCTTCGTTACTTACAATTTAAGCGTGTTTTCATCTCACCTGTATCTCTATCATCCTCAAGAGCGTAGTCTGTATGAACTTGTTTCTCTTCACTACTGTTTGGTTTCTTTTTGAGGCATCGTGCGATTTTACAATCGTGCTCGTCTTGGAGCTGTAACGAATACAGCCAGTCAACGTCATCTATATTTACTTTCAGCAATACAGCTCACTTGCGTTCTCATTAGGACATCGGGATAGTGCGTCTACATGTGGCATGAGTTTACCAGATCGGTGATTTATCTCGTAATCGAACTCGAGCATCTTAAGCCACCAACGGGCTATTCTGGGTATTAACTCTTTCTTACTCATAGCCGTTTTCAAAGCTTCACAATCCGTCGTTATTTTGAAGTGTTTACCAAGAAGAAACTGGCGGAACCGGTTGGTAGATTCCACTACAGCAAGAGCCTCAAGCTCGTAACTATGGAAAAAGCTATCGCCTTCTGACGTTTTCCTACTATAATAAGCCACCGGGCGAAGCGAATTGCTTTCTTGCTGTAGTAAAACCCTTGCTATTCCATGAGAACTGGCGTCAGTGTGGAGTTCATGTTCACAGTTTGGATTGTATAGAACGAGTAAAGGCCTATTTATGAGACAATTTTTCAGAGTATCAAATGCATTTTGCTCAACTTGTCCCCATTGGAACACACATTTCTTCTTGGTTAAATTCGTCAGTGGTAGAGCGATTACTGAATAGTTTTCAATGAACTTTCTAAAGTAGCTGGTTAGCCCTATAAACTGTCGAACTTCGTATTCGTTTTTTGGGGTCTCGAACTTTTCTATAGCTAATGTTTTAGTTTTACCTGGTTGAATCGTACCGTCTTTTACCACGTGTCCCAGAAATTCTATTTCTCTTTTGAACAAGGCGCGTTTTCGAAGGTTGAGGTTTAGGTTAGAGTCCTTAAGTATTGTTAAGAACGATTCTAATTTTTCCATTCCTTATTCAAATGTCTCGGACGGAATTACTACATCGTCCATATAACAAATGATTTTGGTCGGCCTCATTTTCCGGACGACGGTGTTCATCAACTTTTGAAAGACGGAAGGAGGATTAACAAGTCCAAAAGGCATCGATGTAAATTCGTACAAACCATCAATGCTTAATGAAAGCTGTGAAGTGTGTGTGTTCCCTTTTTATAGGTATTTGATAATACCCAGAAGCTAAGTCAAGTACACAGTAGTATTTATAACCTACTATATCGTTGAGTTGTTCTTCAACTAGGGGCATCGAAAACGTATTTTCTTCGTGACGGAATTCAACTTCCGGTAGTTAACACACATTCTATCCTCTCCATTCTTCTTTTAAACAAGAATTACAGGTGAAGCGTAGTCGGATTGAGATTCAACGATAATTCCGCACTCCATCAAGTCAGATATCATATTGGTTTGTATTTGCCTTTTTGCATAGGGGAGTTTGTACGGTTGATGTACTATCGGATCTTGTTTTACTAGTTCTATTTCCATCTCAATTAGTTTGGTTCGACCTAATTCGTGTTGGTTCATAGCAGTGCATTTTCGATATTCATTTAGAAGTTTTAGAAGTATAGGCATTTGTTCTTCTTTGTCTATTTGAATGTCGCTAGTAGTTATTGGATTAACAGAAAGAGTGTCAATATCAATTCTTTGTACCAATAAGTTTTCGCCTTGTTTGTGCATATTGCACATGGGGTTGTTTAAAACATCCTTGCCAATTAGTAAGGGTTTTGATAGAAAATTATCTTCGACCACAATTGCTTGGACTGGAAAGAAAGCTTTTTCCAATTGCTCGACAACTTCCACCACCAAACCCATGTAACTTGTAATCGCATTTGTCCATGCTGCAGTTTAAGTCTGCTGCAACTTGTTTTATTAAAATTGTCTTTTCGCTTCCAGAATCTAAAAGAGTAGTGTACTTTTTATCGTTTATTAGTATATCCTTAATATAACAATCTGAATGCTTTTTATCACAAATCATGTTAACGTGATAGTCTTAGCGGTTGAACCTTGGTTGGTGTCCTTACTGATATTCCAATGTCTCTTCCTAGTTTGATTGCAATTTTCGCGTAATGTCCTGGTTGTTGGCAGTTGTAACAGGAGATATGATTCTTTGAAATCGGTTGACGAGTAGCTTGCCTTTTATAAAGGTCATCGGTTATAGACCGCGAAAATGTAGCAACTCTGGGTCGTGAATTGAAACGAATTCCTTGGTACCATTTGGTTTTATCAATCAGTTCAGCGATGTTGTTGAAGTTTCCCGCAGCGAAAGTAGCATCATTCAAACCAGTGCATCATTCAAACCAGTGACAATATATTGAATGATCGTTTTGTCGGAAAGTTCTATTCTATTCCCCAAAAGATTCATTTCGAAACAGCTGTTAATGTACCTCGACGTCACTATAGTGTTACGGGAAGTTTGATTTGAGCCCTAAGGCTAACTGACTCCACAATGTCAAAACTTCCTGATATGAATCCCACTAGTGTCGTGCTGGTCCATGCATTCGAGATGAGGCCGCTAGAAGTAATGCCATATCATCCCAGCCATATATGTTTCTTAGGCTCTCTACGCGGATTACTCAACATTCAGCCGACATTGATGTAATTTCGCCTGGTGAAAGGACAGGCAAAGCATCGGCGATCTCTCTCATGGTACAATTTAGTTTTGGTCTGTTTTGTGTAGTACCTTGTGACAAAGTGATCGGAGCTAAATTCTTTAATTTCTCGGCTACTTCGCGCTCTTTTACAAAAATAGCCTTTTCTTTCTCAAGGAGGTCTCTTTCGCGCTTTATCAAGGACCACTAATTTGCCCTTAGTTATTCTTCAGTTAATGAAGATGAGTCTGAAATTGAAGTTACAATTTGACCGGTCTCAACGATTTCACTTTGATCGTGATGTTCGGAATGGTCAACAGATTGGTCAGCGTTAACTTGTCTGTCGTGATCGCTTATTCTTTTAATAAGCGTTCTTTTGGATCCGCTTATTGGAAGATTCCTTTTCCTCAACTCTTCCTGCAACTGCTTAACATTCTTGTTGTCCATGTCGCTATCAAAAGAAATATTTAATGAATTTACTATGGCAAATAAAATGATTGATTAGTTCTGTTCAGAGAGAGCATTACCCTTTCATAGACTGAAAATGCAAGCGCAAACTGTTCTACTCATTCCAGGAAAATACATAACGGTTAATACCGCGTCCCCTCTAACGCTTCGAATTTAACCTCTACCACAGGTTTGCAGACCAAACGCATAAAACAACTCATTTTCAATGCCAGATTCGAACACAGAATCATTAATTTCTTAAAACTTTCTGAATTTCAAGAATATGTATGCTCCGAACACTCACGCAAAACTACCAGTTCTTATGAAAATATACCACTTACATACTTTGTATCAAAATAATTTTTTAATTTAATATTCTCACTCTTTTTCTTTATTATAGAACAGATCCCATCCCACTTCTGATCTGTAAAGTTAGAAATAATAAATCCACTGGTTTGATTTAATTTTCGAAAAACCTTTTTATTATTTTATATTCCTTATAACTCGACCGTCTTGCTTGAGCGTCACAATCAGAGTCTCCTTCTTTGACTTTATCCTTCTACCTATTTCTCTCTCTTATTCATCTGAGTTGCCAACAGTGCGTTTTGCGTTACATACATATGTATGTGTATTACAAGAAAGTTTATTTCATCGAGTAAATATAATAAAAAAGTATATGGTGTATCTTGTACATATTTATGTCGTGCAACGGATTAATTCTTAGTTGCATACGTATTTTGCTGTCGATGTTAATTGTCCTGTTGTGTTGGTGTTGTCATCTGCGTTGACTTGTACTCCTAGTTAGATGGTGCCGGGGCTTCTCTTCGGTTCCGCCTTCTAAATATTTGTTGCAGCGCCCTGAAGTGTCCTTGAAAATCGGCTGAAGCTTCGTCATCGATCCACGATCTGGAAGTGTCCTCAGCTTCGGGTACGTAGGCTTGTTGCAGTGGTGCTTCTGGTCCCTTTTGAACGTTTACTTCTTCGGGCAGCATGTGCATTTCTGCCAGTGGAATCACTGTTTCAGTTTCACCTTATTCACGAACACGGTTTCCTTTAATATATTTCGCTATTCTTTTCGAAAGTTTGTCGTTTTGTCACTACACGTGGGATTCGTTTCACGGATAGTTGGTTTTCAGATATTCGTTGTGAAATTTTAACCACCATCCTACCGACTGCCCCAGTTAGAGATTGAAACTCAAAGTTTATTTTACTTTGCTTTTTACTATACGGAGGCCCAATGACACAACATGAAGAGTTCCGCATTGGTTTATATAGAGACCGATTCACTGTGTGTTGCGACAGTGTTATGATGTGTAGCATTTTTGTGCTTAGGTGTTATATTGTGTGTTCTGAGGCCTCATATATTGTATGTTCTGTGGCCTCAATAGCGTTCATCGGTTGTTTATTTACAATGTCAGCTTTTAGGCGGGCGTTGTAACAATTCTGTCACAGTGGTCATGTCTGTTTATGTTTGCTAAAATGTCAGCTTTTGGGCGATCATTGCACTAATTTTATGTATGTCGCAATAGTCGCAGGAATGAGCCATCTAAATTATATTATGTTAGACTTTGATATAACTTATAGACTCGATTTGAAAGCAACAGCTATCTCGTCATATCCCAGATGCGGCTCGTATCTGTATCGCCTGAACATACGGTAAACTGCTTGAATACTTTCGTGTATCTCAGTGACCATTGCGGACTCAGTGCGTAAATCAAGATCCCCAACGATATTGCGAAATAAGGAGAGTTTGTTCAAAAGTACCTCTACAATTACAGTAGGGCTCGATGCGCACTTTCTTCGAACGCGCTCCACATACCGTCCAATAGAAACTTGTTAAACTAAGAGATTCACATGTAACTAATTCAATTGGACGAGACAATCAAACGAACGATGGACAGTACGATACCACGGTATATAACCAAAACAAAACTTGCAAAGCAATGCGGCAATCGACCAACAACAAAAAAGTAGACTCCTGTCAAGATTAAAAACCTTGTACAGGAGGTTTACTGACAAACGTAGTAACACTGAAATCGCTCATCAAAAATATGCAAACTCTAATTGTCCAGAATTACAGACTTTCTGTTAATTCGTACTTAAACGATAAGATTCGGGCTTTAGGATCCATCAACCCGAGTGTGTTCCCGCAAATTAATGAATTCTTTCGAAGTAAAAATAGCGATCTTCCGTGTCTTAAGCTTCCCAGAACGACGAACAACGAATGCATGCTAACTACAGCACGTATCAATCCGCATAATGCCGTATTCGATGATAACCTCTTTCTGGTCAAAGATCCGAAAGAAAAAATGAAGGTATTAGGCGCGGTCTTTCAGGAAGTGGTAAGGTGAACGAGAGTGTTTGCCCGAATCATGACTTGGATAACCGCGTAATGACTGGCAACTCTCAACTTCGAGAAGACATGCAACAATGGCGTTCTGAGAACACTGGCTTTGTCGTGTTCACTGATGATAACATGGTAGACAATGCCATCGCCTTCGAAGGGGTTTCAAATCACTAAAGAAGAAGAAGTCAGTGGGAGTCGATGGGATCTCGAACATTGTGCTAAGACACCTCCCCCTAGAAATGGTTAATATGTACACAATCCTGTTTGACAATGCTCTGAATAACGCACATTATCCGGAGCATCGGAAAACTGCGATTGTGCAATCCATATCCAAGAGATGAAAAGATTCTTTGAATCCATGCAACCTCCGGTCAATGAGTCTACTTCCGAACATCAGCAAGGTATTCTAGAAGGTGATCAATAGCACTCTGCTCAACTGGACTAAGGACAAAGATATAATTCCGGATAAAAAATTTCAAAGCGGGCATGACACTATTCATACTGCGTCGAAACTGGTGTCGGATATCCAATGCACCTAAAACCAGAAACAATGTACGGGTGCGTGCTTGATTGACCTGGAGAAGGCCTTTGTCACCGTATGGTTAGAAGGTATTTTCTACAAGCTCGATTGGTTAGGTATTAGAAACCAATGCTGTACCTACTGGGTAACATGCTTACCGGTAGACGGTTCGTTGTCAAGAATGGCAACGTGACCTCCACAGGTATTTTCAGGATAAAAATGGTCTCCAACAGGGCGCCATTAATTCGCCGATCCTGTTCAACATTTACTTCAGCGATCTGAAAAGCTCTCTTTCTCATGCAATTACGTATGCCGATGACTTGATAGTCTACAGATCAGGCAAAAAGATCGAGGAAATCGGTTCATTCGTGAGAAGTTGCGATGACTGGAAGTTGAGTATCAACTTCCGGAAGACGGAAACCATTCTGTTGAGAACGCCGTTGTGCGCCTCGGCGGACACGAAGAAGAATTGGCAAAAGTTCTTAGTTGTTGGAAGACACGCGAAACCACTGGCGCAAAGGACTGTAGTGAGATACCTGGGGATCTGACTAGATCAATATCTATATTTTAACAAACATGAAGATGTTGCTCGGGCCAGAGCACGAGGCGCTTTTGCCCTTACAAAGAGATTTTTTTACAATAGCCAACTCGATGCGACGGTAAAGGTTATCTGCTACATGACCCTCTTCCGGCCGATACTCACCTATGGGTGTCCCGTGTGGTTCAACGTGAGTGCAAGTTTAATGGAAAAGATTCGGTTGTTTGAGAGGGCTTGTCTTAGGGCTTGCTTTCGCCTTTATAGAACTCCAGATTCCCAGTACATAAAAATCAATTCCAATGAGGTCTTATACAACAGGCAAACCTGATAAGAGTGGACAATTCCCTGGTGAAGCTGAACCGAGGTCATACTGCTGGAAAGATGAAGTCGGTCAATAACCTGATCTCGGGGACTTACTACCCCAATCCAGAATACAACGAAAGGCTACGCTACAACGGCTTCGTCACCCCAAAAGTATTTCTCCATCTAGATAAGCACAGTCTGATACATACAAGACGTAAGCGGTGCCGCTCATCTACCACATCGCCAGATCAACTGTGGATGGGCGACTCTACCACCACGGCTTCGTGGCACAACGAGCTCAGGAGGGCCTCCTCCATTTCAGTACGGCGGTATCGAGGCGGGACATTCGGGAAGTTGCTGCTAGGCAGCACCAAAAGTTCTGGTGGCTGGGAAGCGAGGGAACTCCCTCGTCGAATCCTTTAGAACCCGGTTAGAAAAGTTATCTATAGTATGCCGCAAGCAAAGAAAAGTTATGGAGTGAAAATTTGTTTATTTTAAACCAACCTCCGGTACCGGTTTATTTTCATCAGTTTCTTTACTCTGCAGATGGTTACGTCTATTGAATCTCTGGTTTGGTTTGTATTACCTATCTTAGTTTTGATCATCATGAATCAAATGTATTCTTCGGCTTCTCCAATTAAATAAAAAAATACAATAACGTGTATTCGGTGTCTGAGAATGTGGGTGAATGTGCGTGTCGGTATGTGGTAAACCTAACCATAAAATAGTTAATTGTTTTTGTGAACAATTAAATACCAGTAATAAATCTATCTGCTATAAATACATTCAGATGCACACCGTACAACGTTCCAGTTTATTGAAGTTTAGAACCACATAATTGTTTTTCGGCTTAAAAGACGTTCTTCGGTTTCCTAGAAGTTTATCGATTTAATAACTTCCTGAATTTTTTTTAAATCTTAAAAGGATATACATACACGTTATATATATATATATATATATATATATAGAGTTAAACCATGTTGAGAAACGCTTAAATTTATTTGTGTTAAAAATATTAATTTGATTTTCGTAAAATGTATTTTGATGAGTTACTTTGCCAAACATTCTATTGGTACCCTACGACCAAGTTTATTATGTCAGTTCTTGCACTTACCATGTACCATACATACATACATGCATAATTATGCTTGCACTGGCATTGGCACCAGCAATAATGCAGCAGGTGTGTGTGAATGTATATGATTCCTGATTGGCACTTGCTATTGATTTGAGATGATCTTGGAGAACAATTGCAAGGGCCAATGCAGATTATTGGTGACGTGTGCAACACTGGCGTGGGCAAGTGGCTCATTTTATTTTGCAATAGAGAAAAACTCTCTTCTTGCAGCAACCACCAAATCAGCCGTGTCGTGTCATAGGGAAACCTTTTGCTTGGCTTGATAGATTGTCTATAGTTTATGTTTGAAATTAATTATAAACTTATAACGTGTTGAACAATTTGAATCTTTAATTTAAAGTTTTGTTTACTGCAATTCTTAATCAATTTTGGTATTTCTATGCCTTGGATATTTTGAATCGGCTTTCGTTTTTTGTCTGGTTGGTGGTTTGATAAATTCCTACACAGATAAGTATAAAACGTGCAGAAATCTGAATTTTGTGTGGTACTCCTCAGTGCTGTTTATGGATGTTTTAATTTTGAGGAGCTCGATTTGCTGCTGCTGTTGTTGATCTGTGTCCTGATTGTTCTTTTGGAATCCTTTGGTTGAAAACGTGTAAATTGTGAACTGTGCGAATTGTTCAAAATTGTGAATTGTGCAAATTGAGAATCGTGCGAATTTTTGTGATTGTGCTTGAATTTTGATAACCTCGTGTTCGTATCAGTATGGAATCGGCTTCATTTTCATTATAGAGACAAAAACGCGGTCATTACAAAGGGGCAATCACCAGAGCATTTACTTACGTTCAGGATATTCCCGAAAACGTGAGCATTTTAGAATTGAATGTGCGGTAAGAAAGGTTAGAAAATGCGTTTACAGCTATTTGTGATTCTCAATCCGCTCTTTATGAATTTCATGCTGTAGAGGGATACGTTGATCCCGAACCTGAGTTTGAAATTCTTGAATCCAAACACATAACGGAAAAATGTGCTTTCTTAAGTCGTATCAAAGCAAGCGGACCGGCTGAAAATGAAATTAAAGACACTTCGCTTAAAGAATTAGTTGCGTCTCAGACTGAACTTTTAAATAAGTTAGGGAAAACAGCTATCCACAATTAGGAAAAGGATGAATCTAATATAAAGAAGAATGTGCATGGGACATTACACCATTTTCTGGGGACTATCGTGAATGGCCCGGTTTTCGTGATGTGTTTTTGCAAGCAGTGGACTGCAATACCAAACTTTCCGGTGTTCAAAAGTTTAGGTACTTAAAATCGGTCTTACGCGACGATGCATACAATCTTTTAAATTAGTGTTTCAGACTCAAACTATCAGCTCGCTTGGGACCAACTAGAAAATCGATACGATAGGCCTTTGTACATTATAAATGCAATTATTGAACAGTACTTAAAATTGCCAAGCGTGGGTACGGTAAATGGTGCTGATTTACGTAAATTTGTGGATAAGGCGGATGATGTTATTCGTGGATTAGAAGCTATTAAGGCAGAAGGTAGGGATCCGTGGCTTGTTTATTTGCTTTTAAATAAAAGAGACTCCGAGACAAGAAAAGCTTGGGCTCTCGAGAACAACATGTCGCAGGATTCTACCATCAAGGAACTCCTTGAATTCCTAGAAACGCGGTCTAGTGCCTTATTCTAGTTCAACCAATCCGCCTAATGTAGCTAATCCTTCTCATGCCTCGGTGTTGAGCAACCACATGCAAAATAAAAACTCGAGTTCGTCGGTAATACTACCAGCTGCTGTTGTCAAAGTAGTTGATGCTCTTGGAAGCACTCATCTCGTACGCGTTTTGCTCGATAGTGGCTCTCAGGTTTCTTTTGTGACGGATAGTTTGGTGAAAAAGCTTGGCATTTCGCGTTCTCATGCTCGTTTGCCCATATCAGGGATTTCATCGGTGGAAGCTGGTGTGACTCAAGGTGCAGTAGATTTATGCGTGAAATCACAATCACACTCTTCAGATTCTTTGCAAATTCCGGCTTATATTCTTAACAAAATAACTTCTCAAGCCCCAGCGATTTCGTTTGATGATAGCAATTTCACTTTCTTCGAGGAACTTGTGTTAGCCGACGTATTCTGCTCATTGGTCATCGGTCCGATCCTGAAGGAAAGGTTGTTGCACATGAGACATTATTTGGACGGGTTGTTACGGGTTGCTTGCCAGGCGGTTCGGTTGTTTCGTTGCTCGCAGGTGTTGACATTGATGTGATTTTGAAGTCCTTTTGGGAAATTGAAGAGCCGCATAGTTCTACATTGAGTGTAGGTAACGATGAGGTAGATGAGAACTTTTCGAAAACCCTTACTCCTACATCGGACGGTAAATAGATGGCAGAGCTTCCGTTTCGCCAAGACTGTGTTGTATTTGGTAATATCATATCTGGAGCGTTGTCGAGACTTTTCGCCATGGAGCGTCGGTTTTTACGTTATGTCGGTCTTAAAATACAATACGCCAAATTTATACAAACCTATTTGGATCTAGGGTGGGTCGCCGTGGCGTAGTGGGTTAGTGTGTCGACTCCTACGCAGAGGGTGCCAGGTTCGATACCCGAATTTACCACCTTTCATATTTCACGGCTCTACCTCTTTCGAGTCACTGACAATGCTCAAAGAGTATATCCTGTCTAGAAAAAGCTTCTCAACTACGCCGTTCGGAGTCGGCATTAAACTGTAGGTCCCTTCCACGCGTGAGAGAACAATAGTACACACAACACGAGTGGTTGCTGAGAAGCTAGACCCTGGCCCTCTACGAGCTGTAGCGTCACCCATATTATATTATTATTATTTGGATCTAGGACACATGGAACGTATTCCAGATAATGAGCTAGAACCAACGTCCTGAAGTGTTTTCTATTTGCCTCATCATGCCGTTATAACAAATATAATTCGTGTTGTTTTTGATGGTTCTCATAAGGATACCAGAAATCGTAGCCTCAATGAAATTCTTCATGTTGGAACTCCTCTTCAACGTAACTTGATCAACATGTGTATTCGATTTCGCTTTCGTAGATTCGTTTCTTGTCCTGATATCGTGAAAATGTTTTGTCAGATTTGGGTGCATCCGAAACATCGCAATTTTCAGCTGATTGTTTGGAGAGATTCGCCTGACAAACCAGTTTCGCATTTTCGCCTGTCCACGGTGACATATGGTACTTTTCCAGCTCCATACTTGTCTATGAGCTTCGTCAAATAGCCTTTGATTACCAACAGCAGTTTCCTTTAGCATCGCATGCCATTTTACATGATATGTATGTCGACGATCCTGCGACAGGACCTGATTCGTTGTCGGAGAGTCGACGAGATGTTGTCTTGTGGAGGTCTAGAGCTCAGCAATCCAACAGGAGCTGATTCGTTGTCGGAGAGCTGAAAAAACAGGTAGTCGAGATGTTGTCTTGTGGAAGTCTAGAGCTCAGCAAGTGCAATTCTAATTGTTGGGACGTATTGCGTGAGATCAACTGTAAGGAAAACTGTTTCTCTTGATTTGGATAGTTCGTCGCAGTGCACTAAAGTTCTTCGTTTGGTTTGGAATCCGTATCATGATAAATTTACGTATAAAATCAATTTGCCAGAACAATTTTTGCCTTCAAAACGACAACTTCTTTCTGAGGTTGCAAGGATTTTCAATCCCTTGGGATTTTTGGCTCCTTCCACTATTTTGTTGAAAATACTGTTTCAGGAGCTGTGGATCGCCAAGACGAAAATAGATCGGGATGACCTTTTGCCTTGAAAATGGTTGATGTATCTATTTTGAGAACTTTAGGATTTCTCGAAGGTTTACCCAAAATTCTAAAAGCTTTGAATTGATAGGTTTCTCGGATGCGTCATAAAAGGCTTATTCTACGGTCGTCTTTTGTCGAAGTTGTTCAGGAGATGTTTGTCAAACTCAGTTGGTTGCAGCCAAATCTCGTGTAGATCCTGTAAATAGCTGTAATTCCTCGTTTGGAACTTTGTGGAGCTCCTCTTTTGTGTAGGTTAATAGAGCTCATTCGTTCGTCGTTGGATATAAAACCAGTTCGGGTCTATGCGTTTTGTGACTCCCAAATTGTTTTATCTTGGCTCTCCTCTCCTCCTCGAAAGTGGAATACGTTCGTAGCTAATCGTATTTCCGAAATCTTGTCGTCACTACCTCGTTCTTCTTGGAATTATGTCTGTTGTTCTGACAACCCTGCTGATTGGACTTTTCGGGGTCTTGAACCTAAGGATTTAATGGAACACAGGATGTGGGGTAATGGTCCAGAATGGCTGTCTCAGGACATTGATAAGTGGCCAAATAATCCAAAATTAGACATTGAGCATTTTCTTGAAAATCTGTCGGTAAAAATATCTAGTTGGAGGAAACTTGTAAGAATATTTGGCTATAGTCGTCGCTTCATATGTTCATGTCGTTTGGCTTATGCCTATGAGGTATGGACATCTTTCGCTTTCAGAGCTACGACATGCTAAATTAGCTTGTCTCAAGTGTTCCCGACATGATTTCGTTGGTGAAATAAATGCTCTCAAAGCTGTTCGGTGTGTTCCAAGGATGTCAAAATTAAGTTATCTTTCGCCTTTTATTGATAACGTTGGGCTTTTGCGCGTCGGTGGTAGAATTTCGAACGTCAAAACTGTACCCTTCAATATAAGACATCATGTTATTCTACCCAAAAATCACCCAGCAATCACTCAGCTGATTCTTTTGGATGCTCACAGGAACTTTTTACATATTGGTGTTTTTGGCCTCTTTAGTTTGATTCGTCAGGAGTATTGGATCCTCGGATGCAGAAATCTAATTAGAAAACTGGTTCATGACTGCTTAACATGTTTTCGTCATCGGAAAACTACTCCTACTCAGCTGATGGGGAATTTGCCATCGTCTCGGGGGGCCCCATTTACTTTTTGGCCCCATAACTCTCCGTGCATGTAGAGGAAGGAAACCAAAGCTGTCCAAGAGCTACATTGCATTATTTGTTTGCATGATGACCAAGGCGCTTCACCTCGAATTAGTCTCGGATCTGACTACGGACGCATTTTTGGCAGCCCTGAGAAGATTTATCGCCAGGCGTGGTAAATGCAGCCGCATGTACTCCGACAACGGCACCAATTTTCGAGGTGCAGCTCGGGTTCTTTCCGATATGTACAAGCTGGTTCAATCTCAGACTCATAACAATAAAGTAGCTGAAATGCTGGCGGCAGAAAATATTGATTGGCAGTTTATTCCTCCGCATAGCTTTGAGAAGCGGGGGTTAAATTGGTAAAACAACATCTTCGTCGCGTCGTTGGTGACAGTGTTCTCACGTATGAAGAAATGTCTACCTTGTTGGCCCAAATCGATGCCGAAGTAAATTCTAGGCCTCTTTGTTCTTCTCCCGATTCTAACCTAGATCCACTAACGCCTTCCCATTTTCTCATATGTAGACCGTACACGGCGGTTCCAGAACCGAGCTATTTGGAAACATCCATTAATCGATTGGGAAGATGGGAATAATTGCTGAATATGATGCAAGGGTTCTGGCGTAGGTGGCAAGCCGACTATCTCACATCGTTGCAGCAGCGTCCGAAGTGGAGAGAAGCTACCAGGGATTTCAAGATGTGCGACATAGTCTTGCTCAAGGAACCTGACTTCCCACCATTACAATGGTCCCTAGGATGAATATCATCCATCCATCCAGGAGAAGATGGACATATACGAGTGGTCACTTTGCGCACAAAACGTCGCACTTTCACGCGTCCCATCACTAGGGTTGCCCTTTTGCCATGTCCTGAAATTCCTTTAGCGGGGGCGGTATGTTGAGAAACTCTTAAATTTATTTGTCTAAATTGTGTTAAATTATTAATTTGATTTTCGTAAAATGTATTTTGATGAGTTACTTTGCCAAACATTCTATTGGTACCCTATGACCATGTTTATTATGTCAGTTCCTGCACTTGCGATGTACCATACATACATACATGCATACTTATGCTTGCACTGGCATTGGCACCAGCAATAATGCAGCAGGTGTGTGTGAATGTATATGATTCCTGATTGGCACTTGCTATTGATTTGAGATGATCTTGGAGAACAATTGCAAGGGCCAATGCAGATTATTGGTGACGTGTGCAACACTGGCGTGGGCAAGTGGCTCATCTTAATTTGCAATTGATTGTCTATAGCTTGATAGATTGTCTATATTTATGTTTGAAATTAAATAAAGTTTATAACGTGTTGAACAATTTGAATCTTTAATTTAAAGTTTTGTTTACGGCAATTCTTAATCAGACCTTAGGCTTTAGATTTGAGTTTCTTATTTCATTGGTGAGGATAGTGGTTCCACATGGCAGGTGTCGTTCCTTTTGGATGCCGTACAACATAGAAGGGTGGGAAAGACCCGCTAGGAGGGCAAAACACCTGTTCTTCCCTGGTATTGTCAGATACTCCAGTTCTTTCATTTTCAGTTATTTGTGTAGCGGCCTTAACGTGTTAACTGTCGATTTACCATACTGTATAACGCATGCAATATTTTTGTGTAGTGCTTAGTTCGTAGACTCTGGTGCAAGAACCTTCCCCCTATCCGGCGAGCTTAAGCTGAGACCAGCAAGTCATGCACCCGCGCTAGAGACAAGAAGATTCCTTCCCCTCCCTTCCTTCACATACCATTACAGTTTGTGGCAGTTTCTTTCTTTGGATTTGTCGGTACGTGTCGGGTCCTAGCTGTATATTGCGGAGTTCTCCAGTTGTTTGTTGTTGCGCGTTGCGCTTGTACCGCATTCCTAAACATGATGTTCGTGCAGTTCAACTCACAGAGAACAGCTTGGTAGTCGCTAACTCGTGTGTTCAGCTCTCAGTGGTATATTCGCTTTAGTGTTTTCCTCAGCCTTGTACAGGTAAGTATTTCTGTCCCTGCTTGAGTTCTCGAGTCCTTCAATCGCTGTATCAATCTTCATATTAGTGAGGTTCTCTAGTAGTCTGTTAACCGGGCTTGAAGTAGCCAGAAAGAAGTCCAGTATCGATGGAGTCCTTGGGTAGGTGGGCTTGGACTCACGACCGGGGAGTAACTGTACGCATTTTCCTCCAGCCATTTGACGATGGCTTCCCCTGTCAATCTGACTCTGTGTCTTGCAATGAAGGCACCACCTATGAGTCCATAAGTATGTCTTGATAAGAGTATTTAGCACAGCAAGATCATGATGAATCGCGATCTTGGTGCGATCATTAAAGGCGAAGTATTGTCTTCAGGCGGGTTTCGCTAACTAAGACGATGGCGGGTTGGTTAGCTTTTAGGAACAGACTAAATGCTGTTTGTCTAACTGGACTGCATAATAAGTTGGCATTGTACCTGATTATGCACAGCCGTCTTACACTTTGCATATTTGGAAGACTTTTCAGTCTTGCTCTGATTTCTATACCCGGATGGTATAGCACTGCGACCTTTTACCTATTAATGTGGTAAGGATGGCATCAAACACTCGTTGGACTTCATTGTTAAGGTTGATATTGCTCCCTGTGTGCTATTGTTATTTCCCCATATTTGCCTTGGGGACTTTAGTTTGGACGATCCGTTGCTGCGGTATAGCTGGGGTCTTGACCACTGGTGGTTTGGGAGTTGTATTGATTTTCGCTATTGTTGCGAAACTCACCGTTAGTCTAGTTAATGTGCATGCTGATTTGGCTGCAAACTCTAGTTGTGCTTTTTTTGCCGCTACGGCCTTGGCTTATTTTTTTTCTTTATAAAGGGGACATCCTTTGTAGCTAGCTGGATGTCCGTGCTTTTTGCAATTAGCACAGAATACCTCTAACTCTGTGTTGTCTTTTCTCGGGCATTCTCCAGGTTGATGCTTTACGTAGCACTTCACACACATACGCATTCCACAGTTGGATGCAATGTGCCGAAATTGCTGGCAGTTCCTGCATTGTTAAATGTGCTTTGTTTTCAGGTGCTCCTAGAAGACTTTCTGGTCTAGCAGCAATATCTTCCTCGACACTTCTTTATATGGCATTGATTTTTCCACTTCAACCACATGGCTGTTCAGCTTGGCATCCTTAGGTTTCAAGGATTTGAACGCAGATACCTTGATCCTCGTTCTTTAGTTCCTCTAGGATTTCTTCATCCGTGTGGGAAGAGTTTTCACCCTTAATTACCATCAATTTCCCTTTGCTTACGGAAAATCTTTATATTTTAGAATCCTTCTGTGCTCTGTGTGTTGATGATCGTTTGCCCCTTGCTGAGATTTTTAATCGCCACTTTAATGTCGGTTACTTGTGATTAACCCGTGATCTCGGCTACATTTGCCGAAACATTTTATCGGCGGCATTGCTGGTTCTCTTGTTGCAAGGGTGTCGGCCTTAGGGTTCGAGGTTGAGGTTGAGGTTGACTGACTTGATTCTCAAAAAAAATGTATAATGTATTTAAAAAAAATTGTGTTTTTTCCCGTTCATGTCCTTCCGAATAACTTTTGTTGTAATCAGGAAGCCATGAAACGAATCGCTGCGTCTCGACAATCTGTAGAAATATAATACTCATTATAAGATATATATTTTGAATAGAATTATTAATGTAGTACGTACATTTATTTTGATTAGCCAAGTTAATGGCATTCTTAGCTTGTCTTCCGAAACTTGCAGAACCATACAATTTATTAAAATCCATATCAATCTAGGAAGAGAAAGGAGTTGAATTAATTTGATTGAACCGCAATTGACTGCATTTTTTTCACCAGTGGTCAAATTGATTATGTAATCTTCCTTCTTCTGTAACTTTCTGTAAAAAATTATTCTATACGAAAATAACAGATACATGGTTTCTAGTAAGACACTGCCGCAGTGTTATGAACGCCGTTGCGCTGATGCAACAATGAAGGCAAGAAACTCATTGAGCAGACTCAGAAGATACATAAGTAGAACTAAGTATTTCATAAGACTAAGACTATTTTCTAACGATTTCTGCAGAAGTTGCCGAGACGAGGAAAAAGAGGAAACTGTACAACACCTTCTCTGCAACTGCCCTGCACTTGTCTCAGCTAGGAAAGTAACTCTAGGCTCCTACTACTTCTAAGTGAACTGAGAGATACATCAATCAGATCGCTATAAGACTTCATCGACAGATGTTGCTGGCTGTTGTAATAACCATGCCGGCCCATCCCCCTTTCTTTTCAGACAAACCCACGTGGCAGTACAATGGGCCTACTTTGGCCTATGTGCATCTAAGCCACTTACTACTTACCTATCTACCTATGTCATAAGACAATGTGTAGCATAGGTTAAGAATACTTACAGAGCATAAAGTTTAGTCTTAAGACCACCACCACCATCAACAAACGTGTTTGCTTTGAAAATACGTAACTCGCGCTTAAAAGCAATGAATAATTTCGTTGGCACAACCAACCCTATCATTGACGAAACGAACACTTTTGTTGTCTCAGCGTTCGATTTCGTTGACACAACGATCAGTAGAATATATTTGTAATCCTTTGATATCTCTTAATTTCAATAAAGTTGGATTAAAATATGTACCTTCTTGCGACTAAAAGCACCAATTTGAGTTTATTGTTGAATGGAAATCAGCTTTTGTACCTTCAGTGTGAGATTTCAAACTTTAGGGAACCACTGAACTATCGTCATTCAATTACACGTAGTCTTCACTGGACATCAACCGGGCATGAACATGATGTGAAAGAATGTGAAAAAAGTTGAAAAATCTCGATTTTTGATACCAAATAAGGTACGGTCGTACGAAAAAGTGGCACGATTACGATTTCCGTGGTCTTACGTTCTCGATGATATAAGAACAAAATTTAAAGCACCAAAATGATCATTTTTCTCTAATTTAGGAGATATTGAGGTTTAAGATATATTTTTTCCTATGGGATTTCTCCATAGAAAATAATTTTCTAGCATGTGAGACAGAATTTTGTTTGCATTGTTATGGGTATGATGATATTTGCGATAGTATTATGTTGCATACCATTAGGGGATTCGGTATGAAATCCATGCATAAATCTGAATGATAACTTACGCATAATCTTAGGACTTATTAGTAATTCTCGTTTTTGACTAGTTTAGAAGATACCGATATTAATTCTTTCCTATGTAAATTTCGGTTCAAGGAACTAAGTCCACTTTGATAAACCAATTTGCTGCCCTATATAAGGTAAGTGGCTCGTTTCGCTCGCGATCAGGATGTTAATGCCCGATTCACAATGCAGCGTTGGTGCTTCGACTACGTGCTGGTTACGGTAACTGCTTTGGAGGATAAATATGTCACAAGTATTTTTTTTTCCATTTGAGATTGACATTTCTCAAGTGTGTATTGTACATATTTCGGAATCAATTTGAAAAAAATGGATACAGAGAAGACCAAAAATAATGAAAAATCTTTATTATTTGAAGTGCGCATACCATTGCTGTAAAGCGTATTAAATGCTAGAAGAACTTGAGGGTGTATCAGAAGAACGTTGGTGGGTGCGAGAACTCAATCTTTCCAAAGATGAAAAAGAGTTTTATGCAACAAATCTCAAACAAATGACGGTGAAGGACCTGGATCATTTCTTCAAAATTACAAGAATGGCAGGAAAAACCCTTAAACAACTTGAATTATTAACCTCATTTGGAAAAGCATTCATCGAGGAAACCAATAAAACCCAGCGTTAGACTGTTTTTGGTTCTTTTGTATGTACTCTATCGGATTCTTTGTTCATACTATGTTGTAAAAAGTGTTACTAATAGGTATTCATCACAAGTTCTTGCATGGATTTTTCGAATGGGTCGTTCAACAGTTTCCGGAATCATTTATGAAATTTGTGACTGTTTTGATGCCGTTTTACATATCGCCACCCAAAGAAAGTGATTGGATTAGCATTGCGACCGATTTTGAAGCACTTTGGAATCTACCAAACTGTGTTGAGGCAATTGACAGGAAATACATAAATATACGCCTGGAGCTGTATCGGAGTACTATAATTACAAAGGTCATCACTTCATTGCTCTGTTAGCTGTTTGTGATGCAAAATATGCTTTTACTGCAGTTTAAACTGGAGCTTAAGGGGGCCAGAGCGATGGTGGTGTTCTCTCAAACTCATCCTTTGGCAATAAATAAAAGTTGCCGAGACGAGGAAAAAGAGGAAACTGTAAAACACCTTCTCTGCAACTGCCCTGCACTTGTCTCAGCTAGGAAAGTAACTCTAGGCTCCTACTACTTCTAAGTGAACTGAGAGATACATCAATCAGATCGCTATAAGACTTCATCGACAGATGTGGCTGGCTGTTGTAATAACCATGCCGGCCCATCCCCCTTTCTTTTCAGACAAACCCACGTGGCAGTACAATGGGCCTACTTTGGCCTATGTGCATCTAAGCCACTTACTACTTACCTACCTACCTATGTCATAAGACAATGTGTAGCATAGGTTAAGAATACTTACAGAGCATAAAGTTTAGTCTTAAGACCACCACCACCATCAACAAACGTGTTTGCTTTGAAAATACGTAACTCGCGCTTAAAAGCAATGAATAATTTCGTTGGCTCAACCAACCCTATCATTGACGAAACGAACACTTTTGTTGTCTCAGCGTTCGATTTCGTTGACACAACGATCAGTTTGGCACAATGAAATGTTGATATAATATCCCGTTCTTAGATACAATGAAAAAAGTCATTGGCTCAACAAACACTTTCATTGACGCAACGTACGATTTCATTGGGTAATGTTTACAGACAATTTTAACTTAGATAAATCTACGATCATCTATTACATAAACTATAGAAGCAGAGTTGTTGAGAAGCTAGGCCCAGGTACACTTCGGACTGTCGCGCCACCCTTATTATTATTATAGAAGCAGAGTATATGGCACTTGCTCATGCTACTCAAGAGGCTTTATGGCTAAGGATGATAGCAATCGAGTTGCAGATTTCAAGCAATAATAATACGGTAATATCGGATGTGACAGCCAAAGTTCTCTCGATTTATCAAGAAATCCACTTCACCATTCACGTACGAAGGACATTGACGCCCCTCGCTTTCTCCGAGACGCAGCAAAGAACAAATATATATAAGAAATCACACAGGTGCAATTCTTCAAAGTGGTATCAGACGAGATGGTTGCGGTCTTTTTTACAAAGACAGTCAATCATCAAAAGCACGAGTGGTCTAAAGCAACTATGGGAATTCAAGTCGACTAGAACCGCATCAACGGCAGAGAAGCACCCGATCAAGTGATAAGCCGAACGCTCCCGAGTGAGCGCCCTCTGTGTCTCATTCCGTCAACTGAACTGGATGATCTGAGATCGCAGCCACTTTCAGGCTGATCCTCGAAATGCTGAAATGGCGATGCGCATACGTTATCCTCCGCCATCCGGTCGGTATCTCCGCTGTCTCCGGACTCGGCGTCGGACTCGCTGCATAATACATACACCGACACGGCATCCGAATCTGCTGACACTTCAGGCAGGTCCTCAATCGTTCAGTCAGTCTTTTCCTTGAAGACGCTGAAGCTATAGTGTATCGTATCGCTGTGTAATGGATCACTGAATATATTTGTAATCCTTTGATATCTCTTAATTTCAATAAAGTTGGATTAAAATATGTACCTTCTTGCGACTAAAAGCACCAATTTGAGTTTATTGTTGAATGGAAATCAGCTTTTGTACCTTCAGTGTGAGATTTCAAACTTTAGGGAACCACTGAACTATCGTCATTCAATTACACGTAGTCTTCACTGGACATCAACCGGGCATGAACATGATGTGAAAGAATGTGAAAAAAGTTGAAAAATCTCGATTTTTGATACCAAATAAGGTACGGTCGTACGAAAAAGTGGCACGATTACGATTTCCGTGGTCTTACGTTCTCGATGATATAAGAACAAAATTTAAAGCACCAAAATGATCATTTTTCTCTAATTTAGGAGATATTGAGGTTTAAGATATATTTTTTCCTATGGGATTTCTCCATAGAAAATAATTTTCTAGCATGTGAGACAGAATTTTGTTTGCATTGTTATGGGTATGATGATATTTGCGATAGTATTATGTTGCATACCATTAGGGGATTCGGTATGAAATCCATGCATAAATCTGAATGATAACTTACGCATAATCTTAGGACTTATTAGTAATTCTCGTTTTTGACTAGTTTAGAAGATACCGATATTAATTCTTTCCTATGTAAATTTCGGTTCAAGGAACTAAGTCCACTTTGATAAACCAATTTGCTGCCCTATATAAGGTAAGTGGCTCGTTTCGCTCGCGATCAGGATGTTAATGCCCGATTCACAATGCAGCGTTGGTGCTTCGACTACGTGCTGGTTACGGTAACTGCTTTGGAGGATAAATATGTCACAAGTATTTTTTTTTCCATTTGAGATTGACATTTCTCAAGTGTGTATTGTACATATTTCGGAATCAATTTGAAAAAAATGGATACAGAGAAGACCAAAAATAATGAAAAATCTTTATTATTTGAAGTGCGCATACCATTGCTGTAAAGCGTATTAAATGCTAGAAGAACTTGAGGGTGTATCAGAAGAACGTTGGTGGGTGCGAGAACTCAATCTTTCCAAAGATGAAAAAGAGTTTTATGCAACTAATCTCAAACAAATGACGGTGAAGGACCTGGATAATTTCTTCAAAATTACAAGAATGGCAGGGAAAACCCTTAAACAACTTGAATTATTAACCTCATTTGGAAAAGCATTCATCGAGGAAACCAATAAAACCCAGCGTTAGACTGTTTTTGGTTCTTTTGTATGTACTCTATCGGATTCTTTGTTCATACTATGTTGTAAAAAGTGTTACTAATAGGTATTCATCACAAGTTCTTGCATGGATTTTTCGAATGGGTCGTTCAACAGTTTCCCGAATCATTTATGAAATTTGTGACTGTTTTGATGCCGTTTTACATGTCGCCACCCAAAGAGAGTGATTGGATTAGCATTGCGACAGATTTGGAATCCACCAAACTGTGTTGAGGCAATTGACAGGAAATACATAAATATACGCCTGGAGCTGTATCGGAGTACTATAATTACAAAGGTCATCACTCCATTGCTCTGTTAGCTGTTTGTGATGTAAAATATGCCTTTACTGCAGTTTAAATTGGAGCTTAAGGGGGCCAGAGCGATGGTGGTGTTCTCTCAAACTCATCTTTTGGCAATAAATAAATTAATGGCTGAAATCTCCCAAACTATTGCTGCAATCTCATTCCTTGGTTGGAGATGCAGCATTTTCACATGTAAGAATTAATTTATTAAATGTTATAGTGAATTAACTTGATGTGGTAGCACTTACAATCTATTACTTTTTGCTTATACTTTTAAATATTCTGTCAAATAAATCGTTATATATATAATTCATGAATAATTTCATGTCTACACCATGCTAGAGCAACAGTTTTCTGGTTGGGTATACTCCAGGACATCAACAACTTTATTGGAAAATGCAGCATATGCCAACTTATTACTTTGACGTTAGATACATTTCTCACGTCAAGGAAAGCAAATCCAAAGAAACGCCATGTCCAGTATGTAAAAGAGGTCAACATGCATGAAGGCTATCAACAGCTTACGGCAAAGGGATGATAGTCAGAAGTTAGAAGCAGTGCATAAGTTAAGATTGTGTGAAAATTGTCTGGCTTATAATCATTTCAAACGAAATTGTCCTATTACGGAGACATGCTACTGCAAGCAACACCACAATACGCTATTACACGACAATACAGCTCAACACAGGGTGGAAACCTATGCCGCAACCAATGAGCGCACCAAATGCAACAACACAACGCAGTAATGTTCGATCAACATATTATCAGATATTCCAACACGACTCGTTTGCATCTTAGTTCTGTTGATGCCAATGCTCCAGAGTTTCAACCACATACAAGCAGCCAAACTCCAACTAATGTCAACACTTTCCACGTCAACGCAGAGACGCAGGTTCTGCTAACCACGGCATTGGTTAGTGAACGGTATGCAGCAGGGGGGCTTGTTACACTCGCAGCATTGGTTGATCAGGGTTCAGGAGCATCGTTTGTAACGGATTCAGCGTTACACAGGCTGAATGTGAAGGCGAGGAGGGCCTTTGTTGAAGTAAATGGATTGATGAAGGTCAGCACAAGTTGTTGATCTACAGATCAAATCTATGACAGCCTTAGTGTTAAGTTCGATAGCAGTTCAAGAGGTTAACTTCAGCAAATGACAGACTGTTTCACTTTGCAACTAACAGATCTAACCTTTCTTCCAACGAAGGTAGATGTACTTCTGGTTAATGATGTCTACGCATACTTTCTGCTGGAAGGGGCACCGGAGTGCACAGACGGTTGGGGACCACAGCATAAGAACACAGCTGGGTTGGATACTGGTAGGCAATTTTGTGAACTATCTTAACCTAGACGCCTCTCTCTAGAAGGTTTTTGGAGAAAGAGGAAGAACCATATGAAGAACCTTTATGTTAAATGTCTGATGGACGTTACACTACCCACCACCTAAGCTTGTCCGCCCCAAACAAGATTCGGAGACAAACCCTTGTACGGTGCCAGGCGATATAAATGGACGACTTTCATGTTTGCTCTGCTGCTGGTATTCCAAAGTCAATCATCTGTTTACGATAAATAATCCGTTTTTATAATATTGTACAGGCCTTCCCCTTGTGTGACTATCCTTTCTTCTCTTATGGATTTTGAAGCAACACCAATTGTCCCTTCAAAGCCATAATTTGCTCTGATGTCATACCTCGGCTTCATTTTGGCTCTTGAGTTGTGTACGCTACCTCATCGTTCTATGAATCTGGCATTCATTGAGAGACGATGACTCCTCTTCGGTTGTCGATATACCAAACCTCAGGTCTGGTTTAAGCCGCAACTCCGATCCGAATACTGCTTTTGCTGGTGACGTGGATGTTGTGTCATGGATAGCTGAGCGGTAGGCCATAAGAAATGGTGGTATGTGTTCGTACCAGCCTCGCCGATTCTTGAGCGGTTGAATCTTTTCACCATACCATCTAACTGTAGGTGCAACGGTGTCTTTGTATTGTGTATGCCTAATGTCAGACACAGTTCATTCAAGACTCGAAATAACTTCCCTGGTATGAGTGCAGCTCCAAAGGAACTCCGAAATGGCATACCCAATTGTGGAGGAACGCATCATGGTTTTGCTCCCTGCGGATCTGCTCCGGCGATCACTTCTCCTATGTGTTCCTTTCCTTCGGCCCTTGGGCAAAGCTTACACTCTAGCTTACAAGGGCGTCGCACAGCACATCTGCATTGCCATGGTATTGTCCTCTGCGGTTTTTCAAGTTGAAATGGTAGCTCTGTAAACTTTCAATCCAACGGACAAATACTTATGGAAGTGTTTTACAGATTCCCCAACAGCCAGAAGCTCCCTTCTTGTGACGCAGTAGTTTTGCTCATTCTTTGACAGGATCGTACTAGAATAGGCAATAACCTTTTCCTCGCCATCAATTACTGGTATGAAACTCCAGTAATAGGTGCACAACCCCGAGAAGTTTCGTAACTCGTGCAGATTTATAGGCCTTGGCCGCTATCTTTTCCTCGTCGGTGTATACACTCTCCCGATGTCCAAAGTTTTTAACTTGCTTCTTTGTCTTCCAGTGTAATCCTCTGATTACATGTTCAAATTGTCGTTCGAATGTAGCTGGGGCATTGTACAGACGAAATGGCATTACAAAAGCTGTTTCCAGCACTAAAATGTAGAGAAACATTTAGCTCCCGACAACATGTGTAGGGTATCGTCTATTTTTGGCAGAGGGTAACTGTCTTTCTATGTTACCTCATTCAGCTTCCTGTAGTCCATACAGAAGGGTGAGTAAAGTTTTTACTTTCCTAAGTAAAACGACTGTATTCTCTATGTGTCAATTCGCCAATCTATTTTATTTCCATTCTCAACATTTCGAAGCTCTCAATTGAAAAATTAATATGCTTACTCCAAAGAGCAGCGGATACACATTCTTGTGCTTACTCGAGCAGCGAAATAAATATGCTGACTCGAAGAAGCAGCAGAATAAACAATGTGACTTGATTGGAAAACAATTAGTTCAAATTACCATGAAGATATTTTGAACCCACTTGGTTGTTTCGACTCTTCATTCAAGGTGGGAAGGTCAATGTTCGTAACTCGCGTGCTGCATCTTTACTAAAACCACTTTTCCATGGCTCAATGACGTTGTTCCGTTGTATATCCTCCACTAGGTCGGTAACCCGCTCTCTCTTGGAAAATGATACTCTCCTTGGTGCTTGTCGGATTTGACCTCATTTCTTAATTACGACGAAAATATAGAGCAACATATTCTCAGCAGGTCTTTCAACTTTTGCGCCTGCTGTGATGATAGATTTTTATTACATTCGACAGGGAATGTACCCAAGGTACTGCCCGACGATAACTCCACATCTCGTTCTGTCTGTTCACTCGCAGTAGGCTACTTATTGGCAATGTCCCATTTTTCGGCTTTTATTGATTCTTTTCGATTATTTTTCCAAGTTGAGGACTCTTTCCAGTAGCTTCTTATATTTGGCTTGAATGAGGACTCTTTCGATGACTACGTCTAATATTTGCATTTAAGCAGGATATCAACAAAGCGTCATCCCGATATACGCGATATTTGGATAAAAGTGGTCAATTCACCAGCGACATTCGACAAGTACCAGCCAAGCCAAATAAGGTGGCGGATTTTTTGTCACGAGTCAACTAGATAAAGGCAGAATCTAAAAACATCTAATACGACCACATAGTTGACGAACAAACCCAATTCGAAAACATCACTACAACTAGCCCACTTCCAGGTACCTAACTCGAATAAACTTATTTATTGCGATACTTCAAATGGAGTAATTCGACCATACGTTCCGAAAAGCTGCAGAAGGCTGTTGATGTCGAATTTTCACAGTCTGTCACATCCTGGCTTACTATCGACAACTAAATAGACAGGTATGACTGGCCTGGTATGGGAAGGAATGTGCAACGTATGTCAAACAATGCAAAACAGTCCGCAGGCGAATGGGATAGACATCAAAGCTTCTGCTTCAAAATTAGTATATGGCAAAACGTTACAACTGCCCGTTCAACGAATCGAACGAAAATGTGAACCATTCCGACTTCCTTAAGGATATGAAACGAAAGATGAATACGCTAAGACCAACGACTACATCGAAGCATTGTGACGACCACGTTTTTATCCACAAGGATGTAGGGGCAGCTTTACATGTGTTTATCTGCAACGATGCGCTCAGACCGTCACTCACTCCGCCGTATCGAAGACCATTCGAAGTTATAAAGGGCCATTCATATGAACCGCAAACTGCGAAGACGAACTTTCAGAGACAGTGTAATTTCCACCGAATATAAACCAAAAGTTATACTTCTCAGTATGCAAGAAGATGTTTTTTCTATCGCCTAAGATCTCAAAAATAATTAGTACACGTATCCTTATTAACGATTTCAAAATTTTTTTTTCACGAATCAATCATTCTCTATAGTTCGCATAGTCAACCTGAGTTCGCAATGCACAACAGAGGCAAAACCAGAAATGAAGTATCGCAGAGATAACCGACTTCACAGCTAATTTCCCCCTAGTCCATCGACGAATTTGAGTGCCTTTTTGACGGATATTCATGAATTTTTGACGGTTATTCACGAAATAACGTAAATGCCGTCCTCTGATTGGTCAATTTGGTTTATGAACACGTTATAAGAAACAGTTGTCAAAAATCTAAAGCGGCAAGAGAGGTAGAAGTCGGGGTTCTCTGTATTACTTCATTTCTGGGCAAAACGATCCACACATTCACGCTATGATGTTTGTGTTTGCTCAAACTGTAGCCCTTGCTCTCAGCGAATGAGAAACTGCATATGAATGAAGTGTCAGAGCTTGCGAAATTCACAATTCGCAGTGAGCTCATATTAATGGCCCTTAACTAAGTCAAGTACTCATTCGCATGATACTACGCATCCGATATGGGGGGAGTAATGTGGCTACACACATACTGAACACAGGAAGTACTACCCAAAACTTTCCACATATTCGCGGAACGCGCCCTAAACGACTACGAAATTTGACAGTGAAAACACACAAAAAAACCTGAGACAGATGTCAGTTACTATATTATTGCATGTATATATTTGCCGTAGTGCATTTATAATAAATAACCGTAACCATTTATTCAAATAAAACGAAAAGAAATAACACGTTCCTTTTGTGTATGTGCATTAACTGCTGTTGTCAATTGTCATGTTGAGAATTAGGTATGAGAGGGAGAGCCCCTCTCTGCCGAGTATGGTCAGAGCATTGTAGTGTGAACAGGTAAGAGTGATCGAACGAAAGAGAGCGATCTGTGCAGGGTGTGCAAATGTATGTGTATGTGCAATATAATAGAAAATCATAGAAAATAAAATAGAAAATAGAATAATAGAAAATAAAAGGAAAGTGCTCTGGACACAAGTGCGAAAATCCACTGGAGGGAAGTGCATCGCACTGGTTTTCAAAGATATGCTACGCTGGCAATACGTGGCATCAGTTCGAAGAGTTGTTTGTGCGTTTTGAAGGTTTCGAGACGCCGGCATTATGAACACTTTTAATGGCTGCCCTAATGATGGAGAGTGTCTATCAGTTGGCTAAGTGGAAATCAATGAACACTGAAGAAATAGAAGTATCAGTTATTCTTGAACATACAACTCAAATTGATAATAGGTTACAGCGTCTATTATTCACAACAAATATTAAAACCAGAAGCGAGTTGTAGCAAGAACTAAAAGCATTCGCGTTCGGAAAACGAAAGGAACATTTTGCTCCAGAATATTCTGCTTGCGTGGATAAAAAGAAACTTAAAATTAAATTAACACCATGCGTAAAATGTCATTTCTGCGGAAGGATTGGACACAAGATAGCAGAGTGCCGCTTAAAAAGCGATGTAGGAAAACACACACCCAAAAGTAACCAGATCTCCAGTAGCTCGACATTAGGGAAGGATCGTTCAACTTTAACTTGCTTTAAATGCGGAAACACAGGACACTTCGCATCAGCGTGCGCAAAGGGCAGTTCGTCATCAAGTAGCAGCGCCAATTCTTATGAGAAGCGGGTGGACGTTTCCGTCGTGGCTGAGCCAAAGGGGATATTGTTTCAGTCTGGTGAGTCTTTTCCATTTTGTTTTGACTCAGTTGCCGAATGTTCGCTTATCAAAGAAACAATTTCTAGAAAGTTTTAGGGAAAAATAATTTATAAAGTTGTAATTTTGAAGGGCATAGGGGATAATTCTGTATATAGTTCGATGCAAATTCTATGGACAATTTTCTGAAACACGATGTAAAGATTGGCCGTGTGGTTCTGAGTCAGGGTTTCGGTGTTGTAATTGATGCTGACAGGTTTGATATATATAAGACAAAGAATGTGAATTCTTTATCAGATGCTAAGGACTACTTAGATAACATAAACAATAATACCGAGATTAATGATTGTGGCAAAACTCGTTTGATGGACATTTTAAAACAGTTTTCTGAGTGGTTCATAGAGGGCATGTCGCGAACTAGAGATATCAACTGGACAGTTGGAAATACGTTTGATCGATTCGAATAAGACTGTACAAAGGCGATCGTATAGACTTAGCACAGGAAAATGAACATGTGAGATGTAAAATAAATGAATTATTGGCATTTAATATCATACGCCCCAGCTGTTCTCCATTCGCCGGTTCCGATCGCCTGTGAGCGGATTATCGCGAATTAAATGCCAAATGATAAATATCATCTGCCTCGCATACCGGACCAAAGTGCAAGGTTGCGTGAGGCAAGGTACTTTTCTTGCTTGGATATGGTTAGTGGATTTTATGAAATCCCTATACACACTAATTCCATAGAACGAACTACTTTTGTTACTCCTGAGGGTCAATATGAATTTTTGGCTATGCCTTTTGGACTGAAAAATGCGCCGTCGATTTTTCAGCTCGACGTAACAAAGGCTTTGGGTGAACTCGCATATTCATATGTCTATATAGATGGCATCTTGTTTGTCGCCAATACTAAGGAGAAGGCACTTGAGAGATTGCAAATAGTGGTAGAAATATTATCTAAAGCTGAATTTTCTTTTGATATTACTAAATGTTAAAAATACATATCTGGCAAGGCTTCCAATGTGAATGTCAGTTATCCTATCTGTTATATTATCATTGAATTATTCTCTTGTATTTGTTCCATTTTTCATTCCTGTCCAGTCATTCGAAGTGTTAACATATAGTTTGAAATAAAGATTTAAATTTAACAGGTGATGGGCCCAGGAGTGCTCTAAAAAAAAGAAGTGTACAAGAATTAAAATAATAAAATGAATAATTTTCAAACGGAAAAATTAAATTATTCTAATTATGATGTGTGGGCAATTCAGATGAGGAGCATCCTAATCCACAGTGGTTTTTGGCGCATTGTGACTAGAGAAGTAAAAAAGGAATCAATCACTGATGTTGCTGAGAAAGAAAAATTTGTGAACGACGATGAGAAGGCGCTTGCATTAATAGTACTAAGTGTAAAACCAGCACACTTGTTATATGTAAAAAATGCAAAAACATCTGCAGAAGCATGGGAAAAATTAAAAGCAACGTGCGCCCCAAAAGGTCCAATTCCAAGAGTCGGTTTGTATAAGCGTCTCCTAAACCTTCATATGGATGATGGAGACAATATGATTCAACAGTTACAGAAAAACTGACATAGGCGGGAATAGAATTTCATGAAGAGCTTCTTGAAATAATGCTACTACCTAGTCTCTCAGAGAATATGATAATTTCGTTATTGCAATGGAAACATGCGATTCATTGCCGGAGTACAGTTTCCTTAAACAGAAACTTCTGGAAGAATCTGAAAGGCGCAAAGGAAAAAATGAGCAAGAAGATGGATCCAAGCAAGCAATTACAGTTCGCACAAATAAGACGTATACCCAATTAAAGAAGAAACGAGATGGCAGCAAAAAACCGTTTTTAGGAAAATGTCTTATTTGAATGTGGGAACGAAAAGAAAAGGAACACGCGTACACAGCAAGCACTTAAAGTTATCGCAACACCCAAAGTGGACCAGCATCAAATTCGTGGTATATCGACAGCGCCGCTACAGCGCATATGTTTAATGACAGGCAAATGTTCACAAATTTCCAACAGCACAATGAATCAATTGGATTGGCAAATCCATTGTAGCGAAAGGAAAAGGTGATGTACCGTTACAATACAAAAATGTAGATTTGGTTTTTCAAAATGTTTTATACTCCGCAGAACTGAGTAGAAAGCAGAATGGTAGAAAACGATCTCACAGAAATATTCAAAAAACAACATGCAACTGTACGTCAACGTAATGGAAATATAATACTTCGAGCCTATAAAAAGGATGGTTTATTTGTGCTGGAGTGCTTTAATGAAAAGTTGTTCTCTTTACAAAACACACATCAGATATGGCATAACAGGTTCGGACATCTCAACAACAAAAGTCTTCACGATTTATATGCTAAAGGAATTGTAAGTGGACTGATTGCTGTTAATAACATAAATACAAAATGCAAAACATGTATGATTAGTAAGATACATTCCTTACCTTTTTCGGAAAGAAACGGAATATCAATCGAAAAATAAATTGGAGATAATACATTCAGACGTTTGTGGGCCATTTTATATACAGTCACTAGGATATTTTATCACTTTCATAGATGATATGACAAGAAAAATCTATGTATATTTTATGAAATCTAAAAGTGAAGCTCTAAGTAAATTTAAGCAATTTAAGTTAAAGTTAAAGCGAGAAACGGACTATAAAGAGTATGAAAACTTGAATTTGAAGATTTCTTGCAAAAGAATGGTATTCAAAGACAACTGACAGTCCCATACACACCGCAACAAAACGGAGTATCAGAAAGAGCGAACAGGACGTTGATAGAGATGGCACGTTCTATGTTACTCCATTCGGGTGGTCAGCAAAATTTGTGGGCGGCGGCTGTAATGACTGCAGCGTATATTAGAAATAGATGTCCAACGAATATTTTAAAGAATACAACTCCAATTGAAATATGGTGTGGTAGACAACGGTTGTGTTGCAGTAGCTATAACAAAACCAAAATGCAGCAAATTCGATGCGAAAGGTGAATCATATATTATGATTGGTTACTCTACAGTTTCAAAAGCATATCGGCTATTGGATAAAAGAACGCAACAAGTTGTAGAGCGACGAGATGTTCTCTTCGAAGAAACGAACTTTGAAAATAAAGACAACAACAATAATAAAAAGTTCAATGAATATCTTATCTTAAATAACAACTGTGAAATGAAATCAAAAGAGACGGATGTTGCATCTAACGGAAACATGATCGAAACTGAAAATGAATATAATGTACAGGTGTTAAATGAAAAATATCCCCTAGATATTAACGAAGGATTTGATATACAATCAAAAGACTATGAGTTAAGTGTAAACACAGAAGATGTCATGGAGACGAATAAAGAATTTGTTCCAACAGCCACATCCAACAAGAAAAATGACAATACGCGAGCTTTAAGAAATCGTAAGATCTGTAATAAACTACAAATGTTGGTAAATGTACAGATACCAAAAACTGTTCAGCAGGCAATTTCGTCAATCGATGGTGACAAGTGGATTGATGCCATGAAGGCCGAAATGGCTTCATTGAAGAAAAATAAAACGTGGGTTATAACAGAATTACCAGACAAGCGAAGGCCAATAGATTGCAGGTGGTTTTTTTTCTGTCAAACGGGATAAAAATGGAAATATCGAGCGATATAAAGCACGATTAGTCGCTACAAGTAGCAGTCAAGGGTATGGAATAGACTACGATGAGACATTTTCACCCGTAGCAAGGTACTCAACCATTAGAATGGTATTAGCATTGGCTGTAGAATGGCAAATGCATCTGCATCAAGTGGACACGGGTAATGCATATTTAAATAGTGACCTTCACGACGAAATTTACTTGCGACGACCTGAACATTTTATAGATGAGAATAATGCAGAAAAAGTACTACGTTTGAATAAAGCGATATATGGATTGAAACAAGCTGGAAGAGAATGGAATAATAAACTCGACGGTTTGTTAAAAGATATGGGATTTAAACAAAGCCAAAATGATCCGTGCTTGTATCTATCAAATAGAAATGGAACTTTAGTTTTGATTGTTGTTTATGAAGATGATTTTATAATTACATGCAAAAATTTAAAAATTATATCGGAAATTAAAAAGGAATTATGTGCTGAATTTGACTTATATGACAAAGGTGCGCTTCATCATTACTTAGGTATCGAATACGAACCTGACGGTGAAACAGGTGATATTAAGGTGGGCCAAAAGCAATATATAAAAGATATTCTAAGGCGTTTTTGTATGGAGAGTTGCAAAAGAGTATCAGTTACTCTGGATCCTGGACATAAGCTGAAATACGATGGGAAATGTCAGAAGATTGATACTACATTCCGTGGGGAAAATGGCTCAGTGCAATGCAGATCCACACATTGAGCATTTACAAGCAGTAAAACACATTTTTCGCTATTTAGCAGGTACATCGGAAAAACAGTTGGTTTACAAAAGGACCAATATTTCTTCTACTGGCAGATATGTCGACGCTGACTGAGGTGGTGCCGGTTCAGACCGGAGATCATATACTGGGTTTGTCTTCTTTCTAGGTAATAGCCTTATCAGTTGGGAATCAAGAAAACAAAACTCTGTAGCTGTAATACATGGCGGCGTCAGATGCATCAAAAGAAGCTACATATCTACGAAGGCTTTTAATAGAGGTTGGGTCTAATGGTGAACCAGTGTCTCTGCATATAGATAACCAAGGGGCGCAGAAATTATCATGTAATCCAGTTCTTCACAAACGTAGCAAGCATATAGACTTGAAATACCATCGTATAAAAGAAGTAATCAAGTATCAACAAATAATTTTAAAATACTGTACGACGGAAGACATGGTGGCCGATATTTTAACTAAAAATTTGACAAGATCCAAACACATCAAATGTTCTGAATTACTGAACTTAAATTAATTGTATATCTTTTTCTTTGAATTTGTATTGTGAGACATTCATGTTGAGGAGGAGTGTTAAAAATACATATCTGGCAAGGCTTCCAACGTGTATGTCAGTTATCCTATCTGTTATATTGTCATTGAATTATTCTCTTGTATTTGTTCCATTATTCATTCCTGTCCAGTCATTCGAAGTGTCAACATATAGTTTGAAATAAAGATTTAAATTTAACACTAAATGCTCATCCAAATTTGTTGTGTACACCGATTGTAACTCTTTAAAAGCTAGTCTTACGAAAATAGATTTAATGCCAAGAGTTTATCGCTGGTGGGTCTATTAGCAGTCAAGACTTTCAAGTCGACTTCTTTTCTCGTAACCTATTACCTATCGAACCCAAATCAATTGCCAAGACTGTTGAAAAACGTGTAAATTTAACTGAAATCACAGACAATTGGCTTCTTGCCGAACAAGCAACGAGATCGGCAAGTATCTATTATTGTTTTTATATTGCGTGATGGCGAACTAAGGGAAGACATGGCAAGGACATATGAGTTAAAGGCTGGAAGCCCTTATCGGATAATACAAAGAAATGGCAGGACTCTATGCTTACATGTGATTCCAAAGGCTTTTAGATGGTATGTAATTAATCATGTACATGAGGCTATTATGCATTTAGGTTGGGAGAAAACCCTCGACAAAGTTCATAGCTAATATTGGTTCGACATGTACAAATACGTCCAACCAAGTTCAGGCAAAGTCAAAGCAGAACTGCACTCTCTTCCCAAAGTAGACATACGATGGCAGACAATTCACATAGATATAACGGGCAAGTTAAGGGGGAAAAATTATCTTAAGGATTAGTACAAATTCATGCTTTTACAAAATTCGTTTATTTCTACCATACAGTGAACATTGATACTGAGAGTTGCATTAAAGCCGTGAAGTCAGCTATATCGTTGTTTGGTGTGCTTACGCGTATAATTGCTGACCAGGGCAGGTGTTTTACTAGTGTGGGCTTTCGCAAATTTTGTTCTACTTAGAAAATAGATTTATTATTTGATAACGACAGGCGCAAGTCGCGCGAACGGGCAGGTAGAACATTAGTACATTAAAGGGAATGCTGACCGTAGTCGAAACTACGTACGACGTACAACTGGCTTTGAACTGTACGGTCAATCGAATAACTAAGGCTAGTCCATTAGAATTATTAATCGGAAAAGAAGCACGACCTTTTGGATTTATTTCAATCAATGATGAAAATAAAGTAGATGTAAGAATTGTAAGGTCACAGGCCAAAGAAAATATTGAAAAAAGTGCTCGTTATGATAAGTTAAGATTCAATAAGTAAGACATAAAGTTGGTGATCATGTTTTGCTCAAGAACGAGGAACGACATCAAACGAAGTTGGATCCCAAGTATAGAGGTCCGTTTATGGTGATAGAGGTCTTCTATGGAGATAGATATGTTCTTAAATCATTAACAAATACGAGAACTTACAAATATTCGCACGAATATTTGTGGGCTTTGCCAAGTGAACAGATACCCGCAGAGTTAGACGATAATGTAATAAGTATGGGTAAAGAGAACAATGCTAATGAAAGAAATGCCAATGTAGCATTAGAGGCACCGGTGCGCATGCGTGTGAGGTCAGACACTATGGCTAATGACCGCACCCCAATTGACACACTGTAAGCACAAGTGCAGACATAAATGTTTGATCATGGCCTGTGGGGCAGGTGAAATTGTGGCGGGGGTCTGGGTCGAGGAAGACCATCATGCACGTACCGCCCATACGTGGGAGAGTATGATGCATTTTATAGTTGAAAGGATCAACAAGAGCCTGTGGGAGTGTATTGCCATTAAAGTAGTTTAGCGTTGGCATTATAATAAGAATAAGAATAAATTAGTTAATACGCGGGTACTGATGCTTGGGGGCTGATCATTAAAATCCGGTGCCGTGAGATCTTTGTGACCAACATAAACATATTTAAAAAAAAACATTAATTCAAACTTGAGCCAGACATAGCGCCAACGTTTTCTTTTTGTATTGTTCTAGGAATATATATATATACACACGAGGACGTGTGAAAGTCAGGAAGGCCGTGCCGTAGTGCATTTATAATAAATAACTGTAACCTCTCTGCCGAGTTTTAAGCAAATATATGTGTGAGTGCAAAAATAATAGAAAATAAAAGGAAATCAATCAGTAGTCTAATAACTTGCAAAGAAGACACATGAATTTCTACAAGGGCTCTGGACACGCTGCGTTCCAAATGACGGAAAAAAGGCTACGTGGTGACGCTTCGACATATTCATATTATAATAATATAACTAGAAAAGTCAGAAAAGTTTAATTTGTGAACCAATTAATTTTCAATAAATCTGAAGTATCATTTTGTTTTATAAAGACAATATCTCATTTCTTTGGAGTGAAAATAAAATAATATTCTGGGTGGACAGATGTACACACACCACATGTACCTTTATTTATTTTATACATATACAAATGCAAATTTCTATACAAATTTGTTTGCTGTTTTTGATAGAATTAGGTGTACATCTTTTACCTACCAATTTTCTTCGCTCTGGACAGGTTTATGCCCATAATCTAATCCGGGACTGTGGATATAACAAAAAAGCACATATTTTCAAATACGTTTTCAGATACAATATTTGTCACACATGTCGTTGTGTGTAAATCCCGCTGGTGTCAAGATCACATTTTTTCCTTCAGACATTCATTGGATATTTTTTTTATTTATTGTGTTTATGCATGCATTTCCACAGGCAAGTTGAATATCTCTTTAATACTTTTTCGTACATTCATGTGTTATGATATACGGTGATGTCAAGAATTAATTGTTGAAAATAGATTTGAGTTCGATTGTCTTCTACGGTTGCTTCGTATATTTTGTGATTTTGTAATATAAAATGGTGGTTGTAAAAGCAGAGCCATCACCTATCGTTAGGACCATCCTTCAATACGATGCTAAGATTACAAAATCGCTCGTGTCTTTTCTGCTCAATTTCGTTTTGTTCCGATCATTGAAAAATCATAGCAAATTTTTGGAAATATCGTGCCACGGAATTGTATGGATCGTTTCCTGGCTGGCATTTTGTTGGATTGCCAACAAGATGTCTCTATATGAAATGCAGATTAATATGCTATTTGGTATTATATTAGACATTGTCGTAGTCGCCGTTATTAAAGCAGCAACGAGACGTCGCAGACCATCTCCAACCGATGATATGTTTTCCATAGGACCAGATAAATTTAGTTTTCCTTCCGGGCACGCGTCAAGAGCCTTCTTTATAGTCGGATTCTTTCTCTTCTTATACCCTCTACCAATTTTAATTCAACCAGCGATGATAATATGGGCAGCAAGTGTTGCATTGTCGCGAGTACTTATGTATCGTCATCATCTAATGGACGTACTTGCTGGAGCGATATTGGGTATTATCGAAACTTTTATTTTGTCCATTCTTTGGCTGGGTCCTGAAATAACGAAGTCTATAATGCAAGGCATTTCCGAAGATTATGTGCCTGGTGGTCCTGAGTGATAGATATTGAACAAAGTCATATTTTTCAAGAAAATATAAGAAAAATGTGTATACAATAAAATAGAAGAAAAAATAAATATACTATGTTTTTGACATTAATGTACAATTGCAATTCAATTAACCGGAATGGCCGAGGCCGATCTCATCACTGATAATCGGCAGCTTCATACGGTAGAGGCTCTAGTATCCGGACAATGTTACTGGCCCCGATTCTCAAATCCGTGGGGGGAAACCATCCACCGAAATCGAAAATGTTTCCTATTCCGAAATCCATTCAAAGTGAGTTGTCCGCATGTGGGTAATATAAATAAAATATGAATTCGTCGGTAAAATAAATTTGAAATGAGATTCTAAAATCTGATCGAATTACTCCATACGAACAGATCCGTATCAAAATCCTTGCTGATTTCGTAGCGTTTCGACGATAGTTTCATGTAAGCATTTAAAATCGAAAACGCCTGAAAAATATCGTTTTGTCTGCTTCGCGTAAGCTGAAAACTGTCAGTAACTATCGTTTCTACGAATGATTTTTAGCGACACCTATTTCTGTGTCGTTTCCTATGAAATGGGAACAAATTGTGTATTCATATCCTGTTGTACACTTTTGAGACATTGTTATAATGATAAGACGCATTTGTATTAGTTTTGTTTTTAATAATTTTTGTCATAATTTTTTATGTTTATTCCTTTCTCTCTTTTGTATATGAACCATTGATCCGAAAAGATGTGCTACACAATAAAATTGCTATACAGAAAGTATAGGCTTTCATTCTCTTCATGGTTATTAATACTGTGGGTGAATTCTTTTGCACTTTGGAAGAGCTCTTGTCCTTGATACAATGGTTAACAACGGTGTTTAAACTAACGAAAATAATTGTGTATGCATATATTACGAGTTCACACAGAAAAATAAAATAATTAAATTTCAATAGAATGGAATTGAACCTCTTCGCAGTTCGTTCGGTTTAAAAGAAATGTACATTTAGCATTCTTAAATATTGTTTGTAAACCATTATTCTGTAGACTAAGCACTCATTGATTTCTCTGTTAATAGATACAAGAATCGACTTGTTTTATCTGCAGATAGATCTTCATGCACCTACGATCACTTATATTACAGGTTGGGTAACATAACCCAAGCTGTAACATTTGGCGACCGTAGCAGGACTTGAGTCCAACGTTTTATCAGCGGAGTGTGGACGAGGCTTAACATCGTTCAACGACTTTTTTTTTACGATTGTGGTGTATACTTTGCCAAAAAACACAGTACTTCGGGTCTTTTTGGCATACATTGGGCCAAAAGATTATTCATCGGTTTTTAGCATATGGTGGACTATTCAAGAAACAAGGCTTGAAGGACCTTAAACATGGAGTTCGACGCCTACACCAAACAACAGGAAAATCTTGGAGATACAATACTCAAGTTATGGAAATAACGTACGAAGGAAAACGTAAAGCTCGTAGTTCCTGGCAGGAGCTTCAACAACGCTTAGCTCAAATGGAAAAAAAACTCTGGCAAGAATTTGACAAAACCGACAGTACCATAAGGGTAACCTGTGCGGTGGACATAAATCACCCGTATTTCCAGAAAGATTACTACACTGAAGTTCGAAAGGTTGTAGAAGATCTCCGAAGAGACATAGCCAATTACCTTCGCCTTGAACCTCCATGGAGATGCGATGAGGAGGAAGCCAGTTACAAGTCCAGGATACCAGAAAATGACTTGGTCGGAAGGGCTGTCATTCCGAACAAAAAAGGCGAAAACAGGACAACGAGGACAACTATACAAGAGGAACCACAGCCAGCGAATCACCACGACGAATCTGGTAGAGTTCCCACCCAGGGGCCGCCCATAGGACGCCAGCTCGAACCCACAAGCATACAGAAGGTATATATCGCGCCATACATATTATTATATTATTATATTAGATCAGAGCAATTCTACCGTATCAAAATACGTAATGTGGAGCAGAATTGGGAGGAAGTAACGATAATATATCAAAGTCTGAGAGACGACCAGACACATGAATACTCCCAGAAATACTTCGATATGGAGGCGCGGGTTACGACAACATTGCTGGAAATTCATGAACACTTGGACGGTTCAACCCAGATGTTGAGAACTCAACCTACCACTATGAAGATGCCTGAGAGATGCCTAAATTCGATGGTAATTACCTCAAATAGCAACAGTTTGCAGATCTATACACAGAAATGATCCATAATCAGGAATTTTCGGACAAGCAAAAGATGTGGTTCCTTAAGTCGAGACTCATTGGAGATGCCGAAAAATGATACGCCATCTTTCGGTTTCAGGTGCCAACTATGCAGCACCTTGGAAAATAATTATCGAACGTTACGCCAATCCCCGACTGTTAGTTTCCTCATGGTTGCATTAATTACTCTCTCATCCGAATAAACAAGTTGATAATGATAGGTCGATACGTAGCCTGCATGATACCATACAAGAATGTGTACTGGGATTACAGGGCTGGAAGATGGATACAAGCAGCTGGGACCCAATCCTGCTTCATCTTTTCCTCAAAAAATTTGATAAAAATACCCATACACTGTACGAACAATCCACAGCACCTTCCATCATTTAAGAAGTTTTTGAAATTTTTGGAAAATCGTTCCCAATCACTAGAAGCGTTGGGAGCTAAAGAGAATTGGAAGATAATAGACCAACCAAACCAATCAGATGATTTGTACGTCATGCAGGGCAACCACCCGCTTTGTAAGTGTCAGCAATTTCTGGATCTTTCACCTAACCAACGATTGAATCTGGTCAAGCAGATCAACCTTTGTATCTGCACACTTTGCAACGAACTGCAAGTCTCGCAATTGTTCAAAATTCCAGAGAAGTCACAATACACTTTTAGAGACCAACAGCACTCGCACACAAAGGGATCCAACTATAGTTAAGGTCGGGGCATCTGCAACCACCTTACCACCACATGAAACCCACATATTGGAAAATCATCAGCGTACCTTTGTTTTCATTGGAACTGCAAGAGTTAAAATAATACGACCTATTCATCAATCGCTGGATTGCCGAGCACTATTATATTCAGGGTCTCAGATCAACCTTATCAGTCAAAGATTAGTTAAGGCACTGAATCTAACACCCAAACTTGACTCCCTTATCATAGAAGGAGTAGGGCAAGGAAAGTGAGACGCAACCTAACGAGTTAATGGCAGAATAATATACAACCAATTTCTCTCCAAGAGTGGAAGCCTTTGTATTTAAGGAAATTATTTCACTTAAACCTGCGCAGGAATTGAATGTTTTCTCATGGAAAATTAAATGAAATATAAGCCTCGCAGATCCCAAGTTCAATCGATCTGGCTAAAGGATATTTCAAAGAGCGACCAAGCCTTGCAATCCGATCTACAAGATAATGATGCACGATCACTAAAAACGTTGGGCCTCATCTGGTACCACAGACAGATGAGCTCCGGATCAAGTCATTACTACAAGCGAATAAGCGAATCACAAAAAGAACTGCGTTATCAGAAATTGCACATATTCTTAACCCATTAGGCATCGTCAATCCCATAACAATCACGGGAAAATTATTTACTCAAAGTCTATGAAAATTAAAAATTTACTGGAATGCCGCACTACCGATAGAACTCCAAACAACTTGGGACGATTTCCGAAAGGATTTAGAGAAGGTAAAGGAATTGAAGATTTTCAGACATTTGTTCTCCACAAAAATTCCAAAAAGAATTCATATGCATGCGTGCGCCGATGCTTCAGGAAAGGCTTTTGGAACTGTCATCTACATTATATCTTTGTATCTATATGGACCAGAGACGGTTTAGCCAGGCAAACCATATGAGAACAACACAGATATAGAAAAAAAGAGGTCCAAGGTTACACTAACAGCAATGCTCGAAACGTCGTCAGGTATCACAAACAGGATAGAACATCATAATTCATTCAGACGATTACAACGGGTGATTGCCTATATCAAACGATTGCCAGAGCAAAACCTAAATTAATGACGCAAATCATGGGAAATTTACCGGCTGCTCGGGTCCAGCCCGCCAGACCCTTCATGAACTCCGGAGTAGACTTTTTTGGACCAGTGTGGATTCACTTTAAAGTTAGAGGAAAACATCGTCGAAAGGCATATGTGGCCGTTTTCTGCTGTTTCACAACTAAGGCAACGCATGGATGTGGGATGTTGGAGATCTAACCACAGAAGCAGTCGACAATCGTGACGTGTAAACATTGTGATATTGGTGGCTCTTGGAAGGCGAATGCGAACAGAACGAATTTCATTGACATTTAAGACAATCTGTCTAACAGACAGCGCGCGCTTTCTGAATTTGCTTCGAGCTTTAATTTTCCTTTGTTCTTTGTCATCGCCAGCCACTGCCGCCTGCCAAGAGTTACTTTAATAGGTTTCCTTTAAGAAAATAAACCCCTGAAACCCTGAAGAAAAGGCGTTTTATTTTGAACGGTGAAGAGCGGAGCGACGACAAGCTTTATTTTTTATTGGGCCAATAATTTCTGCAGTCAGCGGACGAAGTTTAAATCAGCAAGCGAATTCCAGAGAATTCCCGCAGCCAACGGACGAATACTTCGCCGGAATTCCCGCAGCCAGCGGACGGACACTTACCCGCAGCCAGTGGACGGCATTTGCCGAAATTTACTGTGCCTGCTATCATCGGAACAAACAACCGTTAGAGCCCGTAACAAGCGGAACAAGTTGCCGCTGCCTCAAATAATTTAATTCATATAAGCCAATGCCAAGGGAAAGGAGAATCACGAGACAAACATCAAAGAAGACCCAAGAGTCTGACGATCAAACGGACTCCTTCGACGAGTGCACTTCCCAAGACGAAGAAAACAGGACATTACGAGAACGTGAAGGCCAAAATTCCACAATGGAGGAAGAATTGTTGCAGCTCCGAAAAGAGCTAGAAGCAGCGAAAGCAGCCACAAGCAAGGAAAAACAGGAACGCCTGCGGTATGAACAACTGCTACAAGAGCAACAGGTAATATCCAGTGTTTCTATTGCCAATAGTGCGGTTATGTCTGGTGCTCCCGAAATCACTGCAGTTACGTCAGCTGTTTTTAGGCCTGTGTTCGCTATTTCGACTGCAACAACCGTGCCGTATGCCGTTGGTCAAGACAACTTTATTCATGAACAGACCGCTACGACGGGGCACACGCAATGTTCTTCTCACGCCTCGTATTCCTGGCGTCCAGTGTCTTCGTCGCCGTATCCTCAGATCACATCGGCAATTTCAGTCCACCGTCAACAGAGCAGTACGCCGACTTTCTTGCCACCTCTGCATGGTCTCCAGACAATACAACGCCAACACCAAATTGCCACGTCAGCCGCCGAGCAGCCACATCACCCCCAAGGACCATCTTTGTCACCAGCCGCTTATGGATCACAACGAAAGCTTCATTATTTGCCGGAGTTTCGCGGGAGGCCAGAAGAGAGGCCTATGTTCTGCACAGCATTCGTAGAGTCCACAAACATGTTCGGCTATAGCAAAGTGGAGAACATGTTCCGCCTACACAAAAGCTTAAGAGGGAGGCCGGAGACGTAGTCGAGTCTCTATCCACCCAAATAACGTGGATGAAGTGATGGCCAGCCTGGAGTTTCGTTTTGGACGTACGAGAGTGCCTTGTTCAGATCCAGCTCAAGTAGGTGAGGGGTTTCACACCGATACCGGATAACAAGCTGGAGTTAATAGTGCCGTTTGCTACAAAGGTACAAAACCTAACCGTGTTCCTGGAATCCAGTGGAATGGACCAGCACTTGGCAAACCCAACCTTATTGGATGAACTGGTCCAATACGGTTGGAAGGCTACCAATGAACAAAAGGTTAGAGTGGGCACAGTCAAGCACTTCAGCGAGTGGATGAACCGGGTGGCTAGACTGGTTTGTATCGTTCCCTCGAGTCAACTGCCGTCATCATGTCATAGCGATTCGTCAAGGAGGACGACGAAAGGCAAAGTTCTTCACGTCGTCGAAGTGAAGGAGAAGGTTGGAAACAGCAAGTGCCGTTACTGCGAGGGAACGTCGCATGCAGTGACAGAGTTCAGCAGCTTCACCAAACTACATGCGCCAGCTAAATGGGAGTGCGTGAAACGACACAACCTATGCTTCGGATCCCTGAATTTTAGTCACAACGTAAGGACCTGCCGCACAAAACAATCGTGTGCCATTGGCGATTGCCGAAGAATGCACCACCAGTCTCTTCACGAAAGCGAATTACCAACGAAGTTATCAGCTGGAGAGAGCGTTGGTTTGGAACCTCGAAGGCCTTTGTTAAGCTGGGACGCCAGCAGAAGCGCACGGATCCTCTTCAGAGTCGATGAGGGTTCATCCGTCACAATCATGAGCTCGGAACTAGCCAAACGTCTTCACCTTCGCGGAAATCCCAAAGATCTTCATCTACGATGGATTGGAGACAAGCCAGAAACCAACAGATCCTTCGCTGTTGATGTGGAGGTAAGTGCCGACGAGGAAGATGCTAAAAGGTTCAAGCTGAGCGAAGTTCAAACCGTCGAGGAACTTTGCTTGCCCACGCAAACTCAAGCAGGCTGAGGACCTAGTATGTCGACAAGTTCAGGACGAGGCTTATGGTGAGGACATCGAATGCCTACGACAAGACTTACCAATACGGAAGGGTAGCCAGCTTCACCAGATGACGACGTACCTGGACGAATTCAGACTTGAACCGACTTTCGCTCGGTCGGTCGAATCGACGCTGCTACAACCGTGCCTTTCGAAACCAGACGCCCTATCATCATGCCAAGAGACCAAGCAGTAACGAAGCTCCTCGTGCGTGACTATCATCGCCGCTTCCGTCACCAGAATGACGACATCATCGTGAATGAAATACGACAACGATTTTGTGTGCCTGGACTTCGTTCTGCCGTGAAGGCTGTGAAAGGTCAATGCCAGTTGTGTCGGATTCGGAGAGTCAAGCCGCAAACCCCGTTGATGGGTCAGCTTCCGGAGGATCGAGTGACTCCTTTCGTCCGGCCATTCACGTTTACCGGCCCTGACTACTTTGGACCCGTGAACGTCGCAATAAGCTGTCGTACTGAGAAGAGGTGGGCCGCTCTGTTCACTTGCCATACTGTAAGGGCCGTTCATTTCTACATAGCGGCCGATCTTTCAACAGATGCGTGTATCCTTCGTCAACCGTCGAGGGACTCCGCTGCGAATCAGGACTGATAACGGGACGAACTTCTTAGGAGCCAGTAAGGAGCTACTAACCGGCGACATATTCGACAACGAGGCCATCAAAGCGGAGCTCTCTTCCGTTGCCATGGAGTGGGTGTTCAAATGTCCACTGAATCCACACGCCGGAGGATGCTGGGAGCGACTTGTCCAGTCCACGAAGAGAGCGTTAGCATACACTTTCAAGGAGGTTATGCCGAAAATTGAAGTCTTGTACAGTGCGCTGATGGAAGCCGAAAACATCATCAATAGTGCCGCTGACTCACTTGCCGATTACAACCGAGGATGAGGAACCCCTTACGCCAAACCACTTCCTTCTAGGGGTGCCGAATTTAACATAAACACCAGGGCCCATCGACGAACGAGCGTTATGTCCTCGAAAACGGTGGAAAGCCAGCCAGCAGTTGAAGAACCGTTTTTGGAATCGATGGGTACGTGAGTACCTGCCGGTTTTAACAAAACGCTGCAAATGGTTCCAAAGGACGCCGCCGCCGCTAGAAGTTGGGGACCTGGTATTGGATTGTGATGTCACCAAAGCGAGGAGTGGATGGACGCGAGGCAGGATCATCAAAGTTTTCCCGTCCGTTCGGCCGACGTGAGAACCGCTTCGGGGGTGCTGCGAAGACCAGCGGTAAGGCTCGCAGTATTAGATGTGAGTGAGGCTGGAGTCTCGACACGTGCTCCCCACGGGGAGTGAGATGTCGACAATCGAGACGTGTAAGCATTGTGATATTGCTAGCTCTTGGAAGGCGAAAGCGTACAGAACGAATTTCATTGACATTTAAGACGATCTGTCACGCGCGCGCTTTCTGAATTTGCTTTGAGCTTTAATTCTTCTTTGTTCTTTGTCATCGCTAGCCGCTGCCGCCTGCCATGAGTCACCAATAAGTAAGTATATGAATATTATAAATATAGTTTCTTTAATAAGTTTCCTTTAAGAAAATAAACCCCTGAAACCCTGAAGTAAACGGATGAAAATGCGTTTTATTTTGAACGGTGAAGAGCGGAGCGACGACAGAAACATTGAATGCTTTTAGCAAGAATATGTTTGTTAATGCCTGAATAATAATTTATTGACCCCTTTCCGCTGGTGGGGGGAAGTCAACTAGACAACAGTAGTAGTAGAAGTCAACAGTACTAGACAGGGTTTTGTATGGAACTAATCTTTATTTGTGCATATCATTGACTTATATAGTATACATTTGCTTATTCTACATTTTCCATTGGATTCATATTGCTTATGTTACAAGATATGTACATTGCGTTATTTTTGATAGGAAGATATAAGAAGCGAAAGAGGTGCGTACAGGTGAACGAAAAATGTGCACTAGAGTAATAGTGGAAATGAGAGCTGAATATGCGCAGTTGTGCTGTTGGGTACTGTGGACTGTGTGTTGTGTGCGATATGAGTTGGCGTCATATATTATCAGTTGTTGTGATCACAACATGCTGGGGCCGCCTAGATTATAAAGTGGTCGCCGGTGAATATTGATGACGCGACTGGTGCACTTCGTCTCCTACGTGGTCCTGGGTTAGGATTGGTCAAGATTTTGATGTTGGCTGACGTCTTTTTCCTAAGCCCTTTCAGTACAGCAAAGCATAATACGATTTCAATGACAAGTGTTATTGCACCGCTTATTGAATACTGTAGAATCATGTGACTTCGGATTTGGTTAGATTATATTTCTCGACTTCTTTGTGTGTTCCTACAACAGGTGTTTGTTCGTTGTGATAATAGCGATCAGCTGGTAAGTCAGATATTTTTGGCAGTGGTAAATATGATGACATTATCCTCGTTGTTACTGACTGCCTGCCAAAAATGTTGCAGCTGCAATATTCCAGTTGTCATCAATTGAGCTGTCGAAGATAATTGGCCACATGCTATGTCTACATTGACCGCGCTTGGTGTACTGTATATCCAAGTATTTGTGTGGTGCATTTGTAGCCAATATAGTTGGGGACTAACGTGTTGAACGACGCAGGATAGTGGAATCTCTTTTGTATGTCTTAAGAGCCCTATTTCACAGGAACTTGTTGTCGACTCAGTTAGATACAGAGGATGTTTCATGTCACACCAGAATGTTCCTGTCGATCGCTGCTTACACATCGAAAATGACATTTCGTTCAAAGGGTAGAAGTATATTGACTATCAAATAGTCTGATGATGTAACAATGAACGCACAATTTTTTCCTCGCCAAGCTGGTACCGAAAGAAGCTTGGACATCTTAAATTCTTCATTATTTTACAAAAGTGGCAGCGTTACTTCAATGATAACATTTTTGCCCGTTACTCGTACTCTTGGTTGTAACGTTGAATGTATAGTTGTTGAATAGTTGAATTATTGACTCGTGATTTCCTTTTCCCGGTATCATCATGCTTCTTGGTATATTGTTGTGGATTCGAATAAGTTCAATTTTCAGTTGATTAACCGTCAATATTAAGGAATGATTTTGCCCATGTTGAGTTGCCAGCAAGATGTCTAATAAGGTATTTTGCGTGTTGTAGAAGCTTATCATAGTTAACATTGCAGGATTGATATGAACGTCTGCAAGGCGTGTTCATTGTCCCTTTGAGTTTCTAACTTTGAAATCATTTTATACAGTATCCTCATCTGGTCTTGAGTTGCCGCACGATCTTCCTTGAAATGATTGATGGTGGAATCTATTATGCTAATTTGATTCTCTAATAGATTCAGCAGATGGTTGTCATTTTGTGTGATATCTCCTATTGCCTGCTCATATTGAATAGCAAAGTTTTGATCCAGAATCCCAAACAGTTTGTTGCTAATTGTTCCGATGTAATCAAAGGGTGATCGTTTCATCCTTTGTGGTGATTCATTGTTCGCGTGACTCAATACATCATTGCTTAATTCGATTTGTTGTAGCTGTCGATCAAATAAATGTAGGCTGCTATCACAAAGCAAAGTGTTCGACTCTGACAAATTTGTGTTCAAGCAAATGTCCTTCATATGTCTTATGAATTTTCTGTACGTATAGACATCTGCCCAATAGTTGGTCAGATTGAAGAACACTATGATTTTCCACGAACCAACAACCATATTTGCATGTCCAATATCTTCAAAATATATTTCTGGAGTTACTTCAAATCTTGTAATTTTATAGTTTTCGCTCATGTGTTGACCAGATATAATGCCTATGGTCAATGCTAGCATGCACATCCAAAGAAGTGACTTAAAACTATTTCTTCCCAATAAAACGGCAGGTGTATTTGTCGGGTCTGAAGAACTTGATTTGGTTGTAGTGGACGTTATCCGTTCGGTATCATTTTCTATGGGCATAGGGTACAGTTTTGCTATCGGGATTTTCGCTAGTCTTTTCTTGCAATATACAGTGACTACACGTACTTGTCCATCTACTAGGATGTATAGGATGTATTCCTGTGACATTTCCCATGTTCCACTTGGTGGGGGGTAAGCGATCATCCTTAATTAATACTATGTCCCCAATGGCGACATTCGTTCCTCTTTGCCTCCATTTACATCGGTGTTATAGCTGTGTTCTGAAGACCAAGTCTGCCACAAGTATTGGACCATCTTTTGAATAAGTAACCATCGGGATTGATATGTCTTAACTTGATCTAGAACCAATTAAGAAGTGTCCTGGAGTTAGTATCTGATCATCATCAATATCGTTACTTATATTGGTCAATGGATGTGAATTCAAACAAGCTTCGATTTGTGTAAGTGTTGTTGTGAATTCTTCAAAGGTAAGCGTAGTGTCGATTTTACCCCAGCTTCCCATAAGCCTTCGAAGTGAGGGTTAGCCGGAGAAATGAAGTTCCATTGGATACCATCCAAAAGTAATTTGTCTGTTACTTAATTTTTGAGCCGCTTGGTAACGAGTTGATTAATATGTTGTAATTCCTTGTTAGCTCCTACGAGTCCAAGACCGTTGTAGTTCTTCAGTGAGTGGATCATCCCAATAGAGGTTAGCCTTCCATATACGTTGCATGAGCATCTTTGCACTGATTGTTAGTGCTGACAACCATCCGAATGCGTCGAAAAGGCGTGCAATTTGCAAGTGTGTGTGCAAGTGTGACTCGTTTGATTGATGGCTTGTCAATCTTCGTATGCTGGTCTATGTTCACTTTGAAATGAAACGTGTCGGATGATGGGCTACAAATGATGCCTAGTGTTTTTATGGTGTCTTCCTTACTAAAGGTAATGACTGATCGACAATGAGTTCCCGAAGTCATATCAAGCATAGTCATATCATATCAAGCTGCCCATTTCCGGAGATGGAAACCGCCACTAATGAATAAGGTTATCAGTTGTTGCTGTGAATCCTGGCATTCGTCTAAGGTGTCGCCTCCTGACATAAGATCGTCAACGTAGAAACCTCTTCTGATGATATCTGCGGCTATCGGATAGTTTTGTTGCGCATCAGATGCTAACTGGTGAAGTGTTTTAACGGCTAAGTATGGCGCGGAAGCTGTCCCATGTGTCACACTGGTATAATCTTTTATTTCTTCTTTTGGTGAGTTTCTCCATACTATTCGTTGAATGTTTTGATGTTTCTCATTTATTTTAATTTAAATGTACATTTTTTCGATGTCCGCTGTGTATACGTACTGATGTCTTCGTCAACCCGTAATGATGGTGGTTAGATAATCCTGTAGACTTGGGCCTATTAGCATTAGTTGGTAAAGACTGATCCTGGTAGATGTTTTAGATGATGCATCGAACACCACACGTAATTTTGTGGTAGTACTGTCAGGCTTAAATGCAGGGTGATGCGGCGATAGTAAGATCTCTCTGCTTGCTTATCACTGGATGAAATTTCAACAATGTGGCCCATATGCATAAATTCGTTTATGAATGTGGTATATTCCAGATGCAAGCGACTGTCTTTTTTTTTTTGAATCTTTTTTCTAATTCGAGTAGTCTTGCAACCGCTCGATCTCGTGAATCTCCAAGACTGTACTTCTGCTCCAAATGATTGTTGAATGGAATATCAACAGTGTATCTGCTTTCAGGATCTCGAACATAGGTTTCTGCGTAAATTTGTTCACAGTCCCAGTCTTTCTCAGTTGATGGTCTAGATTCTGGAATTTGTTCTTGTTCCCAGAATTGTTTAACTTGGTTCTAAAGTACTTTGCGCAACCATTCCAATAATTTTTACATTTGCACTCTTAAGAGATGTTCTTCCCGTGATAAACCATCCAAAATGTGACCTTTGCGCTATAGGAGAACCCTTAGGGCCCCTCTTTATATCATTTAGTATGATATCTCCGTAAACGTCTGCACCAAGAATCATGTCAATAGAACCGGGTGTGTAAAAGGTTGGATTGGCCAGCAAAAGTTGTATCATCTTACTACGAACTCCACTGAAGTCATTCTTGTCCGGAGTCAATCTGGTGAGACCTGGTAACACAAGTGCGGGAACCAGCAATTTGAATTCTGACTCGAATCTTGGTTCTAGTATCAGTTCAACCTTGCTGCGTGCTGATCTTGGTGCGTATTTTTTTCTTCGGTAGACGCAGTGATTGGGCTGCTTCTACAGTTATAAGGGTAGCCTGGGAGCCTGGGTCAATTAAAGCTCTTAACATTCTGCGATGACCATCCATGTTGGTCGCCATGACCATTGCTGTGGCGAGGAGTACACCTTGGTCTTGATACCCATAATTTGATTGTATTCCTTGTAATTGAGATTGATCGGGTTGTCTCCTTATCATGTAGATATCTTGGTGAAGTAGAGTATGATGTTTTCTATTACACTGCTTGCATGTTCGCAAACTAGTGCAAGTAGTCTTTCTATCATGCCTTAGACAGTTCATGCAAAGCTTTGCTTGTTTTGCTTGCTCACAACGTTCTTTAGGAGTCCAGTTCATGAACTTATTACAGGAATAAGTGTTATTGTCATTTTCGCAAAATATACACTTAGCTCGGGTTGCTAAATGATAATTACGTACAGTAACCTTTGGTTCTTCTTTGTACTGCTTCTGGCGCGATCTAATGCCTTTGAAACAAATGAAACAATGACTGGACCCCACGACGATGTGTCAAAACCCATGTTTTTTATTGCCGATAGTCCTTCCTTTGTTGCATCCAGTAGTGACTTTATTGAATTTGCCGTTGATTGATTTCCCGGCCTTCAGCATTTTTCCATGTGCATTCCAAAGATTTTTCTTTCGTTATTCGTATCTAGCCTTAAAGGTCTCCCAGGCGCAGCTATAGTTTGCACTTGAGATTGTTAAGTGCTGTATTAATTGCATTCGTTCACCTTCCAAATGTGTTTTGAGGTATTTCATTTTTTCGGTGACACCTAATGTTGCTTTGTTGTGAATAATCGTTGTGTATATATCACAAAACGATTGCCATTCTAAGTAATTTCCTTTAAAGACAAGAATCCTTAACTGTGGAAGCCGAACCTCTGTGGTTGCCTGTACTTGTTTCTTTTTATTCATTTCTGACATTCGTGATACCATCTGAAGAAGAAAGTTGTTAACATCGCCCTCGACTTCTTCGTAATGCCTTTTAATTATAGAGGGAAGCTTATATATAGTCTTGTGAAGAAGCACTTGATAAGAATTCCTCGTGTAGTTCCGTGAGGTTTCTACATTGATCTAGTAAAATCGTTGTTGGTATTCGTGAACCTCTGTAGAGTATTTCTCGAATGTTTGCTTGAAACGTTAATGATCGAAATACAAGCTATACTAAACTCCAGACCTCTCATTCCTTTGTCAGCTGATCCAATCGATCTTACTGCTCTAACACCGGAACAGATGGCAATAGATGGAAGACAATTACCGCCATTAAAACACAGTTTTGGCACCGGTGGTCACCTGAATACCTCAATGAGCTGCAGCACCGTTACAAATGGAAACAATTGCAGGATATCATTATTCCTGGTATGCTTGTAATCTTGAAGGACGACCATTTACCACCGATGCAGTGGCACCTGGGTAGGATTGTTCGGTGCATTAGAGGAGGTGACGACATGGTACGAATAGTAGAAGTAAGAACTGACAGGAGAGACCGATACACAAACTGGCACCATTACCTACAAAACCATTGTTTTGTAGACTAAGCATTCATTAATTTTTCTGTTAGGGGGTTTCAGTCCATCGAGAGATGCAGCAGCGAATCCAGCGTAAAGATATGTGTTTTTTGTCAATCGCAAAACCATGACTCGAAAGACTGTGACAACAGCACATGGAAGGCAAAGCGAAACATCGAACAATGAATGGCAACCACCAAAATAATGGGAATAATCGAGAACAAAATAGGCAACATTATGATAATAACAACTATAGTATTTTACGGATATAAGAAACACTCATATAAAAAAAACCTCTTAAAAGAAACGTAATCATATTGCCGTGTCTTCTCACTATATTTCAGTATCAAATTAAACGGTTATAAGAAAAACGCATGTAAGAAAAACACGGATATAAGAAAGTTGTTTTCATACAACAAAATCTATTTGTACATACAGGAATACACGGTTATAAGAAATTATTTTTTCGCAATATTAAGTTGCATTTCCATAAAATTTCATAAAAACGAATGTGTACACGCCTTAAAGAAATTGGAATGTCAGAATGCAACAGTGACAGTTTCAAAAAATTGTGAACAATGGCATTAAATCTGTGTTGTTCTTTCAATCTGCCGGTTCAAAATAGAAAGAAAGCTTCATGACGAATCGTGTCCTGCTAATGTGGAAGCAGCAGAAAACTTTAAACAGTTTGTCATTCCCGATTTACTGCAAAAATATGTCCTTGAGGAAATATTTAATGCGGATGAAACTGGATTACATTACAAGGCACTACCTGATGGAACGTATGATTCAAAAAAAGGCTTGGATGACAAGCACACTCTAGGCCGAGATCATCAAGGCGTTGGATGAGAACATGTCCAAGAAAAATAAGAAGGTTTTGTTGCTGGTAGACAATGCTTCCTGTCACAAGCATAATTTTACACCAAATAATATAGAAATAGTATTTTTACCGGCCAACACTACCAGTCTCATACAGGCTCTTGATCAGGGTAAATTCTAAGATTTATTTTATCAAAACGATTTCCGATAGAATGTTTTGTTTTAGGGGTCATCTAGTCGTTTAAGGCACATTAAAGGAAAAATTTGATAAGAAAAAATAAAAAATAAGTCCTTGCTATTGAAGCCAACTGCATTGAGACATTTTTGAAAGAAATGACAGTGCAAAAGCATTACACATGATAAAGAGATCCTGGTGGCTAGTTACTCCACAAACTAATGAAAACTGCTTCAGGAAGGTTGGGATTTTTAAGAGAATGGCTTAAGAAATGGCTGGAAGAATGTGAATTGTTGACACTAAATGTGACTTAAACGACTGCGATGAAAACTTTTCGTATCTTGAAAGACATGAAAATGAAGACTGTTTCGGGGAGATAGATAAAATGCAGTTTGTAAGTGAAAAAGTTGAAAGATGAAGGGGATGAGCCAGAATCGCTGAAAATTGTTTACACCCCATCAATGCCACGGCCAACTAGGGCTGAAGCAGTTGAATCGTTTTTCGTGTTACAACGATATTTGGATGGCGACGAAGACCAACATTTGCTAAGTATCGAAGAACAGGTCTTTAAGAACTTTGACAAACTCCTAATACAAAAAAAAATCAAAGATTATTTTGCAATAACTAACAAGTGATATATCTAATTAACCCATTTGCACCCAAGTAAAACTCTGCGGTAGAAATAACAAAATTTCTTTATTAATTGCTAAAAACTATTAATGTTATAAGAAATTAATAAGAAAACAAAAAAAACGGCCTCAAATGGGGACACTATGCTTAAGCAGTATGAAAAATTTTCAAAGCATTCTTTTTCAACGCATAAAGTTTCTCCACACTTTTTACATTGCCAACGTGCTTTCTTATGGCACACGGTACATCTTAGTTGCTGGAATAGTTTTTTTGGATAGTGACTGATCCCATCATACTGCATACTTGGCACCGCAGAAGCTGTTGGACGCAAATTTTCGAAACGATAGTCAAAATCAGCACGGCTTTTCATTTTCATTTCCTTCACTCCAATTAGAGGGCACTTCTTGGTTCTTCCTTCGCGAACGCTACCTGTTGCACGAAAACCAGCTTTTCGTAAATCTCGGAGCAAATCGATACTCGTGAAGAAGTTGTCAAAAAATAGCAAATGGTCTTTAGGACTTGTTCCAAGTTTGTCGAGTAATAGCTTTACTACTGTTGTACCCAATGGCTCTTTAGGATTGGCTCCTGGAGATTTTCCGCAATACAAGTCGAAGGCGTAACAGTATCCGTCTGAACTTTTTATCATCCAATTTTTGTAGCCAAATCGCACTGGCTTACCTCGTATGAATTGTTTCGCCAAGGTATTTCACCATTGACTCGTCTACGGACAAATTTTGATGAAATACACCCCACTGTCGAATGCGTAACAGTATCCGTCTGAACTTTTTATGATCCAATTTTTGTAGCCAAATCGCACTGGCTTACCTCGTATGAATTGTTTCGCCAAGGTATTTCACCATTGACTCGTCTACGGACAAATTTTGATGAAATACACCCCACTGGGAAAAATTCTCCTGAAGTATATCTGCAAGCGCTCGCACCTTATACATTTAGTCAGATGATTCGACTGCGACAAGATTGTCACAAAAATTAAGATATTTTTTTATTTCCTCAAATCGATTTCTTGGCATAGCTCTTGACACAATATGCACATTACAAACTTCGTCCAGGCACCAGTACAAACATTCTCGAGCCAATGAATCATAACTAGTCATAAAAAATAAAAGAATACCAAAGAATGTTTTGAGTTCATTGACAGATGCTTTGAAGTCATGATTATTTTTTTGAAGTCTGTGAATATTAAACAATCATAGCGAAAACTTCGTCGTCAAATATTTGGACTTGCAATGGATTTTGATTTTTCATCTCATTTTCTATTTAGACGCGGTTGCACATTACCTACAGTGGAGTGGTTTTACGCCAGCGAGGATCTTCAAAATATTTCTTAAGTTTCTTCATTTCAGCGAGCGGTTCATCATCGCTGCTTTCCTTAGCGTCGTCTTCACCTCGTTTCTTGAATACTTCGACTCTTCCTGGTATCCCTCGGGGAATAGTATTGCTCTGAATATGGTCCTCGCCAACTTCTTCTTCATCGGTTAGCACACTTGGTTCCGGGGGAAGTACAACTAAGTCTATACCTGTAACATCGTTTTCCTCAAGCATTACAGCATCAAATGTTTCTTGAAGCCAGAGGTAGTTGTTATGATATATGAATGTCTTAAATTTTTGCTTATCTTAAACACCGTGAAGAGATTACATATAAAAAGATAACCTTCAGAATAAAAATTTTTTATTTTATATATTTACTGATCACTGAAACAACTGTCGTCGCTCCGCTCTTCACCGTTCATAATACAGGAAACTTCATTAAAGAAACTATTTTTATAATATTCATATAATTACTTATTGGTGACTCTTGGCAGGCGGCAGCGGCTGGCGATGACAAAGAACAATATGAGAATTAAAACTCAAAGCAATTTCAGAAAGCGCGCGCTGTCTATTTTACAGATCGTCTTAAATGTCAATGAAATTCGTTCTGTTCGCCTTCCAAGAGCCACCAATATCACAATGCTTAAACGTCTTATTTCTCGACAACCCACCCCCCGTGAAGAGCACGAGTCGAGACTCCAGCCTCACTCACATCTAATACTGCGAGCCTTGCCGCTGGTCTTCGCAGCACCCCCGAAGCGGTTCTCACGTCGTCCGAACGGACCTGTCCGTCTGGTCCCGGGAAAACTTTGATGATCCTGCCTCGCGTCCATCCACTCCTCGCTTTGGCGACGTCGCAATCCAATACCAGGTCCCCAACTTCTAGCGTTTTGTTAAAACCGGCAGGTACTCACGTACCCATCTATTCCAAAAACGGTTCTTCAACTGCTGGCTGACTTTCCACCGTTTTCGAAGACATAACGCTCGTTCGTCGATGGGCCCTGGTGTTTATGTTGTCGGCACCCCTAGAAGGAAGTGGTTTGGCGTAAGGGGCTCCTCATCCTCGGTTGTAATCGGCAAGTGAGTCAGCGGCCGACTATTGCTGATGTTTTCGGCTTCCATCAGCGCACTATACAGGACTTAAATTTTCGGCGTAACCTCCTTGAGCGTGAATGCTAAAGCTTTCTTTGTGGACTGGACAAGTCGCTCCCAACATCCTCCGGCGTGTGGATTCAGTGGACATTTGAACACCCACTCTATGCCAACGGAAGAGAGCTTCGCTTTGATGGCCTCGTTTTCGAAGGTGTAGCCGGCTAATAGCTCTTTACTGGCTCTTAAGAAGTTCGTCCCGTTATCAGTCCTGATTCGCAGCGGAGTCCCTCGACGGTTGACGAAGGATACACGCATCTGTTGAAAGATCGGCCGCTATCTCCAAATGAACGGCCCTTACAGTAATTCAAGTGAACAGAGCGACCCACCTCTTCTCAGTTCGACGGACTATTGCGACGTTTACGGGTCCAAAGTAGTCAAGGCCGGTAAACGTTAGTAGTCGGACGAAAGGAGTCACTCGATCCTCCGGAATCTGACCCATCAACGGGGTTTGCGGCTGGACTCTCCGAATTCGACACAACTGGCATTGACCTTTCGCAGCCTTCACAGCAGAACGAAGTCGAGGCACCCAAAACGAGGAGCTTTGTCACTGCGTGGTCTCTTGGCATCATGATACGGCATCTAGTTTCGAAAGGCACGGTTGTAGCAGCGTCGATTCCGCCGAGTGAGCGAACAAGTCGTCCATGTACGGCGTCATCTGGTAAAGCTGGCTACCCTTCCGTATTGGTAAGTCTCGTCGTAGGCATTCAATGTCCTCACCATAGGCCTCGCCCTGCGCTTGTCGACATACTAGGTCCTCAGCCTCCTTGAGTTCAGCTGCCGTTAATTCACCTCGTTCCATCGGCTGACGTCAGCACGCGTTTATAACGCGTAGCGCCCATGCCATGGTGCGGCGCAGCTTCAGGAAACTCGAAAAACTTGTAGCATTGAAGATTGGTTTGCTTGAAAGGTGGTCTTAGATATTATTGGGCTGTTGGGGTCACTCTGTTTCCGGCAGCCTCAGGAATGCAGGACCCCTTATCTACATATATTGCAGTGAATGACCGCCACGGGTAGCGTCGTCGGCTGGGTTGGACTTTGATGGCACCCACCGCCATTGAGTGCCTTTTCCTGAAGAATCTCTGCTATGCGGTAGGCTACGAACTCTTTATGGCATCCACAAATGTGTGTAGGTTCACCCGAGCGGCTCTGGTCGTAAAGCGACTGTGACATCTTGGGATCTTAAGTGCAGTTAATGTTGCCATCTGTGACTTCCATTCCTTCCAACGTGCCAGCGCCAGATTGACTTCAGTATAAGCTTCAACAGTAGCGTGTACTTGGCTATCATCTCAAAGGGGTCGAAAACGGGCATCTATTTCCTGTGATGACGTCTTGGCTTACTCGAGCGAAGTTCAGACGGAACATGAACACGTCGTCCTCACTGTTCCAACATAGACCCAAGACCTTATCGGTTATGGCGGCTTCCATGTCCAAGCTGATCATCTTAATGCAGCTGCATGTTTCAGTGGCGTGCGACAAGCTATGCAGAACTTCTTTGGAATTGGATGTGAAGTTACGCAATACAAACCCTGCATCACGTTGAATATCGATGACTGCCTTGGTGACAGTGATGGCATCTGAAACACTTTCAAAACTATCAATGTAGTCGTCCACGGAGTGGTGCTTCACGATGGCTTCGGTGGCTCTCGGATAATCATTTCGGAACCTATCGACGTTAAGGTTCTTTATAAAGTTCGCTGAACAAGCGGAGCAGGCGGCACCGAAAGTCATGGCTTTTGTGACGTAGGTGTCTATCGGCATCCTTGCTTCCTCTCGCCAGAGCAAACACGCTGCGAGTCTACTGGGCGTATCAGCACTTGATGAAACATTTCTCTAATGTCTCCTGTGACTGCGAAGGCTGCGGATCCGGAAGTTGAATAACACCTTCACTAACGGCACGTTGTTGTCCGGTCCCTTCAGCAAGGCAGAGTTTAGAGATACGGCTTCAACCTTAGCAGCAGCGTCGAAAACCAGCCGAACCTTCCCCGGCTTGTTGGGGTTTCTTACGCCGAAATGTGGGAGATACCAAGTTCTGGGAGTTAATGTACCTGCATCGGACGGCATCAACTTCACTGCATACCCTTTTTCACATAACTTGTTATATTCTCTTTATATGTGGCACTAAAATCGGGATCCCTTCTCATTCTTGGTTCTAAGTTGAAAAGTCTTTTCTTGGCTAGTCCATCGCTCAGTTTGAACCTTTCAGCATCTTCCTCGTCGGCACTTACCTTCACTTCAACAGCGAAGGATCTTTCGGTTTTTGGCTTGTCTCCAATCCATCGCAGATGCAAATCTTTGGGCTTTCCGCTAAGGTGAAGGCGTTTGGGTTGGTGATTTGCTTTCCGGTAAGAGACTGGTGGTGCATTCTTCGGCAATCGCCAATGGCACACAATCGTTTTGTGCGACAGGCCCTTACGTTGTGACTAAAATTCTGGGATCCGAAGCATAGGTTGTGTCGTTTCACGAAATCCCATTTAGCTGGCGTATGTAGTTTGGTGAAGCTGCTGCACTCTGTCACTGCATGCGCCGTTCCCTCGCAGTAATGGCACTTGCTGTTTCCAACCTTCTCCTTCACTTCGACGGCATGAAGAACGTGGCCTTTCGTCATCCTCCTTGACAAATCGCTCTAACATGAAGACGGCAGCTGACTCGAGGTTACGATACAAACCAGTCTAGCTATCCGGTTCATCCACTCACGATAATGCACAGTTTGCATTGAGAAATAATTTGTAGGTAAGCGAAGTTTCGCTTAAGAAGTTTTAATTTAGTCTAGTTTTGATAATTGGATAAACAACATTATTCCTCTTAAGAGTACGGTGTGTTTTATTTCTTTTTTTCTTAAACGGCTCAACGTAACATTACGTATTTGGCGCAGTCGACGGAGTATAGTTCAGAAGATCTATACAGAACGAATTCTTCGCAAAACTGAGACAGTTCTTAAAAACAAATTTCGAAACAAGTGAAGTGATCGATAGTGAAAAGAATAGTCATATAAACAACAATAAGTGGAAAGAGTGAGATACCAAAGTATTCGTCAGTTGCATTACTTATCAAAGTAAAAGTAGATTAAAAAACCGTGAATGAGAAAGTGTAACAGTGGACGGTTCCATTTGAACAGAAACTTATATTTTCATACCGAAAGTGACAGTGATAACGATTTAGTAATAATGTCTAATCCCGAATCCACAACACAAGAAATTACCCTTACCCTTAGCATAAACGATATAATAAAAGATGCGTCAAGAATCCATGAATTCCGTGGTGACGATAGTTATGCCCTCACTTCCTTTCTACGAGAAGTTGATACTCTTTTGCCACTTCTGGATAACTGTCAACAGGAAAAGACTATGTATACCAACGTATAATTATTAATAAAGTCCAAGGACCAGCTCTGGACGTTGTTCGACAACTCAGCGAAGGACCCCGATGGAGCGATATAAAATCAGCACTAGTAAGAAACTTTGGAGTTCAGGAATCTTACCACCAACTTTATCACAAAGTCTTCTCCTCAAGAAACTATAATGTAAGTGAATATTTTATTGTATTAAGAAATATATTAGTTAAGTTAAACGAAAAATATGAATATGATCCAAATAAACCAGCAGAGTTTTGCCCAAAAAATAATGAAGCAATTTATTAAGAGCTTTTATAAAAAACATTAATGTTAACTTGGCGTCGGGTGTCCTAAGTAGGAAATGTACAAGCTTACGGGAAGCCTTTGCCTTATTGGAGAATGAAAGATTAATTTGAGAAAACAAAATGCACAATCATAACAAATATAATTCGAAATATTTCCCCAGTCATAACTTTGTTCCTCAATTAATCAACCAAGCCCATGGCCTATACAAACATTCAGTCAGCATAATACTTACCGTAGACAGAATTTTAATAGTTATTACAACAAAGAGAATTCGGTAACCACTCATAATAGATCCTAAGATAATCTTAATGACTCCCGAAATCCCAGGCATGGTTTCGCTAATCATAGGCAAAATACTAGACAGGCAAGAAATAGTTATAGAATTAGTAATAATAATACAAACAATAAACAATAATGATACAAACATGAGCGTTGATCATTACGAACATGATGTAAATTTTCGTATATCCCCTACCAAAAATATTAACCCATAGTAGAAATTACAATAGGCAATGACAAACTGACATGCCTTATTGATTCAGGATCACCTATTTCTATAAATCTCTATAATACAAAACTACCGCAATTTAAACGTAAAATTCTTAAATATCCCATAAGGCTAAAATCTCTTGGTGGCGAAAATTTAGCATATGAACAAATAATAACAGATTTACCAAAAGAATTTATAGAAGTATCACTTATGACCTGGAAACTTATTAACTTTAAAGGGAAAACCTTCGATGCAATTTTAGGACAAAACATTTTGGGACCCCTAGAAGCAATTATAAATATGAAAAAGGAAGCCTTGACTATTAATAGCAACGTATGCAAGTTCATTAATACCTGTCCTTTTAAATACGATGAAATTCACTCGTTGCAAGAATCCAAATTAGATGAAAATATTATAGAGAAGTAAAGATATGAATATAGAAGAACGAGATGAACTTAGGAAACTCGTTAAAAATAACAAAGACTTATTTTTTCAAGAAGGCCATAAGCTTACACATACTCATGATATACAACATGAAATAATAACTACTACAGAAAAACCGGTGTATTCCAAAATATATAGATATCTTCAAATACATGAAGAGGAAATAACTAATCAAATCGGAGAAATGTTGGCGCAAGGAATAATTACACAGAGTAACTCTCCATACAACTCACCGTTATGGATTGTTCCTAAGAAGATCGATAACTCTGGTAGAAAGAAATGGAGAATAGTTATCGATTACAGGAAACTAAGTGAAGTTACTGTGAGCGACAAATTTCCTATCCCTAATATAGAAAATCTATTAGAAAAATTAGGAATAGCACAGTATTTTACAACATTGGACCTCGCCAAGGGATTCCACCAAGTTTTAATAAATGAATGTGACAGAAAGAAGACGGTATTTTCAACGCCGTTAGGATATTATTAGTTCGTAAGAATGCCGTTTGGGTTAAAAAACGCACCGGCAACATTTCAAAGATTAATAAATTCAGTTCTTAGAGAATATATTAATCGAATATGTGTCGTATACTTAGACGATAGATTAATTTTCAGCACTACATTGAGAGAACATACTGAAAATATACAAAAAAATTTTCAATAAACTGAGAGAAAACAATCTGAAAATTCAGTTAGATAAATGTAATTTCTTTACCAAAACAACTGAATACCTAGGATATATTTTTACAATAGATGGGATAAAACCCATTATGAATAAAATTGAAAACATTCAAAAACTAAGAATACCTGAAACACAAAAACAAATAAAGTCATTCTTAGGAATGACAGGCTCCTATCGAAAATTTGTGAAGGACTATTCGAAAATTGCGTACGGTATGACTAAATATTTAAAAAAGAACTCAAAAATTAATATAAAAGATCCTCAATATGTACATACATTTCAAAAGCTAAAAAGATTACTAATGGAAGCACCGATATTAAAGTACCCGGACTTTGACAAACGATTCAAACTAGTTACAGGTGCCAGCGACTTTGCGTTAGGCGCAGTTCTCACACAGGATGGACATCCTCTCAGTTACGCCAGCAGAACTTTGAACGAACATGAAAGGAAATACTCAACAACAGAAAAGGAGCTTCTTGCAATCGTTTGGGCCGTTAATTACTTTCGTCCATATATTTACCGTCGACTCTTCGATCTATCAACTGACCACCAACCCTTAAAATGGTTACACAGTAAGCACAAAGGCAAAGATATAAATCCCAGATTGCAACGTTGGCTTAATTTATGTTATGATACGAACATAAATTATATAAAAGGAACAGAAAACAATGCTGCAGACTTTATGAGCAGAATAAATGCAGACACAGGAGGAATTAACGCAATAGATGCAGCCCCCCAAATCGATACCATGAGTACAGACGCTACCATTCACTTCCAAGAAGAAGAACAAAAAGATAATTTTCCAATACTAGATACAGTTGTTAATAGGTTTTCAACCCAAATCATATTAATAAACCATAAAACAATGGAAATGGAGGTTTTAAATGGAAAACAAAAGATTTATATCAGTGCAGATGATGTAGAAAATAATTTCATGATTGATATATTTCGTAGATTTTTAAAATCAAGAAAAATAGGTATTTTCTCAGAACTGTGAGACCGCGAATATAATAAAGTGCAACACAAACTGATCGAATTGTTTAACACAAGGCTGACATTTTATAAATGTTCCCATCACGCCAAGGATATGAAAGATGAGGATGAAACTTACAGATATATAGCCAAATATCATAAAACCGAAACAGGGCAAGCTGGAATAAACGAAAACTATGAAGGAATGAAAAAGCTTATTTATTTCAAGAACTTAAAGAAATGTATACAAAAGTACATCAATAATTGTGATGTGTGCAACAGAGCAAAATATGATAGAAGTCCAATCAAGCCCAAATTTCATCTTACTGAAACCCCAAGCGATATAAATCAGATAGTACATGTAGCCGTATATATGAACAAAAGATATAGTTTCATATCCTTCATCGACAGATTTTCAAAGCATGCAGTCGTACTTTGCTTAGAAGATAGGAACAGTGTCACCATTGTACAAAAAATTCGGTTGTTTTTTTCAATAAAAAGTAAGCCAAATATTTTAATTTTAGATAATGAGTTCAATTCGGTCAATGTAAAAGAATTTCTGAGACTAGAAGGAGTTGAAACACATTACACCAAACCAAACAGTCATACAGAAAACTCTCATATAGAAAGGTTTCATAGTACAATCGGAGAAAAACTTAGAGTCTTGGAAATGGAGAAACCAGAATTACCAATTCAAGAGAGACTGTTCAAATGTGTAGAATGGTACAACAGGTCAATTCATTCAGCAATAAAAGCAATATATAGCAAAATTATTGAAGGAAGGTAAGGAAAAAATTATAAACAAACGAAATGAAAATCGTGAAATATATAGGCGAACTCATGAGGAAGGTTATGTAATAAATTACATTAGGCATTAAGGCACAAAGGTGAGCCTAAATATAGAAAGCTTAAGCTAGAAAATATTCACCCAGTTAATATTAAAAACCGTACAAAATTTGCAGATCAAATAGATACAAAAGACTACGACAGAAATGATCAAGAATAGATAATAATGAAAGCTCTGCTGAGATAAAATTAGAAGACATTGATTAGAATAAGTTAGTTTAGCATAAGTCATTATAATATATTATATTCTAATAAAATATCAATAAATTCCTGAGGTATATTTGTAAGTAATAAGTGGATAATATTAATAAGTAATATGTGTATATAATTAATTAGCTTAAAGCAGATGGAATAACCTTAGCTTTATATGTAAAAAAAACTAAACTTTCAGGTGAAATGGATATTCAAAATGGTTATAATTTTCTTAACCTGGACGCTAACTCAAACACAGTTGACGGTAGAGAAAATCGAAACAAATGTGGGATTCATGTAGATCTATCTTGAAAAGGTCCATTTCACTATAAACTACGATACAGTTATACATATAGTCAATCCAAAAGAAATCCTAAATATTTTGGACAGTTTAGAAGTTAATGTAAAAAACTCGGGTTTGGAAGACAAAGCTACTACTCTACAGCTTCAAATTGATATGATAAGAAATAAGGTTTACACACTAATACCTCATAGGCAAAAGCGAGGGTTATTTAACTTTAACTGGACGACGGCGATCGTCAAGAGGTAGAACAACATCTAAGGGTAACTGACGAAAACAACCACAATGCCATCCAAAACCTCAATAAACAAATAAAAATCAACACAAGCTTTACTGATACATTCAACAGACTCAAAAACCTGATAGAAAAAGACAGGGACATTATAAATAGTAGTTTAACAGAAATTGACAGTAATAGTGAGAAAATATTCCAGCAAACTCTTTACATAGATTTCATACTGAGACTAAAAAATTTTAGAAGATAATGTGGAGCACATACAACATAACATATCTTCAGCTAGACATGGAATTTTGCATAGCAATCTTTTCACTGGTGAGGAAATAATTGAATACGACATTGATCTTAACAAATTAAAAGACATAAGGCTTGGAACTGGAACTCTTAAAGATGATCACGAGAATATAATATTTGTTATTAGAATTCTAAATGAGGCAATTGAACTTCATAAGGCTTTACTCGTTCCTATTGGGGACAACCAAAAAAAAAAAATATGTTTGATGCTCAAGAAATTATAAAATATGAAAACAAAACCTATAATTATGAACTTTACACTGAACTAAGAACCTACCAATTTGTAACAATTGCGTATTAAAACAAAACTGTATAAAAATTTTCAATAATGCATCTGAAATCTTGAAACTAAGAGAGGGATTAATTCTACTTAAGAACCAAATAAATGTTAAATTTACTAGTACTTGTGATTTGAGGCAAAAATCTTGAATTGCACTTTTCTCATAAATTTCAATAGTTTTTCAGTAAAAATTGATATCCAGATTATAAGCAATAATAATGAAAAAGTATTCAAACATAGTTTTGTCATTCCGGACTATTTCAGCCCTGTTTTAAACACAAATTCGAAATTTCTTTTCGACGAAGTTATGCTTAATGAAATAGAAAATCTAGATGTAATAACAGAAACAAAAAACAAAAAGAAAGAATATGTAATTTTTGGGTCCATCTCTTTTATTATAATAATTATTGTAATTCTCAGTGCAATCTTTGTATTAAAGAATAAAAGTTTAACGTTAAAATGAATACTATAGTGGCTCCGGAGAGTCCACAATCTGCGATGGGAGGTGTTACGTCCCGGACGCAACCTGAACCAAAACATCCGCTTAACAAATCTGTTTACTTTAAGTATTCCCCATAAAGTAGATTATTGACCACAGTTCGATTCCCTTTAACCTCTCCATCTACTACATACTAATCATTTCCTGTTTTCTTCCGGTAAACAACATTGCCCTGCTTAATATATTGTATGAAATGCAATTCCGCAACTTCCAATGTTCATATATTGTATGATATGCAATTTCGCAACTTCCGTTCAACAACATTTTACCGATAATGCACAGTTTGCATTGAGAAATAATTTGAAGGTAAGCGAAGTTTCGCTTAAGAAGTTTTAATTTAGTCTAGTTTTGATAATTAAATAAACAACATTATTCCTCTTAAGAGTACGGTGTGTCCTATTTCTTTTTTTCTTAAACGGCTCAACGTAACATTACGTATTTGGCACAGTCAATGGAGTATAGTTCAGAAGATCTATACAGAATGAATTCTTCGCAAAACTGATACAGTTCTTAAGAACAAATTTCGAAACAAGTGAAGTGATCGATAGTGAAAAGAATAGGCATATAAACAACAATAAGTGGAAAGAGTGAGATACCAAAGTATTCGTCAGTTGCATTACTTATCAAAGTAAAAGTAGAATAAAAAACCGTGAATGAGAAAGTGTAAAAGTGGACGGTTCGATTTGAACAGAAACTTATATTTTCATACCGAAAGTGACAGTGATAACGATTTAGTAATAATGTCTAATCCCGAATCCACAACACAAGAAATTACCCTTACCCTTAGCATAAACGATATAATAAAAGATGCGTCAAGAATCCATGAATTCCGTGGTGACGATAGTTATGCCCTCACTTCCTTTCTACGAGAAGTTGATACTCTTTTGCCACTTCTGGATAACTGTCAACAGGAAAAGACTATGTATACCAACGTATAATTATTAATTAAGTCCAAGGACCAGCTCTGGACTTTGTTCGACAACTCGGTGAAGGACCCTGATGGAGCGATGTAAAATCAGCACTAGTAAGAAACTTTGGAGTTCAGGAATCTTACCACCAACTTTATCACAAAGTCTTCTCCTCAAGAAACTATAATGTAAGTGAATATTTTATTGTATTAAGAAATATATTAGTTAAGTTAAACGAAAAATATGAATATGATCCAAATAAACCAACAGTGTTTAGCCCAAAAAATAATGAAGTAATTATATTAAGAGCTTTTATAAACAACATTAATGTTAACTTGGCGTCGGGTGTCCTAAGTAGGAAATGTACAAGCTTACGGGAAGCCTTAGCCTTATTGGAGAATGAAGGATTAATTAGAGAAAACAAAATGCACAATCATAACAAATATAATTCGAAATATTTCCCGAGTCATAACTTTGTTCCTCAACCAATCAACCAAGCCCATGGCCTATACAAACATTCAGTCAGCATAATACTAACCGTAGACAGAATTTTAATAGTTATTACAACAAAGAGAATTCAGTAACCACTCATAATAGATCCTAAGATAATCTTAATGACTCCCGAAATCCTAGGCATGGTTTCGCTAATCATAGGCAAAATACTAGACAGGCAAGAAATAGTTATAGAATTAGTAATAATAATACAAACAATTAACAATAATGATACAAACATGAGCGTTGATCATTACGAACATGATGTAAATTTTCGTATATCCCCTACCAAAAATATTAACCCATAGTAGAAATTACAATAGGCAATGACAAACTGACATGCCTTATTGATTCAGGATCACCTATTTCTATAAATCTCTATAATACAAAACTACCGCAATTTAAACGTAAAATTCTTAAATATCCCATAAGGCTAAAATCTCTTAGTGGCGAAAACTTAGCATATGAACAAATAATAACAGATTTACCAAAAGAATTTATAGAAGTATCACTTATGACCTGGAAACTTATTAACTTTAACCTTGGATGGAAAACCTTCGATGCAATTTTAGGACAAAACATTTTGGGACCCCTAGAAGCAATTATAAATATGAAAAAGGAAGCCTTGACTATTAATAGCAACGTATGCAAGTTCATTAATACCTGTCCTTTTAAATACGATGAAATTCACTCGTTGCAAGAATCCAAATTAGATGAAAATATTATAGAGAAGTAAAGATATGAATATAGAAGAACGAGATGAACTTAGGAAACTCGTTAAAAATAACAAAGACTTATTTTTTCAAGAAGGCCATAAGCTTACACATACTCATGATATACAACATGAAATAATAACTACTACAGAAAAACCGGTGTATTCCAAAATATATAGATATCCTCAAATACATGAAGAGGAAATAACTAATCAAATCGGAGAAATGTTGGCGCAAGGAATAATTACACAGAGTAACTCTCCATACAACTCACCGTTATGGATTGTTCCTAAGAAGATCGATAACTCTGGTAGAAAGAAATGGAGAATAGTTATCGATTACAGGAAACTAAGTGAAGTTACTGTGAGCGACAAATTTCCTATCCCTAATATAGAAAATCTATTAGAAAAATTAGGAATAGCACAGTATTTTACAACATTGGACCTCGCCAAGGGATTCCACCAAGTTTTAATAAATGAATGTGACAGAAAGAAGACGGTATTTTCAACGCCGTTAGGATATTATTAGTTCGTAAGAATGCCGTTTGGGTTAAAAAACGCACCGGCAACATTTCAAAGATTAATAAATTCAGTTCTTAGAGAATATATTAATCGAATATGTGTCGTATACTTAGACGATAGATTAATTTTCAGCACTACATTGAGAGAACATACTGAAAATATACAAAAAAATTTTCAATAAACTGAGAGAAAACAATCTGAAAATTCAGTTAGATAAATGTAATTTCTTTACCAAAACAACTGAATACCTAAGATATATTTTTACAATAGATGGGATAAAACCCATTATGAATAAAATTGAAAACATTCAAAAACTAAGAATACCTGAAACACAAAAACAAATAAAGTCATTCTTAGGAATGACAGGCTCCTATCGAAAATTTGTGAAGGACTATTCGAAAATTGCGTACGGTATGACTAAATATTTAAAAAAGAACTCAAAAATTAATATAAAAGATCCTCAATATGTACATACATTTCAAAAGCTAAAAAGATTACTAATGGAAGCACCGATATTAAAGTACCCGGACTTTGACAAACGATTCAAACTAGTTACAGGTGCCAGCGACTTTGCGTTAGGCGCAGTTCTCACACAGGATGGACATCCTCTCAGTTACGCCAGCAGAACTTTGAACGAACATGAAAGGAAATACTCAACAACAGAAAAGGAGCTTCTTGCAATCGTTTGGGCCGTTAATTACTTTCGTCCATATATTTACCGTCGACTCTTCGATCTATCAACTGACCACCAACCCTTAAAATGGTTACACAGTAAGCACAAAGGCAAAGATATAAATCCCAGATTGCAACGTTGGCTTAATTTATGTTATGATACGAACATAAATTATATAAAAGGAACAGAAAACAATGCTGCAGACTTTATGAGCAGAATAAATGCAGACACAGGAGGAATTAACGCAATAGATGCAGCCCCCCAAATCGATACCATGAGTACAGACGCTACCATTCACTTCCAAGAAGAAGAACAAAAAGATAATTTTCCAATACTAGATACAGTTGTTAATAGGTTTTCAACCCAAATCATATTAATAAACCATAAAACAATGGAAATGGAGGTTTTAAATGGAAAACAAAAGATTTATATCAGTGCAGATGATGTAGAAAATAATTTCATGATTGATATATTTCGTAGATTTTTAAAATCAAGAAAAATAGGTATTTTCTCAGAACTGTGAGACCGCGAATATAATAAAGTGCAACACAAACTGATCGAATTGTTTAACACAAGGCTGACATTTTATAAATGTTCCCATCACGCCAAGGATATGAAAGATGAGGATGAAACTTACAGATATATAGCCAAATATCATAAAACCGAAACAGGGCAAGCTGGAATAAACGAAAACTATGAAGGATTGAAAAAGCTTATTTATTTCAAGAACTTAAAGAAATGTATACAAAAGTACATCAATAATTGTGATGTGTGCAACAGAGCAAAATATGATAGAAGTCCAATCAAGCCCAAATTTCATCTTACTGAAACCCCAAGCGATATAAATCAGATAGTACATGTAGCCGTATATATGAACAAAAGATATAGTTTCATATCCTTCATCGACAGATTTTCAAAGCATGCAGTCGTACTTTGCTTAGAAGATAGGAACAGTGTCACCATTGTACAAAAAATTCGGTTGTTTTTTTCAATAAAAAGTAAGCCAAATATTTTAATTTTAGATAATGAGTTCAATTCGGTCAATGTAAAAGAATTTCTGAGACTAGAAGGAGTTGAAACACATTACACCAAACCAAACAGTCATACAGAAAACTCTCATATAGAAAGGTTTCATAGTACAATCGGAGAAAAACTTAGAGTCTTGGAAATGGAGAAACCAGAATTACCAATTCAAGAGAGACTGTTCAAATGTGTAGAATGGTACAACAGGTCAATTCATTCAGCAATAAAAGCAATATATAGCAAAATTATTGAAGGAAGGTAAGGAAAAAATTATAAACAAACGAAATGAAAATCGTGAAATATATAGGCGAACTCATGAGGAAGGTTATGTAATAAATTACATTAGGCATTAAGGCACAAAGGTGAGCCTAAATATAGAAAGCTTAAGCTAGAAAATATTCACCCAGTTAATATTAAAAACCGTACAAAATTTGCAGATCAAATAGATACAAAAGACTACGACAGAAATGATCAAGAATAGATAATAATGAAAGCTCTGCTGAGATAAAATTAGAAGACATTGATTAGAATAAGTTAGTTTAGCATAAGTCATTATAATATATTATATTCTAATAAAATATCAATAAATTCCTGAGGTATATTTGTAAGTAATAAGTGGATAATATTAATAAGTAATATGTGTATATAATTAATTAGCTTAAAGCAGATGGAATAACCTTAGCTTTATATGTAAAAAAAACTAAACTTTCAGGTGAAATGGATATTCAAAATGGTTATAATTTTCTTAACCTGGACGCTAACTCAAACACAGTTGACGGTAGAGAAAATTGAAACAAATGTGGGATTCATGTAGATCTATCTTGAAAAGGTCCATTTCACTATAAACTACGATACAGTTATACATATAGTCAATCCAAAAGAAATCCTAAATATTTTGGACAGTTTAGAAGTTAATGTAAAAAACTCGGGTTTGGAAGACAAAGCTACTACTCTACAGCTTCAAATTGATATGATAAGAAATAAGGTTTACACACTAATACCTCATAGGCAAAAGCGAGGGTTATTTAACTTTAACTGGACGACGGCGATCGTCAAGAGGTAGAACAACATCTAAGGGTAACTGACGAAAACAACCACAATGCCATCCAAAACCTCAATAAACAAATAAAAATCAACACAAGCTTTACTGATACATTCAACAGACTCAAAAACCTGATAGAAAAAGACAGGGACATTATAAATAGTAGTTTAACAGAAATTGACAGTAATAGTGAGAAAATATTCCAGCAAACTCTTTACATAGATTTCATACTGAGACTAAAAAATTTTAGAAGATAATGTGGAGCACATACAACATAACATATCTTCAGCTAGACATGGAATTTTGCATAGCAATCTTTTCACTGGTGAGGAAATAATTGAATACGACATTGATCTTAACAAATTAAAAGACATAAGGCTTGGAACTGGAACTCTTAAAGATGATCACGAGAATATAATATTTGTTATTAGAATTCTAAATGAGGCAATTGAACTTCATAAGGCTTTACTCGTTCCTATTGGGGACAACCAAAAAAAAAAAATATGTTTGATGCTCAAGAAATTATAAAATATGAAAACAAAACCTATAATTATGAACTTTACACTGAACTAAGAACCTACCAATTTGTAACAATTGCGTATTAAAACAAAACTGTATAAAAATTTTCAATAATGCATCTGAAATCTTGAAACTAAGAGAGGGATTAATTCTACTTAAGAACCAAATAAATGTTAAATTTACTAGTACTTGTGATTTGAGGCAAAAATCTTGAATTGCACTTTTCTCATAAATTTCAATAGTTTTTCAGTAAAAATTGATATCCAGATTATAAGCAATAATAATGAAAAAGTATTCAAACACAGTTTTGTCATTCCGGACTATTTCAGCCCTGTTTTAAACACAAATTCGAAATTTCTTTTTGACGAAGTTATGCTTAATGAAATAGAAAATCTAGATGTAATAACAGAAACAAAAAACAAAAAGAAAGAATATGTAATTTTTGGGTCCATCTCTTTTATTATAATAATTATTGTAATTCTCAGTGCAATCTTTGTATTAAAGAATAAAAGTTTAACGTTAAAATGAATACTATAGTGGCTCCGGAGAGTCCACAATCTGTGATGGGAGGTGTTACGTCCCGGACGCAACCTGAACCAAAACATCCGCTTAACAAATCTGTTTACTTTAAGTATTCCCCATAAAGTAGATTATTGACCACAGTTCGATTCCCTTTAACCTCTCCATCTACTACATACTAATCATTTCCTGTTTTCTTCCGGTAAACAACATTGCCCTGCTTAATATATTGTATGAAATGCAATTCCGCAACTTCCAATGTTCATATATTGTATGATATGCAATTTCGCAACTTCCGTTCAACAACATTTTACCGATAATGCACAGTTTGCATTGAGAAATAATTTGAAGGTAAGCGAAGTTTCGCTTAAGAAGTTTTAATTTAGTCTAGTTTTGATAATTAAATAAACAACATTATTCCTCTTAAGAGTACGGTGTGTCCTATTTCTTTTTTTCTTAAACGGCTCAACGTAACATTACGTATTTGGCACAGTCAATGGAGTATAGTTCAGAAGATCTATACAGAATGAATTCTTCGCAAAACTGATACAGTTCTTAAGAACAAATTTCGAAACAAGTGAAGTGATCGATAGTGAAAAGAATAGGCATATAAACAACAATAAGTGGAAAGAGTGAGATACCAAAGTATTCGTCAGTTGCATTACTTATCAAAGTAAAAGTAGAATAAAAAACCGTGAATGAGAAAGTGTAAAAGTGGACGGTTCGATTTGAACAGAAACTTATATTTTCATACCGAAAGTGACAGTGATAACGATTTAGTAATAATGTCTAATCCCGAATCCACAACACAAGAAATTACCCTTACCCTTAGCATAAACGATATAATAAAAGATGCGTCAAGAATCCATGAATTCCGTGGTGACGATAGTTATGCCCTCACTTCCTTTCTACGAGAAGTTGATACTCTTTTGCCACTTCTGGATAACTGTCAACAGGAAAAGACTATGTATACCAACGTATAATTATTAATTAAGTCCAAGGACCAGCTCTGGACTTTGTTCGACAACTCGGTGAAGGACCCTGATGGAGCGATGTAAAATCAGCACTAGTAAGAAACTTTGGAGTTCAGGAATCTTACCACCAACTTTATCACAAAGTCTTCTCCTCAAGAAACTATAATGTAAGTGAATATTTTATTGTATTAAGAAATATATTAGTTAAGTTAAACGAAAAATATGAATATGATCCAAATAAACCAACAGTGTTTAGCCCAAAAAATAATGAAGTAATTATATTAAGAGCTTTTATAAACAACATTAATGTTAACTTGGCGTCGGGTGTCCTAAGTAGGAAATGTACAAGCTTACGGGAAGCCTTAGCCTTATTGGAGAATGAAGGATTAATTAGAGAAAACAAAATGCACAATCATAACAAATATAATTCGAAATATTTCCCGAGTCATAACTTTGTTCCTCAACCAATCAACCAAGCCCATGGCCTATACAAACATTCAGTCAGCATAATACTAACCGTAGACAGAATTTTAATAGTTATTACAACAAAGAGAATTCAGTAACCACTCATAATAGATCCTAAGATAATCTTAATGACTCCCGAAATCCTAGGCATGGTTTCGCTAATCATAGGCAAAATACTAGACAGGCAAGAAATAGTTATAGAATTAGTAATAATAATACAAACAATTAACAATAATGATACAAACATGAGCGTTGATCATTACGAACATGATGTAAATTTTCGTATATCCCCTACCAAAAATATTAACCCATAGTAGAAATTACAATAGGCAATGACAAACTGACATGCCTTATTGATTCAGGATCACCTATTTCTATAAATCTCTATAATACAAAACTACCGCAATTTAAACGTAAAATTCTTAAATATCCCATAAGGCTAAAATCTCTTAGTGGCGAAAACTTAGCATATGAACAAATAATAACAGATTTACCAAAAGAATTTATAGAAGTATCACTTATGACCTGGAAACTTATTAACTTTAACCTTGGATGGAAAACCTTCGATGCAATTTTAGGACAAAACATTTTGGGACCCCTAGAAGCAATTATAAATATGAAAAAGGAAGCCTTGACTATTAATAGCAACGTATGCAAGTTCATTAATACCTGTCCTTTTAAATACGATGAAATTCACTCGTTGCAAGAATCCAAATTAGATGAAAATATTATAGAGAAGTAAAGATATGAATATAGAAGAACGAGATGAACTTAGGAAACTCGTTAAAAATAACAAAGACTTATTTTTTCAAGAAGGCCATAAGCTTACACATACTCATGATATACAACATGAAATAATAACTACTACAGAAAAACCGGTGTATTCCAAAATATATAGATATCCTCAAATACATGAAGAGGAAATAACTAATCAAATCGGAGAAATGTTGGCGCAAGGAATAATTACACAGAGTAACTCTCCATACAACTCACCGTTATGGATTGTTCCTAAGAAGATCGATAACTCTGGTAGAAAGAAATGGAGAATAGTTATCGATTACAGGAAACTAAGTGAAGTTACTGTGAGCGACAAATTTCCTATCCCTAATATAGAAAATCTATTAGAAAAATTAGGAATAGCACAGTATTTTACAACATTGGACCTCGCCAAGGGATTCCACCAAGTTTTAATAAATGAATGTGACAGAAAGAAGACGGTATTTTCAACGCCGTTAGGATATTATTAGTTCGTAAGAATGCCGTTTGGGTTAAAAAACGCACCGGCAACATTTCAAAGATTAATAAATTCAGTTCTTAGAGAATATATTAATCGAATATGTGTCGTATACTTAGACGATAGATTAATTTTCAGCACTACATTGAGAGAACATACTGAAAATATACAAAAAAATTTTCAATAAACTGAGAGAAAACAATCTGAAAATTCAGTTAGATAAATGTAATTTCTTTACCAAAACAACTGAATACCTAAGATATATTTTTACAATAGATGGGATAAAACCCATTATGAATAAAATTGAAAACATTCAAAAACTAAGAATACCTGAAACACAAAAACAAATAAAGTCATTCTTAGGAATGACAGGCTCCTATCGAAAATTTGTGAAGGACTATTCGAAAATTGCGTACGGTATGACTAAATATTTAAAAAAGAACTCAAAAATTAATATAAAAGATCCTCAATATGTACATACATTTCAAAAGCTAAAAAGATTACTAATGGAAGCACCGATATTAAAGTACCCGGACTTTGACAAACGATTCAAACTAGTTACAGGTGCCAGCGACTTTGCGTTAGGCGCAGTTCTCACACAGGATGGACATCCTCTCAGTTACGCCAGCAGAACTTTGAACGAACATGAAAGGAAATACTCAACAACAGAAAAGGAGCTTCTTGCAATCGTTTGGGCCGTTAATTACTTTCGTCCATATATTTACCGTCGACTCTTCGATCTATCAACTGACCACCAACCCTTAAAATGGTTACACAGTAAGCACAAAGGCAAAGATATAAATCCCAGATTGCAACGTTGGCTTAATTTATGTTATGATACGAACATAAATTATATAAAAGGAACAGAAAACAATGCTGCAGACTTTATGAGCAGAATAAATGCAGACACAGGAGGAATTAACGCAATAGATGCAGCCCCCCAAATCGATACCATGAGTACAGACGCTACCATTCACTTCCAAGAAGAAGAACAAAAAGATAATTTTCCAATACTAGATACAGTTGTTAATAGGTTTTCAACCCAAATCATATTAATAAACCATAAAACAATGGAAATGGAGGTTTTAAATGGAAAACAAAAGATTTATATCAGTGCAGATGATGTAGAAAATAATTTCATGATTGATATATTTCGTAGATTTTTAAAATCAAGAAAAATAGGTATTTTCTCAGAACTGTGAGACCGCGAATATAATAAAGTGCAACACAAACTGATCGAATTGTTTAACACAAGGCTGACATTTTATAAATGTTCCCATCACGCCAAGGATATGAAAGATGAGGATGAAACTTACAGATATATAGCCAAATATCATAAAACCGAAACAGGGCAAGCTGGAATAAACGAAAACTATGAAGGATTGAAAAAGCTTATTTATTTCAAGAACTTAAAGAAATGTATACAAAAGTACATCAATAATTGTGATGTGTGCAACAGAGCAAAATATGATAGAAGTCCAATCAAGCCCAAATTTCATCTTACTGAAACCCCAAGCGATATAAATCAGATAGTACATGTAGCCGTATATATGAACAAAAGATATAGTTTCATATCCTTCATCGACAGATTTTCAAAGCATGCAGTCGTACTTTGCTTAGAAGATAGGAACAGTGTCACCATTGTACAAAAAATTCGGTTGTTTTTTTCAATAAAAAGTAAGCCAAATATTTTAATTTTAGATAATGAGTTCAATTCGGTCAATGTAAAAGAATTTCTGAGACTAGAAGGAGTTGAAACACATTACACCAAACCAAACAGTCATACAGAAAACTCTCATATAGAAAGGTTTCATAGTACAATCGGAGAAAAACTTAGAGTCTTGGAAATGGAGAAACCAGAATTACCAATTCAAGAGAGACTGTTCAAATGTGTAGAATGGTACAACAGGTCAATTCATTCAGCAATAAAAGCAATATATAGCAAAATTATTGAAGGAAGGTAAGGAAAAAATTATAAACAAACGAAATGAAAATCGTGAAATATATAGGCGAACTCATGAGGAAGGTTATGTAATAAATTACATTAGGCATTAAGGCACAAAGGTGAGCCTAAATATAGAAAGCTTAAGCTAGAAAATATTCACCCAGTTAATATTAAAAACCGTACAAAATTTGCAGATCAAATAGATACAAAAGACTACGACAGAAATGATCAAGAATAGATAATAATGAAAGCTCTGCTGAGATAAAATTAGAAGACATTGATTAGAATAAGTTAGTTTAGCATAAGTCATTATAATATATTATATTCTAATAAAATATCAATAAATTCCTGAGGTATATTTGTAAGTAATAAGTGGATAATATTAATAAGTAATATGTGTATATAATTAATTAGCTTAAAGCAGATGGAATAACCTTAGCTTTATATGTAAAAAAAACTAAACTTTCAGGTGAAATGGATATTCAAAATGGTTATAATTTTCTTAACCTGGACGCTAACTCAAACACAGTTGACGGTAGAGAAAATTGAAACAAATGTGGGATTCATGTAGATCTATCTTGAAAAGGTTCATTTCACTATAAACTACGATACAGTTATACATATAGTCAATCCAAAAGAAATCCTAAATATTTTGGACAGTTTAGAAGTTAATGTAAAAAACTCGGGTTTGGAAGACAAAGCTACTACTCTACAGCTTCAAATTGATATGATAAGAAATAAGGTTTACACACTAATACCTCATAGGCAAAAGCGAGGGTTATTTAACTTTAACTGGACGACGGCGATCGTCAAGAGGTAGAACAACATCTAAGGGTAACTGACGAAAACAACCACAATGCCATCCAAAACCTCAATAAACAAATAAAAATCAACACAAGCTTTACTGATACATTCAACAGACTCAAAAACCTGATAGAAAAAGACAGGGACATTATAAATAGTAGTTTAACAGAAATTGACAGTAATAGTGAGAAAATATTCCAGCAAACTCTTTACATAGATTTCATACTGAGACTAAAAAATTTTAGAAGATAATGTGGAGCACATACAACATAACATATCTTCAGCTAGACATGGAATTTTGCATAGCAATCTTTTCACTGGTGAGGAAATAATTGAATACGACATTGATCTTAACAAATTAAAAGACATAAGGCTTGGAACTGGAACTCTTAAAGATGATCACGAGAATATAATATTTGTTATTAGAATTCTAAATGAGGCAATTGAACTTCATAAGGCTTTACTCGTTCCTATTGGGGACAACCAAAAAAAAAAAATATGTTTGATGCTCAAGAAATTATAAAATATGAAAACAAAACCTATAATTATGAACTTTACACTGAACTAAGAACCTACCAATTTGTAACAATTGCGTATTAAAACAAAACTGTATAAAAATTTTCAATAATGCATCTGAAATCTTGAAACTAAGAGAGGGATTAATTCTACTTAAGAACCAAATAAATGTTAAATTTACTAGTACTTGTGATTTGAGGCAAAAATCTTGAATTGCACTTTTCTCATAAATTTCAATAGTTTTTCAGTAAAAATTGATATCCAGATTATAAGCAATAATAATGAAAAAGTATTCAAACACAGTTTTGTCATTCCGGACTATTTCAGCCCTGTTTTAAACACAAATTCGAAATTTCTTTTTGACGAAGTTATGCTTAATGAAATAGAAAATCTAGATGTAATAACAGAAACAAAAAACAAAAAGAAAGAATATGTAATTTTTGGGTCCATCTCTTTTATTATAATAATTATTGTAATTCTCAGTGCAATCTTTGTATTAAAGAATAAAAGTTTAACGTTAAAATGAATACTATAGTGGCTCCGGAGAGTCCACAATCTGTGATGGGAGGTGTTACGTCCCGGACGCAACCTGAACCAAAACATCCGCTTAACAAATCTGTTTACTTTAAGTATTCCCCATAAAGTAGATTATTGACCACAGTTCGATTCCCTTTAACCTCTCCATCTACTACATACTAATCATTTCCTGTTTTCTTCCGGTAAACAACATTGCCCTGCTTAATATATTGTATGAAATGCAATTCCGCAACTTCCAATGTTCATATATTGTATGATATGCAATTTCGCAACTTCCGTTCAACAACATTTTACCGATAATGCACAGTTTGCATTGAGAAATAATTTGAAGGTAAGCGAAGTTTCGCTTAAGAAGTTTTAATTTAGTCTAGTTTTGATAATTAAATAAACAACATTATTCCTCTTAAGAGTACGGTGTGTCCTATTTCTTTTTTTCTTAAACGGCTCAACGTAACATTACGTATTTGGCACAGTCAATGGAGTATAGTTCAGAAGATCTATACAGAATGAATTCTTCGCAAAACTGATACAGTTCTTAAGAACAAATTTCGAAACAAGTGAAGTGATCGATAGTGAAAAGAATAGGCTTATAAACAACAATAAGTGGAAAGAGTGAGATACCAAAGTATTCGTCAGTTGCATTACTTATCAAAGTAAAAGTAGAATAAAAAACCGTGAATGAGAAAGTGTAAAAGTGGACAGTTCGATTTGAACAGAAACTTATATTTTCATACCGAAAGTGACAGTGATAACGATTTAGTAATAATGTCTAATCCCGAATCCACAACACAAGAAATTACCCTTACCCTTAGCATAAACGATATAATAAAAGATGCGTCAAGAATCCATGAATTCCGTGGTGACGATAGTTATGCCCTCACTTCCTTTCTACGAGAAGTTGATACTCTTTTGCCACTTCTGGATAACTGTCAACAGGAAAAGACTATGTATACCAACGTATAATTATTAATTAAGTCCAAGGACCAGCTCTGGACTTTGTTCGACAACTCGGTGAAGGACCCTGATGGAGCGATGTAAAATCAGCACTAGTAAGAAACTTTGGAGTTCAGGAATCTTACCACCAACTTTATCACAAAGTCTTCTCCTCAAGAAACTATAATGTAAGTGAATATTTTATTGTATTAAGAAATATATTAGTTAAGTTAAACGAAAAATATGAATATGATCCAAATAAACCAACAGTGTTTAGCCCAAAAAATAATGAAGTAATTATATTAAGAGCTTTTATAAACAACATTAATGTTAACTTGGCGTCGGGTGTCCTAAGTAGGAAATGTACAAGCTTACGGGAAGCCTTAGCCTTATTGGAGAATGAAGGATTAATTAGAGAAAACAAAATGCACAATCATAACAAATATAATTCGAAATATTTCCCGAGTCATAACTTTGTTCCTCAACCAATCAACCAAGCCCATGGCCTATACAAACATTCAGTCAGCATAATACTAACCGTAGACAGAATTTTAATAGTTATTACAACAAAGAGAATTCAGTAACCACTCATAATAGATCCTAAGATAATCTTAATGACTCCCGAAATCCTAGGCATGGTTTCGCTAATCATAGGCAAAATACTAGACAGGCAAGAAATAGTTATAGAATTAGTAATAATAATACAAACAATTAACAATAATGATACAAACATGAGCGTTGATCATTACGAACATGATGTAAATTTTCGTATATCCCCTACCAAAAATATTAACCCATAGTAGAAATTACAATAGGCAATGACAAACTGACATGCCTTATTGATTCAGGATCACCTATTTCTATAAATCTCTATAATACAAAACTACCGCAATTTAAACGTAAAATTCTTAAATATCCCATAAGGCTAAAATCTCTTAGTGGCGAAAACTTAGCATATGAACAAATAATAACAGATTTACCAAAAGAATTTATAGAAGTATCACTTATGACCTGGAAACTTATTAACTTTAAAGGGAAAACCTTCGATGCAATTTTAGGACAAAACATTTTGGGACCCCTAGAAGCAATTATAAATATGAAAAAGGAAGCCTTGACTATTAATAGCAACGTATGCAAGTTCATTAATACCTGTCCTTTTAAATACGATGAAATTCACTCGTTGCAAGAATCCAAATTAGATGAAAATATTATAGAGAAGTAAAGATATGAATATAGAAGAACGAGATGAACTTAGGAAACTCGTTAAAAATAACAAAGACTTATTTTTTCAAGAAGGCCATAAGCTTACACATACTCATGATATACAACATGAAATAATAACTACTACAGAAAAACCGGTGTATTCCAAAATATATAGATATCCTCAAATACATGAAGAGGAAATAACTAATCAAATCGGAGAAATGTTGGCGCAAGGAATAATTACACAGAGTAACTCTCCATACAACTCACCGTTATGGATTGTTCCTAAGAAGATCGATAACTCTGGTAGAAAGAAATGGAGAATAGTTATCGATTACAGGAAACTAAGTGAAGTTACTGTGAGCGACAAATTTCCTATCCCTAATATAGAAAATCTATTAGAAAAATTAGGAATAGCACAGTATTTTACAACATTGGACCTCGCCAAGGGATTCCACCAAGTTTTAATAAATGAATGTGACAGAAAGAAGACGGTATTTTCAACGCCGTTAGGATATTATTAGTTCGTAAGAATGCCGTTTGGGTTAAAAAACGCACCGGCAACATTTCAAAGATTAATAAATTCAGTTCTTAGAGAATATATTAATCGAATATGTGTCGTATACTTAGACGATAGATTAATTTTCAGCACTACATTGAGAGAACATACTGAAAATATACAAAAAAATTTTCAATAAACTGAGAGAAAACAATCTGAAAATTCAGTTAGATAAATGTAATTTCTTTACCAAAACAACTGAATACCTAGGATATATTTTTACAATAGATGGGATAAAACCCATTATGAATAAAATTGAAAACATTCAAAAACTAAGAATACCTGAAACACAAAAACAAATAAAGTCATTCTTAGGAATGACAGGCTACTATCGAAAATTTGTGAAGGACTATTCGAAAATTGCGTACGGTATGACTAAATATTTAAAAAAGAACTCAAAAATTAATATAAAAGATCCTCAATATGTACATACATTTCAAAAGCTAAAAAGATTACTAATGGAAGCACCGATATCAAAGAACCCGGTTATAGGTGTTAATAGGTTTTCAACCCAAATCATATTAATAAACTATAAAGCAATGGAAATGGAGGTTTTAAATGGAAAACAAAAGATTTATATCAGTGCAGATGATGTAGAAAATAATTTCATGATTGATATATTTCGTAGATTTTTAAAATCAAGAAAAATAGGTATTTTCTCAGAACTGTCAGACCGCGACAAATATGATAGAAGTCCAATCAAGCCCAAATTTCATCTTACTGAAACCCCAAGCGATATAAATCAGATATTACATGTAGTCGTATATATGAACAAAAGACATAGTTTCTTATCCTTCATCGACAGATTTTCAAAACATGCAGTCGTACTTTGCTTAGAAGATAGGAACAGTGTCACCATTGTACAAAATTTCGGTTGTTTTTTTCAATAAAAGGTAAGCCAAATCTTTTAATTATAGATGAGTTCAATTCGGTCAATGTAAAAGAATTTCTGAGACTAGAAGGAGTTGAAACACATTACACCAAACCAAACAGTCATACAGGAAACTCTGATATAGAAAGGTTTCATAGTACAATCGGAGAAAAAACTTAGAGTCTTGGAAATCAGAATTACCAATTCAAGAGAGACTGTTCAAATGTGTAGAATGGTGCAACAGGTCAATTCATTCAGCAATAAAATAAAACCAGTAGATGTGATGTGAAAAAATTATAAACAAACGAAATGAAAATCGTGAAATATATAGGCGAACTCATGAGGAAGGTTGAGCCTAAATATAGAAAGCTTAAGCTAGAAAATATTCACCCAGTTAATATTAAAAACCGTACAAAATTTGCAGATCAAATAGATACAAAAGACTACGACAGAAATGATCAAGAATAGATAATAATGAAAGCTCTGCTGAGATAAAATTAGAAGACATTGATTAGAATAAGTTAGTTTAGCATAAGTCATTATAATATATTATATTCTAATAAAATATCAATAAATTCCTGAGGTATATTTGTAAGTAATAAGTGGATAATATTAATTAGTAATATGTGTATATAATTAATTAGCTTAAAGCAGATGGAATAACCTAAACTTTATATTTAAAAAAAAACTAAACTTTCAGGTGAAATGGATATTCAACATGGTTGTAATTTTCTTAACATGGACGCTAACTCAAACACAGTTGACGGTAGAGAAAATCGAAACAAATGTGGGATTCATGGAGATTTATCTTGAAAAGGTCCATTTCACTATAAACTACGATACAGTTATACATATAGTCAATCCAAAAGAAATACGAAATATTTTGGACAGTTTAGAAGTTAATGTAAAAAACTCGGGCTTGGAAGACAAAGCTTCTACTCTACAGCTTCAAATTGATATGATAAGAAATAAGGTTTACACACTAATACCTCATAGGCAAAAGCGAGGGTTATTTAACTTTGGAACTGGAACTCTTAAAGATGATCACGAGAATATAATATTTGTTATTAGAATTCCAAATGAGGCAATTGAACTTCATAAGGCTTTACTTGTTCCTATTGTTCCTACAGTACACTGAACTAAAAAACCTACCAATGTGAACCGATTGCGTATTAAAACAAAACTGTATAAAAATTTTCAATAATGCATCTGAAATCTTGAAACTAAGAGAGGGATTAATTCTACTTAAGAACCAAATAAATGTTAAATTTACTTGTACTTGTGATTTGAGGCAAAAATCTTGAATTGCAGTTTTCTCATAAATTTCAATAGTTTTTCAGTAAAAATTGATATCCAGATTATAAGCAATAATAATGAAAAAGTATTCAAACACAGTTTTGTCATTCCGGACTATTTCAGCCCTGTTTTAAACACAAATAGGAAATTTCTTTTTGACGAAATTATGCTTAATGAAGTAGAAAATCCAGATGTAATAACAGAAATAAAAAACAAAAAGAAAGAATATGTATTTTTTGGGTCTATCTCTTTTATTATAATAATTATTGTAATTCTCAGTGTATTAAAGAATAAACAGTTAAACGTTAAAATTAATACTATAGTGGCTCCGGAGAGTCCACAATCTGTGATGGGAGGTGTTACGTCCCGGACACAACCTGAACCAACACATCCGCTTAACAAATCTGTTTACTTTAAGTATTCCCCATAAACTAGATTATTGACCACAGTTCGATTCCCTTCAACCTCTCCATCTACTACATACTAATCATTTCCTGTTTTATTCCGGTAAACAACATTGCCCTGCTTAATATATTGTATGAAATGCAATTCCGCAACTTCCAATGTTCATATATTGTATGATATGCAATTTCGCAACTTCCGTTCAACAAAATTTTACCGATAATGCACAGTTTGCATTGAGAAATAATTTGAAGGTAAGCGAAGTTTCGCTTAAGAAGTTTTAATTTAGTCTAGTTTTGATATTTAAATAAACAACATTATTCCTATTAAGAGTACGGTGTGTTTTATTTCTTTTTTTCTTAAACGGCTCAACGTAACATTACGTATTTGGCGCAGTCAATAGAGTATAGTTCAGAAGATCTATACAGAATGAATTCTTCGCAAAACTGATACAGTTCTTAAGAACAAATTTCGAAACAAGTGAAGTGATCGATAGTGAAAAGAATAGGCATATAAACAACAATAAGTGGAAAGAGTGAGATACCAAAGTATTCGTCAGTTGCATTACTTATCAAAGTAAAAGTAGAATAAAAAACCGTGAATGAGAAAGTGTAAAAGTGGACGGTTTGATTTGAACAGAAACTTATATTTTCATACCGAAAGTGACAGTGATAACGATTTAGTAATAATGTCTAATCCCGAATCCACAACACAAGAAATTACCCTTACCCTTAGCATAAACGATATAATAAAAGATGCGTCAAGAATCCATGAATTCCGTGGTGACGATAGTTATGCCTTCACTTCCTTTCTACGAGAAGTTGATACTCTTTTGCCACTTCTGGATAACTGTCAACAGGAAAAGACTATGTATACCAACGTATAATTATTAATTAAGTCCAAGGACCAGCTCTGGACGTTGTTCGACAACTCGGTGAAGGACCCCGATGGATCTTATCACCATCTTTATCACAAAGTCTTCTCCTCAAGAAACTATAATGTAAGTGAATATTTTATTGTATTAAGAAATATATTAGTTAAGTTAAACGAAAAATATAAATATGATCCAAATAAACCAACAGTGTTTAGCCCAAAAAATAATGAAGTAATTATATTAAGAGCTTTTATAAACAACATTAATGTTAACTTGGCGTCGGGTGTCCTAAATAGGAAATGTACAAGCTTACGGGAAGCCTTAGCCTTATTGGAGAATGAAGGATTAATTAGAGAAAACAAAATGCACAATCATAACAAATATAATTCGAAATATTTCCCCAGTCATAACTTTGTTCCTCAACCAATCAACCAAGCCCATGGCCTATACAAACATTCAGTCAGCATAATACTTACCGTAGACAGAATTTTAATAGTTATTACAACAAAGAGAATTCAGTAACCACTCATAATAGATCCTAAGATAATCTTAATGACTCCCGAAATCCTAGGCATGGTTTCGCTAATCATAGGCAGAATACTAGACAGGCAAGAAATAGTTATAGAATTAGTAATAATAATACAAACATTAAACAATAATGATACAAACATGAGCGTTGATCATTACGAACATGATGTAAATTTTCGTATATCCGCTACCAAAAATATTTACCCATAGTAGAAATTACAATAGGCAATGACAAACTGACATGCCTTATTGATTCAGGATCACCTATTTCTATAAATCTCTATAATACAAAACTACCGCAATTTAAACGTAAAATTCTTAAATATCCCATAAGGCTAAAATCTCTTGGTGGCGAAAATTTAGCATATGAACAAATAATAACAGATTTACCAAAAGAATTTATAGAAGTATCACTTATGACCTGGAAACTTATTAACTTTAAAGGGAAAACCTTCGATGCAATTTTAGGACAAAACATTTTGGGACCCCTAGAAGCAATTATAAATATGAAAAAGGAAGCCTTGACTATTAATAGCAACGTATGTAAGTTCATTAATACCTGTCCTTTTAAGTACGATGAAATTCACTCGTTGCAAGAATCCAAATTAGATGAAAATATTATAGAGAAGTTAGACCGTAAAGATATGAATATAGAAGAACGAGATGAACTTAGGAAACTCGTTAAAAATAACAAAGACTTATTTTTTCAAGAAGGCCATAAGCTTACACATACTCATGATATACAACATGAAATAATAACTACTACAGAAAAACCGGTGTATTCCAAAATATATATATATCCTCAAATACATGAAGAGGAAATAACTAATCAAATCGGAGAAATGTTGGCGCAAGGAATAATTACACAGAGTAACTCTCCATACAACTCACCGTTATGGATTGTTCCTAAGAAGATCGATAACTCTGGTAGAAAGAAATGGAGAATAGTTATCGATTACAGGAAACTAAGTGAAATTACTGTGAGCGACAAATTTCCTATCCCTAATATAGAAAATCTATTAGAAAAATTAGGAATAGCACAGTATTTTACAACATTGGACCTCGCCAAGGGATTCCACCAAGTTTTAATAAAGGAATGTGACAGAAAGAAGACGGTATTTTCAACGCCGTTAGGACATTATGAGTTCGTAAGAATGCCGCTTGGGTTAAAAAACGCACCGGCAACATTTCAAAGATTAATAAATTCAGTTCTTAGAGAATATATTAATCGAATATGTGTCGTATAGTTAGACGATAGATTAATTTTCAGCACTACATTGAGAGAGAGAACATACTGAAAATATACAAAAAAATTTCAATAAACTGAGAGAAAACAATCTGAAAATTCAGTTAGATAAATGTAATTTCTTTACCAAAACAGCTGAATACCTAGGACATATTCTTACAATAGATGGGATAAAACCCAATATGAATAAAATTGAAAACATTCAAAAACTAAGAATACCTGAAGCACTGAAACAAATTAAGTCATTCTTAGGAATGATAGGCTACTATCGAAAATTTGTGAAGGACTATTCAAAAATTGCGTACGGTATGACTAAATATTTAAAAAAGAACTCAAAAATTAATATAAAGGATCCTCAATATGTAGATACATTTCAAAAGCTAAAAAGATTACTAATGGAAGCACCGATATCAAAGAACCCGGTTATAGGTGTTAATAGGTTTTCAACCCAAATCATATTAATAAACTATAAAACAATGGAAATGGAGGTTTTAAATGGAAAACAAAAGATTTATATCAGTGCAGATGATGTAGAAAATAATTTCATGATTGATATATTTCGTAGATTTTTAAAATCAAGAAAAATAGGTATTTTCTCAGAACTGTCAGACCGCGAATATAATAAAGTGCAACACAAACTGATCGAATTGTTTAACACAAGGCTGAAATTTTATAAATGTTCCATCACGCCAAGGATATGAAAGATGAGGATGAAACTTACAGATATATAGCCAAATATCATAAAACCGAAACAGGGCATGCTGGAATAAACGAAAACTATGAAGGATTGAAAAAGCTTATTTATTTCAAGAACTTAAAGAAATGTTAACAAAAGTACATCGATAATTGTGATGTGTGCAACAGAGCAAAATATGATAGAAGTCCAATCAAGCCCAAATTTCATCTTACTGAAACCCCAAGCGATATAAATCAGATATTACATGTAGTCGTATATATGAACAAAAGACATAGTTTCTTATCCTTCATCGACAGATTTTCAAAACATGCAGTCGTACTTTGCTTAGAAGATAGGAACAGTGTCACCATTGTACAAAATTTCGGTTGTTTTTTTCAATAAAAGGTAAGCCAAATCTTTTAATTATAGATGAGTTCAATTCGGTCAATGTAAAAGAATTTCTGAGACTAGAAGGAGTTGAAACACATTACACCAAACCAAACAGTCATACAGGAAACTCTGATATAGAAAGGTTTCATAGTACAATCGGAGAAAAAACTTAGAGTCTTGGAAATCAGAATTACCAATTCAAGAGAGACTGTTCAAATGTGTAGAATGAACAGAAATGATCAAGAATAGATAATAATGAAAGCTCTGCTGAGATAAAATTAGAAGACATTGATTAGAATAAGTTAGTTTAGCATAAGTCATTATAATATATTATATTCTAATAAAATATCAATAAATTCCTGAGGTATATTTGTAAGTAATAAGTGGATAATATTAATTAGTAATATGTGTATATAATTAATTAGCTTAAAGCAGATGGAATAACCCAAGCTTTATATGTAAAAAAAAACTAAACTTTCAGGTGAAATGGATATTCAAAATGGTTATAATTTTCTTAACCTGGACGCTAACTCAAACACAGTTGACGGTAGAGAAAATCGAAACAAATGTGGGATTCATGTAGATCTATCTTGAAAAGGTCCATTTCACTATAAACTACGATACAGTTATACATATAGTCAATCCAAAAGAAATCCGAAATATTTTGGACAGTTTAGAAGTTAATGTAAAAAACTCGGGCTTGGAAGACAAAGCTAGTACTCTACAGCTTTAAATTGATATGATAAGAAATAAGGTTTACACACTAATACCTCATAGGCAAAAGCGAGGGTTATTTAACGTTTTAGGTTCTGCACGAAAGTGGCTTTTTGGCACAATGGACGACGGCGATCGTCAAGAGGTAGAAGAACTCCTACTGACGATACATTAATGATACATTCAACAGACTCAAAAACCTGATAGAAAAAGACAGGGACATTATAAATAGTAGTTTAACAGAACTTGACAGTAATAGTAAGAAAATATTCCAGCAAACTCTTTACATAGATTTCATACTAAGACTAAACATATTAGAAGATAATGTTGAGCACATTCAACATAACATATCTTCAGCTAGACATGGAATTTTGCATAGCAATCTTTTAACTGGTGAGGAAATAATTGAATACGACATTGATCTTAACAAATTAAAATACATAAGGCTTGGAACTGGAACTCTTAAAGATGATCACGAGAATATAATATTTGTTATTAGAATTCTAAATGAGGCAATTGAACTTCATAAGGGGACAACCAAAAAAAAAATATGTTTGATGCTCAAGAAATTATAAAATATGAAAACAAAACCTATAATTATGAACAGTACACTGAACTAAAAAACCTACCAATGTGAACCGATTGCGTATTAAAACAAAACTGTATAAAAATTTTCAATAATGCATCTGAAATCTTGAAACTAAGAGAGGGATTAATTCTAATTAAGAACCAAATAAATGTTAAATTTACTTGTACTTGTGATTTGAGGCAAAAATCTTGAATTGCAGTTTTCTCATAAATTTCAATAGTTTTTCAGTAAAAATTGATATCCAGATTATAAGCAATAATAATGAAAAAGTATTCAAACACAGTTTTGTCATTCCGGACTATTTCAGCCCTGTTTTAAACACAAATAGGAAATTTCTTTTTGACGAAATTATGCTTAATGAAGTAGAAAATCCAGATGTAATAACAGAAATAAAAAACAAAAAGAAAGAATATGTAATTTTTGGGTCTATCTCTTTTATTATAATAATTATTGTAATTCTCAGTGTATTAAAGAATAAACAGTTAAACGTTAAAATTAATACTATAGTGGCTCCGGAGAGTCCACAATCTGTGATGGGAGGTGTTACGTCCCGAACACAACCTGAACCAACACATCCGCTTAACAAATCTGTTTACTTTAAGTATTCCCCATAAACTAGATTATTGACCACAGTTCGATTCCCTTTAACCTCTCCATCTACTACATACTAATCATTTCCTGTTTTCTTCCGGTAAACAACATTGCCCTGCTTAATATATTGTATGAAATGCAATTCCGCAACTTCCAATGTTCATATATTGTATGATATGCAATTTCGCAACTTCCGTTCAACAACATTTTACCGATAATGCACAGTTTGCATTGAGAAATAATTTGAATATTTGTCAACAAAAGAAAGAAGTAAAAGCAGTAAGAATAAAAAGTTAACGGTACTTGTTTAGGTGTACTCGTTTGGGCACGGCTGTCATATGTGGGTTAAGATAGATGTGCAATGTATTAAGTTCTTACATATGTATGTAATGGAAATTTTTAGTTTATTTCTCAATGTACCTAATAAAAAAAGGTTTATTTTCGTTTTATTGAATTGTTGTAGCTTACATTTTTAAATATGCACATAAATATGTACATATATAAATGGATTTGAATAATTCGTATATTAATTTTAGCTACGTTGGGCGTATAAAATATATATTTTTTTATATCCGTGGTTCGTACATAAGAAACATTTTTCTTATATCCGTTGTTTGCTTATAAGAAAAAAACGGATATAAGAAATTAATTTCTTGGATTTTCGAAGTTTCTTATATGCGTTGTGTATTGTATAAACCTAGGCAAAGTAACCAACAGAGAAACAATAATAACTGTAAAAACTCCACCCAAAATAAGGAACAACTTACCTTTTCAGGACAAACACGTCATAGCTGACGGAGTGTTGAACCAATGAACATTGATCATAAAGCTCATTCAAACTCACAAGAATACAGAGAAACGCTATTATTGAGCAAGAAAACCATGCGATTAAAACACTGGTTTTTATGCACAAAGCCCCACGAACAAGACACAAATAGCATTTTCTATAGGAAATTACGCATAAGTCTAATAGATACAGGTTCATCCATAAGTATCATTAATACTAGAGAAATTGTTTGCTGTAAATTTAAAGTCTCGGAAGAAGTAACTGTAAACCTCAAGACGCTCAATAAATAAACTGTAGAAAAAATTAAAATGTATCAATTCCCTTTGCTTGTATTTATAGAGACATATGGTAAATCCTTACGAGATAAGCCATACAGTCTTGTACTATATGGACGTATTTATGAATATGATAGAAACTATAAATATATGAAAACAAGAAGTAGTACTGTTAAAAAAAGCCGTAATTCCAATGGTATTACGCGGATCCTATTTTCGATCATTTAGAAAAAGTATAAGTATCTTGTATATCAAGAAGGAGACCAACTTACGAACTCTGAACTTCACGAAATAAATTGAATCACGGACCAACATTTAAATGCAAAGCTCTAAAATACGAAGAAGAGTTTAAAACTCCGCAAATCGAATAGCCGATATGCCTCTTCAATCGTGCAGCAGTGATGGAAAAACAAAGCTTCGATTATGTTTCGATTATCGAGCATTAAATGAAATTACGGTATAGAATCAATATTAGAGAAACAAAGCAGGTCACTATTTCTCTACCCTAGCTATGCCTTGGCTAGCTATACCCTAGCTATCCCTTGGCTAATCAAATAAGGGTACATCCCATGAGAAGAGCTAGTCAGTAACCGATAAATAGTTTCCAGCAGTGGTATGGGCCACACCGTATTTTAGATCGTACCTCTGGGGACAAAAATTTAAATTAATAACTGATCATATGAGCTTAAAATATATAACAAAAAAATACAATAGCAAAGAATTATTTCAACGAGTTCAAAGAGGACATCTTAAATTGCATCATCATCATCTTTATCTTCTGACCCGCATGATCCAAGAAATGGGACGCGGTGGTAAACCGCACGAGAGATCTCCAGGCAATTCGATCCTCCGCCATCGACTCTTACTTATGAGGGGTTACGCCCAAGAGTAACCAGGCGAGTTTATTGAACTAGTCTAATCACCTCATCCTGGGGCTGCCAAGTAGTCGCCTCATGGCCTGCCTCGGAAGTCGTGATGGTTGGGACATTCGTGTTACGTGGACAAACCAAAGAAGCACAGCCGTTCGAAAAAGCAGCTGCTCAACGTGCCCACACTCCACAAAACCGATGTTGGAAGGAAACCATGTTCATTTGATACTCCCGACAAACTGTCCCACACCTGAAGTCATCAATTTTGTTGAAAACCTACATCGATGGCGACTCAGTCTGGTCGCGGATGTGAACTCTTTGTGTGAAACATCTGTGTAAACAATTTCCACGAATTGCAGCTTGTCCGAATGAAAAGTAATAGAGAATTGATGAGTTTTCCCTAAGAGAAATTAATAAAGTGTTTCTTAAGTATGTATATACTTGTGTTATTCATTCATTCTGTTTCTAAAGAACACCAAAATATTGTTTCATTTCCAAGAAAAAAATGGTAAATGAACATGATCTAGCACTATTGATGCAGACAATGCAACAACAACATGATCAAATGGCTCAATTTCAAATCCAGCTCAATCAACATTTGCGACAACCAAACTTGGCACAAGAACAACAGCCAAATGATGAAGGAAAAAATAACATCTTCATATTGTAGCCGGAACAAAACATCAACTATTTCCGCAACATGAATCCTTTTAACGGGAAGGATGATTTCCAACTAAATGAATTCATCAAATCCGGTAAAATTGCAGCTGCACTCTGCAACAGTGAACCACTCAAACAGTACGCCATCAGCATAATATTGAATGAAAAGATTCAGGGGAAGCTAAGCGCTGTGTTCAGCGTCTTGGAGATAATTATACTTGGGAAACAGCACAACAGGAACTAAAACTACACTTTAGACCTCGGCAGGACTATGCTGACATTATAAATGAATGCCGCAACATTAAGGTAGTAACCCTAAGGGAATTATTTAATAAGGTTGGGTCAGTCAATTACGAGCACAATAGGTACAGAGAAAACGACAACAATAATTTAGAGACGAGAGTATTTAGCCAACAATAGGAGTTTTCAACAATAGGTTGAATTCAAGAAATAATACCGACAATAATAGCTTTAGTCGTGGAAGTATAAATAATGAACAAGAACGGAATCGTGAAAAAATCATGTGAGAAGTAATAATTATTCAGCTAATTCTGGCAGATCCTATAATTACGACGATAACTCTGGTTCTGGATCTGCCAGAACTGGGAAAAAATCCCATACATGACAGTGAACTAATAGAGATATAAGTCTAATATAAGTCGAAATTTTACAAAAAAGCCTCAGTCACGAAATTACCAATAGCAGAACTAACTATTGGAAACCAAAAAATTAAATGCTTGATTGACACCGGGTCAAAACAATAATAAAACCTAATTTCATCCAAAGCTATGCCGAAATTGAACTGAAAGATCCCATATTCTATACTACAATGAATGGTACTAATGTATTCGACCATAAACTTGTTACACCACAGAATCCGTTCGTAACTCATCTATGAACGAACGCTACGATACGAACAACGAAAGAATTCAATCACGCAATCCGAACATGAAAAAGGCATTTCCTCATTCTCTCCGCCGTGTTGATTTCTCTTTTCTCATTTTCGAAATCAGCTGTTTTCTGTCATTTGAAAAAGTTATTGAAGCTGATTTGTGGTTTTTAAATTTAAATCTTATTTTAATCAAATAATAAAATAAAATTCAGAAATGGATACAATGGCGTTTTCAATTATTGTTGCCCGAAGAAAATCCTTGAGATGAAAGCGCAATTTGAAAATTTAAAGAAAAATTCTCCGGGATGGTTGTAATCCATATTATTCAAAGGTGATCTTTCCGGGGTTTATTCACCCTTATTCCCATATACGCCGGCGGGAATCGTTCACCGATATCGAAAATTTTCGATTTCGAAAACCTATCGAAGTGAATCGTCCGTATGTCGGTAATGTCAATTGAAATTCACTACATTATTAAATCCGATTGAATCGAATCACTCCAAACAAACAGATCCGCATCAAAATCGTTGCGGATTCCTTTGAGTTTAAGTAGATTGCTGGTAAAAAAATAGGTTGTATTTAGATTGTATTGTATTCCGCATAGCATTATTTTAATAAATGAAATTATAGGAAGAAAGCTACAAACAGGGAACAACTCAAAGGGCAGTAAAGAAAAAAAATATCCGGACATAGCGAAAAACATTACAAAAATACCCCATGAAGAAGTAAAATATTTTCGAGAAAATTTGCGATGAAGCTTGAACGAAAAAGCCTGAATCAGTGTTTTTGTCATTGAAATATGTTTGTTTTTCTTTCTTTGAAAAAAAATACAATTTTATTTATTCGCTACTACGTATGGATGTATGTATCCAACTTGCTTCATAAGAGTCAGCTTGCTCAGTTTCCGTTATTGGCTGGCCAACAGTCCTCCTTGGACATGATGTCGCTGTTAATTTGTTCACTTTTGTTTTGTATCATGAAAATAACGAGCAATACTATCCATTATGTTCATTAAATTTGGAAAAGGCCTAAACTATTACATTTGGAAAGAAAAACTCAAATTTTAATGTTTAAATATCATTATTAAACATGTTGGACATTTTTTGACAGAGTGGTGCGCTGTGAGAGAGATTTTCTCCCAAATTGAGAGTTTTTTTCCAAATTGAGAGTATTTTGTGTCATCTGTCATTTAACAGCTGATTAAAATCAGAAATAAAGTATTACAGAGATGCCCGGCTTCTACCTCTCTTTCCCCTTAAGATTTTTGACAATTTTTTTTTATAACGTGTTCATAAAGCAAATTGACCAATCAGAGGACGGCATTTACGTTCGTGAATAACCGTCAAAAATTCATGAATATCCATCAAAAAGGCACTCAAATTCGTCGATGGACTATCAGCTGTGAATGGGACAATCAGCTGTGAAGTCGGCTATCTCTGTAATACTTAATTTCTGATTAAAAGTAATTTAACGTCAAAAGTCATTTCAAATGAGTGTATGCAGAAAGGCGATGAGAGAGAGAACAGCTGATACATTGAGTATTTATTTCAACGCAGTGCGTCATCGTAACATGAAGTCGGCTGGCCCAGCGCACTATTGTGTTTCCGGCATTAATGATAGCATGAATCCGTTCACGTGAATCGAACGAGTGAAGCGAATCTCCGATCCGTCGGATTTGGGAATAGGGCTGATTATGTGTGTCGAAGCAACACATGTGAATATAATTGCTCCTTCTGAAGAAAAAGGATTATATTACAACAGAAAAGGGAACTTCAGTATATATAATTGCATTGGTTTGGTGTAGATGTATATATAGGACACCCACTGTCATTAAAATTCGGTTTTTCACTCGAATGTGTGAAAAATTACAGTTACAGGTTGAAACCAAATGGTTTTTTACCCAATATTTTCCTGCTCGGTAAGTTCCTTAAATTTTTTCCAGTAAAAAGCACTTGCCATTACCGCAAGATATTGAATTCACACGAAAAACTTTGAAAAAAGTAAGAACACTTCGCTGGAAAAACGCGAGTTGGTGTTAAGCCACCATTTAAATTTTAATTTCTTTTCAATTAAGAATTGTGATAACAATTTAAAAATAAGATGCGTTGATGCCCGCTATCCGGGAGTGAACCATGATTCGTACATTTGGAATCTAAGCAGCGCAAGACGATACTTCTAGTCAAAATATCCGGAAGGTGATAGGAATATTTGGATTCTAGGTATATTGAATATTAGTGATGAATAGATGTGTCATCTTTTGTATATTTCACTTATCAATTTTTATTTAAGGTGATGCTGGCTATCAGAGATAATGGATGATAGAGATATCCAACTTCGGCCATTTTTACCCCTAGCCCACAACGAAGATGTAGTGGTAATCCCTTGTGTTTCACTTATACATTTACAACGCTCGTCAATTCACCACAATATGGCGGCCGATTCGTGAATTTTGTGGAAAAAAGCGGCAGATTCATGAATTTAGTGGGAATCCATGTACTTTCCATGCAACATACATGGGTATGTTGTTCGGAGGGTGTTCAAAAGTTGACTAGTATTCTTAAGGGAATTTTCTTACATTGTTATATGGACTTTCGTGAATAAAAATGTATTGCAATGGCCATTTAACTGGAACTATTTGACCTAAAATTAGTTCTTACGTATATGTATATACAGCCTATTCATAAACCATACTGACATGAATTCTAAAAAACTCATGAATTCAATTTAAACAATTTGATAAGAACAATGGCAAGATATTGCAACTTTTACTAATGCATAAAAATGGTTGTCAAAACTTCTTATTTGTGATTAACACTTCAATAATATTTTTATCATTGGTTAACTGAACGTGTGAATGTATTATTAGTTTCTATTGATATGAAAAAGTTCACACTATGTTGTGCATTCATTAATTATGTCCAAGTATTTCAGATTGTAAATTGCTCAAAGTTTTAATAAATCGACTTCATGAACATAAGCTTTTTTCGTTCGTTTACCCCTACATACTGTGTTGAAAATTTAACACCGAAATTTGAAAAAAACGTTCAAATAACGAGCGAATTTTACAAATAAGAACTCTAATTCACCCCTTTTCTAAGGTGGGGAAGGGTATCAGCTGTCTCCACAGCTGTTCTCAAGAGCTCACGTATTTACAGACAGGGGACAAAAAGCGTATAAGAAACGCTGTCAGATGAAATCAAGGGGCAAGGGAGGTAGAAGTTGGATATCTCTATTATAGGTTATCTCTGCTGGCTATCCATTGGAACCCTGGGTGATGACTCCATATCGCAGTGCTGAATCTGGAAGTCCGAAAAACACATTCAACACAAAACACTGCAAAACAAGGAAGGCTGTAAAGAAAGGACTAAAGGTGTAATGAAAAATAGATTCTGATGCATACTGGGTGAACGTCAACTGCACTATAGTCCTCAAAAAGCTGGGCAGATTATAAATGTGGTTTGTGCATTGCATATGCATTCACTTTCGCGTCGCTCAAACATTCCTGACGATGAGTTTTGAAGATCAAGAACTGCAGGAAAATATCAGAATTGATGATTCAAGTAAACATCCAGACGCGGCAAACACGATAAGGATGTATTTTATTGTGTTTTATTATGCCATCCCGTTTCTTCGATTAGTGTTGATTTTTTAAGTCGCACAACTTGTCCATTCCCCGATATAATCTTTTTGTGTTGACTGTTTGTTCCTCGTAGTATTTTTTCCGTTTTTAAATATACTGCAGTTTGCAAGGCGATTTTCTCTTCTTTCTCTAACAGGTCTGCTGTATCATCTACCGTGGTAGAAAGCAGTTTTTCTTTGCGCAAAGTGCGATCGGATGACATGGTAATATCAAGGAAACGATCTTCAAGCTCAGAGGCCACAGTACCTTCAGCTTCGGTTGGTTTATCCTGGTCGGTAGGGATACCACATCCAAAACAAAATGTGTTCTTATCCCTTATGTGGAAGTTGTGAGTGCAGACAGCTGGATGACATCTTCTTCCGACTTCGAAAATATATGCAACCTACAGGCTCCACCACCAGTTGCGTTGACTTGTTTTTTGTTCTCTACAAGTTTCCTTTTAAAGTAACATTTCTAGTCCAACGAATTGTTCACTTACCTTTCTCCAAACCGTAGCTTATTTGGTAGGTGGACCAATAGCGCTTAATTCATATCCAACCCTTTCCCAAAAAACCGTAAGATCCTCTTTCGACGCTTTAGTATATCCTTGTGCCGCTTCTTTAGCAACAATTGCAACAACCTTTCATACTGTGTTTTATTTGTTTCTTCCGACCTTTTTAAACATATTTTTTATTAAGAATGTAAAAGAAATTTGCAGTATGTACATACATTTTTATATAAAAAAAGCACGATTTTGAATTTCGACGTAAATAACTCGTCGTAGAAAAGGACAACATATTACGATATAATTTGTATTCAGTGATACCAACTTTCACGAACTTATGATGCAATTCATGGTAGAGGCCAATAGCTCTTTAAAACTGAATCATTTCAATGATCAAGAAAGGAAGCTTATTAAGAATCAACTGCGGGACCACACAGACCTATTTTTTAAAGAGGGTGACAAACTATCCTGTTCACATGAGAACATAAAATCATCACCACAGACAGTAATCCCATCTTTTCCAAAATGAAAAATGAAATAAAGCACTCCCCTCTTTGGATTTTTCCAAAGAAGTCGGATAATTCTGGACAAAAATAGTCGCAAAACATATTGGACAAATTGGAAATAGCCCAATATTTTATGCCTTTGGATCTGGCAAAGGGTTTTTTTTTCATATCCTTCTTAAGCCTCAAGATCAAAAGAAACCGGCCTTTTCCACTCCAATTGGGCACTATGAGTACGTAGGCATGCCATTCGGGCTTTAATTTTCACTACAGTAGTATCCGTAAAATATTCCATAAGTTGACGGCACCAAAATAAAAATTACAAGGTGACAAATGCAATTTCCTTTCTAAAGAAACGGAGTATTTGGGACATGTTTTGACACCCGAAGGTGTACGTCCAAATCCCGTAACAGTTGAGGTCATTCAAAACTTAAAGCTTCCTAAGACACAGGAACAAATTAAATCGTTTCTAGGAATAACGAGGTACTACCGAAAGTTTATTTGAATTTACGCTAATATTGCTCATTCCTTAACAAAATACCTGAAAAAGAATAGATAAAAATGATGCAAATTTTACCGCTGGTTTTGACAAATTAAAATAACTGATATGGAGGGCATAGGCCTGTGCATCCAGAGCAAAGTTGTTGACTGCTCTCAATTTGGCGAGATACCAGCAACGATCCCTGTTAAATGCACAGATCAAGTTGACATACAGCCTCCTCGCTGCTCCCTCTGGATAGCCTGTACAGCAACCCCTAAGAGGTGAACCAATGTATGCAGCGGCCCTCTTGTCCAATGGCTTAAAATAGGACCCGGTCCTTTAGGTTCGGGGGTTGCGCGTGGGGTTAACTTCTCCATGGTGTAAAAAAGGAAAGAGTTCAGATACGACGAAAGGCCTCGGATACGACCCTACCGTTAAGGACCACGGACAACGCAATATAGACAACGATTTTCGGTTCTGCATGTGAAATGTGAGGTCCGTCAACAGACCACGTGCAGTCGATAAACTTGCGGAAGTCCTCGGAGCATATATGGCAGATATCACCGCCAGTTAGGAGGTGCGGTGAGATGGGCCGGGAAAAAAAAGGATGAAAAACTACGATGTATACTTCGGCGATTGCTTGAAAGAGCGAGGGCAGCGCTTGTTCGGACTCGGGTTTTTCTGTTCGAGGCAGACTTAGGCAAGAAGTTTTAAGCTTTAAATACATAAGCGACCGCCTCATAACAATCCGCATTAAGGCTACATTCGGCAACATCAGCCTGATCTGCGTCCACGCCGCAACGGAGAATAAAGATGATGACAGCAAAGATGACCTTTATGATCTCATAGAAAGGACATACGATCAATGCCTCAGCTACGACATCAATTTCGTTGTAGGAGATTTCAACGCAAAGCTGGGCAAGGAAGACATCTTTGCTGGAGTCATCGGGAAGCATAGCCTGCACCACAACACGTCCGAGAACGGACTCATGCTGTTGGAGTTCGTAACGGGCCGAAACCTCTTTGCAGCCAGTACGCGGTTTCCTCACCTCAACATCCACAAAGGGACCTGGCGATCTCCTGATCAATCAACCGTCGACTACATTGATCACATTACAATCGACGACGGACACTCCTGCAGTATTGTCGATGTCCGAACGTTCCGAGGAGCCTACATCGACTCGGACGAGGCAGACATAGGCAAGTTGTAGCCAATGTAAGAACTCGGATATCAAGAGATCAACAGAGTCGAGAAAGGACACCACGGTTTGACGTCGGAAAGCTACAATCGCAAGGGACTACTAGGATCTTTGCCGATCGAGTCTCCCGGAATCTCTCTCTAAGTTCGTCGCCACCTGCGGAAGCAATCGAAAAAAATTGGAGGTGGTGTCAAGCCATCAAAGATGCTGCCACTGATCTGCTGGGCCTTACGGCACCACCTAGAAAAAACCCATGGTTTGACAACGAGTGTAGGCTGGCACATGCAGCGAAGCTGAAAGCCTACAAAGCAACGCCGCAACGAACAAGGAGAGCTGTTTGTGGGCTCTACGAACAGAGGCGAAGGGACGAGATCCGGCTACTCAGGGGAAAGAAGAAAGAGCACGAGAAGCGCGCGATCGTGGAGATGGAGAGGTGCTACGGCAACAACGATGTCCGAAAGGTTGACCAGAGGGTGAAACAGTTATCCAGTGGATATAAGGTTCGGACAGAAATCTGCCGGGACGAGAATGGACAAATAGCAGTAGAGTCGCAGTCGATACTGAGAATTTGGAAGATCAATGTCTGCAGACTGCTGAACGGCGATAATGACACGAAAACCGCTTCAGGCAGTATGTTACACTCAATATGGCCAATGATCGACGAGAATTCCATCCCCCGACACAGATGAGGTAAAGATAGCAATATAAAGACTGAAGTCTAACAAAAATGCCGGGGCGAATGGACTGTCCGCTGAAATCTTTAACGCAGCTGGATATGATCTGGTTGGGCGCATGGACCAGCTCGTCTGTAAGATATTGTCGGAAGAAAGCATGCCCGATGAGTGGAATCTCAGTATCGTTTTCCCGATCCACAAGAAAGGAGACCCCATTGACTTCGCCAACTATAGGGGGATAAGTCTCCTGAACATCGCATACAAGATCTTCTCTGCCGTTTTGTGCACTCGCCTGAAGCCTGAAGCCATAAATAACTTGATAGGTCCATATCAGTGTGGCCTCAGGCCAGGGAAGTCAACCATCGACGAGATTTTCACACTACGGAGATCCTAGAAAAGACCCAAGAGATGCATATAGACACCCACCACCTTTTTGTCGATTTCAAACCCGCATATGACAGCGTGCATGGGGACGAGCTATACAACGCCATGTCTATTTTTGACATTCCTGCCAAGCTCGTCAGGTTGTGCAGGATGACGATGGAGAATTCTCGCTGTTCCATCAGGGACGGTAACGAACTCACAGAGAACTTCAATGTAAGTAGAGGTTTTAGACCAGGCGACGCACTGTCGTGTAACTTTTTGAACATTATTCTTAAGAATATCGTGCAGAACTCACACGCTAACATAAGAGGCACGATCTTCCAAAAGTTCGTACAACTGCTAGCATACGCGGATGACATTGACATGATTGGTCGAACACAGCGGGTATTGAAACGGAGGCGGCCAAAATGGGTTTAGCGGTGAACGAGGGCAAAACGAAGTATATGCTGTCATCGAGAAAGGACGCACAACATCGACGACTTCCAAAACGTCACCATAGGCAGCTATAACTTCGAGGTAGTGAAGGACTTCGTCTACCTCGGCTCGCAAGTAAACAGTACGAACAACACCAGTACCGAGATTAAGCGCAGAATTACTCTTGCCAATCGCTGTTTCTTTGGGCTGAAGAGGCAATTGAGTAGTAGAGTCCTCTCTCGAAGGACCAAGCTAACATTATATAACACTTGATCATCCCTGTCCTGCTCTATGGTGCGGAGGCATGGACAATCACAAAAGCGGATGAAGAAGTACTTGGTCTTTTCGAGAGAAAAGGTGTGCGTTTAATATAATTTATTTGGTAATTGGGGAAGAAGATTCAACCACGAACTGTACGGGCTGTACAGCGGCATGAACCTAGTCAGGCGTCTACGGATTCAACCCCTAAGACGGCTGGGCCATGTAGAGCGCATGGACAACACGACTCCAGCTCGAGGAGTCTTCGATCTTTTATGCCTCCAGAACTTTAAATAATTCCAAGCAAAAATTACTTAACGATTGACAAAGAGGTGCTGGCTATAGTTTGGGGAGTCAGATGTCTTATGCCGTATCTGTTCGCATTTGAATTGCAGATTTTTTAGGCCGAAAAGTTGAGACTCTTGACTTCTTCTAAGAAGAAGAACTAGAAGTACTGAACGATGTGTTAAACAAAAAACTTAAGAAAAGTAAGCAAATTAAGTATGGTTGTTAATAGATTCAAGACACAGATTATACTTCTAGTATGTAAAAAGCAAGAAAAATGTTGTAGCCGCGTTGCAATGGAAGCGTTATTCGCTGAAAAAAAAATAAGAAAAATATAAACACCGAACTGTTCATTTTCTGAGATGTTGTCTCGTCGATCGTTTATTGAATACCACTTCGCAATGTACAGTGAGGCACGACTTTGTGACATAATCGATTACATTAATGCTGGTACAGTAAGGTACAAGTTTTATGCATACCGCCCGCCTAGTTACTTTATTCTAAAAGGGGCGAAGTAAAAGTTACACAAAGCAAGGTCTGAATCCCTAATTAATCAAGGCTCTTGGGGGTGTTATATAAATCGAAAAGTTAATAGCTGTGATTGATCTTTAACAAAAGTACTTCAAATCTTACGTAAAATTCATGATTTCGAATCTAAAATTAATATTTAAATTTTCAAATACAATAATAGTTCAGGCTGTAACTCCAAATTCAACAAAAAAACGAAAAGTTGAGATAGAAAAACAAAAATTCAGTTAAGCAAGCTAGCTATTGCATGCAAAAAACATATTGTATTTTAATGGATTAATAGCAAGGAGATAACAAAAGTATGTATACAGGTCTTTAATATAATAATAATAGGTCTTATGCAGCCGAAATTATCTGCGACGTATTAAAAAAAAGGCGATACATATGTGTGGATTTCACCATTGCCAAAACAATAATTAACGGGATGCTTATTCGGGTTCTCTTGCATGAGATTGTATTTTAGATAGTGCTGCATCTGTTGATCGTTGCCCAGTTGCAGTTGAATTCTTCGGTGGAGGCTGATTTTCTTTTTGTGTGCTGCCCGCCGTTGGAGCTGATGATTCGCGTGCACATAGGTTGGATGAGTCCTTGGCAATAAGGCAACACTAACAATTTGTCGAAGGTATTGACCCTTGGCTGTAAGAACGGTCACTACTCCCACCTTTCCAAAAAAAATTCTAGCCTTGAGGCAAACGACCTGGCGGTAATCGATCATTAATTACCAAGACCATCGCTCCGGTATGGATGTCCAGAGTCTCAAAACACCACTTAGAACGTCGTTGCATGTAGTTCAGCCACTCAGCGTTCCATTTGCGCCAAAGTGATTGCGCATTTGTTGAACCATTTCCCATCGTGAACTAGAATTTCGTGGACTGTCAATATCCATATAGTCTGGTTCGGGCGAACTTCCACTTCCTGTTACGAGGTGCCCAGGTGTCAGCGCATTTAAATCGAAGGGTTGCTACCCGACGCACTTATTCAACAGCTTCGCAGCGACATTTTCCTGAAATTCAGACCCCTTCCTAAATAGACGTCGAAGTACAGCACTAGCACCACGAAAATTGGTAGCGTTGTCTCTGTCAAGCCTACAACTGCCTCGTCTGGCAATAAAACCGGTGAACGCAGCCATGAAAACCTTGGGGGACAGAGACGTTACAACTTCTAAATGGACATCCCTTAATGCCATGCATACAAAGACTGAGTACGAATACCTCTTCCTGATGCTAATTTGAGTCGAAACGGTCCAGCGTAATCAACTCCGGTCTCTGCAAACGGTCAATTCATGACCACCTGCGCCTTTGGCAAAGGGCCCATTTGTTTTGTGCATGGACGAGCTGCGAATCGAGCACAGCGTGTGCACGCGAGAATTTCTGAGCCAACGAGAATCCGTCCACCCTAATGTGGTTGCATGCGCCTTTCGCACCAATAGTGTTGCCAGCCAAGAGTGTCGAGACAGTAGTAACGGATGTTTTTCTGCGTATGCCAAATAAGCGTTATGCAAGCGGCTGCCTACTCACAGCTGGCCGAATCGATCCAGAAACGGTGCATAGTGGCGCAGTTTACTGTTGCGACTAACGCCCTTGCCAGAGCTCACAGCCTGGATCTCTTCCTGAAAGAACTCCGATTGCGCAGAACGATACAGGACCCGCTCCGCCCGCCGCATATCCTCGAGGGGTACCCTTTTGGCCAGGCTTTCGGAGCGCTTCAAGCTAAAGCGCTGCCAAAAAAAGATTAAAGCCAATACTCGCACCGGTCGATCAAAGGAACTGAACCTGGACAGCAAGTCTAACCAAGCATTTCTACGTGTCACCACGCAATGGATTTTCGCTGTTCGGGAACATCTACTTCAAAACTTGGCCTCATCCATCGGCCAACTACGGCATCCTTGAATAAGCCATGGCGGTCCATTCCACCACAAATCCGACGCTGCTAGTTCTACAGCCGAAAAACCTCTTGTAGCGCAGTCTGCTGGGTTGTCATGCGACCTTACGTGTCTCCAGTCTGTCAGCAGACGAACGATTTAACCGATTTGCAACATACGCTACCCACTTAGAGGGGCCCGAAATCAAGCCAAGCCAAAGCGGGCGAACAATACGGCAGCCTGCAACTCCATCCGTGTTAAGCTTATACATTTTACGGGAGCAACACGACTCTTGCTCATCAACAACATACTCGTCCAAGTTCCATTTTATTGTTGACTGACGGCATACACTGCGCCAGAGTAGGCATTCTCCAAAGCATCGCTAAAACCATGAAGATACTTCTTAGATTCTTGACGAGATTCGATCTGGAGCCATCGGGGTATCTGTATGGTTTGTGTTACTTCTAGATCATAGAAAAGATTTTGCCATTTTTTGGATGGTTTGCGTCATATCTTCATCCCAATCCACGCCCAACAGCCAGCAGTCTTGAATATGGATTTTTGATTGGATGAGAACAGTAGCCAAAAGTCCAAGGGGGTCGGAGAGCCGTTGCTGTTGGATAAAAAGCGGCTTTTCGTTATGGGCGAAAAGTCTGCTTCTATTCGGGTACGGAATTGAAAGGTATCCTCCCCTGTGTGCCAGCAAAGGCCAACTTGTGAATTACTGAGAATTACGCGGCAGTAACTCATCAACGTTCGCAGCCCACTTGCTTAGTTCACAGCCCGCGGCTCCTCCGGGCCTTTTGAACTTCTCCGCCACCCAAAACCTCGTCCACGTAAGTATTGTTAGTCAACAACAAGGAACCTATTGACAATTGCTCTGGTTCCAACTCTGCAACCTTGTTATGCATCCAAATAAATGCGAAGGGAGCACACTTCGTTCCATATGTTACCGTGAGTAATCGAAAGTTCTCCAAGGGACAAGATGACTGTTCGCGCCAGACGATCATTTGGCGATTAAGGTCTGACTCGTTAACCCGAATTTGCCTAAACATCTTGACAATGTCACCGGTAAACGCGAAATGAAATAACCGAAAACTTAGGAGCACAATCCATGACTCTTGTTGTAATTTAGGACCGGCGAAAAGGGTATCGGTATGGTTTTATGGTTCAGAGACAACCAGCTGCCTCGGATACGGGCGGAATTAATGTTGACGACCGCAGCAAACGATACAAGGACAACGATTTCCGGTTCTGCACGTGGAATGTTAAGTCACTTAACAGACCACGTGTAGCCGAAGAACTCGCGGCTGCCCTGGACTGTTACAAAGCAGACATTGCCGCAATGCAGAAAGTGCGGTGGAATGGACCGGGCAAAAAGAGGATGAGAAACTGCGACATCTACTACGGTGATTGCAACAGAGAGAGGCGCTTATTGGGATGTGAATTTGTTGTTTGAGGCAGACTGAGGCAAAAAGCCTTAAGCTTTGTCTGTAGAAGCGAACGCCTCATAAAAATCCGCATCAAGGCTAAATTCGGGAACATCAGCCTGACTTGCGCCCACGCTCCAACAAAGGACAAAGATGACAACAGTAAGGATGACTTCTATGATTTCCTAGAAAGGACTAACGATCAGTGCCCCAGCTTCGACAGCAAGATCATTCTAGGAGATTTCAATTCAATGCACAGCTGAGTAAAGAAGACATCTTTGCCAAAGTCATCGGGAAACACAGCCTGCACGACACCACATCCGATAACGGACTCAGGCTGGTGGATTTTGTCACGGGACGTAATCTCTAGCACGCGGTTCCCACACCTTAACATCCATAAAGGGACTTGGCACTCCCCTGATAATCAACCGTCAACCAGATTGATCATGTTGCGATCGACGTCAGGCACTCCTCCAGCATTATTGATATCCGAACGTTCCGAGGAGCCAACATCGACTCGACCATTTCCTTTTTGTAGCCAAGTTAAGAACTCAGAACTTGATGAAGAGATCAACGAAAGAAAGCTACAATCACAATGGACTGCTAGGACCTTTGCCGATCGAGTCTCCCGAAATCTCTCTCTAAGTTCGTCGCTACCTGCGCTAGCAATCGAAAAAGATTGAGGCGGTGTCAAGAAGCCATCAAAGATGCTGCCACTGATCTGCTGGGTTTTACGGCACCACGTAGAAAAACCCATGGTTTGCCGACGAGTGCAGGCAGGTACATTCAGCGAAGCAAGCAGCATACGAGGCGACGCTGGACAGAAGGACGAGAGCGGTTCGTGAATTCTACGAACTTAAAAGAAGGGAAGATTACCGGTTTCTTAAAAACAAAAAGAAAAAGAAAAAGAAAGAGCATGAGAAGCGCGCGATTTAGGTAACGGAGTGGTGTTAAGGCAGAAATGATGTCCGAAAGTTCTAACAACGGGTAAAAAAACTATCCAATGAAAACAAAGTTCGGACAGAAGCTTGTAGTGAAGCAGAGTGAAAACTCGTAGTAGATTCGCAGACGATACTGAGAATCTGCAAAGAATCTTCAGAATTCCATCCCCCGACCTAGACGAAGTCCGGATAGCGATATCGAGACTAAGGCCGAATAAAGCTGCTGCTGCAGATGGACTGTCTGCGGAACTGTTTAATGCAGGTGGAGATGAGCTGGTAAGGTACATACACCAACTCATCTGTAAATACGGTCGGAAAAAAGCATGCCCGACGAGTAGAATCTCAGTATCGTTCCCTCGATAAATCAAAAAGGATACCCCTTCAACTGGGAAACGTTAAAGAGTTCGTCAACAACCTGATAGATCCTTATCAGTTGCGGTTCCAGGCCGGAGAAGTCCACCATCCACCGAATCTTCACATTAGGGCAGATCCTCGAAAAAACCCAAGCGATGCACATCCGCACCCACCACCCATTCGTCGATTTCAAGGCCGCATATGACAGCGTGCATAAAGACAAGCTATACAACGCCATGTCCAGTTTTGACATTCCTACCAAACTCGTCGGTTGTGCAGGATGACGATGGAGAACTCTCGGTGCTCCTTCACGGACGGTAACGAACTCACCGAGACCTTCGATGTTAAACAGGTTTTAGACAAGGCGATGCGCTGTCATGTGACTTTTATCAACATTATTCTTGAGAAGATCGTGCAGAACTCTCACGCTAACACAAGAGGCACGATCTTCCAAAAGTTCATACAACTGCTAGCATACGCTGATGATTAGGATTTAGCGGTGAACGACGGACAACATCGACGACATGGCTAAAACGAGGCCATGTCACATCTTCGAGGTAGTGAAGCCCTTCGTCTACCTCGGCTCGCAAGTGAACAGTACGAACAACACCAGTACCGAGATTAAACGCAGAATTGCTCTTGCCAATAGCTGTTTCTTTGGGCTCCAGAGGCAAGTGAGTAGTAGAGTCCTCTCTCGAAGGACCAAGCTAACATTATATAACACCTTAATCATCCCTGCTTTATGGTGCGGAGGCATGGACAATCTCAAAAGCGGATGAAGAAGCACTTGGTCTTTTCGAAAGAAAAGTTGCGTTCAATCTTTGGCCCTGTATGCATTGATTTGTGGTGCGGAGGCATGGAGATTCTGAAAAGCGGTTGAAGAAGCACTTGGTCTTTTCCATAGAAAAGTTCTGCGTTCAATCTTTGGTCCTGTCTGCGTTGATGGTTATTGGGGAAGAAGATTCAACCATGAACTGTACTGGCGGTACAGCGCATGAACCTAGTCAGGCGTCTACGGATTCAACTCCTAAGATGGCTGGGCCATGTAGAGCGCATGGACCGATCTTGCAAAAGAATTTAAACTTATTACTGATGCGAGCCAAATTACTGATTGCGACCAATTTTGACCCAAGACGGTCATCCCATCTTTTATGCCTCCAGAACTTTAAATAATTCCAAGCAAAAATTACTCAACGATTGACAAAGAGTTGCTGGCTATAGTTTGGGGAGTCAGATGTTTTATACCGTATCTGTTCGGATTTGAATTGCGGATTTTTTAGGCCGAAAAGTTGAGAGTCGTCTAGAGCGGAGAAATCAATGCAATTAATGAGAACCAGCAAAATCAGGAGTATGATAATGATGAAATTAGTGTTGCAAGCATGAACACAAGTAACGAAGTACTGAACGATGTGTTAAACAAAAAACTTAAAAAAAGTAACCAAATAAGGTATGGTTGTTAATAGATTCAAGACACAGATTATACTTCTAGTATGTAAAAAGCAAGAAATATGTTGTAGCCGTGTTGCAATGGAAGCGTTATTCGCTGGAAAAAAATCAAAAAAATATAAACACCGAACTGTTCATTTTCTGAGATGTTGTCTCGTCGATCGTTTATTGACTACCACTGCGCAATGTACAGTGAGGCACTACCTTGTGACATAATCGATTACATTAATGCTGGTACAGTAAGGTACAAGTTTGTATGTAGATTGCGTGCAGGAAAATTGCCGACAAAAAAGCACCTGGCCCTGACGGCATCCCTAATAAAGCCATCAAGGCGGCCGTCGAGAAGAGGCCCGAACTGTTCACAGCGGCGATGCAAAGGTGCCTCGAAGAAGGTAACTTTCCAAATCGCTGGAAACTCCAAAACCTGGTACTGATACCCAAAGGCAATAAGCCCCCAGGAGAACCGTCAGGGTACCGACCAATCTGCCTGCTTGACACCACGGGAAAGATCCTTGAGAGCATCATATACGGCAGGTTAATCGGTGTGGCGGAGGAGCGAGGAGCCTTGTCCGACCATCAGTTCGGCTTTAGGAAATCGCACTCCACCATCGACGCCATCAAAGAGGTGGTAGACACAGCAAGCGAAGCGATAACGGGTTCAAGATGGAGGGGCGGTACAAAAAAATACTGTGCCGTAGTTACGCTGGACATCAAAAACGCGTTTAACTCAGCGAACTGGTCCTGCATCATGAGAGCCTTGAATAGGATGTGCACACCGCAGTACTTGAGGAAGATTATCGTCAGCTACTTCACCAAGAGGAAACTTAGATACCAGACTGACGATGGAATGAAATACCACGAAGTCTCGGCAGGCGTTCCACAGGGCTCAGTCCTTGGACCCCTCCTGTGGAACCTAATGTACGACGGAGTACTGAGACTCACGCAACCAGACGGAGTCAAGGTGATCGGTTTTGCCGACGACATCGCGGTCGTGACAGTAGCCAAAAATATCCACGAGGTGGAAGCAGCCACAAACGAAGCGATCGCCAGGATCAAGGATTGGATGGAATCCGCCGACTTAGAACTAGCTGACCACAAGACTGAGGCTGTCTTAATAACCAGTCGAAAGACGGTGGAATACGCTAGCTTCCGGGTTGGTTCCCAGATAATTCGATCGAAGATGGCTCTGAAATACCTAGGGGTAATGCTCGACAACCGGCTTAACTTTAAAACACACGTCGAGTACTGCAGCAAAAAGGCAGCAAGGATGCAGGCAGCGCTCTCAGGAATGCTGCCCAACATCGGAGGACCTGGATACGAGAGAAGGATCCTGCTTTCCACAGTGGTAAGCTCAATCCTCCTATATGCTGCACCAGTATGGGCGGGGGCCCTGGCGAACACGGATGCAGCAAGGAAGCTCTCGACATCATACAGGCTCTGCGTGATAAGAGCAATCAGCGGTTTCCGAACAATTTCGTACGAAGCAGCCTGCGTCATTGCGGGTATGGTCCCGATCGACATTCTCGCCAGCGAAATGCAAAGGATCTACCTACGGAGATCTGCAAATCACTCGGTGACTAGCGCAAGAGGTCTAAAAAAGGAAGAAAGGGCAACATCAATGGCACTGTGGCAAACCAGGTGGGACACCACAACCAAAGGCAGATGGACCCATAAATTGATACCCAGAATAGAAGCCTGGACAACGAGAGCTCACGGGAACTGCAACTACCACCTCACGCAGTTCTTGTCGGGCCATGGGGGTTACCGAAAATACCTCCACAGATTCGGTCATGACAGCTCACCCACTTGTCCAGAATGCGCGCGCAAAGATGAAGACGCAGAGCACGTAATATTCCATTGCAGACGCTTTGCCGTGGCGAGAGGAAGTCTACCAACTCCCGAGCTCGTAGTTAGCCATATGATGGAGTCAGCTGACAAATGGCTAGTGACATGTTCCTTTATTACAAGGGTGCAGATCGAGCTAAGAAGGCTGGGAAAAGAAAGAAAGGCCGAATTGGCAACTATAGATCACATAGCGTGATATGCTAACCAGCCCCGCGAAGTAATACCTAACGACAGTTCCGCGGGGAGAGTGGTAGAAGTGTGCAGAGGTGTGGTTTAGGATGTAGGCGCGAGGAAAAAGGAGAACAATATCCCGTGAATCGTTCATGCTGGTAACACGGGTTACCAGTATCTTGAAGAAGATTCCACATCCATTGGCGCAAACCATAAAAAAAAAAAGTAAGGTACAAGTTTTATACATACCGCCCGCCTAGTTACTTTATTCTAAAAGGGACGAAGAAAAGTTACGCAAAGCAAGGTCTCAATCCCTAATTAATCAAGGCTTTTGGGGGTGTGATATAAATCGAAAAGTTAATAACTGTGATTGATCTTTAATAAAAGTACTTCAAATGTTACGTAAAATTCATGATTTCGAATCTAAAATTAATATATATACATAATAAATGATTCGCGTGCACATAGGTTGGATGAGTCCTTGGCAATAAGGCAACATTAAGAATTTGTCGAAGGTATTGGCCCTTGGCTGTAAGAACGGTCACTACTCTCACCTTTCCATCATATCCTGGATGCACTTGCATAATTCTAGCCAGAGGCCGACGGCCCGGCGGTAATCGATCATTAATTACCAAGACCATCGCTCCGGTAGGGATGTCCAAAGTCTCAAAACACCACTTAGAACGTCGGTGCATGTAGTTCAGCCACTCAGCGTTCCATTTGCGCCAAAGTGATTGCGCATTTGTTGAACCATTTCCCATCGTGAACTAGAATTTCGTGGACTGTCAATATCCATATAGTCTGGTTCGGGCGAACTTCCACTTCCTGTTACCAGGTGCCCAGGTGTCAGCGCATTTGAATCGAAGGGTTGCTACCCGACGCACTTATTCAACAGCTTCGCAGCGACATTTTTCCTGAAATTCAGACCCCTTCCTAAATAGACGTCGAAGTACAGCACTAGCACCACGAAAATTGGTAGCGTTGTCTCTGTCAAGCCTACAACTGCCTCGTCTGGCAATAAAACAGGTGAACCCAGCCATGTGTTCACTTGGGGGACAGAGACGTTACAACTTCTAAATGGACATCCCTTAATGCCATGCATACAAAGACTGCCACATAACCATCTTGAGTACGAATACCTCTTCCTGATGCTAATTTGAGTCGAAGCGGTCCAGCGTAATCAACTCCGGTCTCTGCAAACGGTCAATTCATGACCACCTGCGCCCTAGGCAAAGGGCCCATTTGTTTTGTGCATGGACGAGCTGCGAATCGAGCACAGCGTGTGCACGCGAGAATTTCTGAGCCAACGAGAATCCGTCCACCCTAATGTGGTTGCATGCGCCTTTCGCACCAATAGTGTTGCCAGCCAAGAGTGTCGAGACAGTAGTAACGGATGTTTTTCTGCGTATGCCAAATAAGCCTTATGCAACCGGCTGCCTACTCACAGCAGGCCGAATCGATCCAGAAACGGTGCATAGTGGCGCAGTTTACTGTTGCGACTAACGCCCTTGCCAGAGCTCACAGCCTGGATCTCTTCCTGAAAGAACTCCGATTGCGCAGAACGATACAGGACCCGCTCCGCCCGCCGCATATCCTCGAGGGGTACCCTTTTGGCCAGGCTTTCGGAGCGCTTCAAGCTAAAGCGCTGCCAAAAAAAGATTAAAGCCAATACTCGCACCGGTCGATCAAAGGAACTGAACCTGGACAGCAAGTCTAACCAAGCATTTCTACGTGTCACCACGCAATGGATTTTCGCTGTTCGGGAACATCTACTTCAAACTTGGCCTCATCCATCGGCCAACTACGGCATCCTTGAATAAGCCATGGCGGTCCATTCCACCACAAATCCGACGCTGCTAGTTCTACAGCCGAAAAACCTCTTGTAGCGCAGTCTGCTGGGTTGTCATGCGACCGTACGTGTCTCCAGTCTGTCAGCAGACGATCGATTTACCTGATTTGCAACATACGCTACCCACTAAGACGGGCCCGAAACCAAGCCAAGCCAAACCGGGCGAACCATACTGCAGCCTGCAACTCCATCCGTGTTAAGCTTATAAATTTTACGGGAGCAACACGACTCTTGCTTATCAACAACATACTCGTCCAAGTTCCATTTGTTTGTTGACTGACGGAATACACTGCGCAGAGTAGGCATGCTCGGAGGCATCGCTAAAACCATGAAGATACTTCTTAGATTCTTGACGAGATTCGATCTGGAGCCATCGGGGTATCTGTATGGTTTGTGTTACTTCCAGATCATAGAAAAGATTTTGCCATTTTTTGGATGGTTTGCATAATCTCTTCATCCCAATCCACGCCCAACAGCCAGCAGTCTTGAATCTGGATTTTTGATTGGATGAGAACAGTAGCCAAAAGTCCAAGGGGGTCGGAGAGCCGTTGCTGTTGGATAAAAAGCGGCTTTTCGTTATGGGCGAAAAGTCTGCTTCTATTCGGGTACGGTGTGCCAGCAAAGGCCAACTTGTGAATTACTGAGAATTACGCGGCAGTAACTCATCAACGTTCGCGGCCCACTTGCTTAGTTCACAGCCCGCGGCTCCTCCGGGCCTTTTGAACTTCTCCGCCACCCAAAACCTCGTCCACGTAAGTATTGTTAGTCAACAACAATACTTACGTGGAAGTCATCGGGAAACACAGCCTGCACGACACCACATCCGATAACGGACTCAGGCTGGTGGATTTTGTCACGGGACGTTATCTCTAGCACGCGGTCAACATCCATAAAGGGACCTGGAACTCCCCTGATAATCAACCGTCAACCAGACTGATCATGTTGCGATCGACGTCAGGCACTTCTCCAGCATTCTTGATGTCCGTACGTTCCGAGGAGCCAACATCGACTCGGACCATTTCCTTTTTGTAACCAAGTTAAGAACTCAGAACTTGATCAAGAGAACAACGAAAGAAAGATACAATACTAACGGACTGCTAGGATCTTTGCCGATCGAGTCTCCCGAAATCTCTCTCTAAGTTCGTCGCTACCTGCGCTAGCAATCGAAAAAGATTTGAGGCGGTGTCAAGAAGCCATCAAAGATGCTGCCACTGATCTGCTGGGTTTTACGGCACCACGTAGAAAAAACCCATGGTTTGCCGACGAGTGCAGGCAGGTACATTCAGGGAAGCAAGCAGCATACGAGGCGACGCTGGACAGAAGGACGAGAGCGGTTCGTGAATTCTACGAACTTAAAGGAAGGGAAGATCACCAGCTTCTCAAAAAGAAAAAGAAAGAGCATGAGAAGCGCGCGATTTAGGTAACGGAGTGGTGTTAAGGCAGAAATGATGACCGAAAGTTCTAACAACGGGTAAAACAACTATCCAATGAATACAAAGTTCGGACAGAAGCTTGTAGTGACGCAGAGTGAAAACTCGTAGTAGATTCGCAGTCGATACTGAGAATCTGGAAAGAATCTTCAGAATTCCATCCCCCGACCTAGACGAAGTCCGGATAGCGATATCGAGACTAAGGCCGAATAAAGCTGCTGCTGCAGATGGACTGTCTGCGGAACTGTTTAATGCAGGTGGAGATGAGCTGGTAAGGTACATACACCAACTCATCTGTAAATACGGTCGGAAAAAAGCATGCCCGACGAGTAGAATCTCAGTATCGTTTCCTCGATAAATCAGAAAGGAGAGACCTTCAACTGGGAAACGTTAAAGCGTTCGTCAACAACCTGATAGATCCTTATCAGTTGCGGTTCCAGGCCGGAGAAGTCCATCATCCACCAAATCTTCACATTAGGGCAGATCCTGGAAAAAACCCAAGCGATGCACATCCGCACCCACCACCCATTCGTCGATTTCAAGGCTGCATATGACAGCGTGCATAAAGACAAGCTATACAATGCCATGTCCAGTTTTGACATTCCTACCAAACTCGTCGGTTGTGCAGGATGACGATGGAGAACTCTCGGTGCTCCTTCACGGACGGTAACGAACTCACCGAGACCTTCGATGTTAAACAGGTTTTAGACAAGGCGATGCGCTGTCATGTGACTTTTTCAACATTATTCTCTAAAAGTTCGTACTACAGCTAGCGTACGCTGATGACATTGACGTGATTGGTCGAACACAGCGAGCCGTTAACTAAGCATTAGCTGGTATTGAAGCGGAGGCGACAAAATGGGTTTAGCGGTGAACGAGGGCAAAACGAAGTATATGCTGTCATCGGGAAAGGACGCACAACATCGACATCGATGACTTGGCCAAAACGTCACCATAGGCAGCTATAACTTCGAGTTAGTGAAGGACTTCGTCTACTTCGGCTCGCAAGTGAACAGTACGAAGAACACCAGTACCGAGATTAAACGCAGAATTACTCTTGCCAATAGCTGTTTCTTTGGGCTCAAGAGGCAAGTGAGTAGTACAGTCCTCTCTCGAAGGACCAAGCTAACATTATATAACACCTTAATCATCCCTGCTTTATGGTGCGGAGGCATGGACAATCTCAAAAGCGGATGAAGAAGCACTTGGTCTGTTCGAAAGAAAAGTTGCGTTCAATCTTTGGCCCTGTCTGCATTGATCTGTGGTGCGGAGGCATGGAGATTCTGAAAAGCGGTTGAAGAAGCACTTGGTATTTTGCAGAGAAAAGTTCTGCGTTCAATCTTTGGTCCTGTCTGCGTTAATGGTTATTGGGGAAGAAGTTTCAACCATGAACTGCACGAGCGGTACAGCGCATGAACCTAGTCAGGCGTCTACGGATTCAACTCCTAAGATGGCTGGGCCATGTAGAGCGCATGGACAACACGACTCCAGCTCGAGGAGTCTTCGACTCCGGACCAGTGACACAACGCAATAGAGGACGTCCATGGAACCGATGGCGCACCCAAGTGGAGAAGGACAGTTGGAGACAGCTGGCTAAAGATCGTGCCGGTTGGAGAGGCTTACCGGTGATTCCCAGGTCCTCCCCGGTCTGTATCGCCACCAGAAAAAGAAGATGATAACCCACCACCCGATCTTTGCAAAAGAATTTAAACTTATTACTGATGCGAGCCAAATTACTGATTGCGACCAATTTTGACCCAGGACGGTCATCCCATCTTTTATGCCTCCAGAACTTTAAATAATTCCAAGCAAAAATTACTCAACGATTGACAAAGAGTTGCTGGCTATAGTTTGGGGAGTCAGATGTTTTATACCGTATCTGTTCGGATTTGAATTGCGGATTTTTTAGGCCGAAAAGTTGAGAGTCGTCTAGAGCGGACAAATCAATGCAATTAATGAGAACGAGCAAAATCAGGAGTATGATAATGATGAAATTAATGTTGCAAGCATGAACACAAGTAACGAAGTACTGAACGATGTGTTAAACAAAAAACTTAAAAAAAGTAACCAAATTAAGTATGGTTGTTAATAGATTCAAGACACAGATTATACTTCTAGTATGTAAAAAGCAAGAAAAATGTTGTAGCCGCGTTGCAATGGAAGCGTTATTCGCTGGAAAAAAATTAAAAAAATATAAACACCGAACTGTTCATTTTCTGAGATGTTGTCTCGTCGATCGTTTATTGACTACCACTTCGCAATGTACAGTGAGGCACTACTTTGTGACATAATCGATTACATTAATGCTGGTACAGTAAGGTACAAGTTTTATACATACCGCCCTTTATTTATTCTAAAAGGGACGAAGAAAAGTTACGCAAAGCAAGGTCTCAATCCCTAATTAATCAAGGCTTTTGGGGTGTGATATAAATCGAAAAAGTTATAACTGTGATTGATCTTTAATAAAAGTACTTCAAATGTTACGTAAAATTCATGATTTCGAATCTAAAATTAATATATATACATAATAAATGATTCGCGTGCACATAGGTTGGATGAGTCCTTGGCAATAAGGCAACATTAAGAATTTGTCGAAGGTATTGGCTCCGGTATGGATGTCCAGAGTCTCAAAACACCACTTAGAACGTCGTTGCATGTAGTTCAGCCGCTCAGCGTTCCATTTGCGCCAAAGTGATTGCGCATTTGTTGAACCATTTCCCATCGTGAACTAGAATTTCGTGGACTGTCAATATCCATATAGTCCGGTCCGGGCAAACTTCCACTTCCTGTTACCAGGTGCCCAGGTGTCAGCGCATTTAAATCGAAGGGTCGCTGCCCGACGCACTTATTCAACAGCTTGGCAGCGACATTTTCCTGAAATTCAGACCCCATCCTAAATAGACGAGACTAGCACCACGAAAATTGGTAGCGTTGTCGCTGTACAGCCTACAACTGCCTCGTCTGGCAATAAAAAAGGTGAACGCAGCCATGTGTTCACTTGGGGGACAGAGACTTTACAACTTCTAAATGGACATCCCTTAATGCCATGCATACAAAGACTGCCACATGACCATCTTGAGTACGAATACCTCTTCCTGATGCTAATTTGAGTCGAATGAGTCGAATTTGAGTACGAATACCTCTTCCTGATGCTAATTTGCCAGCGTAATCAACTCCGGTCTCTGCAAACGGTCAATTCATGACCACCTGCGCCTTAGGCAAAGTGCCCATTTGTTTTGTGCATGGACGAGCTGCGAATCGAGCACAGCGTGTGCACGCGAGAATTTCTGAGCCAACGAGAATCCGTCCACCCTAATGTGGTTGCATGCGCCTTTCGCACCAATAGTGTTGCCAGCCAAGAGTGTCGAGACAGTAGTAACGGATGCAAGCCAAATAAGCGTTATGCAACCGGCTGCCTACTCACAGCTGGCCGAATCGATCCAGAAACGGTGCATAGTGGCGCAGTTTACTGTTGCGACTAACGCCCTTGCCAGAGCTCACAGCCTGGATCTCTTCCTGAAAGAACTCCGATTGCGCAGAACGATACAGGACCCGCTCCGCCCGCCGCATATCCTCGAGGGGTACCCTTTTGGCCAGGCTTTCGGAGCGCTTCAAGCTAAAGCGCTGCCAAAAAAAGATTAAAGCCAATACTCGCACCGGTCGATCAAAGGAACTGAACCTGGACAGAAAGCTTAACCAAGCATTTCTACGTGTCACCAGTAACGCAATGGATTTTCGCTGTTCGGGAACATCTACTTCAAAACTTGGCCTCATCCATCGGCCAACTACGGCATCCTTGAATAAGCCATGGCGGTCCATTCCACCACAAATCCGACGCTGCTAGTTCTACAGCCGAAAAACCTCTTGTAGCGCAGTCTGCTGGGTTGTCATGCGACCGTACGTGTCTCCAGTCTGTCAGCAGACGAACGATTTAACCGATTTGCACCATACGCTACCCATACGGGGCCCGAAACCAAGCCAAGCCAAAGCGGGCGAACAATACGGCAGCCTGCAACTCCATCCGTGTTAAGTTTATACATTTTACGGGAGCAACACGACTCTTGCTCATCAACAACATACTCGTCCAAGTTCCATTTTATTGTTGACTGACGGCATACACTGCGCCAGAGTAGGCATTCTCCAAAGCATCGCTAAAACCATGAAGATACTTCTTAGATTCTTGACGAGATTCGATCTGGAGCCATCGGGGTATCTGTATGGTTTGTGTTACTTCTAGATCATAGAAAAGATTTTGCCATTTTTTGGATGGTTTGCGTCATCTCTTCATCCCAATCCACGCCCAACAGCCAGCAGTCTTGAATATGGATTTTTGATTGGATGAGAACAGTAGCCAAAAGTCCACGGGGGTCGGAGAGCCGTTGCTGTTGGATAAAAAGCGGCTTTTCGTTATGGGCGAAAAGTCTGCTTCTATTCGGGAACGGAATTGAAAGGTATCCTCCCCTGTGTGCCAGCAAAGGTCAACTTGTGAATTACTGAGAATTACGCGGCAGTAACTCATCAACGTTCGCGGCCCACTTGCTTAGTTCACAGCCCGCGGCTCCTCCGGGCCTTTTGAACTTCTCCGCCACCCAAAACCTCGTCCACGTAAGTATTGTTAGTCAACAACAAGGAACCTATTGACAATCGCTCTGGTTCCAACTCTGCAACCTTGTTATGCATCCAAATAAATGCGAAGGGAGCACACTTCGTTCCATATGTTACCGTGAGTAATCGAAAGTTCTCCAAGGGACAAGATGACTGTTCGCGCCAGACGATCATTTGGCGATTAAGGTCTGACTCGTTAACCCGAATTTGCCTAAACATCTTGACAATGTCGCCGGTAAACGCGAAATGAAATAACCGAAAACTTAGGAGCACAATCCATAACTCTTGTTGTAATTTAGGACCGGCGAAAAGGGTATCGGTATGGTTTTATGGTTCGGAGACAACCAACTGCCTCGGATACGGGCGGAATTAATGTTGACGACCGCAGCAAACGATACAAGGACAACGATTTCCGGTTCTGCACGTGGAATATTAAGTCACTTAACAGACCACGTGTAGCCGAAGAACTCGCGGCTGCCCTGGACTGTTACAAAGCAGACATTGCCGCAATGCAGAAAGTGCGGTGGAATGGACCGGGCAAAAAGAGGATGAGAAACTGCGACATCTATTACGCTGATTGCAACAGAGAGAGGCGCTTATTGGGATGTGAATTTGTTGTTTGAGCCAGACTGAGGCAAAAAGCCTTAAGCTTTGTCTGTAGAAGCGAACGCCTCATAACAATCCGCATCAAGGCTAAATTCGGGAACATCAGCCTGACTTGCGCCCACGCTCCAACAAAGGACAAAGATGACAACAGTAAGGATGACTTCTATGATCTCCTAGAAAGGACTAACGATCAGTGCCCCAGCTTCGACACCAAGACCATTCTAGGAGATTTCAATTCAATGCACAGCTGAGTAAAGAAGACATCTTTGCCAAAGTCATCGGGAAACACAGCCTGCACGACACCACATCCGATAACGGACTCAGGCTGGTGGATTTTGTCACGGGACGTAATCTCTAGCACGCGGTTCCCACACCCTAACATCCATAAAGGGACTTGGCACTCCCCTGATAATCAACCGTCAACCAGATTGATCATGTTGCGATCGACGTCAGGCACTCCTCCAGCATTCTTGATATCCGAACGTTCCGAGGAGCCAACATCGACTCGACCATTTCATTTTTGTAGCCAAGTTAAGAACTCAGAACTTGATGAAGAGATCAACGAAAGAAAGCTACAATCGCAATGGACTGCTAGGATCTTTGCCGATCGAGTCTCCCGAAATCTCTCTCTAAGTTCGTCGCTACCTGCGCTAGCAATCGAAAAAGATTAAGGCGGTGTCAAGAAGCCATCAAAGATGCTGCCACTGATCTGCTGGGTTTTACGGCACCACGTAGAAAAACCCATGGTTTGCCGACGAGTGCAGGCAGGTACATTCAGCGAAGCAAGCAGCATACGAGGCGACGCTGGACAGAAGGACGAGAGCGGTTCGTGAATTCTACGAACTTAAAAGAAGGGAAGATTACCGGTTTCTCAAAAAGAAAAAGAAAAAGAAAAAGAAAAAGAAAGAGCATGAGAAGCGCGCGATTTAGGTAACGGAGTGGTGTTAAGGCAGAAATGATGTCCGAAAGTTCTAACAACGGGTAAAACAACTATCCAATGAATACAAAGTTCGGACAGAAGCTTGTAGTGACGCAGAGTGAAAACTCGTAGTAGATTCGCAGACGATACTGAGAATCTGCAAAGAATCTTCAGAATTCCATCCCCCGACCTAGACGAAGTCCGGATAGCGATATCGAGACTAAAGTATCGTTTCCCCGATCCACCAGAAAGGAGACCCCTTCAACTGCGAAACCTTAAACCGTTCGTCAACAACCTGATAGATCCTTATCAGTTGCGGTTCCAGGCCGGAGAAGTCCACCATCCACCGAATCTTCACATTAGGGCAGATCCTGGAAAAAACCCAAGCGATGCACATCCGCACCCACCACCCATTCGTCGATTTCAAGGCCGCATATGACAGCGTGCATAAAGACAAGCTATACAATGCCATGTCCAGTTTTGACGAAGAACACCAGTACCGAGATTAAACGCAGAATTACTCTTGCCAATAGCTGTTTCTTTGGGCTCAAGAGGCAAGTGAGTAGTACAGTCCTCTCTCGAAGGACCAAGCTAACATTATATAACACCTTAATCATCCCTGCTTTATGGTGCGGAGGCATGGACAATCTCAAAAGCGGATGAAGAAGCACTTTTTCCTTTCGAGAGAAAAGTTCTGCGTTCAATCTTTGGCCCTGTCTGCATTGATCTGTGGTGCGGAGGCATGGAGCTTCTGAAAAGCGGTTGAAGAAGCACTTGGTATTTTCCAGAGAAAAGTTCTGCGTTCAATCTTTCGTCCTGTCTGCGTTGATGGTTATTGGGGAAGAAGATTCAACCATGAACTGCACGGGCTGTACAGCGCATGAACCTAGTCAGGCGTCTACGGATTCAACTCCTAAGATGGCTGGGCCATGTAGAGCGCATGGACAACACGACTCCAGATCGAGGAGTCTTCGACTCCGGACCAGTGGCACAACGCAATAGAGGACGTCCACGGAACCGATGGCGCACCCAAGTGCAGAAGGACAGTTAGACACAGCTGGCTAAAGATCGTGCCGGTTGGAGAGGCTTACCGGTGATTCCCAGGTCCTCCCCGGTCTGTATCGCCACCAGAAAAAGAAGATGATAACCCACCACCCGATCTTTGCAAAAGAATTTAAACTTATTACTGATGCGAGCCAAATTACTGATTGCGACCAATTTTGACCCAGGACGGTCATCCCATCTTTTATGCCTCCAGAACTTTAAATAATTCCAAGAAAAGTTACTCAACGATTGACAAAGAGTTGCTGGCTATAGTTTGGGGAGTCAGATGTTTTATACTGTATCTGTTCGGATTTGAATTGCGGATTTTTTAGGCCGAAAAGTTGAGAGTCGTCTAGAGCGGACAAATCAATGCAATTAATGAGAACGAGCAAAATCAGGAGTATGATAATGATGAAATTAATGTTGCAAGCATGAACACAAGTAACGAAGTACTGAACGATGTGTTAAACAAAAAACTTAAAAAAAGTAACCAAATTAAGTATGGTTGTTAATAGATTCAAGACACAGATTATACTTCTAGTATGTAAAAAGCAAGAAAAATGTTGTAGCCGCGTTGCAATGGAAGCGTTATTCGCTGGAAAAAAATCAAAAAAATATAAACACCGAACTGTTCATTTTCTGAGATGTTGTCTCGTCGATCGTTTATTGACTACCACTTCGCAATGTACAGTGAGGCACTACTTTGTGACATAATCGATTACATTAATGCTGGTACAGTAAGGTACAAGTTTTATACATACCGCCCGCCTAGTTACTTTATTCTAAAAGGGACGAAGAAAAGTTACGCAAAGCAAGGTCTCAATCCCTAATTAATCAAGGCTTTTGGGGGTGTGATATAAATCGAAAAGTTAATAACTGTGATTGATCTTTAATAAAAGTACTTCAAATTTTACGTAAAATTCATGATTTCGAATCTAAAATTAATATATATACATAATAAATGATTCGCGTGCACATAGGTTGGATGAGTCTTTGGCAATAAGGCAACATTAAGAATTTGTCGAAGGTATTGGCCCTTGGCTGTAAGAACGGTCACTACTCTCACCTTTCCATCATATCCTGGATGCACTTGCATAATTCTAGCCAGAGGCCAACGGCCCGGCGGTAATCGATCATTAATTACCAAGACCATCGCTCCGGTAGGGATGTCCAGAGTCTCAAAACACCACTTAGAACGTCGGTGCATGTAGTTCAGCCACTCAGCGTTCCATTTGCGCCAAAGTGATTGCGCATTTGTTGAACCATTTCCCATCGTGAACTAGAATTTCGTGGACTGTCAATATCCATATAGTCTGGTTCGGGCGAACGTCCACTTCCTGTTACCAGGTGCCCAGGTGTCAGCGCATTTAAATCGAAGGGTCGCTGCCCGACGCACTTATTCAACAGCTTCGCAGCGACATTTTCCTGAAATTCAGACCCCTTCCTAAATAGACGTCGAAGTACAGCACTAGCACCACGAAAATTGGTAGCGTTGTCTCTGTCAAGCCTACAACTGCCTCGTCTGGCAATAAAACAGGTGAACCCAGCCATGAAATCCTTGGGGGACAGAGACGTTACGACTTCTAAATGGACATCCCTTAATGCCATGCATACAAAGACTGCCACATAACCATCTTGAGTACGAATACCTCTTCCTGATGCTAATTTGAGTCGAAACAGTCCAGCGTAATCAACTCCGGTCTCCGCAAACGGTCAATTCATGACCACCTGCGCCCTAGGCAAAGGGCCCATTTGTTTTGTGCATGGACGAGCTGCGAATCGAGCACAGCGTGTGCACGCGAGAATTTCTGAGCCAACGAGAATCCGTCCACCCTAATGTGGTTGCATGCGCCTTTTGCACCAATAGTGTTGCCAGCCAAGAGTGTCGAGACAGTAGTAACGGATGTTTTTCTGCGTATGCCAAATAAGTCTTATGCAACCGGCTGCCTACTCACAGCAGGCCGAATCGATCCAGAAACGGTGCATAGTGGCGCAGTTTACTGTTGCGACTAACGCCCTTGCCAGAGCTCACAGCCTGGATCTCTTCTTGAAAGAACTCCGATTGCGCAGAACGATACAGGACCCGCTCCGCCCGCCACATATCCTCGAGGGGTACCCTTTTGGCCAGGCTTTCGGAGCGCTTCAAGCTAAAGCGCTGCCAAAAAAAGATTAAAGCCAATACTCGCACCGGTCGATCAAAGGAACTGAACCTGGACAGCAAGTCTAACCAAGCATTTCTACGTGTCACCACGCAATGGATTTTCGCTGTTCGGGAACATCTACTTCAAACTTGGCCTCATCCATCGGCCAACTACGGCATCCTTGAACAAGCCATGGCGGTCCATTCCACCACAAATCCGACGCTGCTAGTTCTACAGCCGAAAAACCTCTTGTAGCGCAGTCTGCTGGTTGTCATGCGACCGTACGTGTCTCCAGTCTGTCAGCAGATGATCGATTTACCCGATTTGCAACATACGCTACCCACTAAGAGGGGCCCGAAACCAAGCCAAGCCAAACCGGGCGAACCATACTGCAGCCTGCAACTCCATCCGTGTTAAGCTTATAAATTTTACGGGAGCAACAAGACTCTTGCTCATCAACAACATACTCGTCCAAGTTCCATTTTTTTGTTGACTGACGGAATACAATGCGGCTGAGTAGGCATGCTCCGAGGCATCGCTAAAACCATGAAGATACTTCTTAGATTCTTGACGAGATTCGATCTGGAGCCATCGGGGTATCTGTATGGTTTGTGTTACTTCTAGATCATGGAAAAGATTTTGCCATTTTTTGGATGGTTTGCATCATCTCTTCATCCCAATCCACGCCCAACAGCCAGCAGTCTTGAATCTGGATTTTTGATTGGAGGAGAACAGTAGCCAAAAGTCCAAGGGGGTCGGAGAGCCGTTGCTGTTGGATAAAAAGCGGCTTTTCGTTATGGGCGAAAAGTCTGCTTCTATTCGGGTACGGAATTAAAAGGTATCCTCCCCTGTGTGCCAGCAAAGGCCAACTTGTGAATTACTGAGAATTACGCGGCAGTAACTCATCAACGTTCGCGGCCCACTTGCTTAGTTCACAGCCCGCGGCGTGAAGAATTGAAATGAGCTCCTCCGGGCCTTTTGAACTTCTCCGCCACCCGAAACCTCGTCCACGTAAGTATTGTTAGTCAACAACAAGGAACCTATTGGCAATCGCTCTTGTTCCAACTCTGCAACCTTGTTTAGCATCCAAATAGACGTGAAGGGAGCAAACTTCGTTATATATGTTACCGTGAGTAATCGAAAGTTCTCCAAGGGACTAGATGACTGTTCGCGCCAGACGATCATTTGGCGATTAAGGTCTGACTCGTTAACCCGAATTTGCCTAAACATCTTGACAATGTCGCCGGTAAACGCGAAATGAAATAACCGAAAACTTAGGAGCACAATCCATAACTCTTGTTGTAATTTAGGACCGGCGACAACCAACTGCCTCGGATACGGGCGAAATTAATGTTGACGACCGCAGCAAACAATAAAAGGATAACGATTTCCGGTTCTGCACGTGGAATGTTAAGTCACTTAACAGACCACGTGCAGCCGAAGAACTCGCGGCTGCCCTGGACCGCAATGCAGAAAGTGCGGTGGAAAGGACCGGACAAAAAGAGGATGAGAAACTTCGACATCTACTACGGTGATTGCAACAGAGAGAGGCACTTATTGGGATGTGAATTTGTTGTTTGAGGCAAATTGAGGCAAAAAGCCTTAAGCTTTGTCTGTAAAAGCAGGGAACATCAGCCTGACTTGCGCCACGCTCTGACAGAGGACAAAGATGACAACAGTAAGGATGACTTCTATGATCTCCTAGAAAGGACTAACGATCAGTGCCTCAGCTTCGACACCAAGATCATTCTAGGAGATTTCAATTCAATGCACAGCTGAGCTAGGAAGTCAGCTTTGCCGAAGTCATCGGGAAACACAGCCTGCACGACACCACATCCGATAACGGACTCAGGCTGGTGGATTTTGTCACGGGACGTAATCTCTAGCACGCGGTCAACATCCATAAAGGGACCTGGAACTCCCCTGATAATCAACCGTCAACCAGACTGATCATGTTGCGATCGACGTCAGGCACTTCTCCAGCATTCTTGATGTCCGTACGTTCCGAGGAGCCAACATCGACTAGGACCATTTCCTTTTTGTAACCAAGTTAAGAACTCAGAACTTGATCAAGAGAACAACGAAAGAAAGATACAATACTAACGGACTGCTAGGATCTTTGCCGATCGAGTCTCCCGAAATCTCTCTCTAAGTTCGTCGCTACCTGCGCTAGCAATCGAAAAAGATTTGAGGCGGTGTCAAGAAGCCATCAAAGATGCTGCCACTGATCTGCTGGGTTTTACGGCACCACGTAGAAAAAACCCATGGTTTGCCGACGAGTGCAGGCAGGTACATTCAGGGATGCAAGCAGCATACGAGGCGACGCTGGACAGAAGGACGAGAGCGGTTCGTGAATTCTACGAACTTAAAAGAAGGGAAGATTACCGGTTTCTCAAAAAGAAAAAGAAAAAGAAAAAGAAAGAGCATGAGAAGCGCGCGATTTAGGTAACGGAGTGGTGTTAAGGCAGAAATGATGTCCGAAAGTTCTAACAACGGATAAAACAACTATCCAATGAATACAAAGTTCGGACAGAAGCTTGTAGTGACGCAGAGTGAAAACTCGTAGTAGATTCGCAGTCGATACTGAGAATCTGGAAAGAATCTTCAGAATTCCATCCCCCGACCTAAACGAAGTCCGGATAGCGATATCGAGACTAAGGCCGAATAAAGCTGCTGCTGCAGATGGACTGTCTGCGGAACTGTTTAATGTAGGTGGAGATGAGCTGGTAAGGTACATACACCAACTCATCTGTAAATATGGTCGGAAAAAAGCATGCCCGACGAGTAGAATCTCAGTATCGTTTCCTCGATAAACCAGAAAGGAGACCCCTTCAACTGCGAAACCTTAAAGCGTTCGTCAACAACCTGATAGATCCTTATCAGTTGCGGTTCCAGGCCAGAGAAGTCCACCATCCACCAAATCTTCACATTAGGGCAGATCCTAGAAAAAACCCAAGAGATGCAGATCCGCAGAGATTCGTCGATTTCAAGGCCGCATATGACAGTGCATAAAGACGAGCTATACAACGCCATGTCTAGTTTTGATATTCCTGCCCGTCGGTTGTGCAGGATGACGATGGAAAACTCTCGCTGCTCCATCAGGGACGGTAACTAACTCACCGAGACCTTCGATGTCAAAAAGGATTTAGACAAGGCGATGCGCTGTCATGTGACTTTTTCAACATTATTCTCCAAAAGTTCGTACAACAGCTAGCATACGCTGATGACATTGACGTGATTGGTCGAACACAACGAGCCGTTAATGAAGCATTAGCTGGTATTGAAGCGGAGGTGACAAAAGGGGTTAAGCGGTGAACGAGGGCAAAACGAAGTATATGCTGTCATCGGGAAAGGACGCACAACATCGGCATCGATGACTTGGCCAAAACGTCACCATAGGCAGCTATAACTTCGAGGTAGTGAAGGACTTCGTCTACTTCGGCTCGCAAGTGAACAGTACGAACAACACCAGTACCGAGATTAAACGCAGAATTACTCTTGCCAATAGCTGTTTCTTTGGGCTCAAGAGGCAAGTGAGTAGTACAGTCCTCTCTCGAAGGACCAAGCTAACATTATATAACACCTTAATCATCCCTGCTTTATGGTGCGGAGGCATGGACAATCTCAAAAGCGGATGAAGAAGCACTTTTTCCTTTCGAGAGAAAAGTTCTGCGTTCAATCTTTGGCCCTGTCTGCATTGATCTGTGGTGCGGAAGCATGGAGCTTCTGAAAAGCGGTTGAAGAAGCACTTGGTATTTTCCAGAGAAAAGTTCTGCGTTCAATCTTTCGTCCTGTCTGCGTTGATGGTTATTGGGGAAGAAGATTCAACCATGAACTGCACGGGCTGTACAGCGCATGAACCTAGTCAGGCGTCTACGGATTCAACTCCTAAGATGGCTGGGCCATGTAGAGCGCATGGACAACACGACTCCAGATCGAGGAGTCTTCGACTCCGGACCAGTGGCACAACGCAATAGAGGACGTCCACGGAACCGATGGCGCACCCAAGTGCAGAAGGACAGTTAGACACAGCTGGCTAAAGATCGTGCCGGTTGGAGAGGCTTACCGGTGATTCCCAGGTCCTCCCCGGTCTGTATCGCCACCAGAAAAAGAAGATGATAACCCACCACCCGATCTTTGCAAAAGAATTTAAACTTATTACTGATGCGAGCCAAATTACTGATTGCGACCAATTTTGACCCAGGACGGTCATCCCATCTTTTATGCCTCCAGAACTTTAAATAATTCCAAGAAAAGTTACTCAACGATTGACAAAGAGTTGCTGGCTATAGTTTGGGGAGTCAGATGTTTTATACTGTATCTGTTCGGATTTGAATTGCGGATTTTTTAGGCCGAAAAGTTGAGAGTCGTCTAGAGCGGACAAATCAATGCAATTAATGAGAACGAGCAAAATCAGGAGTATGATAATGATGAAATTAGTGTTGCAAGCTTGAACACAAGTAACGAAGTACTGAACGATGTGTTAAACAAAAAACTTAAAAAAAGTAACCAAATTAAGTATGGTTGTTAATAGATTCAAGACACAGATTATACTTCTAGTATGTAAAAAGCAAGAAAAATGTTGTAGCCGCGTTGCAATGGAAGCGTTATTCGCTGGAAAAAAATTAAAAAAATATAAACACCGAACTGTTCATTTTCTGAGATGTTGTCTCGTCGATCGTTTATTGACTACCACTTCGCAATGTACAGTGAGGCACTACTTTGTGACATAATCGATTACATTAATGCTGGTACAGTAAGGTACAAGTTTTATACATACCGCCCGAATAGTTACTTTATTCTAAAAGGGACGAAGAAAAGTTACGCAAAGCAAGGTCTCAATCCCTAATTAATCAGGGCTTTTGGAGGTGTGATATAAATCGAAAAGTTAATAACTGTGATTGATCTTTAATAAAAGTACTTCAAATGTTACGTAAAATTCATGATTTCGAATCTAAAATTAATATATATACATAATAAATGATTCGCGTGCACATAGGTTGGATGAGTCTTTGGCAATAAGGCAACATTAAGAATTTGTCCAAGGTATTGGCCCTTGGCTGTAAGAACGGTCACTACTCTCACCTTTCCATCATATCCTGGATGCACTTGCATAATTCTAGCCAGAGGCCAACGGCCCGGCGGTAATCGATCATTAATTACCAAGACCATCGCTCCGGTATGGATGTCCAGAGTCTCAAAACACCACTTAGAACGTCGTTGCATGTAGTTCAGCCGCTCAGACTTCCATTTGCGCCAAAGTAATTGCGCATTTGTTGAACCATTTCCCATAGTAAACTAGAATTTCGTGGACTGTCAATATCCATATAGTCCGGTCCGGGCAAACTTCCACTTCCTGTTACCAGGTGCCCAGGTGTCAGCGCATTTAAATCGAAGGGTCGCTGCCCGACGCACTTATTCAACAGCTTGGCAGCGACATTTTCCTGAAATTCAGACCCCATCCTAAATAGACGAGACTAGCACCACGAAAATTGGTAGCGTTGTCGCTGTACAGCCTACAACTGCCTCGTCTGGCAATAAAAAAGGTGAACGCAGCCATGTGTTCACTTGGGGGACAGAGACGTTACAACTTCTAAATGGACATCCCTTAATGCCATGCATACAAAGACTGCCACATGACCATCTTGAGTACGAATACCTCTTCCTGATGCTAATTTGAGTCGAATGAGTCGAATTTGAGTACGAATACCTCTTCCTGATGCTAATTTGCCAGCGTAATCAACTCCGGTCTCTGCAAACGGTCAATTCATGACCACCTGCGCCTTAGGCAAAGGGCCCATTTGTTTTGTGCATGGACGAGCTGCGAATCGAGCACAGCGTGTGCACGCGAGAATTTCTGAGCGAACGAGAATCCGTCCACCCTAATGTGGTTGCATGCGCCTTTCGCACCAATAGTGTTGCCAGCCAAGAGTGTCGAGACAGTAGTAACGGATGTTTTTCTGCGTATGCCAAAAAAGCGTTATGCAACCAGCTGCCTACTCACAGCTGGCTGAATCGATCCAGAAACGGTGCATAGTGGCGCAGTTTACTGCTGCGACTAACGCCCTTACCAGAGCTCACAGCCTGGGTCTCTTCCTGAAGGAACTCCGATTGCGCAGAACGATACAGGACCCGCTCCGCCCGCCGCATACCCTCGAAGGGTACCCTTTTGGCCAGGCTTTCGGAGCGCTTCAAGCTAAAGCGCTGCCAAAAAAAGATTAAAGCCAATACTCGCACCGGTCGATCAAAGGAACTGAACCTGGACAGAAAGTTTGACCAAGCATTTCTACGTGTCACCAGTAACGCAATGGATTTTCGCTGTTCGGGAACATCTACTTCAAAACTCGGCCTCATCCATCGGCCAACTACGGCATCCTTGAATAAGCCATGGCGGTCCATTCCACCACAAATTCGACGCTGCTAGTTTTACAGCCGAAAAACCTCTTGTAGCGCAGTCTGTTGGGTTGTCATGCGACCGTACGTGTCTCCAGTCTGTCAGCAGACGATTGATTTACCCGATTTGCAACATACGCTACCCACTAAGAGGGGCCCGAAACCAAGCCAAGCCTAACCGTGCGAACAATACGGCAGCCTGCAACTCCATCTGTGTTAAGCTTATACATTTTACGGGAGCAACATGACTCTTGCTCATCAACAACAAACTCGTCCAAGTTCCATTTTATTGTTGACTGACGGCATACACTGCGGCAGAGTAGGCATGCTCCGAGGCATCGCTAAAACTATGAAGATACTTCTTAGATTCTTGACGAGATTCGATCTGGAGCCATCGGGGTATCTGTATGGTTTCTGTTACTTCTAGATCATGGAGAAGATTTTGTCATTTTTTTGGATGGTTTGCGTCATCTCCTCATCCCAATCCGCGCCCAACAACCAGCAGTCTTGAATCTGAATTTTTTATTGGATGAGAACAGTAGCCAAAAGTCCAAGAGGGTCGAAGAGCCGGAGGCTGTTGGATAAAAAGCGGCTTTTCGTTATGGGCGAAAAGTCTTCTTCTCTTCGGGTACGGAATTGAAAGGTATCCTCCCATGTGGGCCAGCCAAGGCCAAGTTTCGATGTACTCAAAGTAGCTCCAAATGTTATCTGCATGAGACAATCCTGAGAATTATGCGGCAGTAACTCATCAACGTTCGCGGCCCACTTGCTTAATTCACAGCCCGCGGCGTGAAGAATTGAAATGAGCTCCTCTGGGCCTTTTGAGTTTCTCCGAGATTATCTCCGCCACCCAAAACATCGTCCACGTAAGTATTGTTAGTCAACATCAAGGAACCTATTGGCAATCGCTCTTGTTCCAACTCTGCAACCTTGCTTAGCATCCAAATAGACGTGAAGGGAGCACACTTCGTTCCATATGTCACCGTGAGTAATCGAAAGTACTCCAAGGGACAAGATGACTGTTCGCGCCAGACGATCATTTGGCGATTAAGGTCTTACTCGTTAACCCGAATTTGCCTAAACATCTTGACAATGTCGCCGGTAAACGAGAAATGAAATAACCGAAAACTTAGGAGCACAATCCATAACTCTTGTTGTAATTTAGGACCGGCGAAAAGGGTATCTGTATTGTTAGACAACCAACTGCCTCGGATACGGTTGGAATTAGTGTTGACGACCCTAGCAAACGATACAAGGACAACGATTTCCGGTTCTGCACGTGGAATGTTAAGTCACTTAACAGACCACGTGCAGCCGAAGAACTCGCGGCTGCCCTAGACTGTTACAAAGCATTGCATTGCCGCAATGCAGAAAGTGCGGTGGAAAGGACCGGGCAAAAAGAGGATGAGAAATTGCGACATCTACTACGGTGATTGCAATAGAGAGAGGCGCTTATTGGGATGTGAATTTGTTGTTTGAGGCAGACTGAGGCAAAAAGCCTTAAGCTTTGTCTGTAAAAGCGAACGACTCATAACATTCCGCATCAAGGCTATATTCGGGAACGTCAGCCTGACTTGCGCCCACGCTCCGACAGAGGACAAGGATGACTTCTATGATCTCCTAGAATCTTCAGAATTCCATCCCCCGACCTAGACGAAGTCCGGATAGCGATATCGAGACTAAGGCCGAATAAATTTGCTGCTGCAGATGGACTGTCTGCGGAACTGTTTAATGCAGGTGGAGATGAGCTGGTAAGGTACATACATCAACTCATCTGTAAATATGGTCGTAGGAAAGCATGCCCGACGAGTAGAATCTCAGAATCGTTTTCCCGATACACCAGAAAGGAGACCCCTTCAACTGCGAAACCTGAAACCGTTCGTCAACAACCTGATAGATCCTTATCAGTTGCGGTTCCAGGCCGGAGAAGTCCCCCATCGACCAAATCTTCACATTAGGGCAGATACTAGAAAAAACCTAAGAGATGCAGATCCGCACTCACCACCCATTTGTCGATTTCAAGGCCGCATATGACAGCGTGCATAAAGACAAGCTATACAACGCCATGTCCAGTTTTGACATTCCTGCCAAACTCGTCGGTTGTGCAGGATGGCGATGGAGAACTCTCGGTGCTCCTTCACGGACGGTAACGAACTCACCGAGACCTTCGATGTTAAACAGGTTTTAGACAAGGCGATGCGCTGTCATGTGACTTTTTCAACATTATTCTTGAGAAGATCGTGCAGAACTCTCACGCTAACACAAGAGGCACGATCTTCCAAAAGTCTTTACAACAGCTAGCATACGCTGATGACATTGACGTGATTGGTCGAACACAGCGAGCCGTTAACTAAGCATTAGCTGGTATTGAAGCGGAGGTGACAAAAGGGGTTTAGCGGTGAACGAGGGCAAAACGAAGTATATGCTGTCATCGGGAAAGGACGCACAACATCGACATCGATGACTTGGCCAAAACGTCACCATAGGCAGCTATAACTTCGAGGTAGTGAAGGACTTCGTCTACCTCGGTTCGCAAGTGAACAGTACGAACAACACCAGTACCGAGATTAAACGCAGAATTACTCTTGCCAATAGCTGTTTCTTTGGGCTCAAGAGGCAAGTAGAGAGGTAGAGTCCTCTCTCGAAGGGCCAAGCTAACATTATATAACACCTTAATCATCCCTGCTTTATGGTGCGGAGGCATGGATAATCTCAAAAGCGGATGAAGAAGCACTTTTTCCTTTCGAGAGAAAAGTTCTGCGTTCAATCTTTGGCCCTGTCTGCATTGATCTGTGGTGCGGAGGCATGGAGCTTCTGAAAAGCGGTTGAAGAAGCACTTGGTCTTTTCGAGAGAAAAGTTCTGCGTTCAATCTTCGGTCCTGTCTGCGTTGATGGTTATTGGGGAAGAAGATTTATCCATGAACTGTACGGGCTGTACAGCGGCACGAACCTAGTCAGGAGTCTGCGGATTCAACCCCTAAGATGGCTGGGCCATGTAGAGCGCATGGACAACACGACTCCAGCTCGAAGAGTCTTTGACTCCGAACCAGTGGGACAACGCAATAGAGGACGCCCACGGAACCGATGGCGCACCCAAGTGGAGAAGGACAGTTGGAGACAGCTAGCTAAAGATCGTGCCGGCTGGAGAGGCTTACCGGTGATTTCCAGGTCCACCCCGGTCTGTAGCACCACCAGAAGAAGAAGAAGATAACCAACCATCCGATCCATAGGTATTTAGAACTTTGCAAACGGATTTAAATTAAATAATTCCAAGCAAAAATTACTCAACGATTGACAAAGAGTTGCTGGCTATAGTTTGGGGAGTCAGATGTTTTATACCGTATCTGTTCGGATTTGAATTGCGGATTTTTTAGGCCGAAAAGTTGAGAGTCGTCTAGAGCGGAGAAATCAATGCAATTAATGAGAACCAGCAAAATCAGGAGTATGATAATGATGAAATTAGTGTTGCAAGCATGAACACAAGTAACGAAGTACTGAACGATGTGTTAAACAAAAAACTTAAAAAAAGTAACCAAATAAGGTATGGTTGTTAATAGATTCAAGACACAGATTATACTTCTAGTATGTAAAAAGCAAGAAAAATGTTGTAGCCGCGTTGCAATGGAAGCGTTATTCGCTGGAAAAAAATTAAAAAAATATAAACACCGAACTGTTCATTTTCTGAGATGTTGTCTCGTCGATCGTTTATTGACTACCACTTCGCAATGTACAGTGAGGCACTACTTTGTGACATAATCGATTACATTAATGCTGCTACAGTAAGGTACAAGCTTTATACATACCCCCGCCTGCGTACTTTATTCTAAAAGGGACGAAGTAAAAGTTACACAAAGCAAGGTCTCAATCCCTAATTAATCAAGGCTCTTAGGGGTGTGATATAAATCGAAAAGTTTATAGCTGTGATTGATCTTTAACAAAAGTACTTCAAATGTTACGTAAAATTCATGATTTCGAATCTAAAATTAATATTTAAATTTTCAGATACAATAATAGTTCAGGCTGTAACTCCAGGTTCAACAAAATAACGAAAAGTTGAGATGGAATAACAAAAATTCAGATAAGCAAGCTAGCCATTGTATGCCAAAAACAAATGGAATTTTAATGGATTAATAGGCAGGAGAACACAAAAGTATGTATACAGCTCTGTAATATAGTCTTATGCAGTCGAAATTATCTGCGGCGTATTAAAAAAAAGGCGATACATATGTGTGCATTTCACCATTGCCAAAACAATAATTAACGGGATGCTTATTCGGATTCTCTTGCATGAGATTGTATTTTAGATAGTGCTGCACCTGTTGATCGTTGCCCAGTTGCAGTTGAATTCTTCTGTGGAGGCTGATTTTCTTTTTGTGCGCTGCCTGCCGTTGGAGCTGATGATTCGCGTGCACATAGGTTGGATGAGTCCTTGGCAATAAGGCAACACTAATAATTTGTCGAAGGTATTGATCCATGGCTGTAAGAGTCTCAAAACACCACCTAGAACGTCGGTGCATGTAGTTCAGCCACTCAGACTTCCATTTTTCGCCAAAAGTGATTGCGCATTTGTTGAGCCATTTCCCATCGTGAACTAGAATTTCGTGGACTGTCAATATCCATATAGTCCGGTCCGGGCAAACTTCCACTTCCTGTTACCAGGTGCCCAGGTGTCAGCGCATTTAAATCGAAGGGTCGCTGCCCGACGCACTTATTCAACAGCTTGGCAGCGACATTTTCTTGAAATTCAGACCCCTTCCTAAATAGACGAGACTAGCATCACGAAAATTTGTAGCGTTGTCGCTGTACAGCCTACAACTGCCTCGTCTGGCAATATAACAGGTGAACGCAGCCATGAAAACCTTGGGGGACAGAGACGTTACAACTTCTAAATGGACATCCCTTAATGCCATGCATACAAAGAATGCCACATGACCATCTTGAGTATGAATACCTCTTCCTGATGCTAATTTGAGTCGAATGAGTCGAATTTGAGTACGAATACCTCTTCCTGATGCTAATTTGAGTCGAAACGGTCCAGCGCAATCAACTCCGGTCTCTGCAAACGGTCAATTCATGACCACCTGCGCCCTAGGCAAAGGGCCCATTTGTTTTGTGCATGGACGAGCTGCGAATCGAGCACAGCGTGTGCACGCGAGAATTGCTGAGCGAACGAGAATCCGTCCACACTAATGTGGTTGCATGCGCCTTTAGCAACAATAGTGTTGCCAGCCAAGAGTGTTCTGCGTATGCCAAATAAGCGTTATGCAACCGGGTGCCTACTCACAGCAGGCCGAATCGATCCAGAAACGGTGCATAGTGGCGCAGTTTACTGTTGCGACTAACGCCCTTGCCAGACCTCACAGCCTAGATCACTTCCTGGAAGAACTCCGATTGCGCAGAACGATACAGGACCCGTTCCGCAGCAGACGATCGAATTACCCGATCTGCAACATACGCTACCCACTTAGAGGGGCCCGAACCCAAGCCAAGCCTACGTTAGAATCGGACCAGCACACAATCCTGGTAGGCTGGTGCGCAAGGCCTGCATACAGGGTACTTACGAAGCGGACGAACAATACGGCAGCCTGCAACTCCATCCGTGTTTAGCTTATAAATTTTACGGGAGCAACATGACTCTTGCTCATCAACAACATACTCGCTCCGAGGCATCGCTAAAACCATGAAGATACTTCTTAGATTCTTGACGAGATTCGATCTGGAGCCATCGGGGTATCTGTATGGTTTGTGTTACTTCTAGATCATGGAGAAGATTTTGCCATTTTTTTTTTTGATGGCTTACGTCATCTCTTCGGGTCGAAGAGCCGGAGGCTGTTGGATAAAAAGCGGCTTTTCGTTTGGGGCGAAAAGTCTTCTTCTCTTCGGGTACGGAATTGAAAGGTATCCTCCCCTGTGGGCCAGCCAAGGCCAAGTTTCGATGTACTCAATGTAGCTCCAAATGTTATCTGCATGAGACAATCCTGAGAATTATGCGGCAGTAACTCATCAACGTTCGCGGCCCACTTGCTTAGTTCACAGCCTGCGGCGTGAAGAATTGAAATGAGCTCCTCTGGGCCTTTTGAGTTTCTCCGAGATTATCTCCGCCACCCAAAAAATCGTCCACGTAAGTATTGTTAGTCAACAACAAGGAACCTATTGGCAATCGCTCTTGTTCCAACTCTGCAACCTTGCTTAGCATCCAAATAGACGTGAAGGGAGCAAACTTCGTTCCATATGTTACCGTGAGTAATCGAAAGTACTCCAAGGGACAAGATGACTGTTCGCGCCAGACGATCATTTGGCGATTAAGGTCTTACTCGTTAACCCGAATTTGCCTAAGCATCTTGAAAATGTCGCCGGTAAACGCGAAATGAAATAACCGAAAACTTAGGAGCACAATCCATAACTCTTGTTGTAATTTAGGAAAGGGGGAAATGGGTATCTGTATTGTTAGACAACCAACTGCCTCGGATACGGGCGGAATTAATGTTGACGACCCTAGCAAACGATACAAGGACAACGATTTCCGGTTCTGCACGTGGAATGTTAAGTCACTTAACAGACCACGTGCAGCCGAAGAACTCGCGGCTGCCCTGGACTGTTACAAAGCAGACATTGCCGCAATCCAGAAAGTGCGGTGGAATGGACCGGGCAAAAAGAGGATGAGAAACTTCGACATCTACTACGGTGATTGCAACAGAGAGAGGCACTTATTGGGATGTGAATTTGTTGTTTGAGGCAAATTGAGGCAAAAAGCCTTAAGCTTTGTCTGTAAAAGCAGGGAACATCAGCCTGACTTGCGCCACGCTCTGACAGAGGACAAAGATGACAACAGCAAGGATGACTTCTATGATCTCCTAGAAAGGACTAACGATCAGTGCCCCAGCTTCGACTACAAGATCGTTCTAGGAGATTTCAATGCAAAGCTGGGTAAGGAAGACATCTTTGCCAAAGTCATCGGGAAAGACAGCCTGCACGACACCACAACTGATAACGGACTCAGGCTGGTGGTCTTTGTCACGGGACGTAATCTCTCTGTAGCTAGCACGCGGTTCCCACACCTCAACATCCATAAAGGGACCTGGCGCTTCCCTGATAAGCAACCGTCAACCACATTGATCATGTTGCGATCGCCGTCAGGCACTCCTCCAGCACTCTTCATGTCCGAACGTTCCGAGGAGCCCACATCGACTCGGACCATTTCTTTGTTGTTGTCGGAAAGCTACAATCGCAACGGACTGCTAGGATCTTCGCCGATCGAGTCTTCCGAAATCTCTCTCTAAGTTCGTCGCCACCTGCGCAAGCAATCGAAAAAGCTTGGAGGCGTTGTCAAGAAGCCATCAAAGATGCTGCCACTGATCTGCTGGGTTTTACGGCACCACGTAGAAAAAACCGATGGTTTGACGACGAGTGCAGGCAGGCATATTCAGCGAAGGAAGCAGCATACGAGGCGACGCTGGACAGAAGGACGAGAGCGGTTTGTGAGCTCTACGAACTTAAAAGAAGGGAAGAAGAAAAAGAAAGAGCATGAGAAGCGCACGATTGAGGTAACGGAGAGGTGTTAAGGCAGAAATGATGTCCGAAAGTTCTAACAACGGGTAAAACAACTATCCATTGGATACAAAATTCGGACAGAAGCTTGTAGTGACGCAGAGGGACAACTCGTAGTAGATTCGCAGTCGATACTGAAAATCTGGAAAGAATTCAGAACTTCGTACCCCCGACCTAGACGAATTTTTGACAGCGATATAGAGACTAAGGTCGAATAAAGATGCTGCTGAAGATGGACTGTCTGCGAAACTTTTTAAGACAGGTGGAGATGAGCTGGTAAGGTACATACAACAACTCATCCGTAAGATATGGTCGGAGGAAAGCATGCCCGAATGGTCGAACCTCAGTATCGTTTGCCCGATCTACAAGAAAGGGGACCCCTTTGACTGCGCCAACTATATAGGGATAAGTCAACTCAACATCGCATACAAACTCTTCTCTGCCGTTTTGTGTACTCCCCCGAAGCCGCTTATAAATAAACTGATACGTTTTTATCAGTGTGGCTTCAGGCCAGGGAAGTCCACCATCGACCAGATTTTCACACTACAGAAAAAACCCAAGAGATGCAGATCGACACCCACCACCTTTTTGTCGATTTCAAGGCTCTTATGACAGCGCGCCTAGGGACGAGCTATACAACGCCATGTCTAGTTTTGACATTCCTGCCAAACTCGTCAGGTTGTGCAGGATGACGATGGCGAATCCTCGCTGCTCCATCAAGGTCGGTAAAGAACTCACCGAGACCTTCAATGTCAAAAAAGGATTTAGACAAGGCGATGCTGTAGAAGATCGTGCAAGACTCACACACCAACAGTAGAGGCACGATCTTCCAGAAGTTCGTACAACTGTGAGCATACGAGAAATGTATTTTATTGTCAATTGAATAAAACACCAAAACGAGTAAGAACCAAAACCCAAAAAGAACACTTTATTATTTTCTGAATGACGGTGCAACCGAACTGACACCGAACACCAAAACAATCATTCATCGTCGGTGGTCGGTCGGTCGGGATCAAGTAGGCTAAATAAAGTCATTACTCCCGGGCTGCTGGTCAGCAAAAATGCATCGGTTGTATTTCTCATGATTTGCTCAATCGTTCGTTCACCGTCAACAATATGTTGATTACTTCGCTGTTGGTTCCGTAAACTCAGTATTGCGGTTATTATTCCGTTCAACTGGCTTGACCCCCAGCTGAACCAGATATATAACTCCGCCATCTCTTAGTTCAAAGCTCTCCTAAGTTTTAACAATTTCAGTACATGGGTTGATTTGAATATGAGTTTTCGCCTCTGTTTACGGTATATAATTGCTACAGATATTATCATTATTACAACTGTTATTCACATGATTGACGTAACATTATATGTATTCGCTCTGTGAAACTTTAATTCTGTGATTGAATTTATATTTCGCATGTTTTTCAGAGTAAAACCTTTAAATCTATTGGGTATTGCTTATTGAAATATTCTTTCCTGATTCATAATGAAACTTATGAATAAATTCTATGGGTCTCGCATTTATTACCTGGTTTCCAATTTTTAATGAACAATTATGTATTTGAATATTTTCTTACATTGTACATTGATATAATTGATATGTATTCTTACATCTATTATTATTGTATTGTCTATATATAGTTTTTATTAACTTAAGTCTGTTTATATCTTGGTTAATAATTCCAAGCTCCTTTTCTGATAAGATGCTTGGGTGTATTACTCCTAATCTTACTACAGCAATTGTGTTTAGAATATCATCTAACTTATTTTCTAGGATCTTAAGATTTAACAAAGTTTCGGTTTTATATATTCGTTTTATGAAAGTCCTCTGAATTCCGGTAATATTGTTGGTTAAGGAAACCACAGACTGCCTGTCCTTACATTATTACGGATTTGGGGTTCAGGATATTATCTGTTTAAAGATTCAATAGTGTTATGACTATTTATTTCTTAAGTTTCGAAACATAATTTTATGTCTTGACGGTCATTGTTGTTTATTGTACCAAAAAGCCATTTTTCTGCGTTCCCTATTATACTAATAAGCCATCTCTTCTGTCGTTTAACTTCATGTGGCAGAATCGCTGATATTTTTGTACAGACAAGGTCGATTTCTGCCAGCACTTCTTGATCTTCGTCAGGTTGTAGGTGTTGCCTGAGTTTAGAAGCTATTGCTCGAAGGGAATCCACGTCACTGATGTGCAAAGTGGTTTGGGTGCTCTCTACTAGTTGGACAGTTCCCATATATACGACCGTAAAGCCATTATTTGTTTCAATTGGTGTAAGATTAGATTGACTGCTGCCATTGATATTATGGCCCAAACCTGGAATTTTAGATGCTCTTTTAATATTGGATCTATGTACATAATCGAGACAAATTTTCTTGAAAGAAAGTCCATCGTTATGTCTAGTATGCATATAGTTTTTAACGAATCCTTCGGACCTAGTTTCTAAATAATCTTCACGATTAAAGTTTGCTTTATTTAGCTTTTTTTCTAATTTCTTTTCCTCGTTTTCTTAGTGCGTCTTCATTCATAAACTTAGCATTATCGGGTGAAGTACCTATAGTGTTGTGGTATCTATTGCTACATATAGTGAAGGAACGAACAATTTTTGTATATGTTGATATGACTTATTGTGTGTATCATTTCCAGAATGGTTGAGTGTAGTCTTTCAATATCAGAATTTCCTGTATGACAGTTAGGTTTCATGAAGTGAATGAAATGAATTCCTTGTTCTCGTAAAAATTCTAAAATATTTGCAGATTTGTTCTCAGATACTATTTTTCTAGGTTTTCCACTCTATTAATGTGTTTTATATCGAACAATTTAAAATGAAATTTGGGAAAGAGTGTAAAGTTAGGTTGTAATGATTATGTTTCAGCAAGAAAAAAATCTTTTAGACGTTTTTTTCTGATATTTGTCAAATTTGAGGGGAGCTCATTAAACACTGTTGGAACACTGTAGTTTAGCTGTCTTCTACAGTAGTTATTGTTGTATAGTGGTGTTTGGTGCATACCCCGAGCTCGTCGTCTGGTGTTGTGTTGATGGTCAATAGATCTTTTGAAGCGGCTGTCATCATAACTCTCTAAGCATAACGTCAATTTGAAAATCTGTTGAAAAGCAGTACCTTCCATGAGTTGTGTGTGTCTGCTGCATGTCTGCTATTTATCTGCCTTAGGATAGTATCTTGCAGTTTTTGCAGCTTATTGATGTGCTTATTTGTTGCATTGCCCCAAGCAAGTATTCCGTATCTCAATTTGGATTCGACTAAGGCCTAAAACAGCTGTTTCTGAACTTGAAACGTGGAGTAGTGCCCTAGTTGATGCAGAGCAAAAATCACCTTCTTGATATTTAAGCGAAGTTTTTCAATGTGTTTATCCCAAACGAAGTTGCTGTCTATAATGATTCCCAAGTATTTGTAGTTTTCAACAATTTCTATGGTCTGGTTTGGCAATATATTTAGGCAGATACTGCTACGAAAAGTAATTTTATGTTGAGATAGCTTGTGATGTGGTCCACGAATATGCATCATTTTGGTCTTGGAAGGGTTTAATACAAGACCATTGTCATGACACCATTCAACAGATTTGTCGAACTCATCTTGTAATATTTTCGTAGCAGTAATAAGACATTTATGTTTGACGACAATTGCTGTGTCAATTGCGAATGCAAAAGGGATGCTCTTTTTGAAGATGCGAAGTAGTTCATTTGTAAATAGGATGAAGAATAGTGGTCTAAGTTTCGACCCCTGTGGTGCTCCAGAAATAACTGGTGTGTCGTTATTGTATTTGTCTCCTACGTTCACTCTGAAGGACCGTTCACTTAGGTAGTCTTGCAACCAATCCGCTAATCTTCCTCTGATGCCCATTCGTTTTAAAGCTGCTAGGAGCTTTTTATGATTTAGCGTATCGAAGGCCTTACCAAAATCCATGAATAAAACAAGGACATGATGGTTTTTGTTTAAGCTGCCATTGACTGTGTTTGAAAATTCTGCCATAAGTTTTCCTATGCTTTTGTTTTTGGAAAACCATACTGTTTTTCGTGAATAAGAGAATGTTTTTCAACAAAGTTTTGGAGCCTTCTTGTAATTACTTCTGCCATACACTTCTCAATAGCTGGCAAGATAGATATTGGTCTGTAATTACTTAAGGAGTTTTTAATATCTCCCTTAAAAATAGGTCGTACAACTGCAGTTAATAGTGCACGGGGAACTTTAGATTGACTTAGACTAAGGCTTATGAGAGATCGGAATGGAGATATCAATACTATTTTGCTATATTCATTATCATGAAGATTTATGTAAATTCCTACTTTTCCTTTTGTAATGGTTTTAAGGCATTAGTTTTTCCAATATGTCTGATTTTTAGACATATCAACTTGTATAAATTTCCTTCCATGTACCAATTCTATTTCTTTTGTTACATTATAAACTAATATCAACTGAGTCTTATATTTATTTACTATTTCTTCTTTTTTTTTTGAAATTTGTCCGACGATTGGTTCTGTGTAGTAGATGGATTTATTGCTGCTTCATCCTCAAAATTATTTACTTCTTCCATTCTGCTTATGAAATCTACGATTTTGTTCTCTTTCCTCTTGATATACTCAATTTCATAGTTGAACTCAGATAGTTTCAAGAGCCATCTGTGATTTCTTTGGGAAAAATTATTTTCCATTATACTTTTTACTTAAGTATTTTATTGGTTGGTGGTCGGTTACTATTTTAAATTTGTTACCACACAGATATGGTCTGAAATATGTGACAGACCATACAATGGCTAAAAACTCTTAGTCCGTTACTGGTTAATTTTGCTGGTGTTCGTTAAGTGTTCTTGATGCATAACACACTGGTAGTCCTTCTTGTGTCAATACTGCACCAATTGCATCGTTAGAGGCATCAGTGAACACTGTAAGTTGTTTGTCAAATCTTGGATATTTTAGTATGGGGTACGCTTTAATTTGAGCCTCTCAAGTGCCTGAATATATTCTGGATCGTCAACATTGATTTGATGATATTGGTCTTTTTCAGGTACTTGATCATAGGGATTGCTATTTTCGAGTAGTCTTTCACGAATTTTCTGTAAGACCCTGTAGCTTAAAGAAAACCTTTTAGTTGTTTCTCTGTAGTTGGTATTTTGTAATCAACTATGCATTTAATTTTGTTCGGATTTGGTTTCATGCCATTTTTAGTAAGAATATGTCCTAAGAATTCCGTGTCTTTCGCTAAAAATTAACACTTATAAAATTGAATTTTAAGATTGTGTTTTGCCAATACGTCCAGAAATATTTTGATTGCTATTATATGTTCTTGTAGGCCCGTGGAAAAAAATATCAATATTTCTTCCAGGTATATAACACAAATTTTGTGGATATTATCTCTTAGTATTTCGTTCATTCGCGTTTGGAATGTCGCTGGAGCATTCTTTAGACCAAAAGGCATTCGGGTGTATTCATACAAACCGTTTGGTGTGACAAATACTGTTTTATGAATTAAAATTCCAGTCGTCGAGCATGCTTTCGTCCTCCCAAATTCTACAGATTATCTGGTGCATGATCCTTACCTGTGTGGACTCTTTTGCGTGGGAACCTAGTGCTGCTTATGACCATATTACGACCATATTACGTACTGCCGCAAAGTCTGTGAGTTGGAAGCCGTTATCTGTTGTCTTGTCGCAGAGGCTGTGCTTTCCGATCACTCCGCCAAAGATGTTTTCCTTTCCAATTTTGGCATTGAAGTCTCCGAGCACAATCTTTACATCGTACTCCGGACAAGCTCCGTAGGCACCGTCCATGAGGTCATAATAGTCCTCTTTGACAGAGTCTGCAGCCTCGTCGGTAGGGGCGTGTGCACATATGAGGCTGATGTTGTAAAATCTGCCTTGGATGCGGATCATAGCCAGGCGATCACTTATCCGCTTAAAGTCGAGGACCGTCGACCTTAACCGTTTACCCACAACGAATCCGCATCCAAATATGTGCAACCTTTGTGACAGCTGTAATATATGCCGCACTCTTTCTTTTTCATAGTCCCTTGTCCTATCCAGCGTATTTCCTGGATCGCAGTAATATCCGCCTTATACTGGGTGAGGATATTTTTCAGTTTATGAGCGGCTGGAGTGTAGAGTGTTCTTACATTCCAGGAGCACACTCGCAAAAGAATGTTAGTAACTGCTTCTTTTTCTTCGTCCTTAGTATCTGTGTAATTATTACTTTGACTGGAAATTTCATAAGTTTGGACTATTTCTTCGTCTTCCGAGAACAATTTTAGCTGTGTGGTGTTTAACCTTATGTATGATTCGGTAACGTTTAGTTCTCCAACATTTTTGGAGATAAAATCCATCCCCAATAGCAAATCGTAAGACTTTCTTTCTAATGCCATCTTATACCATTTAATTTTATATTCGCTTCCCATCCGAAATTCTCTAGGAGATTCTGTTACTACTATCTGTATTCGCCCTTTTTTTGTTTTTATGGATGATTTTCAGAACAATATCTCTTTCTTGGAAAATTTTAAAATGATCATGGGTACCCTTTTAATATTGATTAAACTTATTGTGAATCCTATGCCTATTAGTACTTTATATACATTCCTATTGATGGTGAGGTAGTGTAAATTTTGTTTCAGGGGCTTAATTCAGAAAAAAATCTGGTTCTATAGAATTTATTTCGTGGTTATATGTCTTCTTAATATTATCTATATTTTCGGGGTGAGAGTTTTGTGATCTATTTTGAAATTGCCTTGACGGATTAAAGCTATTCTGCCTAGTTGTGAATGCATTCTGATATCTACTATTATTTGGGTTTCTGAAATTGGCTTTTTTGGGTCTATGGGCACTATTGGATGAATTATTAGCTTGATCTTGCTCTCCAAGCTGTTATTACATTGCTTATTATAAGGTTCTCTATAATTTGTAAGATTTCCTGAGCCACGGCCAACATATCTCAATAATATCCGTTTAATCTCCGTAATATTGTATAGCTCTGTAATTTCCATACCTAAATTACAGGATACTTAATCTTCTATTTTTGATATTAAGATCATTAGTAATTTATTTCTAAAAATTTTCTGAGCATCTTGAAATATAGATAAGGCATTTATTTCACTTATGAAATAGTCTACTTTATCACATAATTGTTGAATGGAACTTACTCGGAGGTTGTTCATTTTAGAGCTGAGTTCGTACTTGTTGCCCTTCGGTCGAAAGTTAATTTTGAAAGAAGCCTTTACCTCATCCCAGGATTGTAGTTGATGTACGGCCACCAGTTTTAGAGCCCGTCCGGTGAGTTTGGTTCGCCGTATCTCTGTCCAAACATATTCACGCCGTTCCAGTGATCGGAAATAAATTTGAACAACTCTTCTGGGTAGCCGCTGATTAATTTGATGTGTGACACAACTTTTGTAGATTTTTCGGCACACAAATATTCTAATAGTTTCTCCATTCTGCTCTTCACTGTTGATGTTTGTTGTTCGGTAGCCATACTATCATAAATATTGCTCCTGTTCTCGACTGTTCCCTCTTAATATATTATATTTTTGTTCACTATTCTACTTCACTCTCGTTTTGTTGCTTTATTTTTTTTTTTTTCACTGCACTGTAGCACTCCAATTTACTTTATCGGATATGTGGTACATATATGCCCTGATATTATTGTCCCTGAACGTATTTGCTCGTTCTCTTATGGATTCCGTAATTTTTCAGAATCCCCGCTGACTGTGCCAGAAATATATTTTAATTTCAATTGAATAAAAAACCAAAACGAGTAAGAAGCAAAGAACACTTTATTACTTTCTGGATGATGGTGCAACACGAACTGACACCGAACATCAAAACAATCATTCATCGTCGGTGCGGTGAACGATCAAGTGGGCTAAATGCAGTCATTACTCCCAAGTTGCTGATCAATATAGGTCAGCAAAAATGCATCGGTTGTATTTCTGACGATTTGCCTCCAGCTGAACCGGATACATAACTTGCGCGAATAATAATATTAATCAATGAAACACTCGTTTTATTTTATTTGAATATATTTGATTTAATTAAATTCCTTCCTACGGAAAAGCCGCGCTTTTCCGGAAGGTTGATAAACTACTACTCATTACGCAATGAAATATACACATTTGCATTTTCGTGGGAAAGGAATGTTCATCACTTTACGGTACTGGCTGGAGTGTCGAGTGTCGTTTCCAGTGGGTTAACTGACACTTTTGTTTTCCGAATGAAAGGAATATTCATGCAACTCCTCCTTCCTTTAATTTAAAACTCTCCTGAGTTGTGGCTGTTGGTTTTCGTATAACGTTTTGAAATCTAATCTTCATTCTCTTGTTTTTACAATACAAAATGGTTATAATTATTACCATTATTACAATTAAAACAATCATGGTCGGGTCGGGGATGGTCATTAATTTTTTGATATTCACGTTCCGTAATTGATTTAATATTTTCCATGTTTTGGAGGTTAATAATAATACGGGTGGCGCGACAGTCCCAGGTGGACCTGGGCCTAGCTTCTCAGCAACCACGTGTGTTGTGCATGCTATTGTTCTTTCACGAGTGGAAGGGACCTACAGTTTAATGCCGACACCGAACGGCGAAGTTGAGAAGCTTTTTCTAGACAGGAATACTCTTTGAGCATTGTCAGTGACTCGAAAGAGGTGGAGCTGTGAATTGTCAAATATGGTAAATTCGGGTATCGAACCTGGCACCCTTTGCGTAGGAGTCGACGCACTTACCCACTACGCCACGGCAAGTTATTAATTTTCTTTCCTCTCGGTTGAACCGTGTTGCCTTACTAACTGGGTCCTTGCCATAAAATGTTGAGGCAACTCACACGCATTTACTGTCACGCCATTTGGTGATCGAAATGTTGTAATCCTTTAGGACAACACTTTCAATTTTTCCTCGTTCAGATTTATTCATGATCTGATTACTCGGTAATGGGCAATTGTGTGGAATGCGTATTTCCCTTATGGTTCCAGTACCATGGTGGCCAAGTTTCTTCAAGTAATCAAGCACAGGAATACCGGTGAAAATGTTGTCGAAATGAAAATAATAACCCAAATTCTGCATATGTTTGGGAAACTCGTGAATAAATTGAAGCAACGGCGCGACACATTTGCCATAATGTTTCTCCAATCCTGGGTTAATACGCGGATTTTTACCCTGATAAACTTCAAAATTTAATAAATATCCATCAGGTGTATTCAAACACCACACTTTGTAACCAAAACGCAATGGTTTGCCTTTGATGAATTGTTTGCAACCATGTCGACCGAAATATTTCATCATTGATTCGTCGTATGAAAGATTCTCTTCTGGGTGAAAATGTTTCGAGAAATTTGCCTTCAATTAATCCATCAGTGTTCAATTTCCACATTTTATCGTTCGGATCGATCATAGTTTTGGGAGCAAAATGTATGAAGCGTTCAATTGTACTGAAGCGATCACGAGTCATGGCTCTAGAGACCATATCATTATGCAAGTCACTATCACGCATCCAGTATGATCGTTTGCATGAAAGATTATTGTAACCTGTGACAAGCATGAAACCGAAGAATATTTTTTTCGTGTTTTGTGATTTCTGGATTCTTTTGCGAGACCAATACACCATATTGGTTGCTTTCAATGCATATCATTTGCAAAATTTCATCATCAAAGAATCTTTCAAATACAACGTGCGCTTCTACGCCACGGTTCACAAATAATTTGCAGCAGGAAAAAATCTGTTTTGTGCAGCTTAAACGTTTCCTTGACCATTTAAATTTGATTGTCAATTCATGCCGGTGGTCCCATATGGTACCATTTTTTTCCTACACACAATTTTCACCACAAAAAAAAATCCCAACGAAACATTATATACATTATTTTGTAGCTTGATTCATCTTCTTTCATAATATATATAGGTTTTCATTTCAAAAATTGAATCATTGGTAAAAAAAACTACTTACCACTTGCGACTACCCATTTTTCCTTTTTTCTCCGAACACAATTTTTTGTTTTCACTTTTGAAGTCTAGTTTTTCCATTTAACCAATTAAAGTGGTTACGTTTGGAACCGTCGGCTTGAGTGGGTTAACAAAAACACCAACAAACAAAAATGGGATTATATATATGGATATATTCCATCTTAATAAGCAAAATTATCTGACTTTCGTAGACAAGCTAACGAAGCAGGCATACGCTTATAGACTTGAAAGTAAAAACTATGTACACAAAATATAAAGCTTAGAGGAGCATGTCAGCAAATCCGGGAGACCAAAAAAAAAAATAATAACCGACAATGAGTTTAAATCAACAAATATCTTAGAATTCCTATGAGAACATAATATCGAAATACATTTTACCAATACTCCCATACTGTGGATTCAGACGTCGAACGGTTGCACACTACAATTTTAGAAATTTTGCATACAACCAAAGAATAGACATTTCTACAAATACAAAAATATTTAGAGATTTTAGATACTATAACAACCGATATCATAACACACTAGGGACCTCACCCAATAAAGCAGAAGAGGTTGATAACGAAAAATTGGTAGAACGAATTAGAAATATTAAACAGAAAAAAATAAAAAAAAGCGAACGAAACTCATGAAACTTACTCAGAAAAAAGATCGGAAGGTTTTGTAAAAAATTACAAACATGTCCGACATAAGAATGAACCATGTTAACAGTGCTAGCACCATCAACAGCAACATTCTGGCTGCAACGGAAAAGGAAATAGACATTAAAGGAATAGACATTAAACAATCAGATTCAGCTTAGCAAAAAATGCACGGACAATATCTTAAACCTTAAAAATTTAATAAAAAAAGATAGGATAACAGCAATATCTTTGTCAGATAGTTTAGGTAAACGACAAAAAGCATTGTTAAAAAGGCAAGAGAAAACAGAAGTGTTATTGAAACTTAAAATTCTTGAAAACAAACTGGATGATATACTTAATGCAATTTCCATAGCCAGATGTAAGCTCTCTCAAGAAGAATTTAGTGCTATGAAGCTAGGTATAAGTAAAATCAAACTAAGTAAGGCCGGAGTAATGGAGTACAAAAATAATAAACTTATAATTGCTATAAAAATACTAGTCACTTATGTAAATGTTCAAATAAAGGAAATTATTTCAGTTCTAACTAATGTAAAGCAAGAAATGATCATAGATAAAGACACATTAGTGGAATGTGATAAAGAATTGTTCAATTCAAATCAAAGATAGTAAATGATACGGATAATAAATGCAAAACCTGTAGAATTTGTGTATAAATTTAGTTACAATTCAGATGAAAAAATGTTTATAAGCAACAACTTAAGTTTTAAAAGCATTAACCTCCAAAACGTTGTCGCCGTGGCGTAGTGGGTTAGTGCGTCGACTCCTACGCAGAGGGTGCCAGGTTCGATACCCGAATTTACCATCTTTGACAATTTACAGCTCCACCTCTTTCGAGTTACTGACAATGCTCAAAGAGTATTCCTGTGTAGAAAAAGCTTCTCAACTTCGCCGTTCGGAGTCGGCATTAAACTGTAGGTCCCTTCCACGCGTGAAAGAACAATAGCACGCACAACACGAGTGGTTGCTGAGAAGCTAGGCTCAGGTCCGCTTCGGGCTGTAGCGCCACCCATATTATTATATTAATTCGTCTAAAGTAAGCATACTTGGATGAATAATATTGTTCTTAGCAGCTATTATATTATCCAGTATTTGATTTAATTTCTTTTCCAAATATCTTAGCGCAGTTGACTAGTCTGAAACTAAAATTGTATAACTTAGTTAATGAATAAATTCATTGATAATGTGAAATGATTCCAGCATTTTAGTTCTATCGTTGTTTTTTGTAAGCTTCAGATCAGCCAAAGATTTATTATAATGTTCATGAATTTTTATTTGTTTGTTAAGATTATTAATAGATGTATGATTATTTTCATCAGTAATTTTTAGATGTTCCAGAATGTCTTCGAGATCTGTATCATCATCATTGTGCCAAAAAGCCAATTTTGAACTCCACCAACAACATTAATCAATCCTCTCTTTTGCCTGTTTGATCTACTCATGGTTCTTATCTTATACTCTAATAATTTTATTTCAGGGTTAAAAGCTTCTCTATCTTTCATATTCAAATACTTAATACTAGCTTTTAAGTTGTTTAAAATTTGCATAATCTCACTAGGGTTTGTTGCGACAGCCTTCACATTTAGTTTATCTATAAAGAGAAATTTATTAAGATGTGAAAATTTTCGGTGTCATCTCCGAAACCAAGTGCCTTATTAAGTGACACCACACATATTAAACAAACACACATAACCTTTTTATTAATCCTTTTATACCTATGTTGTGAGTTTTCCAATTTGGTGTGGTTAAGGGAGGGATAGAATATTATTATGTAGTATAAGATTGAGTATCGAGTGTGAGATTTATTTAAAAGAAAAAAAAAACCAAATCGTATTTGTATAATAATAATCAACGGGCGTGATTCATAGTGAGCAGTTGTGAATTTCACCCTAAGTAAAGCTCCAATAAAAAAATAGAATACTATTGAAGAATAGTGGGTACATGTGCTCATAAGCAAGCACATATCCATATTTATATATATGCTTTCCATTAAAACATTTTAAATCACATCGAGGTGCAAAAATAATATGCAGTGAATAATACAACTTAAAGTGACTCCACCCACATAACATACCTCACTGTAATACACGTTTACTAGTACACAAGTGTCGCGACTTTTCCGCCGGTCCGGTTAAAAAATCCACTATCTGATAACAAAGAGCTACACCTGACAACAACAACATACGTACACGAACAAAATAGTGACAGGCCGAATAACCCTGGAAGTGCCTACCACGAAAATCACAAGTGTCATCGAAGTGCCAAAGTGTCAAGGAAAAGCCAGCCAGAAAGTGTCGACACCAATTTTCTTATTTTTATTTTTTTTTTTCTTTTAATTTTAATGTGAATTAGTACTGTAATAATAAATATTATAGTTTAAGTAATGGTAAAGTAAATTGCATAGTTTTAGGAGTTTTTCTTTTTGTAAATTATTAGTATAATTAAGTCTGGCTTAAGTGTTTGTGTGTGAGTGTTGCCCGGAAAAGAGGGATTGTTCCCCAAATATTATCGGCCATAATTTTCACAGGTATATCCTTCACCGTGCTGCGCGCAGGACGTCGGGTGACCATTAATACTGTGAGTGGCAGACTCCGTGGTTATTGGGAGTCTCTGTATGTAGTGTGATGTCCGTAGCTTTGGCCAGGGTTAGAACCCTCATAGTTTTAATTTTCCTTTGCATTTTATTCTTTTTTTACTTGTAATCACTTCAAGATAACTTATAGGTTAGTTTTTTTTTTGGAGTTATTTGTCCTTGCTATTATATGTGTGGCCGTTGACTAGGTAGTTTTAAGTTAGACTAGGCCTAGGTTAGTTTTAGGTTTAAGTTTAGGTAGGTTAGTGTAGGCATAGATTAGGCTAGATAGCTTGGCTCCGCGAGCCCTCTTCCAGTCTCTTTTGGTGGTAGAGGCATAGGCTGTGAACACACTTTCCTCTTCCCCTTTCCTATCTCTTCTACTTCTTCTCTCTTCTATTTTTAGTCGTCCGTCCGTGGTCTACTTTAGGGTCTCAGGCTTTCTCTCTCTTTCCATCTGTTCCTATCTCTCTTCTATCGTAGCTAGTTACAGGCACGAGATTTTTTGCTTGCAAATGGGTGGTGTACGATGCAGGGTAAAAGAACCACCCTGTCCGATGAGCTTAGCGTGCCGCCGTCCTCCTACTCGACACTGAAGCTACTGTACAAGAGGCGTCTGGCGTCTCAGGACAACCTAAAACAGCGGCTCGAGGTCTAATCTTGACTGCAGGGGGATGATTTTCACTATCTTTCTTTCCGGAGGTCATCACCCTGGACTCTGGAAAGCCTCTCAGTAGTTTACTTCTTTCTTTAACATTTTTCTGCGCTATCTTCCTCTATGTGTTCAAAGATGTTTAAGTTGTTTTGTCTTGTCATGGACTGCAGACGGCTGTCCAATCTTCAGGCCAAGAGCCAGTGGATCTCGTGAGGTAGTCACAGGTCTATGAAGAGCCATAGAACGGAGCGGCTGGAAAGACCCAAGTATTGACTGCTGCCGAGAATCAAAGGTCTCAGAACCTGATTCTTCGTGAGGCGTTGACACTAAGTCTGGAAGCTTAGCTTGTTTTGTTTGGGAAATCATCATCTGACATCTCAGCCAACCTTTCGAATGGTTTTGACCGCTGAAAGTTGTGGTTGGATGGAAGAGCTGATCACCAGCACTCGCAAAGTACCCGAGGAATTAGTCACAGTCTATCGTGACGTTTCGGACTCTGTCAATGTGAAATCTCCAGAGTTGTTTCCGGAGAACCAACCCTTATCTCTACACACACAAAGGCAGTTAATAAAACAAAAATTTCAATTTAACATACATATTCAGTGACACATCACTAATAGAACCAGGGGTATAAAGCGTAATTCAACTTACAAAATACCATCCTCACCTGCACGTGGTATACCCTGCTTCAGACTAACGAGGCTCTGGTGACCGAGTAGGGGCGGTATAACTCCCATCATATCTGGACCAAAGAAGTCCAGACTGAAGATAAAAGTCGTAGCCAGGAAGGCGAGTGGCTTCAACATCCGATCCCGCCTCAGGCACAAATGCCGCAGGCATTAAGACCGAGCCCAGTAAGGTCTTAATTATGGTATACTGGAAACATCGATTTGGATTTCGGAAGCTATAAGGGCTGACGTTGGTAGTATTCTGTTACCCGAGTAAGCTGGAGTGAAATCCGGTTGAAACGGCTCTCAGGCTAATGCTACACACGCCCCCGTCCCGTTAAAACCTTGGCAGGACTCAAAGAACGCTCAATGTTGCGTCGCCATTAAGTTGGTGGTGTAGGTCCAGATGTAACATTCCTGGTTAGCACCGATCCGGCCCTGGCACACGACCCCATAAGGGCGCGTGTCAACCCTCGCATGGCCTCCCTGCTTGCATAGACAACCATGGGATCCCGGGTGACTACACATTCGAACATTGATAACGGCTTTGAGTGGGGACCAAACAACATGAACACAACAAGTAACTTAAACAGAAACGGAGGAAGCGAAGGGACGATTGTCGCGGCTTTTCAAAGGAGCGCGAAGGTGCAGAGATCACCAGTAGGGCAAATATCAACGCCCCGAGCAAGCGAGGAGGATAGCGTGCCCCAACAAGTACGCGCAAAGCCCATACCTGAAGCAACTAGCAACCCATCTATCTTCCACAAACTAGGGGAACAGATCAAAGCGCTGGTTGAAATGCTGGAAGACGGAAAGAGACGCTCAATCCACCAGCCAATGCGAGACGCCATCGAGAGCATCAAGGCGCTCTATGAACTGGCAGCTATCGAGTCACACGACGACAAGGCCAAAGAAGTGATACGGAAGAACAACGCTTCCCAAACATCCCCATGGATGAAACCCGCAGTTGCGGAAAAAACCAAGCGAGGCCCGGAGCAGAACGGGAAAAGCCCGAGCCCTAAACGGAGGCAAAATCAGCCAGAAGCGACGGGGAAAAATATCACCCGCAAAGAGCAATCCTCGCGCAAGATCGAAGGAAGAGAGAACGCGGAAGCCCATCCCCAAAAAACAACGAAAAAGCCGAAAGCGAAACCCGCGGATAGCAGCAGAAAGCTGAACTCTGCGAAGGATTCGCAGAGGAAAGAGGATATTCCGAGGAAAACCAAGGAGAAAACAAGACCTGACGCAATAGTTGTAGCAGCGAAGGGCGACTTGTCGTACGCGGATATACTGCGGAAAGTCAAGAACGATCCCAAGCTTGGAAACCTCGGCGAATCGGTGACAAAAATCCGCCGCACACAAAAAGGAGACCTGCTCTTCCAGCTAAAAGGAGCGGGAATAAAGGCCGACCATTTTAAGGGAATAATTGGAGAATCCCTGGGAAAAGACGCAGAGGTCAGAACACTGACCCACTGCGTTACCGTCGAAATCAAGGATATAGACGAGGTAACCACCAAAGCGGATATCTGCGAGGCAATAGTATCCCAGACTCAGCTGACCGAACTGAAGGAAACAGACATAGTAAGTCTGCGCAAAGCCTATGGCGGCACCCAAGTCGCAATGATTGGATTACCCGCAGAAAATGCAAACTCACTGCTGAAGGAGGGAAAGATACGGATAGGCTGGATCAACTGCCGTATCCGGGAACGCACAGCGCTAACCAAGTGCTTTAGATGCCTAGGATTTGGGCACACAGCACGTCAGTGCAAGAGTGAGCAGGACCGCTCCAAAATGTGCAGAAGATGTGGCACAGAGGGCCACATAGCTAAGAACTGCTCTCACGAGCCGAAGTGTTTCTGGTGCAAGAGCACCAACCCCGACAACGCAGGACATGTAGCTGGCAGTGCAAAGTGTCCGGTTTTCAGGAGGGCCCTCACCAATAAAACATGATGAAGGTTATACAAATTAACCTTAATCACTGTGCGGCCGCACAAGACCTTCTGGCACAAATGTCAAGAGAAGAAAAAGCGGATGTTGCCATCATCAGCGAGCCGTATAAATCCCTAGATGGCGGCAGCTGGACAGATGACACATCCAAGAAAGCAGCAATTTGGATCTGTGGAAACCACACCTTCCAAAACATTAGCACAGTAACGGAATATGTTGCGTGCGCCCGGATAAATGGTACCCACTTTTACAGCTGCTATGCTCCCCCAAGTCTACCACACAGAGAATACCTGAGTCTCTTAGATCATATAGTAGCGGACGCACGAGGAAAGCATCCGGTCATCATTGCCGGAGACTTCAACGCGTGGGCTACGGAATGGGGCAGTAGATGCACAAATAAAAGGGGGGTTGCCCTCCTAGAAGCATTCACATCGTTGGAGATTGGCCTAGTTAACAAAGGTTCAACACAAACCTTCCGCAAAGCAGGCAGAAGTTCCATAGTTGACATAACGTTCGCAAGCAACTCCCTATTGCCCAAAACAAATTGGCGAGTCAGCGAGAAATACACGCACAGTGACCACCAGGCGGTTGTATTCAAGATTGATAGTGTGAAGCCCAGACAGCGACCAAAACGAACGGGGCCCAAGTGGAAGGACACCACTTTCGATGAAGAAGTGTTTGGAGAAACGATAAGCTCTGACTTCCCCGCCAACACCACATCAGCGGAAAGCATGTCGAGTAATCTGATCCAAGCATTATCAACAGCATGCGACGCAGCGATGCCTAGGAGGTCCACTAGCGGAAGGGGAGGACCATGCTACTGGTGGAACGACAGCATAAGGAATCTCAGGACAACCTGCCTTAAAGCCCGTCGTAGATCCCAGCGTTCCAGAGGTAGACCGGAGTTCCAGGAACGATTGGCCGCCTTCAGGCTGGCAAGGCGCAACCTGGAAAAGGCAATTAAGGAGAGCAAAGCAAATTACTTCAAGAATCTTTGCAAGGAAGCAGACCTAGACCCCTGGGGAGGAGCATATAAAGTGGTAATGAAAAAAGTGAAAGGCAGTAGGACGCCTCAACTAACCTGCCCACTGATGCTCAAAACAATAGTGGAACACCTGTTCCCCAGGAAACCTCCTACAATGTTCGTCCTTACACAAGGAGCTAGTTCGGATCAAATCCCACCAGTCACGGCTGAAGAGCTGCAGATTGCGTGCAGGAAAATTGCCGACAAAAAAGCACCTGGCCCTGACGGCATCCCTAATAAAGCCATCAAGGCGGCCGTCGAGAAGAGGCCCGAACTGTTCACAGCGGCGATGCAAAGGTGCCTCGAAGAAGGTAACTTTCCAAATCGCTGGAAACTCCAAAACCTGGTACTGATACCCAAAGGCAATAAGCCCCCAGGAGAACCGTCAGGGTACCGACCAATCTGCCTGCTTGACACCACGGGAAAGATCCTTGAGAGCATCATATACGGCAGGTTAATCGGTGTGGCGGAGGAGCGAGGAGCCTTGTCCGACCATCAGTTCGGCTTCAGGAAATCGCGCTCCACCATCGACGCCATCAAAGAGGTGGTAGACACAGCAAGCGAAGCGATAACGGGTTCAAGATGGAGGGGCGGTACAAAAAAATACTGTGCCGTAGTTACGCTGGACATCAAAAACGCGTTTAACTCAGCGAACTGGTCCTGCATCATGAGAGCCTTGAATAGGATGAGCACACCGCAGTACTTGAGGAAGATTATCGTCAGCTACTTCACCAATAGGAAACTTAGATACCAGACTGACGATGGAATGAAATACCACGAAGTCTCGGCAGGCGTTCCACAGGGCTCAGTCCTTGGACCCCTCCTGTGGAACCTAATGTACGACGGAGTACTGAGACTCACGCAACCAGACGGAGTCAAGGTGATCGGTTTTGCCGACGACATCGCGGTCGTGACAGTAGCCAAAAATATCCACGAGGTGGAAGCAGCCACAAACGAAGCGATCGCCAGGATCAAGGATTGGATGGAATCCGCCGACTTAGAACTAGCTGACCACAAGACTGAGGCTGTCTTAATAACCAGTCGAAAGACGGTGGAATACGCTAGCTTCCGGGTTGGTTCCCAGATAATTCGATCGAAGATGGCTCTGAAATACCTAGGGGTAATGCTCGACAACCGGCTTAACTTCAAAACGCACGTCGAGTACTGCAGCAAAAAGGCAGCAAGGATGCAGGCAGCGCTCTCAGGAATGCTGCCCAACATCGGAGGACCTGGATACGAGAGAAGGATCCTGCTTTCCACAGTGGTAAGCTCAATCCTCCTATATGCTGCACCAGTATGGGCGGGGGCCCTGGCGAACACGGATGCAGCAAGGAAGCTCTCGACATCATACAGGCTCTGCGTGATAAGAGCAATCAGCGGTTTCCGAACAATTTCGTACGAAGCAGCCTGTGTCATTGCGGGTATGGTCCCGATCGACATTCTCGCCAGCGAAATGCAAAGGATCTACCTACGGAGATCTGCAAATCACTCGGTGACTAGCGCAAGAGGTCTAAAAAAGGAAGAAAGGGCAACATCAATGGCACTGTGGCAAACCAGGTGGGACACCACAACCAAAGGCAGATGGACCCATAAATTGATACCCAGAATAGAAGCCTGGACAACGAGAGCTCACGGGAACTGCAACTACCACCTCACGCAGTTCTTGTCGGGCCATGGGGGTTACCGAAAATACCTCCACAGATTCGGTCACGACAGCTCACCCACTTGTCCAGAATGCGCGCGCGAAGATGAAGACGCAGAGCACGTAATATTCCATTGCAGACGCTTTGCCGTGGCGAGAGGAAGTCTACCAACTCCCGAGCTCGTAGTTAGCCATATGATGGAGTCAGCTGACAAATGGCTAGTGACATGTTCCTTTATTACAAGGGTGCAGATCGAGCTAAGAAGGCTGGAAAAAGAAAGAAAGGCCGAATTGGCAAATATAGATCACATAGCGTGATATGCTAACCAGCCCCGCGAAGTAATACCTAACGGCAGTTCCGCGGGGAGAGTGGTAGAAGTGTGCAGAGGTGTGGTTTAGGACGTAGGCGCGAGGAAAAAGGAGAACAATATCCCGTGAATCGTTCATGCTGGTAACACGGGTTACCAGTATCTTGAAGAAGATTCCACATCCATTGGCGCAAACCATAAAAAAAAAAAAAAAAAAAACTAATAGAACCAAGTACATATTTTAACAACATACTAACTTTAAAAACACATAAGACAGTAATAATTTAAACATTCAAACAGATTTATTATATTTAGTAAACATTGAAGAACATAATTAAACATAAATCCCACATACCGCATACATTTCCCTTTTTTGTAACCTTAGTTACATAGCTGGTGGAGTCGCACTCTTAATAAAAAAAAGGTCTTCGTCATAAGGTCGTGTATAGCGGTGAAGTGCGGAGATTCCAGGCCATAGAAACGTGTATCGCACGCATCCCCCTTCTGAGTAGTAATCGGCTGTATGTGATCGCTATCTATGCTACTGGCAAGACACGCATCAATCAATATTTCATTTCAGAGCTCGATACTCTTTTCACTAGCCTTCGACTGAGCTCGGAGGAGAACTACTATATCGTACCCGAGGCATATAGAATGGGGCAACCTGGTGCATAACACCAGGGGGACCTCATTTTATAACTGGTTGGTAGACAACAATGTTGAGTTCAAGCTAGATTTGCTTGCAACCGATACGCCAAAGTATCCTAGAAGCGGGTCCTATCTGGATCTGATGCTGATAGACAAACGACTGACTATACTAGACGTGGAAAGACCCACACGGAACTGTCTAACTGCTGTTGAGTACGAGAGTGATCGCTGCGGGCTCTTCGCAGCTATTCAGCTCCCGAACGCGGTGGAAGGACTGGAGAAGTATGTCGAAAGGCACCCTTATAATTATAATAAGGCCCGCTGGCCACGCTTCTCCAGGACCTTATCCACAGAACTACGTTCGAGTGGGATCAATCCGCCGACAAACAGAAACCTGAAGAGGTTGACAGGTACCTCATACAAATGGACGACGTAGTCAAACGTACGATGGACAAAACAATATCGACAAAACAATTCCGAAGTTCAAATCGACAACAGCGATGTTTATCGAAATGCTACCATCGATGCTTCTTCCACTAGCTTAAGAAGAAAAAGTCAGTGGGAATCGATGGAATACCGAACATTGTGCCTTGCCATCTTTCCCCCGAAGCGGTCCAAATTTAAACAACCTTGTTCAACAATGCGCTGAGTAATAAACATCACCCCACGCACTGGAAAACAGCTGTTGTTCAACCGATCCCTAAACGGGACAAAGATAAGTCCATTCCAACAAATCTCGGTCGATCAGTCTTCTTCCCTGCATAAGCAAGGTTTTTGAAAAGATGGTCATTCGATTTCTGAAGCAATGGTCTGATGAAAACAAAATCATACCGGACAACCAGTTCGGATTCCGAGCGGGGCATAAGACCATTAATGCCGCGTCAAACCTGGTGTCCGACATACAATGGAATAAAAACAAAAATCAGTGCACGGGTGCCTGTCTTATTGACTTGGATAAGGCGTTCGACACAAAAATCAGTGCACGGGTGCCTGTCTTATTGACTTGGATAAGGCGTTCGACGGGTTGGTTGGAAGGCCTCGTCCTCAAGCTGGTCAGGCTTGGAATAAATAAACCATTGCTATACATGGTCTATGACATGATAAGAGGTAGAAAGTTCGTTGTGAAAAATGGTGACGTAACTTCCACTACGGTCTTTAACATTAAAAACGGTCTGCAACAGGGGGCCATCGGTTCGCCGATCCTGTTTTCTATATTTCTCTCATTTACAATGACATTCCAGCTGTCAGCTCTTTAGACAAAGCTAATCTGCTTGCGGCTCATTTTGCAGCTAGCTCAACACTGCCAGATTCCAATTTGTACAGTTGCAAGAGTACTGAAAGATCTCGACGTGCATAAATCCGCTGGCCTGGATGGTATTCCCCCTATACTTCTGAAGAGGTGTTCTTCTGTGCTGGCAAAACCACTGCGAAAGCTTTTTCATCTATCCTACTCTTTAGTTCTCTTTCCGAGCAGATGGAAAACAGCATTTGTCCAGCCAGTCCCTAAAAAGGACGAATCTTCGTCATCCACCTCGTACCGACCCATAGCAATTACGTCCCTTCTTTCTGAGGTCATGGAAACGCTGATAAATCGTCAGCTTATGAAATATCTTGAATCGCGGAAGCTTCTTAATGACCGACAATATGGTTTCCGCAGCGACAGGTCCACTGGTGATCTGATAGCTTATCTCACCGAAAAGTGGAACCAGTGTTCGCACAATGCAGGAGAAAGCAAGATCGTTGCGATTGATATTTCTAAAGCATTTGACAGAGTTTGGCATCAAGCTCTCTTGTCGAAAATGCGTGCCCATGGTATCGATGAATCTCTTCTTCTATGGATTAGAAATTACCTTTCGAACCGTTCAATTCAAGTTGTTTTGGATGGGTTCAAGTCTGATATCCACCAAATAAATGCTGGTGTTCCCATAGGCTCAGTTTTGTCTCCGACACTCTTTCTCATTTTTATAAATGATCTCTTGTCTGCTATTTCTAATCCAATCCATTCCTTCGCTGATGACAGCACACTTAGCTTTTCATATTCGTTCCAAGACTCACGACCCTGCTCTTCGGCCGTAGAATTGGAACGGCAGCGTATGTTAAGCACTTTGAGTTCCGATCTTGGCAGCATAATTAACTGGGGAAAAAACAATAAAGTGGAATTCAATGCTTCAAAAACTCAATGCTGTCTGCTGTCACTCAAGTGAACCCTTCATAATCAGCCATTATCCATGAATGGCGCTTGTGTCGATGAAACCGGAAAACTTTCCATCCTTGGTATGTGTATCAACACAACACTTAGTTGGAGCGATCACATATTTGAGGTCGCCAAAAATGCTGCGAAATGTTTAGGTTTTCTTAATCGATGCAAGAAATATTTCACCCCTTCTGATTTGGCTTTAATTTATAAGGCGTACATCCGCCCCAAGCTTGAGTATAACGCTCATATCTGGTCTGGTGCCCCTAAGACCACACTGCACCTACTTGATAAAATCCAAAAGCGAGCGATAAAACTTATAGGAGAAACAATATCGCAGAGTCATTAGATTCTCTCGAACATCGACGTACCGTCTCTTCTTTGTCCGTGTTTTATCGTTATTCCAACAAACGACGCTCAAGTGAGCTAGCCAACTGCATTCCTCCTCTCCATGAATTCATCCGCAATACTCGTCCCGCCAGGAATGCCCATCAGTATACCCTTAAGCCTACTTTCGGACACACAGTTAAATTCAGAGACTCGTTCTTCAGCCGCACTGCACGAATGTGGAATGCTCTTCCCAAGCTAATATTTCCCACAGACTACAACCCGCAGATATTTAAGACCAATGTGCACAGGTACCTCCTCACCCTTTCTCCCTCTATACCTTCGTCCCATGCTGTGTCTTGACCCCGGACACATAAGGGTATTAGCAATCCCTTGAGCACGCGCAAATTATAAAAAAAAAATATTCACTGCATATCTTATAGGTTCCATGCCGCACTTAATTGGGTACGCCGACGACCTAGTTGCGTACAGATCAGGTCCGAGGGTCGAGGTAATAAACATCTTGTTGTAGCGTGTCTTTGAGAAGTGCGAAACTAGTCTTCTCCGGACCCCGCTGGATAGAGCAACGCGGGATACGCGCCAAAACTGGCGTAAGTTCGACATAGTTGACCCGCATGGTTGGCCGTTAGCTGTAAAAAGTGTAGTTAGATACCTAGGCATTTGGCTGGATCAATATCTGTATTTTGACAAACATATAGATATTGCTCTGACGAAAGCCAGAAAAGCCTTTGCTGCGGCAAGAAGGTTGTTTTTCAGCAGCCAACTTGATACCAGAGTGAAGGTAATCTGCTACATGGCCCTAGTACGGCCAATTATGGTGTACGGTTGTCCATTGTGGTTCAACGTGAGTCCCTCAAATGGAAAAGATGAGGGTATTCGAGAGGCAGTGTCTTAGAAGCTGTCTCCGTCTTAGTACAAGAAGTACTACCCTAACGAGGTCTTGTACAACGAGGCAAACGTGAATAGGGTAGATAATTTTATAATTAAACTAATCAGAAGGCACACTGCACGAGCTATGACCTCTTCCAACAGTCTGATCTTTGGGGCTTACTACCCCAATAGTATGTACCATGAAAGGGTGTGCCTTAACGGCTTTATTCCTCCCGAAGCATTCCTCTATCTAGACACAATTGGCCTAATACAGGATCCACAAGGATGTCCTATCATCTTCCATGTCGTACGCCGAATAGTGGACAGGCGACTCCAGTACGAACCGGATGTCTATCGCACCCACGAGGATCTCCTCCGGTTCAGTAGAGCGATCCCCGCTTGGCCTCGAGCACGTCTGGGGAAGAAGGAGAGGAGACGGTTCAATACGTCTCCGATGGTGGGGAAGGGCTATTTGCCACCAGCAGCAACGGTTTCGATTCTCTGCCCTCTGATACTGAGGACGAACTAGAGAGAATTGTTAAATTCAAAGAAAATGAGATTGAAGACATGAAGGAGAGGATGCAGCAACTTCTTCATGAAGTAACAGAGCTGAGATCTCGGACTCTAGCAAGGAGGAAGTTAGAGAAGGAAACAATACACATGGCGAAAAACAAAAAAGATGGGCAGAAACAACAACAAAAGCCCACAGCACAACAGCTACAGCTGCCAGCAACTCAGAAGCAGCAACAACACGCAAAGCAGCCGAAACATGCAGATCAACAGCAACTACAGCGGCCAGCAGAGCAGCAACAAAGGCAAGAAGCTGCTCAGCAACATAAGCTGCCAGCAGCCAAACTACAAAAAAAAGTATAACGAAACATACGAAAGAGCCAGCAGCATAAAAGAAGCAGAAGAAATAGATGACATCAGCGCAACATCAACAGCAGCCAGCAGCAGCACATCAGCAACAGCAGGAGCAAAGAAAGGAAAAAGTGCCGCCAATGAAATTATACAAACCTGACGTAGAGCAGACAGCTATAGTATGCAAGCTGGCCATAGGTGCAGGTAATTTTATTATAAGTAAAGATAAAGGCAACGAAAAATATTCAATCCACTGCAATACAGTGGTTAAGGTTAAGGGGTGTCTAAAGGTCTCGGAGATGGAGTTTTTCTCTTTCATCCCAAAAGGCGAAAAACTCCAGTCCCGACTATTAAAGCTTTCCTGGCCGCTCGAAGCGGATTAGGTCTTCGAAATGCTCAAGGAGCAAGTGTGTGACGGTGTCGAGTTCGTCGGGGTCAAGCCCTTCTCCACTGTTAAGGCACGGAAAGAGGGGCGGAAATTGCCCTTTTACATAGTTCAACTGTCTCCCAAAAGTAAAACAGACAATCTAAACAAAATCACCAAGTTAGAATTCTGTCCATGCAAATAGGAAAGTATAATTAGGCGCGATGGCATTGTGCAATGCTATCGCTGCCAAAGGTTCGGGCACGCTGCGTCGAACTGCCAAATGCAGCATCGATGCGTCAAGTGCGGGGAGGACCACAATGCGGAAAATTTTTCTCTGGGGCAAGACGGAGCAGCTGACAAGAGTCAGCTCAAGTACTCTGCGGGAACGCGAGGCACACCGCTAACTATCGGGGCTGCCCTAAATTCCAAGAGCGGAAAGCAAAAATGGTTCTGCATTAGAACGGTATGGCTGCCCCGAGTGGCCAGGGAAAAATCCACTCGGGGCAGCCATACCCGTCACCCCTCAAGTGACTTATGCCCAAATGGCGTCTGCTCAGAGGAGCACGGAAAAGCAGCAACTACCAAAGGTAGTGCCGCCAGTCTCAGTGCCAAAAGCACACGAACCAGCGCCTGAATGGAAAGTTTCCATTGAAGGGCGTATGGCTCGGTTAGAGGAGCAGGTCGGCCAAATTCTGGCGCTCCTGCAGAACCAACCACGTCAAAAGTCTTAATGTGTGAGTGTGCATTTCGCTCCCTAGTGGAAGGAGGTTGTATGCGGTGTCGGTTTACTCCTCTGGCGTTATTAGTTCCAAAACAACAATATCAGAGCTCGATTCACTCCTTCGATGTCTGAGGCTGGACAACTGGAACTATTTCATTTTGTCCGGGGACTTAAATGCCCGACATGGATATTGCGGGAACATGGTGTCCAATATAGGAGGAGATCAGCTTTATAACTGGTTTTGCTTACACAGTGTCGAGTATAGACTCGATTTGAAAGCAACAGAGATCTCGTCGTTCCCCAGAACCGGGTCGTATCTGGATCTACTGTTGTTAGACGCAAGACTGCAGCTGACAGACACTAACGGTAAACTGTTTGAACACATTCGTGTACCTCAGTACCATTGCGGACTCAGTGCCGAAATCAAGATTCCCAACGACATTGCGGAATTAGGAGAGTATGTTCAAACGTACACCTACAACTACAGTAGGGCACAATGGACACGCTTCTCCAGACAAATGACACGAGCACTCTCTTCGAACGCGCTCCACATACCGTCCAATAGAAACTTGTCAAACGAAGTGATTGACATGTATCTAATTCAATTGCTATACCTCAGTATACACGCACAAGCAATGAAAACTTGGACAACTATGGACAAAAATATAATTTCAGATAACCAATTCGGTTTCAAAGCGGGGCATGACACTATTCATGCCGCGCCGAACCTGTGGCGGATATCCAATGGAACAAGAACCAGAAACAATGTACGGGTGCCTGTTTGATTGACCTGATGAAGGCCTTTGACACTGTATGGTTAGAAGGTCTTTTCTACAAGTTCAATCGGTTAGGCATAAGCAAGTTAAAAATGGTCTCCAACAGGGTGCCGTTAATTCGCCGATACTGTTCAAAATTTACTTGAGCGATCTGATAAGTTCTCTTCCTCACGTAATTGCGTACGCCGATGACTTGATCGTGTACAGATCAGGCAAAAAGATCGAGGAAATCACTACTCTCACGCAGGCTGACTTCGATTCATTCATGAGAAGTTGCGATGACTTGAAGTTGAGTATCAACTTCCGGAAGTCGGAAACCATTCTGTTCAGAACGCCGTTGTATAAGGCCTCGGCGGATACGAAAAAGAATTGGAAAAAATTCTCAATCGTTGGAAGACACGGGGAACCACTGGCGCAAAAGATTGTAGTCAGATACCTGGGGATCTGGCTAGATCAGTGCCTATATTTAACAAAGATGTAGATGCTGCCTAACATTTCCATGGAGTTATCCCTTCGATGCTGGATTAAACCTTGAAGCGGTAGAAGAGAGTCCATGTAAAATGCCAGTCGGCTTACAATATAAATTACAACTCATTAACAAGTGTTACATCATTAAGACAATATGAATCTGCGAAGCATAATGGCTTTTCTGCAGAAGATTATACACAAATATTTAACATACATGTTAAAGTAATTCTTATTTAAATTAGGAACATTTAATAAATTGGAATCATTCTTTATATAATAATAACAATAATAAAATTATAGATTTATGTTGTTCAATAATAGATATTTTTTAATTTATTTTTCCTTATGTGCACCGCCTGAATATTCCATAGTTAACGTGAAAGTTGGTTGAAGATTGATGGAACTGCAAAGGATAGTTGTCGTTTTCCATATGAGTTATGTATCCTTGGAATCTTAAGTAGACCTTCCGCCCCTTGCCTCGTGTTAACCTAATGATCAATGGGGTGTTTAAATCGTTGATCGGAATATGTTTCATTTATTAAATTGAAAAGAAAAAGATTTTTAACTGTTAATAAATTCAGATCGTCAGTACATTTTTCAAGATACCTTTCGCCATATTTAGCCCGCAAGAGAATTCTAAATATTCTGTTTTGGGCCCTCTGAACCTCCATTATCCTATTTTGCGCTGCGTTGCCCCATGCAATAATTCCGTACTGCAATACAGACTCCACCAATGAGTAGTATGCTTGAATTAGGACATTGAATGGGGTATAGTTGCTTAGATGGTAAAGAGCATAAGAAGATTGCCGAAGTCGTTTGCATAGGTATCTTATGTGATGATCCCATTTGAAATTGTAGTCTACTTCAACTCCAAGGTATCGATAAACGTTTACTGTTCCAATATATTCTGTGCAATTATCCGTGAATCTCAAACGATTTTGATTTTTGTGCAAGCAGTCCAAACTATGAAAACGTATCTTAATTGATGTCCGAAGTATATGCGGGGGCCGAATATGCGTTACTTTTGATTTTTTTACATTTATAATGAGTCCATTATCGTGACACCAATATAAGATATAATCAAACTCTGTTTGCATAGTTTGAGTAGTCACAGTCAATATTTTCGTTGCTCACCACAATAGCCGTATCATCAGCATATTGAAATCCGATGCTGTTTTGCAGTACTGAAAGCATATCGTTCACATATATAACAAACAGAAGGGGTCCTAGGATAGATCCTTGAGGTACTCCCATCTCAAAATTTTGGAAGTTACTGAAGCAGTTCGAAACTTTGACCTTAAAACTTCTGTCACAGAGGTAGCTAGAAAACCAGTTCAATAATCCACCTCGAATGCCAATTTGTTCCAGTTTACTGATAATCCTTTTGTGGCAGAGTGTCAATATAATATATCAAATAATAATCAATAAATATTACCAGCGAATGATGGTTCTTATTCAGATTGGTATTAATTGTGTTTGTAAACTCTTTGAGAAGTTGGTTCACATTTCTGTTTCTGAAGAACCCATACTGGTTTTTATTAATGATTTTGTTTTGGCTTCGTCCCCCTAGAAGCATTTCTCCATCTAGAGAAGCACAGTCTGATACAAGGCGTAAATGCTGTGACGCTCATCTAACACGTCGCCAGATCAACTGTGGATGGGCGACTCAACCACGACCGTTGCACAACGAGCTGAGGAGGGTCTCCTCCGGTTCAGTACGGCGGTATCCAGGCGGGACATTCGAGAAGTTGCAATGCAGCACCAAAAGTTCTGGTGGCTGGGAAGCGAGGGAACTCCCTCCTCGAATCCTTTAGACCCCGGTTAGAAAGGTGTTAGTTCAGACCGCCGCATTGGGAGCAGTCGGTTTCATGTCTTGCAGTGTATTGAATGTAAATATTCATATTTATTGGCTGCAATCTATGGCCGACTTACTTAGAATAGGGCAGTATTTTTTAAGGTAGAATAAGATTGACGAAATGACGATACATGTATACATTGTGTATAATAAGGATATATGCGTATAAACATGGGTAAATGGGTATATACATGTGTATATGCATATATACGTAGGTAACCTTAAGTTAGTTATTAAGTTTTATTTTAAGGTAGAATGTAAGTTAGCTTGTAAGTTTTTATAAAAACCGTCCAGTAGTTAAGTTTTCCAATATTTTCTTAACAGTAATGTGTTCCGTTTAAATTTCCATTTATATTTTATTCGTTACGTTAGGTCGAAAGTCATAGATTAAGATTAAGTTTAGCTTAGAGTGCCCGCCTAGGGCCAGTAAGTTAGAAATAAAAACATTGTTCGTCCAACTAGTTTTAAGCATTTTTTTCTAGTATGTAAGTTTATTATGAATGGAAAAATTAAAATGAATTAAAAAAAAATACTCTCCATTTTACACTTTAACACCATTTAACAACTGGAGTACAACATATTGAATTACATTAATATAAAACATATAAGTATAAGTACGATGGAAATCTACAGCAAAATTTCGGACACAGAAGAACAAGGCACACTAAAAAACACTGGCACAATAAGAAAAGGCTTTCCGGAGATGACGACGACAAGACGGTTTACCAGACAAGCGGGGAGAACTGGACTCAACAATCTAACGGACCTGTTCGAAGAGTCACCTGTGGATTATGTACGTGACGCGCACCGGAGAGAAGACCTTTACCCTCCAACCGACCAGGGCCGACGACTAGAAAAGAAGGTCACCCAGCCCATCTATTCTATCGAAGATGATGAGCTGGAGGGAGCAGCCCTTCCAAGACGCCAACTAGACATTTATGGTCGGTGGACGGATGAACAAACAGGGAAGGACGAAAAGGGGGAAAGAGGTATTCATGATAGTGCAAGTCGACACCAACAAGACGAAGCAAGTGAACCGCGAAACAACGACAATAGGGAGAAGGATGTCGCCAACTTAAGCGACAAAATCCACGAGGAGGGCGAAGCAGTCCACCGCAATTTTAAGAATATGGTCGCTATAGCAGTGAAGAAAAGTCAGACACAAATGCTGTTTACCTTTTCTGACACCATGAACCAGCTGATGGAGACTTTCCAGGGTCAAATGAAAATCCTACATGACAAGTTTGGGATCCTGGAAAGCTCCAACCACCGCTATAGTGAACAAGTTAGACCAAGTGGACGCGACGAGTACAGGGCGGAAACATACTCCAGACAACCGACGCCGACACGACAGACAATACGGCAGGAGGAAAGGCGCGTCACTTGGGCGCGGCACTTGGCGACAGGAACTGACTCCCCTAACTATTTGCTCAAAGGTTGATGTAAACAAGTGGGGAGTCAAGTTCGACAGCTTCTTCGACAATGTCGGTGGACAGCTTCATCTTCAGGATTTAGATGTTGCAGGAAGCAAATGGCCTGTCCACCGAACAGCTATTTAAAAACGTCTACCATCTATTGACGAGCCCTGCAGAAAGATGGTACAGCCAGTACCGGGAAGAAATGCAAGGTGACCTGTATTTGAACTACTACGACCTGAAGGAAGAGCTTATCAGACAATTCAAGAAAGATAAGAAGGATCACGAGATACTACGGGACATAATGGAAAGACGACAACGGCCCAAGAGACCTTCGATGAATTCTTCAGGGACATCCGTGAAATAGTCGTGCGGATGAAGAACCGGCCTAAGGACGAGGACCTCGTAGACATTCTGAGGCAAAACCTCAGAGAACGAATAGCGACGCTGGTCATCGGATGTGAGATAAATAGCATCCGGGATCTAAGAGATAAATGTAGGCGCGCTGAAAAGCATTTAGCTGTCAGGGAATCGCGATACGGACGTGGTGTTAGAGAGATGGAGGTTAGGGACGAAGATGGAGGGGTTGACGAGAAGGTTGAGGTAGCTGCGCTTCTGCCTAGACGACCGGTTAGACAGACATATGATACCACCAGGTCGACAAAGTCGCTATACCTCAACGAACGGACGCGACCGAACGTCAACGCTCCGAGTAAAAGTGTAGCTACCCCTCCAAATGCATGTCCGTCCGCTTTTCACACCATGACCTGCTTCAAGTGTGGTCATGGAAATATGTCCGTAGTTTGTGCAGCCTGTCAGGAAAACGGGAGTGTTGGCGGAGTGACCGGGACGAATCCGTGGAAGTCCCGGAAACGATGCGCCTCCCTTTTCAGTAAAGATCCTGACAAGAGCTGATGACGATGAGACTCCGGAGTTTAAGATTTCACCACCGCGAAAGAGTCTTCATCAGAGGCTGCAAGAATATCAAAAAACCAGGCGTGGGATATTTGGTGAAGAAATGACTAGTGTGCTGACCAAGCACAGGAACTATCAAACAATTTCTAAGGCTAAGGGAAAGATGTGCAATTAATAGACGGTGCAAGAAGCATCAACAGAATCAACAGTGATTACTGTATCTGCCCACAATAGGCCCTACGCAAATGTTGAAATAGCAGACGAAGAGATGCTGGACCTATTGGATAGTGGTGCATCTGTGAGCTGTTTAGGCAGAGGAGCAGAGAAGTTTATCAGCTGACACAACGTTCAACTGAAACGGCTGAACATGCAAGTTAAGACAGCAGATGGGAACCAACAAACGATTAAAGGATGATTCAGGACTCAGGTCTCTTGGGGGACGAAATCAACAGAAATGGATATATACATACCGTACCGAGTCTCCAACAGGAATTGTATTTAGGAGTAGACTTCTGGAGCGCTTTTAAGGTCGCTCCAAATATAGTCGTCCAGCTGGACGTTAAGGGACCCTCATCAGGTTCTCACGCCAGACCAAGCAAAGCGACTGGTGGAACTCAAGCGACTGTTTCCCTCCTTCGCGATGAAGGGATTGGGTAAGACCTGCCTCGAAGGACATATAATAGGCGTGGATGACGAAAAGACTCCAGCGATACAAAAACTCCTATACGAAGAGCATTCTCTCGTTGGGGTTATTGAAGAGAGTGGAGTTCTCCAGTTGTATTGGTTGGAAAACTTGGTAAGAACAGATTGTGTCTGGATTCACATAAAGTGAATTCAGTCACAAAGAAAGATGCTTACCCTCTTCCTCATAGTGAGGGCCTTCTCAGTAGGCTGCAGGAAATGCGCTACTTATCGGGGACAGATATGAAAAATGCATTCTGGCAGATCCCTCTAGAGCGCAAATCAAGGGAGAAGACAGCCTTCACAGTCCCTAGTCGGCCATTATATCAGCTCACGGTGATGCAGTTCGGACTGTGTAATGCTGCCCAGAGAATGTGTAGGTTGATGGACAAAGTCATTCCTTCTCGTTTAAAGGAGAATGTCTTTGTCTACCTCGATGATCTCTTGGTTTGTTCTTCAGACTTAGAGACATATGCCAGTCTACTCGGAGAGGTTTCCGATTGTCTTCAGAAAGCTGGGTTGACCATCAATGTGGACAAGAGTAAGTTTTGTTATAAAGAAATCAGGTACCTGGGGTACATCGTCGGTGAAGGATGTCTGCGAACTGATCCGGACAAGGTATCGGCGGTCGAGAAGTTCCCAGTTCCGAAAACTCCCAAACAGCTCCGCCGGTTTCTAGGCATGACGGGCTGGTACAGGCACTTTATCGCAAATTTTGCGGCGGTAACAGCTCCCACGACCGACTGCCTAAAGAAAGGCAAGACATTTAATATGTCGGACGATGCGCTTAACGCGTTTAATTTACTTAAAAACATTTTGGTGTCCGCACCGATTCTCACAAACCCAGACTTTAAGAAACACTTTTACATACAGTGTGACGCATCAACGACTGGCGTTGGAAGTGTGTTGTTCCAGATGGATGCGGAGAATAACGACCGATAGCGTTCATGTCCCAGAAGCTTAATCCCGCCCAGCGAAAATATGGTGTGACGGAACTTGAGTGCTATGCGGCCGTTTTGTCTGGGAAGAAGTTCAGGGCTTACGTGGAAGGACTACCTTTTACTATAATCACTGATCACGAGAGTCTCAAGTGGTTGATGACACAAAATGACCTGTCTGGTCGATTGGCCAGAGTGAGTCTATAACTACTCTCTATAACTCCCTCCACTATCAAAAGCTCCGTGAGTGCCCGAAAAAAAAAATTAAAATAAAATAAAAAAAAGTGCAAGTGCTAGTAAAAAGTGTTTCAGTGTCGAGAGCGTCCGGTCCCTTCGCTCCCTCCCGCCTCTTTCCAGCACAAGCCACTGTTGTGCATTTTCGGTTGCAACTCCCGCTTGTTTTCATCAGGCGGGCTGATGCAATGACTGAGAGTGCGTAGCATCTGACATAGCGGATCTTAGAAGTGTGAATTTGTTGGTGGACCAACTCGAATCGATGTATGAGCATAAAACCTACATCGTTTGTTATTGGGAAGCTAATTTTGAATTTGCGCTTCTCATTTCTGCCTCACCACTTGAGTCTTCGTTTTGTCCTTTGTGGGAAGTGGCTTGGCGCTGAGTGAAAGACAAGTAGCGCCAATACCGAATTATCGGATTTGAACCTGCCTGGATATAGCTTGGTGCCGCTCGCTCGACTCGCCATTTACGTGCATAGTGATGTAGCTTACCAAATTCAACCACAATACAGCCTATGTTCCAATCCGGAATTGCATTTTCTGTGGTTAAAACTGCATGTCCGTATGCATTTAATCCACTACTGCTTTATTTATAGAGTGCAAGATTGGATAGCAATTCAACTTTTAACGAATTTGATGCGTTATCCGATTCAATCTCAAATTGTATCCTCGCACTGGGATTGCCTTTGCGGGCGATTTCAACGTACACAATTCTAATTGGCTTCGACATTCAGGCCAGACAACACTCGAAGGAAGGTACGTCGAAATCTTTGCTGAGGTAAACAATCTGACCCAGCTAGTAAATGACCCCACACGAATATCTGACATTGCAGATCATTCCGGCAACACCCTGGACCAGTTTCTCACCTCTCATCCTGATAAATATTCTGTTGGCAAACTGTCACCTCTAGGCTCGTCGGACCATTGTGTCGCATCAGCAAAATTCTCGTTATCACCACATACAGTTAGAGAACAAATTCCTAAAAGAACAGTTTGGCTGTACGAGAAAGCCGATTGGAACTGGTCACTTTGCTTCCTCGATAGTGACGTGGATGCCGCTGCTGATATGACCACAAATATTCTTCTGCTGGGCATTAGAACCTTCACTCCTCACAGAGTGAAGAGTACCAAGTCCAAAGCAAACGCATGGTATAACTCGAGCTGTAAAGAGGCTATCAAGATGAGAGAGTTGAATTTCCGGATATACAAAGCCAACCCTACTGAGGCAAGCCGGTCTCTTTCCGAGCAGATGGAAAATAGAATTTGTCCAGCCCGTCCTTAAAAAGGGCGAATCTTATTTACCCACCTCGTACCGACCCATAGCACTTCATGGAAACACTGATAAGTCTTCAGCTTATGAAATATCTTGGATCGCGGAAGCTTCTTAATGACCGACAATATGGTTTCCGCAGCGACAGGTTCACTGGTGATCTGATAGCTTATCTCATCGAAAAGTGGAACCAGTCTTTACACTATGCAGGCGAAAGCAAAATCGTTGCTCTTGCTATTTCTAAATCATTTGACAGTTTGGCATCAAGCTCTCTTGTCGAAAATGCGTGCCTATGGTATCGATGAATCTCTTTTTCTATGGATTAGAAATTACCTGTCGAACCGTTCAATTCAAGTTGTTTTGGATGGGTTCAAGTCTGATATCCACCAAATAAATGCTGGTGTTCCCCAAGGCTCAGTTCTGTCTCCACTCTTTCTCATTTTTATAAATGATCTCTTGTCTGCTACTTCTAGCTTGGCTTTTCATATTCGTTGCAAGGCTCACAACCCCGCCCTTCGGCCGTAGAATTGGAACGGCAGCGTATGTTAAGCACATTGAATTCCGATCTTGACAGCATAATTAACTGGGAAAAAAACAATAGTGTGGAATTCAATGCTTCAAAGCCTCAATGCTGTCTGCTGTCACTCAAGCGAACCCTTGATAATCAGCCATTATCCATGAATGGCGTTTGTGTCGATGAAACCGGAAAACTTTCCATCCTTGATATGTGTATCAACACAACACTTAGTTGGAGCGATCACATATTTGAGGTCGCCAAAAATGCTGCGAAATGTGGTTTGCTTAATCGATGCAAGAAATATTTCACCCCTTCTGATTTGGCTTAAATTTATAATGCGTATCCGCCCCAAGCTTGAGTACAACGCTCATATCTGGTCTGGTGCCACCAAGACCATACTGCACTTGATTGAATCCGAAAGCTAGCGATAAAACTTATAGGAGACAACAATATCGCAGAGTCATTAGATTTGCTCGAACATCGACGTACCGTCTCTTCTTTGTCCGTGTTTTGTTGTTATTTCAACAAACGATGCTCAAGTGTGCTAGCCAACTGCATTCCTGCTCTCCATGAATTCATCCGCAATACTCGTCTCGCCAGGAATGCCCATCAGTATACCCTTAAGCGTACTTTCGGGCGCACAGCTAAATTCAGAGACTCATTCTTCAGCCGCACTGCACGAATATGGAATGCTCTTCCCAACCTTATATTTCCCACAGACTACAACCCGTAGATATTTAAGACCAATGTGCACAGGTACCTTCTCTCCCTTTCTCCCTCTATACCTTCGGCCAGTGCTGTGTCTTGACCCCGGATACCTAAGGGTATTAGCAATCCCTTAAGCACGCGCATATTATAAAAATAATAAAAAATGGAAAATGCCTTTACGATGTCGGCAATTTGCGAGGGGATAAAGTAGGGACACACCATGCCAAGGACCTTCACGCATAGGAGAGTATAAGACTGAGTAATGACGCACTCTAACATGCAGTTGCTGGATTACGCTAGGTTAAGGTAGATTTATTTATTTATTTATTCTTTATTTATTTATGTATTTTTATATAGCATATATTTATTTACCTATTTATTGATATAGTTATTTATATAGATTTAGTTTTCATATTTATTTTATTTATTTAGAGTTAGCCGTGATAAAAGGTTATGCCAATGGTGTACACGACAAAATTAAACACCCTTAACTTGGGAAGGGTGATAATACAAACTGTGATATTTTATATAGATTTATTATACAATTATAAACAGTAATTTTCGCAGGTACATCTTTCACCGTGCTGCGCGCAGGACGTCGGGGGACCATAAATACTGTGAGTAGCAGACTTCGTGGTTATTGGGGGTCTTTGTATGTAGTGTGACGTCCAAGTCATTCCTTCTCGTTTAAAGGAGAATGTCTTTGTCTACCTCGATGATCTCTTGGTTTGTTCTTCAGACTTAGAGACATATGCCAGTCTACTCGGAGAGGTTTCCGATTGTCTTCAGAAAGCTGGGTTGACCATCAATGTGGACAAGAGTAAGTTTTGTTATAAAGAAATCAGGTACCTGGGGTACATCGTCGGTGAAGGATGTCTGCGAACTGATCCGGACAAGGTATCGGCGGTCGAGAAGTTCCCAGTTCCGAAAACTCCCAAACAGCTCCGCCGGTTTCTAGGCATGACGGGCTGGTACAGGCACTTTATCGCAAATTTTGCGGCGGTAACAGCTCCCACGACCGACTGCCTAAAGAAAGGCAAGACATTTAATATGTCGGACGATGCGCTTAACGCGTTTAATTTACTTAAAAACATTTTGGTGTCCGCACCGATTCTCACAAACCCAGACTTTAAGAAACACTTTTACATACAGTGTGACGCATCAACGACTGGCGTTGGAAGTGTGTTGTTCCAGATGGATGCGGAGAATAACGACCGATAGCGTTCATGTCCCAGAAGCTTAATCCCGCCCAGCGAAAATATGGTGTGACGGAACTTGAGTGCTATGCGGCCGTTTTGTCTGGGAAGAAGTTCAGGGCTTACGTGGAAGGACTACCTTTTACTATAATCACTGATCACGAGAGTCTCAAGTGGTTGATGACACAAAATGACCTGTCTGGTCGATTGGCCAGAGTGAGTCTATAACTACAAGCATTCGACTTCGTGATCGAGCATAGGAAGGGTGTCCAAAACGTAGTCCCTGATACTCTCTCCCGGGTCCATATGGATGAGCTCACGTCCATATCAGCTGCTGAAGTTGACTTTGACTCTCCTTACGATTCCACAGAAGAGTATGAGGAGTTAAAGAAGACAATTACGGAGAACAAAGACCGACTTTCTGACTTGTGTGTTTCTGACGGGTTTGTGTACAGACGAACGAACCGGGGACGAAATACAAGACGAATACAAGACGACATGGCATGGAAGCTCTGGATACCGATGGAATTGCGCGGGAGTCTGTTTGAAACTGCCCACATTGCACCATCTGCAGGTCATGGTGGAGTTCACGAAACCTATGCCATACTAAGGCAAAAATATTATTGGCCAGGAATGGTTACTGACGTGCAGGAATGGGTCAGATCCCTCCACTATCAAAAGCTCCGTGAGTGCCCGAAAAAAAAAATTAAAATAAAATAAAAAAAAGTGCAAGTGCTAGTAAAAAGTGTTTCAGTGTCGAGAGCGTCCGGTCCCTTCGCTCCCTCCCGCCTCTTTCCAGCACAAGCCACTGTTGTGCATTTTCGGTTGCAACTCCCGCTTGTTTTCATCAGGCGGGCTGATGCAATGACTGAGAGTGCGTAGCATCTGACATAGCGGATCTTAGAAGTGTGAATTTGTTGGTGGACCAACTCGAATCGATGTATGAGCGAGGTTATGCCAATGGTGTACACGACAAAATTAAACACCCTTAACTTGGGAAGGGTGATAATACAAACTGTGATATTTTATATAGATTTATTATACAATTATAAACAGTAATTTTCGCAGGTACATCTTTCACCGTGCTGCGCGTAGGACGTCGGGGGACCATAAATACTGTGAGTAGCAGACTTCGTGGTTATTGGGGGTCTTTGTATGTAGTGTGACGTCCATAGCTTTGGCCGGGGTTAGAACCATCATAGTTTCAATTTTCTTTTGCATTTTAATTTTTTTTGTAATCACTTTAAGATAGCTTATAGGTTATTAGTTTTTTTGAATAAACACGTTTTATTTTATGGAGTAATTTTGTCTTTGCCATTATGTGTGTGTAGGGTGAGGAAAGGCCGTCCTCTTCGGGGTATTTGACAGGGTGGAACGTTACGTTGTGGCTAACGTCTCCGCTAAGGGGCTATCTCCCATAAAATTGGCCAAGGGAGGTAGCAAAGGTCATGTCGATTGACATGAGGGGTGGGCTGCCGGACTAGTGCCAACAACCTCAGGCACCCTCGGGTTCTTTACGAACCTTGATCGCCAAACGACGGTGGAAGGGCGTTGACTCGGTTTAGGGCTGAGCTAGGTAGTTTTAAGTTAGACTAGGCCTTGGTTAGTTTTAGATTTAAGTTTAGGTAGGTTAGAGTAGGCATAGATTAGGATAGATAGCTTAGCTTGGTGGTAGATGCATAGACTTTGAACACACTTTCCTTTTCCCCTTTCCTATCTCTTCTACTTCTTCTCTTTCCTATTTTTAGTCGCCCGTCCGTGGTCTACTTTAGTATACTAGGCTTTCTCTCTCTTTCTATCTTTTCCAATCTCTCTTCCATCGTAGCTAGTTACAGGCACGAGATTTTTTGTTTGCAAATGGGTGGTGTACGAGGCAGGGGACAAGAACCACCCCGTTCGACGAGCATAGCCGTGCAACCACAAGCATGCCGCTGTCCTCCTCCTCGACACTGAAGCGACCCGCTTAGCCTGCTGCAACAGGTTTACAATATGTAAAATGGTATCAGTATCATTAACTATATCTACCTTCTTTATACTGATTTTGGCATAATCGCTCTCTTCAGCAATTGGATGAATCTGTAATAACCCTTGTACCGACGTTATCATCATCATAGGTTTAGGTTTTCTTTTAATATTTACCAAACGTAAATTTTTTAATGTAAATTTTCTATAATATGGTTGGTCCTTATGCCTTACTCTTTTATAGTTTTTTTTATATAACCTTCAGCTCTATTTTCCATATAATTTTCCCTATTTTTATTAATTTTTTTAATATTCTTAATTTTTTTTACTATTTACAAGATCAACTAATTTCTGCATAGATAAACTTTCAGTTATTCTGTTTGCCTATCTCGGAGTCATTTCGATCGTGGAATGGAACCGGTCATTGTAATTATCAATAGCTTTTTGAATCTTCATCTGTAATATCTTCTCCGATTGCGTGGATCTTTTCTATTAATGTACTTCGATACCCTTATCATTAAAATTTTAATGGGTAGCTCAGATTTGAACTCATTATCTATTATCATTTTATTTGGCTATTATTTGGCAATTTCTGTCGTTGATTAAACATCCAACGGCAAATTTGGAAAGTTTATCAATTATAATAATGAATGTTTGTTTATAGTAGTGAAAAATATCAACATGAACAATATCGCTTCTAGTTTTTGGTGTTTCTGTAACACGCATAATTGGTTAAATAGGATTCCTTTCGTATTTTATTTGTTGGCATTTGCCACAATTATTTATAATAAGCTGAATATATTCTTGCAACCTTGGAAAATAAATTTTGTCTTTAAGTGCTCGATGAGTTTGATTTATTCCACTGTGTAATGATTCAATAGTATGATATAGTGAAATTTGCTTATGACATTCTTCTTCGGTTTCCATTTCTTGTGCCCTTTTTCTTGTATCTAAAAAAAAATTCTCTGTCTCTAAATTTTATTTTCCTGTCTTTTGAAAATAAATGTATAATCAATTGTTGAATTTTATTACAATCTTTATCTTCAACATACGAATAAATTCCATTTTTCCCTGGTTCAACATGCTTGAGAAGTAATTCTTATGTTTCGTTTTCTTCATTTTGGGGATTGATTTCTTTTATTATTCTACCATGAAGTACCTCTATTTCTTTACTTGGACTTTAAGTTAAAATAAATTGAGTCTTGTATTTATTTATAATTTCTTCTTTTATGAAAATATGATCTTGAAACTGTTCCTCCACTGAATGGATGGTATCAGATAGGTCCATTGTTTCTCTGTTTTTGGTAGCTCTATTTTTTAATATCTTCAATCTTACTGGGATTAGGCGAAATGCCGTCTTTGGTTAGAATATGACCTTAAATTTTAGTGTCTCTCTGCATAAAGCTGCATTTGTCGGCTTGTATTTTTAAGTTATGAGTAGATAGAATTTTGAAATTTTTTTCTAAAGCATGTTAGAATTCCTTTACATTTATTGTGGCAATCGGTGACAGTAGTGTTGTTTATAAATCTCATTACATATGCTACGGTGTTAAGTAGTCGTTTCCACATTGAAAATCTGTTGAAATCTATAAGCAGTGATTCATCAGTGTGTATGTTTATCCGCTCTTCTGATGTTTCATGAACAACAGAGATATATTTTGGCCACTTGGATTCTTCCAACAGCAAGTAAGCAGGCCCATTAAACCAGCGATCCTTTGCATCCAATTTCGGGAGTTTTCAAGTTCACCTGCAACATTATTTTTAGGGGTTACTTTACATTTGAGTTTTCTTGGATTTCCGAAACTCGAAATGCTACAAAATTGGTGAGCCTTCTTGGATCTCCTCTTATCCAGCTTAACGTTACTTTCGAGTCGCACCAGAAAATTAGCTTGTCGATCTCTGTAGTTAGTTCATCCTTAATACTTTTGGCGAATCTGCATCCCATAACTGCTGCATCTAATTCCAATCTTGGAATTGAGCGAAGCTTTAATGGCGCTACCTTTGTTTTGGTTCCGACCAAAGCACATTCCACTTGATTTTCTTTTTCGATTTGCAAAAAGCACACAGCAGCACATGCCTTTTCGCTTGCATCTACAAAAACATGCATGAGTTTTTGCCTCCTTCCAACATGAAAAGCTTTTCAGATAGCATCGTGGTATGCGCAAATGTTCTGCCATTGGAAGGATCCTTAGCCAGTTTTTCCATAGGTCGTATTGCTCATCTTGAATAGTCTCGCCCCACTGTATTCCACTTCCCCACATCTCCTGAATAATTTTAAGACACACCAAAAAATGTGCAATTAGTCCCAGTGGATCATATATTCACATTAATATTTTTAATATTTCTCTCTTCGTTGGCCGCTTTTCCCCTTTTTACACAGAAAAATTTCCTTTATTGTAGCAAAGCGAGTATGTGTACTCATCACTCTTTATACACCACCACATCCCCAGTACCTTCTCTCTTAGAGCTTCTGCGGTCAAAGAAAGATCGACGTTATCTGTTGACGTTTCAGAGTCAAGAATACTCATAACTTTTATGGAGTTGGATTTCAAATTTCTGATTTCAAGAGATGGAGAGCATGTCGCTCCAAACGTCACAACCTGCATCCCGTATGTATCTAGTTCATTTTATTCTACGCAATCTCTCCATAGGAATCGCAAAAAATTTTGATCGTTTTCAGCAATATTTATATGATGGAACATTTCCCTTATATCTGCGGCTATGCATAATCTTCTCACTCTACTACGTAGAAGCACACCCAATAATGATGCATTCCAGTCAACGCCCTTCATCAACAATGTATTCAATGATATTCCACTAACCTTGGCAGCTGTATCTGGAATATTGGCAAGTACCATGCTTTCTGATGAGATTTCAGAATTTCTTGTGGGTTAAGCTTTCGAATGTATCCTTTGTCCTCGTACTGTCTAATTTGCTGCTTAATGTTTTCCGCAAGTTCAAGGCATAGTTTTAGGCGTTTCTCCAGACAAATCAATCGACGAATAGCCATAGGACGGATATCTGGCAAGTTGATATCCTTGTACCGCCATAACAAGCCTATTTCGTAGCGATTCCACAAATTTTGGCTGTTGTGGATAATATCAGCTTAGAACGCTCGTGGCGTGAGGAATCACGCTGTTGTTTCCCACCCTTCTGCCCAGAAATGCCTAAGCTGTCTATGGAAAGATATTCTTTTATTAACTCGTTTACCTCAGTATCAGTTTTCTGTTGACATTCACACACATGGAAACTGTAATGGAATTTATCATTAATGCTATTTTCGATTCCGCTCGCAGAAAAAATGGTCCATCCCAAACGGCATTTTGCTGCTATTGGTTCATCTTCAGCAGCTTCTTTGATACGAAGTGGAATTGCAACTTTCCAATTTCTCAGGCCAATACGAATTCCAGATTTTGCATTGGTGTACGAATGAACTGGAAGATTGCGGAGATGAATATATCTTTAAGACAGCTCGTTGTAGTTTAATGATTGTGATGGTAGATTTAACGATTGCACAGTCCGCACATTTGACGACAGAAACTTCTTTGCAGACTTGAAAATGCCTGAGATTTTTAATTTCACCCTTCTCGAATTATTCTCTATCCTTGTTATTTTTGAGGTCCATTTAAGGCACAGCGGATCCTCTTCACCCTCGAGTTCCAATTGTTTTGCTAACTCATCGTTGATAAGAGAGCTTAATGATCCCTCGTCGAGAAAGGCAAAAATTCTTACTGTCTTTTCTTTATATTCCAGATCCACCGGCAGTATTCGGAAAGGACTTTCGATGTTGTCTGATGGCTCATTGATGTTTCGGGTCTGATTGTAATATTCTCGTTGTGAAGGAGAGGATGATGTTTCTTTCCACAGTCCTTTGTGCATAACACTGGTCTTTTACATTTAAACGGATGCTTATTCAGGCATTGACGACACAGATTCAATTGCTTAACAACCTCCCACCAGTTGGATGTATTCATATTTATAAATTCGCTGCAGTTTGAAACTGTGTTGCAACTTTTTTGGCAGATCTTGCAGTTTCGAACAGGAGGTGGAGCATTTGATGCTGATGGCGTTGAATTTTCTTCGAATTTGTGATGGATCTTCTGTCTGCCAGTTTGATGTAGTTTCTTGATGTTTGACCAATTTGCTTTAGACATAACACTACAAGCATCACTAGTTATTTCATTTAGCCAATTTGCAAATACGGGTAGACTACTTTGGCTGGCGTTTGTTCGTTTGTATGCGGCCCAATGCATTTTCATAGCTGATGGCAATTTTTCAATGAGCTCTTTCAAAAGCATTGGATTTTGAATGCGATCCCCCTTGTTGGCCTGTTGTAGTGTTGCATAAAGATTTCTTACTGCGACAGCGAACTCAACTACTGTCTCCAAACGGTCAAATCTTGGAGATAACATTTGTCTTATATTTTCAATATACTTTTCCATTAGCAGCTCCGGTCTACCGTATATCTCCCTTAGGGTTTCGATTATGATTGGAACAGCTGATGGTATAGTTAGCTGAGGTGCAACCAATTCTCTCGCTTTACCCTTTAAGCTCTGTCGTAGACAAATTATATTTTCAGCATCTGTGAAACCACACACTGCCGTTGATTGCTGATACGTGCTTATAAATACTGGCCATTCTGAGGCGTCTCCTGTGAAATTCTGTAAGTCCTTGGCTATTACGTATCTGGAAGCAATTTGTTGCATAGTAGGCAGAGTAACATTGTTGGGTTCTGCTAAAACTGGAACTTCGTTCTTGGTATTACAATTTGAGTTTTTATGCTCAAACGCTTGCATAGAATCCAGATAATTAAAAATTCGATTGTCATTTTATTCTTTGGATTTCGTTGCTTTATTTGAATTGTAATGTAATTCCATGTTACTGAATTGTTCGTCTACTTCGTCATCAGATATCGCATTCAAAAGCTCTTCCTTTTTCGCCAACAAATCTTCTCTCGCTTTAAGAATTTTTTCCTTTTCTTCTATTAAAGCCATGCGTTGCAGATTTTCTAGAGAGAGAGGAACATACAGATACGGCATCAATGTGTTGCGGTGATTGTTACTGTCTACTCACCGAAATTTGCGCACTAGCTTCAGCTGTGTGCGTCTTTTCTTGAGAATTTGCATTGGTGTTAGTTTTAGCCTTTTGTGTTCGGATGCTTTCTTGTGAATCGAAGAATACCGTTGTTCGGCAGGCGTCTGTTTGCTGAACTTGAAGATTTGAATGCTTCTGATTATCCCACTGGATATTTTTCTTTATTGGGCTCCACTTGTGATGTAGAGATTGCTGGTGTCTGGCTGTGATCCTGAGTGCTTAGTTTTATGCAATTAATGCATCTCCAGTCTGAGACGCTAGCTACTTCTTCTTATCGGCATACACGAAATGAATCCACTTGGTGCGAGGAGAATATTCTACCATATCGGTATCTTCATATGGTTCGTCACATATAGAACACTTATTCCTTCGTCTAACCATTGCACTTATTTATTTAAAATAAAAATTTTGAGAATGTAAAAATAAACACTTGGTTTACTACTTTAATTAAACGACAGGGTTTGACCAGAGATAACCTATAATAGAGATATCCAACTTCTACCTCCCTTGCCCCTTGATTTCATCTGACAGCGTTTCTTACACGCTTTTTGTCACCCTGTTTTTTTTTTTTTTTTTTTTTATTTCATTTTTATTTCTTTTCGGGACAACTTACTACTAGACAAAAATGACATAAAAATCTATCTTAATATCTAACAATTCATGTTCTTAATTCTATCTTACTGACCCTTCGCGGGTACTCTAAAATATTCTAAGGCAAATAGTCAGTTAGCCTTTCGGCGTCTAAGTTATTAAGTTTTTGTTTTTTTTTTTGTCCTTAGGACATACTTTATTGTTTAATACTTACTGGCCAAGAAAACTAAGAAAAAAAAAACTTGGCGCTCTATACACTATTATTTTACCTAACCTAAATCTAAAACTAAACCCTATTACCTATTAAAAAAAGCCTAAGAGAACTTAATCTAACTTAATCTATGTCCGTAACATTACGGATGTGTACACAAGGGCTTGTATGTTATGTATATGCGGAACATATATAATCCACAAGCCCTTGTGCACCTTTATATATATATATATATATATTTTTTTTTATTTTTTTTTTTTTTTATTTTATTATTATTATTTTTTTTTTTTTTATTTGTTTTTTTTTTTTTTTTTGACTATGCTACCTTATAACTAGATAAGTGGGCCGTTATACCAACTAAACGATTTGTATATAGGCAGGAGCCGGCGAAGGCGGAGACTGATTCTGGTGTAACCACCAAAAGAAGTGCCGCTCCTTATCACTCTCTCTCCTATCTCGAGCAGGGATCGCTCTACTGAACCGGAGAAGATCTTCGTGCTCGCGGACGACATCCGGTTCGTAGAGGAGTCGCCTGTCAACTGTTCGGCGCATCGCGTGGTAGATTACAGGACATCCTTCCGTGTCCTGTATCAAGCCGATCGAATCTAAATAGAGGAGCGCTTCAGGTGGAACAAAGCCGTTGTGGCGCACCCTCTCATGGTACATATAATTGGGATAGTAAGCCCCGAAGATCAGACTATTGGTAGAAGTCATACTTCTTGCAATGTGACTTCTTATTAATTTGATGATAAAATTGTCTATCCTTTTCACGTTTGCCCTGTTGTACAGGACCTCGTTAGGATAGTACTTCTTGTACTCAGACTCGGGTGTTCGATACAACCGGAGACAAGTCCTAAGACACCGTCTCTCGAACACTCTCATCTTTTCCATCTGGGAAGGACTCACGTTGAACCACAGAGGACAACCATACACCATGACTGGCCTTATGAGGGCCATATAGCAGATTACCTTCACCCTGGTATCAAGTTGGCTGCTGTAAAACAGCTTACTTGCCACAGCAAAGGCTTTTCTAGCATTGGTCAAAGCTTTCTCTATATGTTTGTCAAAATACAGAAAATGATCCAACCAAATGCCAAGATATCTTACTACAGTTTTCACGGCTAACGGCTGACCCCGGGGGTCAACTATGCCGAACTTCTTCCAGGTTACGCGTGTATCCTTGAGGCCATGGCCAGCGGGGTGCGGAAAAGAACAGTTTCACACTTCTGGAAGTTGATAAGCAGCTTCCAGTCATCGCAATATGTCAAAGTGTTGTCAAAGTCACGTTGCAACAAGGTATTAATAACTTCTACCTTAGGACCTGATCTGTACGCCACTAAGTAATCGGCGTACGCGATTAGGTGCGGCATAGACCTTAGCAGATCTGCAGTGAATATAGCAAACAATATTGGGGAGCCAACAGCCCCCTGTTGTAGACCATTCTTGATATTAAAGACTGTAGTAGAAGTAACGCCGCCACTTTTTACGACGAACTTTCTATCTGTTATCATATCATATATCATGTATGGAATGTTTTATGTAAACTAAGTCTGACGAGCTTGAGGAAAAGGCCCTCTAACCAAACGGTGTCGAACGCCTTCTCTAAGTCGATCAGACAGGCACCCGTACAGTGTTTTTTATTTTTATTCCATTGAATGTCGGATACCAGCTTTGACGCGGCATGTGTGGTGTCATGCCCCGCCCTAAATCCAAACTGGTTATCCGGTATAATATTGTTGTCCTCGACCCACGTTTTCAGGGCTCCTATAACAATATTTTCGAAGACTTTACTGATGCAAGGAAGAAGACTTATCGATCGGAGGTTTGACGGGATGCTTTTGTCTTTGTCCCGTTTAGGGATTGGTTGCACCACAGCTGTCTTCCAACGTTCCGGGTAATATGCATTACTGAGCGCGTTGTTGAACAGTGTAGTGTAAATTTCGACTGCCGCCGGAGGGAGATGACTAAGCACGATGTTCGGGATACCATCTATCCCAGCTGATTTCTTGTTCTTCATAGATTTAAGGATTTCCTGGAGATCTTCTTGGGAAATCGCTATCTGGTTTCCATCATTGGCGACGGCATTGTTTGCCATGTTTTCGTCACTGAATCTCGTAAAACCGTGATTCTCGGAACGCCATTGACTGATCTCGTTACGAAGATTGAAGTGGTTTAACATGACTCTGTTCTCCAGGTCGTGGTTCGGCCTACGAACCTCGTTTACCATATACACCCTCTGGAAAACAGCACCAATTGTTTTAACCTTCTCCTGGGGATCTTCGATCACGAAAAAATCGTTGTCTAGCACAGCCTTATCTGGATCAACATTGATTGAGGTTAGTAGTTGTTCGTTGTCAGTTGTTCTGGGAAGTCTAACGATCTGAATGTCATTTTGATCTTTCCTTCTGAATATTTTATTTACTTGCGGGAACATACCCGGGTTGCTGGATCGTACAGCCCGGATTTTATTGCCCCAGTGCAAGCTTATAGCTAAATTGTAATTGATTTTTATTAGTTGTTGGAGGCTTTTGATATCTGACTTCAAGAATCTGACTTCCGGACTTCTTGGATCTGTAAACCGTCTGTGCAAGAGCTTTAGTCTTGACAGCAGTCTACTTTTATGCACGTGAAGTGCATCGATGGTGGCATTCCGATAAACATCAGAGTCATCGGAGTGCACTACCTTCGGAATTGTCTTGTCCATTGTACGTATTATGGCGTTGTCCATTCGTCTGAGGTACCCGTCAACCTCTTCGTTTGTAAGGTTTCTGTTCGTTGGTGGATTAATCGCACTCGAACGGAGTTCAGTGGATAACGCCCTGGAGAAACGCGGCCATCGAGCCTTATTGTAATTGTAAGGGTTTCTCTGGACATATTCCCCCAGTTCAACCACCTCGTTCGGGATCTGGATAACCGCTGAAAAAGCACGATGATCACTATCGTACTCTATCGTGGTTAAGCAGTTCCGTGTGCTTCTATCTATGTCATGTAAAGTCAGTCGTCTGTCCATCAATAGTAGATCCAGATAATTCCCGCTTCTGGGAAATGATGGTATCTCGGTTGCAAGCAGGTCTGCTCTCAACTCGTCATGCTCAGTCAACCAGTTATTTAAGGCGTTCCCCCGGGTGCAGTTTCTATTACATCCCCACTCTCTATGCCTAGAGTTAAAATCTCCTGCTATGATAAAATAGTTATCTTCCGAGCCCAGTCGTAGTATTGCAAAAAGAGTTTCGAGCTCTGGAATAAGGATGTGATCGAGATTTGAGTTATCCGGTGCATAGAGAGCGATCACATATAGACGCTTACCACCCGAGAGCGATATGCGGGCTATGCACGTCTCTAGCAACCGAAATCTACGCGCTTCATTGCTATACATGATGTTGTGGGAAATATTTTTCTTAATTAGTAGAGCGACTCCGCCCCCATGATGGGTGCGATCTCTCCGAATTATAATATAATTATTATACCTGAGCTTGTGCATTTGGTTAAGCTTGGTTTCGCTAACCATTATCACATCAGGATTGTGGTCTCTTAACAGGTAGCCGAAGGTGAGTTTTCTATCTGTCCCTCTTAGTGAATTTACATTCACCGCCAGGATCTTAAGGTTGCTAGCTGCGCGCGCAGCCATTATATTGACTGTTGCGTTTGTTCGCCAAACAGCTCCGAGCAGATAAAGTCCACTCGGGTTGCTTGTTGAAGGAACCGTTGTTCTAGCCGGGCTGTACGCTCAGCTTGTTCAGTGAGGCTCTTTTGGATTTGGGCCATCTGTGCTTGTATGGCCAGCAGGATGGAGCTCATAGGTGGCCTCAGGTTGCCTGGCCACTAGGACCGGGGCCGCCGTCGGCATTGTCTGTTGTGTCGGTGGTCTGCCTGATGTCATTTGGGCATAGGAGACTCCCGGCGTAACAGCGGTAGCTGGAGCGCGAGGCATTGACCTTGCTCCTACCGTTTTTAAGTTCCTTTTTTCCACGAACTTTTTCTTTAACAGCTGGACTTTCGGACAACCCCGATAATTGGCAGGGTGCCCATTGGTCCCGCAGATAACGCATTTAAGGATGCTCCTATCCTCGACCTTGTCGGTTCCTAAAGGACATCCCCCTCTATTGTGGGTTCCTGCGCATTTCACGCAGCACGACTCCATTTGGCAGTTCGCTGCGGCATGCCCAAACCTCTAGCATCGAGCACACTGCATCGTGTGCTTCGATTTCCTTAATGTCTCCCATTGGATAGCAATGGTCCCCAAGAGTTTAATTCTCTTGAGGCTTTCCATGTTGCTTTCGGGAGTCGCCTGAACTAAAAACATCGGGAGGCGCCTGTTCTCCCTGCGTGCCACCGCAGTGACAAATGGCTTAACGCCCACGATGTGGACATCATCGCTCTGCGCCTGGCGCAGTACACCGAGGATCTCCACCGGATCCGTATTGGGATCCATGCTCTTGAGGAGTAGAGTTTGGAGTTTTTCTCCTCTTGGTGTGTAGGAGTAGAACTCCATCCCCGCCTCCGCCAGACCCTGCCTAACTGCCTTGTGCACTGCCATGTAATTGCAGTATACAGTGTGCCTTAGGGGCATTCTATATTTTATGGTGAATGGGGTTTCTAAACCTTTCATTCCCTTAACGGCACACTTACCTAGATTTTCCAGGTCTTTTGTCTCGGCCCCGAAGACGTTGATAGGGGGGCATCTCTCCCTCCTCTGCTTCTGGTTCTGCTGCTACTGTCTCTTCTGCTGCTGTGGCTTTTGATTTTGCATTGCCTGCTGTTGCGGCTTCTGCTGTTGTGGCTTTTGTTGTTGTTGTTGTTGTTTCTGCTGCTGCTGGTGTTTTTTCGTCTGCACTGCTTGTTGTTGTTGCAGTCCAGTCGCTTGAACTGCTTTTCTAGCCGCTAACTTATCGCGCATGATTTTGGCGATTGCGGCTAGCTCTCTCGATTGCTCCTCCAGCAATCTCTGCCTCTCCTCTACGTCGGAGAGCTCCCTTACATATTCCTCCTCGTCATCCGCCTCGGTAGACGAGAGGTCTCTGTACCTGTTGCCAGCGCCCAGGTACCGTCCTTCTCCTCCAGCCGACTCATACATAATTGTGTCATATGATTCGACTGGAGCTGTGTTTTTTATTGTGCTGGTGATAGCTGCCGACGTGCAGGCTACCAGTTCAGCTGATGATGTTGTTATTTTGTGGCTGCAGGGTTATTAGCCGCTGCTCTCGTCTCTGTTGTTGTAGCTGCTGATGGTGCTACTGCTGGTGCTGTAGTTGTTGTTGTTGGGGCTGCGGTGTGCTTGGCCGCTGCCGTGGTCGTAGCTGTTGTAGCTGCTGATGACATGATAACTGGTGGCGGCGGAGTGATTTTCACCGCTGCCCGTTTCACAATATTCGGCTGCGGTTGTAGCCTCTTCCTCCTCTTCCCTGTCTCCACCTGGTGGTGGGATTTGCCGCTGGCTTGGTGGCCTGATGTGCCGGCGTGGTGGCTTGATTCGCCATACACCGGTATTTTACCCGTACCCTCGGGTCGCTCTCCAGGCTCCATCTCACTTTCACTGTTTCCACTATATTTAGTTATTATATTTGATTTATTTTTATTTTTTATTAAAAAAAGTGTCCTATCACAAATTTCACCCTCGGGATCGAACCCGGGATGTTCCGCGTCGGAGTCTCGTACACTTTTTTTTTTTTTTTTTTTTTTTATGCAATTTTATTTAATTAATTCTATATTTCTTACTTGCTAGACAAAATTACTTAAAACTAGCTTAACAATCTTAAGAATTACAATTGTTCTTAATACTAACCTACTGACCCCATGCGGGTACTCTAAGCTAATCTAATCTATGTTATAAATGTGCCTTTCGGCTTAATCTACGTTTTTTTTAGTCTTTTGTGACAATCTTTTATTTATTTAAAGAAAACTTATAAAAAACTTAGCTAAACCTAACTACTTAAACTACCTTATACTAACTTACCCTAAAATAAAACTTAATACTATCTTAATTATGTCCGTAACAGTACGGACACGTGCACCAGGGCGTATATGTTGTGTATATGCATAACATATATAATTTATACGCCGTGATGCACCTTTTTTTTTTTTTTTTTTTTTTTTTTTTTTTTTTCTTAAAGCTACCTTAAAAACTATGTAAGCTGGCCACTATGGTCAACTACCTGATCCTGTGGAAATGCTAGCGGTGGCGGAGGCTGGTTTTGGTGTAACCACCAGTAAAATTGCCGTTCTTTGGCAGACTCTTTCCTATCTCGAGCGGGGATCGCTCTACTGAACCGGAGGAGATCCTCGTGGGTGCGAACGACATCCGGTTCGTATTGAAGTCGCCTATCCACTGTTCGGCGTACGACATGGAAGATGATAGGACATCCTTGTGGATCCTGTATTAGGCCAATTGTGTCTAGATAGAGGAATGCTTCGGGAGGAATAAAGCCGTTAAGGCGCACCCTTTCATGGTACATACTATTGGGGTAGTAAGCCCCAAAGATCAGACTGTTGGACGAGGTCATAGCTCGTGCAGTGTGCCTTCTGATTAGTTTAATAATAAAATTATCTACCCTATTCACGTTTGCCTCGTTGTACAAGACCTCGTTAGGGTAGTACTTCTTGTACTCAGACTCGGGTGTGCGATACAGACGGAGACAGCTCCTAAGACACTGCCTTTCGAACACCCTCATCTTTTCCATCTGGGAAGGACTCACGTTGAACCACAATGGACAACCGTACACCATAATAGGCCGTACTAGGGCCATGTAGCAGATTACCTTCACTCTGGTATCAAGTTGGCTGCTGAAAAACAACCTTCTTGCCGCAGCAAAGGCTTTTCTGGCTTTCGTCAGAGCAATATCTATATGTTTGTCAAAATACAGATATTGATCCAGCCAAATGCCTAGGTATCTAACTACACTTTTTACAGCTAACGGCCGACCATGCGGGTCAACTATGCCGAACTTACGCCAGTTTTGGCGCGTATCCCGCGATGCCCTGTCCAACGGGGTTCGGAAAAGACTAGTTTCGCATTTCTGGAAGTTGATAAGCAACTTCCAGTCGTCGCAAAATTGCTGGATTTTCTCGAAGTCACGCTGCAACAAGATGTTTATTACCTCGACCTTCGGACCTGATCTGTACGCAACTAGGTCGTCGGCGTACGCAATTAAGTGCGGCATGGAACCTATAAGATCTGCAGTGAATATGGAAAACAGGATCGGGGAACCAATGGCCCCCTGTTGAAGACCGTTTTTAATGTTAAAGACCGTAGTGGAAGTTACGTCACCATTTTTCACAACGAACTTTCTACCTGTTATCATGTCATAGATCATGTATAGCAATGGTTTACTTATGCCAAGCCTGACCAACTTGAGGAAGAGGCCCTCTAACCAAACGGTGTCGAACGCCTTCTCCAAGTCAATCAGGCAGGCACCTGTGCACTGATTTTTGTTTTTATTCCATTGTATGTCGGACACCAGCTTTGACGCGGCATTAATGGTATCATGCCCCGCTCGGAATCCGAACTGGTTGTCCGGTATGATTTTCTTTTCATCAGCCCATTGCTTCAGAACTCGAATGACTATCTTTTCAAAAACCTTGCTTATGCAGGGAAGAAGACTGATCGACCGAAGATTTGTCGGAATGGACTTATCTTTGTCCCGTTTAGGGATCGGTTGAACAACAGCTGTTTTCCAGTGCGTGGGGTAATGTGCATTACTCAGCGCATTGTTGAACAGGGTTGTGTAAGTTTGGACCGCTTCGGGGGGAAGATGGCGAAGCACAATGTTCGGTATTCCATCGATTCCCACTGACTTTTTCTTCTTCAGCGAGTGGAAGATACCCTGGAGATCTTCTTGAGAAATCAAGATGTGATTCCCATCATTGGCGACGGCACTATGTGCTTATAGCCAAGCTATAGTTTATTCGAATTAACTGTTGGACTTTTTTGATCTCCGACTTCAATGCTCTGACTTCCGCGTTTTGCGGATCTGTAAAACGCCTGTGCAAGAGTTTGAGTCTTGACAGCAGCCTACTTTTGTGCACGTGAAGTGCGTCTATGGTAGCATTTCGATAAACATCGCTGTTGTCGATTTGAACTACCTTCGGAATTGTTTTGTCCATCGTACGTTTGACTACGTCGTCCATTTGTATGAGGTACCTGTCAACCTCTTCGTTCGTCAGGTTTCTGTTTGTCGGTGGGTTGATCCCACTCGAACGTAGTTCTGTGGATAAAGTCCTGGAGAAGCGTGGCCAGCGGGCTTTATTATAATTATAAGGGTGCCTCTGGACATACTCTTCCAGTCCTTCCACCTCGTTCGGGAGCTGAATAACTGCGAAGAGCCCGCAGTGATCACTCTCGTACTCAACAGCAGTTAGACAGTTCCGTGTCCGTCTTTCCACGTCTAGTATAGTCAGTCGTTTGTCTATCAGCATCAGATCCAGATAGGACCCGCTTCTGGGATACGATGGCCTATCGGTTGCTAGCAAATCTAGCTTGAACTCAACATTGTGTTCTACCAACCAGTTATACAATGAGGTCCCCCTGGTGTTATGCACCACATTGCCCCACTCTATATGCCTCGAGTTCAAGTCCCCGGCTACGATATAGTAGTTCTCCTCCGAGCTCAGTCGAAGGCTAGTGAAAAGAGTATCGAGCTCTGAAATGAAATATTGGTTGATGCGTGACTTGTCAGTCGCATAGATAGCGATCACATATAGCCGCTTACCACCCCGAAGGGGGATGCGTGCGATACACGTTTCTATGGCCTGGAATCTCCGCACTTCACCGCTATACACGACCTTATGACAAAGGCCTTTTTTTATTAAGAGCGCGACTCCACCAGCTAGGTAGCTTCGATCTCTTCGAATAATATTGTAATTTTTGTACCTGAGTGGGTGCGTCTGGCTTAGCTTAGTTTCGCAAACCATCAACACATCAGGATTATGGGTCTGCAACAAGTTACCGAAATTTAATTTACGTTCAGGGCGGATCAGTGAATTCACATTCACTGCTAGAATTTTAAGGTTGCAGGCTGCCTGCGCAGCCATTATACCGATGTTGCGTTTGGCTCTCCAAACAGCGTCGAATAGATGAGGTCTATATTTTTTTTTTTTTTTCTTAATATCTACCTTAGAAACTATGTAAGCTGGCCACTATGGTCAGCTATCTGATCCTCTTGAAAAGCTAGCGGTGGCGGAGGCTGGTTTTGGTGTAACCACCAGTAAAATTTCCGTTCTTTGGCAGACTCTTTCCTATCTCGAGCGGGGATCGCTCTACTGAACCGGAGGAGATCCTCGTGGGTGCGAACGACATCCGGTTCGTATTGAAGTCGCCTATCCACTGTTCGGCGTACGACATGGAAGATGATAGGACATCCTTGTGGATCCTGTATTAGGCCAATTGTGTCTAGATAGAGGAATGCTTCGGGAGGAATAAAGCCGTTAAGGCGCACCCTTTCATGGTACATACTATTGGTGTAGTAAGCCCCAAGGATCAGACTGTTGGACGAGGTCATAGCTCGTGCAGTGTGCCTTCTGATTAGTTTAATAATAAAATTATCTACCCTATTCACGTTTGCCTCGTTGTACAAGACCTCGTTAGGGTAGTACTTCTTGTACTCAGACTCGGGTGTGCGATACAGACGGAGACAGCTCCTAAGACACTGCCTTTCGAACACCCTCATCTTTTCCATCTGGGAAGGACTCACGTTGAACCACAATGGACAACCGTACAATATAATGGGCCGTACTAGGGCCATGTAGCAGATTACCTTCACTCTGGTATCAAGTTGGCTGCTGAAAAACAACCTTCTTGCCGCAGCAAAGGCTTTTCTGGCTTTCGTCAGAGCAATATCTATATGTTTGTCAAAATACAGATATTGATCCAGCCAAATGCCTAGGTATCTAACTACACTTTTTACAGCTAACGGCCGACCATGCGGGTCAACTATACCGAACTTACGCCAGTTTTGGCGCGTATCCCGCGATGCCCTGTCCAACGGGGTCCGGAAAAGACTAGTTTCGCATTTCTGGAAGTTGATAAGCAACTTCCAGTCGTCGCAAAATCGCTGGATTTTCTCGAAGTCACGCTGAAACAAGATGTTTATTACCTCGACCTTAGGACCTGATCTGTACGCAACTAGGTCGTCGGCGTACGCAATTAAGTGCGGCATGGAACCTATAAGATCTGCAGTGAATATGGAAAACAGGATCGGAGCACCCACGGCCCCCTGTTGCAGACCGTTTTTAATGTTAAAGATCGTAGTGGAAGTTACGTCACAATTTTTCACAACGAACTTTCTACCTGTTATCATGTCATAGACCATGTATAGCAATGGTTTACTTATGCCAAGCCTGACCATCTTGAAGAAGAGGCCCTCCAACCAAACAGTGTCGAACGCCTTCTCCAAGTCAATCAGGCAATCAGGGAGTCTCGTACACTACGCACTAGGCTATTTCTGTATTAGAAAACTCGATGTCAGAACTTTTTGCGTTCTCGCGTTCTACTTTTCGGGAGGAGGAAAAAGAAGAAAATTAATAACACGTCGTTCCGCTTTGAAAGCCTGAGAACAACTGTCACCCTGTCTGTGAATACGTGTGAGCTCTTGAGAACAGCTGTGGAGACAGCTGATACCCTTCCCCACCTTAGTAAAGGGGTGAATTAGAGTTCTCATTTGTAAAATTCGCTCGTTATTTGAACGTTTTTTCAAATTTCGGCGTTAAATTTTCAACACAGTATGTAGGTGTACACGAACGAAAGCTTATGTTCATGAAGTCGATTTATTAAAACTTTGAGCAATTTACAATCTGAAATACTTGGACATAATTAATGAATGCACAACATAGTGTGAACTTTTTCATATGAATAAAAACTAATAATACATTCACACGTTCAGTTAACCAACAGTAAAAATATTATTGAAGCGTGAATCACAAATAAGATGTTTTGACAACCATTTTTCTAGAACAAATGACAACTCCGTCTTAAACTAAGTAAAATGGATTTTCTTTATAAGCAATTTAAAAAAGAGGTCGAACTATTAAAAAAAGAAAACGAGATTCTAAAGAATCCAAAACCTCAAGAAAAACGCGAAGAAACTCCAAGTGCGGCTAGTCCTACATACCATACGGATGAAGACGAGCTGGAGCTTGAAACAAATCGGGCGTCAAAGAAACGACCCAGTAAGAAACGAAGAGCTGGGTCTTCGCCGGAAATTGAGATCCCTAAGGAGAATAGAAATGTTCGCTCTCACTTAAAAAAAACCGTCTCAAGGCAAACCATGTCCTCCGCCGGCTATAAATGTCGTCGGCATTACGGACTAAAATAAATTGTATCGTCCTCTGAAGGAAACTATTAATTCCGAATTTAAGGTCACATCATATCGGAATGACGAATGGAAAGTCAATGTAGATGACTCGGACAGTTACCGCGCTTTATCTAAAAAAAACTCAATGCGGAAAAGATACAGTGTAGGTGTAGGTGTACAGCGTAGGTATACGCAAATAAGCTAGAGAGGCCACTCCGTGTTATAGCAAGGGGTCTCCATCCGTCATGCACGAAAGACGACGTTATAAACGACGTTATAAACGACGTTAAAACAAAAGGCTTAAGAATTATCGACGCCGTAAATATTTTGAAACAAACTAAACAACAAACCAAAGACGGCAAGGAAATCTTGGTCAAGTAGGGACTTCCGTTGTTTATGCTCACTTTCGACAGAAACGAAAATATAGAGATATTTACAATCTAAAGGAAATCTTGAATACAGTAGCCAAAATTGAGCCTATGCGTACGCATTCGAGATCGATACCGCAGTGCAAACCGAAATGTGTAAAATGTGCTGCAACCCATTTATCCGTGAAATGCCCTCTAAGGAAAGAATCGCCGGCGACCTGCGCAAATTGGAAAGGCAAGCATCCAACAAACTATCGTGGCTGTGAAGTTGCAAAGGAACTCCAAAAAAGGCGCGAGCTTTACATCAACATAGTATGCCGTTGAGAGAGAGGAGAGAAAGCGCAAGGAAAAAAGTCACGGCCGTAATAACCCGTAATAATAAACCGTAATAACGAACCATACGAACAAAAAAAGTGATTCTAGGATGGACCCAGTTTCGCAAGTATTCTTTTTACTACTTCCGAAACTTGAAGAACAAAATAAAATTAATAATGTAATATATGGCAAACTAACCAAACTTGAGATCAAACCTAGTATAAAATACAAAACAAAATGAATATGAACAAGTCGATCAACATTTTAACATGGAACGCAAATGGTCTCAAAGAAAAAAATCACAGAACTAGAGATATTCTTAGAAAACGCCAACATTGACGTGTGCTTGATCTCGGAAACCCATTCGACAAGGGAATCGCAAATAAAAATATGAGGGTTTTGTGCGTACCAGGCATACCAACCCTCGGGAAGAGCCAGTGGGATGTTCCTCCTTATTTATCAAGGACTGCATCAAGCATTCTATAAATTCTACGACAGAATTGGACGCAATACAAGTAACTTCAGTTCGAGTAAAAAATAAGACAACGGATATTGATAGCTTGTAGATCTCTTAGATTCACCTGGAACGAATTTTATCATTGGCGGCGATTTTAATGATAAACATACGTTATGGGGTTCGAGAAAACCTCAACAAAAGGTAGGCTTTAGTATTAAGTCGGTATGGACTTCGGAGTAGATTTCCATTCCACAGGCAAACCGACTTATTGGCCCTCCGACGTAGCGAAATTACCTGACCTGGTAGACTTTTTCGTTTCAAAAGGAGTATCTTCCTCTCCTTTGACCACAAGCCAATGGTATTGACAATTAGCGATAGTCTAATGAAATTAGAACGACAACATAGACTTACTACTAATAAAACTAACTGGGATGGTTTCAGACATGATTGCGAAACAAAAATGATGTTGAATGTCTCACTGAAAACACCATTTGACTAAGAAGTCGAATTCGAAAATTTTATATCCATTATGCAGAACGCCGCATGAAAAAAAACTCCAAAAAGAAAAGTTGCCAAAGAAGAAGGAAAATTACCCGCCGGAATTTAAAGAGAGTATTGATGGCGTTATGGTTGTTCCTTTCATTAATATCTCAATATTCTAATATTTCCTACTTATCTGCTTCGTCTATAGTTTCGAATAACCACTTTTGCAACTTTCAAACGATATTGAATAGCCCTCTTTTTTGTCTTCCCTCTGTTGGCATTATTGATGTAATTTTAGCTCTAATGTTTTTTCCTTGTTATCTATATCTAAATTATTAATATTAGTTTCTGTTCAGGTTTAAATGGGGTTATTTCTACTGCTACTTCTTATGTTATTATTTTTACTAATTATGTGTATCATTGTATTAGTTATGTTCTCAATTTCCACTTCCTGTATTTCTCTAGGATTGTATCCTGCATCTGCCTGGATTGGACTCACTCGTAATAGCGCTTGAGCTGCTTGCTTCTTTATTTGGCGCTACAGTCCGGGGTGGACCTGGGCCTCAACCAACAGGCCTCACCAGCTAGTACGGTCTCTCGCTAGCTGTCTCCAGTGTCGCACGCCAAGTTGGTTGAGGTCCTTCTCCACCTGGGTGCGCCGCCTTAAGCGCGGGCGTACTCTGTTGCGTTGTCCCACGGGTTCGGAGTCGAAGACTCGTCGGGCCGGAGATGAGTTGTGCATACGCTCTACATGGCCTAGTCATCTTACGCGTTGGATCAGAAGACGCCTGACTCATGTCGCTGTACAGCCCGTACAGTTTGTGGTTGAATCTTCTCCTCCAGAAACCATCAACGCAAACAGGACCAAAGATTGCACGCAGAGCTTTTCTCCCGAAGATACCAAGGACTTCCTCATCCGCGTTTGAGATGGTCCATGCCTCCGCGCCGTACAGCAGGACTGGGATGATCAAGGTCTTGTATAAAGTCAGCTTGGTCCTTCGAGAGATGGCTCTACTACTCAATTGCCTCTTGAGCTCATAGAAACAGCGGTTGGCAAGAGTTACTCTGCGTTTGATCTCGGTACTGATGTTGTTTGTACTGTTTTCTGTGGAGCCGAGGTAGACGAAGTCCTTGAGTACCTCGATGTTGTGTGCCCTTTCTTGATGACAGCTAATACTTCGTTTTGCCCTCATTCAACACTAGACCCATTTTAGCCGCTTCCGCCTCAATGCCAGCATACGCCTCATTGACGGCTCGCTGTGTTCTGCCAATCACGTCAATGTCATCCGCGTATGGTAGCAGTCTTACGGACTCTTGGAAGATCGTGTCTCTAGTGTTGGAGTGTGTCTTGCACGATCTTCTCCAGGATGATTTTAAGGAAATCACATGACAGCGCGTCGCCATGTCTAAAACCTTTTTTGATATTAAAGATCTCGGTGAGTTCGTTACCGACACTTATGGAGCAGCGAGATTTCTCCATCGTCATTCTGCACAACCTGACGAGCTTGGCAGGAATGTCAAAACGAGACATGGCTTTGTATAGCTCGTCCCTAGGCACGCAGTCATATGCGGCCTTGAAATCGACAAAAAGGTGGTGGGTGTCGACATGCATTTCTTGGGTCTGTTGCAGGATCTGCCGTAGTGTGAAAATCTAGTCGATGGTGAACTTCCCTGGCCTGAAGCCACACTTATAGGAACCTATCGGGTTATTTATGAACGGCTTCAGGCGAGTACACAAAACGGCAGAGAAAATTTTGTATGCGATGTTCAGGAGTCTTACACCTCTATAGTTGGAGTAGTCAATGGGCTCTCCTTACTTGTGGATCGGGCAACCGACACTGAGATTCTACTCATCGGGCATGCTTTTCTCCGACCATATCTTACAGATGGGCTGATGCATATGCCCAACCAGATCATCTCCAGCTGCCTTAAAGATTTCAGCGGGCAGTCCGTCCGCATCGGCAGCTTTGTTAGACTTCCGTCTTGATATTGGTATCTAGACATCGTCTGAGTCGGGAAGACGGAATTCTCGTCGATCATCGTCCATATTAAGTGGAGCATTCTGCCTGACAGCGGTATAGGTGTCATCATCGCCGTTTAGCAGTCTGCCGAAATGGTTCTTCCAAATTCTCAGTATCGACTGCGACTCTACTACTACTTGTCCATTCTCGTCCCGGTAGGCTTCTGTCCGGACATCGTTCCTGCCGTAGAACCTCTCCATCTGCTCGATCGCAAACTTCTCGTGCTCTTTCTTCTTTCTCCTGAGAAGCCGCGTCTCGTTCCTTCGTCTCTGTTCGTAGAGCTCACGAACAGCTCTCGTCGTTCGTTGCAGTGTTGCTTTGTAGGCTTCCTGCTTAGCTGCATGTGCCAGCCTACACTCGTTGTCAAACCATTGGTTGTTTCTAGGTGGTGCCGTAAAACCCAGCACATCAGTGGCAGCATCTTTGATGGCTTCTTGACAACGCCTTCGATTGTTTGCTTAGGTGGCGACGAACTTAGAGGATTACGATGATTAGTACCTGTAAATTTTAGAGGTCGGTTAATAATCTATAATATTGTTCGCCCTTATGCCTGAGTCTTTAGTAGTTTCTGATATGCCCTATTTTCACTATTAAATTCTCCGTCTAAGTTTCTGTTGTTTATGATATCATGTTTCGGTCTATTTATTCTGGATTGGAGATCTTGAACAGTTATATTTCCCTTTGCAAATCTAGGGGAAGACTTGATTGTGATAGCTATCGTTATATTTTCCAATAACAATTCGCATTTTCTTCATTTCAGTTGAGAGTTTATTATGCTCAATACCTGTCAGCATCTCTAACAAAGTTGATTGTAATCGCTCCATATCGGCATTGTTGGTATGGTTGTTCGGTTTTGTTAAATGAACTTCGACATTTTCATGATGTAAGCAATCAAGTATTTGCTCTGCCCTTAATTCGTTATCCATTATGATATTCGTAGGTTTTCCAAACTTTGCAAAGTGTTCCGCTATAATAGTTTATTGCTCTTTTGTTTGTTTGTTTTTTGAAGTGAAATATATCAGTATTAGTAATTTGTTGGCTCTTGTCACAGTTTTTTGTTTAGCTGTATATGCTCTCGTTATTTTAGAAAGTATGTTTTATCTTTTAGATTGTAGTAACATTCATTCATTCCACTATGCATGGATTCTTTTGTGTATTATAAGGGTCACTAATTATGTAAATCTACTTCAGTAAATATTTCAACTGCTCTTTTTGAATTGGGAACATTGATATTAACATCAATTCTATTTTATTATAATCCGTGTCTGATACTTCGTGCCACTGAGATATTTTATCGGAACATGGTCCGCGACGATCTTAAACTTGGCTATGGTCTAAAGTAATCCACTGAATATATAACTGCAAAAAATTCTTTGTCTGTTGTACAATAGATTCTCTCATGATTATTTAATGTCCGTGATACATAACAAACAGAATGTCCCTGTTGTGACAGTACTGTACCAATAGCGTAGTCACTAGCATCCATCGTTACAACAAACGGTTTGTCAAATTGTGGGTATTTCAAAATTGGAATTTAGATTTTCGAATGCTGAAATATATTGAGGGTCCTTTCTGTTTCTTTTGATACCTTTCTATATATATTTAATCATAGGATAAGCTACTTCATACTAATCCTTTATGAATTTTCTGTAAAAACCTGAAGCTCCTAAGAATCCCTACAATTGTCTTTCAGTTTTAAATTTTTTATTGTTCTAATCTTTTCCTGGATTTGGCACGATTCCATCGGTTGATAAAATGTGGCCCAGAAATTCGGTGTTGTTTTTAAGGCAGCTACATTTGTCTGCTTGTATTTTAAAAGTGTGGTCTTGAAGTCTAGAAAAAAATGTACTCAGTGACTGTTAATGTTATTCCAATGTTGTGGAGCAATCTAGTATATCGTCGAGATATACAACACACATTTGATTTATGTATTCTCGGAGAATCTCATTCATTAGGCGCTGAAATGTTGCCATTTTTCAACCCGAACGGCATTCGAGCAGACCTAACGGTGAAACGAAAGCGTTTTGTTCTACCTTTTTCTCGGCTACTAATATTTGATGATACCCCTTGGCTAGATCAAGGATACTAAAATATTGCTATTTTCCTAATTTGTCAAGGATGCTATCAATATTTGATAATCGGTACTTATCATCAATAGTAACTTGGCTTAAAAATTGTCTCGGCTTGGTGGCTCTATCAACTAGAATTTGTTAGAGCGGGATAGCATTTCACCTTGGCGAAGGGTATGCTGGATAGAGGTCTGTTGTTGTCTTCGGATTAACGGATGAGAAAATTCCACGTTACCTATAAGAGGTGTGTCCACGTCGAATGTGGCTGAGATTCTTGGTGTGTATATGACTACCGAGCTCGCATTCCTGAATAAGCGGTCCGGGTTAACGGAAATTCTGCAGGGGATGATGAAGGCAACAAAAGTTGGCGCATTTGAAACTGAGGGAGCGGTAACGTCACTCTTGGCAACTACTTTGACTGCTCTGGGCGCAAAACTATCCTCCACTGACGCCGACCTTGTCAACGTATATGTCATTCGCCCGTAACCACACAGGAGCAGAATTCTTACGAGTCAGGTCAGCTCCAGTTACACTCGGTGAACCCAGATGCAATGATTGAGTAATCTGGAGTAATTTCTGCTGGCCGCGCATTGGATAATGGTGTTTCGATTGCTCCACGGCTGGTAGTACCTTCAAACATCTGGGACGCAGCAGCTGTCCCTGCGTTGGTTAGCTGCCCGATATGAATGTTGGCGTTAGCAGACTCCACTCGAGTGGTAATAATCCCGGTGTCACTGGTGGTGCATGGGAGCAACCTCAGACGCACTGAACGGAAGGACTCCTGCACTTACGGTGACTGGTACCCACGATGATACTGGCGTATATGATGTGGAGTGGGAACCTGCACGCCTGACAGCAGCTTCAGTCGCACTAGACGCAGAGTGAGCCGCTGAAGTAACGGTGATGGGCATAACTGTTGGTGGGTGTGACGGTAGTTTTTCCATGGGACTGTATTCTGGGGCTCATCCCGTTAGATTTCTCACAGCAGCTGACCTCTGAAAGTCTAGGAAAACTACTGCACTTACCTGCACACGACTGGCACACGTACACCTCGTTCTCCATTAGCTGGCCATCGACTCAAGCGCGGTCGAAGTGATTCCACGCGTCGCATGAGTCGCATTAGACCATGTCCCCAGCAGAGTCTCGTTGATCGTAGGAACGATTCGAGTCGATTTGACTACAACGGCACCGGTTCGTGAACGAACAAAGAAACAGAAGGTTGTTATTGTTGCGTTGCAAAATCTTTGTTCATAAGAACTTACATTAGTATTTATCACAGTTCATATGTTTCATTACTTACTTGACACCTAAATATACACATGTTTCTAACGAACTTTCTTCTAATTTTAATAATCACAATTAGATTTATAATGTTTTTCATATATCAAATTCGAAGGCTCAGTGCCCGGTGCTAGAGAAGAAATAGTTAATTCAGTTTTCCTTTTTCACTGTCACTTATTCCGGCAGCGCCATGTTGGGACTAATGGCGGGGAACTACTATTTTACGGCATCTCCCAACATCTATTATTACAAAATAAAAAAAAATGTTTTATCTACTTCTAGAAAATCTCTGTTAGGTAGAGAAGTGATTCATTTTAAATCTATCTTAACACAGTCTTTATGAATTTTTAAAAAAGAACCAAGCAATAATTTTTATATTTCAACTCTCCTACCTTTATTAACTTTAACCTATAGAAATTAACTTCATACAATTTTATTTCCTTTGCCGTTGGTATACTTGGGTGAATGACATTATTCTTTGCGGAGGCAATGTTGTCCTGAATCTGACCTACCTTTCTTTCTAAATTTTTTAACTTAATAATTTGGTCTGAGTATAAAGTATGTTTTCTAAGTGCATTTTTATCTTTCGTAATCGTATTCAGCATATCTAAGGTTTTATTTCTATCGTCTTCAATAGCGACTCTTAGAATATTGAAGCTGTCATTAAATCGGGTATTTATAGAAATCTGCTTGTTTAGAGTATTGATGGCATTATGGTTGTTCCTTTCATTAATATCTAAATGTTCTAATATTTCCTACTTATCTGCTTCGAATAACCACTTTTGCTACTTTCCAACGATATTGATAAGCCCTCTTTTTTGTCTTCCCTCTGTTGGCATTATTGATGTAATTGTAGCCCTAATGTTTGATATTTCCATTTCTAATATTTTCTTGTTATCTGTATCTAAATTATTAATATTAGTTTCTGTTTAGGTTAAAATCGGGTTATTTCTGCTGCGTTAATTATTTGTTAGAAATATGAATTAAAACAATTTAGAACTCTTCAATTTATATTTTATTTAATGTTTGCTTGTTTGCTACGTCTTGTCACTTTGTACAACACAAAAGCAATGAAAGAATTAAGAGTGGAGACAAACTGAAAATGCCCACTCATTTCACCACAGGATGGTGAGTTACATGCTAATGAACTGTCTCGCTTTAATTGATAGCGGATATACATTTGATCCCTGTCTCTTTTGTATGTCGCAGTCATTTGAACACAAACATATCTGCAGTGACCTCAACACACCTCCTCAAAAGATACAAGGATCATACAACACATAAATTATAATACAAACAATGAAATATTCAATAAAAAAAATACAATTCAATATTAATGATATTATGACAAGGACGAGCATTCTGGGGAGTTACATATTGTGGTCCAACATTCGCACATATACTCAACAGTAATTAGCTTTTGTTCAATTTGTTCCCTGGAGAAATGGTATTTAATATCAATATGTTTAGTTGTTTTGTGACATGTAGGATTATTAGCAATACTTATACAACCTTGGTTGTCCTCAAAAACTGTTATTGGTTCATTAACTTCTAATTTTATACTATTTGCTAAGGACTTTAACCATATAGCTTCCCTTGTAGCCTCAAACAATGCCATATATTCTACCTCAGTAGATGAAGCTGCAACTGAATTTTGCTTTTTCCTATTCCAACAAATAAGGCATGAACCAAACATTTTGAATAAGTAACCTGTAGTACTCTTTCTATCGTTCTCATTTCCAGCCCAATCGGAATCAACATATCCTGTAAAAATACTGCTATGATTCAAGCTTTTAACAAAGGTTAACTTAAGATGGACTGTGCCTTTTAAATATCTTAAGACCCTTTTAAGACTTTGCCACAGTTCTTAATTATTTTTACTTGTGTATCTACTTAAAATGCCAATGGATGTACTTAAATCAGGTCGAGTACATAACATTATGTACATCAAGCACCCAATTACACTTCGACATGGCGCATTATGTATTTCATCTGAATTTAATGCTTCATAGTTGAGTCTACTTGGAAGTGGGGTGCTAACTGGATTACAATCATTCATACCAAATTTCTTTAAAGCATTATTAATGTAAGCAGACTGACTAAGTTCCAATTTACTATCACGTCTGCTTATTCTTATTCCAATGAAATGTTTGATTTCCCCTAAGTCAGTCATCATAAATTTACTCATAAGATAGTTTTTGAATTTGGGCATTGTTTCTAAATTTTGGGTTACTATAACCAGATCATCTACATATAATAACAAATATATATTTTTATTAATCTCTCCTTTATCAAGACTACAAATACAATGATCTACAGCAGGACTAACAAATCCAACATCTTTTAAAATATTCTCAAACATCTCATACCAACACCTAGCTGCTTGCTTAAGACCATACATTGATTTGTTTAATTTGCAAACTCTGTCACTTTCACAATTTAACCCTTGAGGGATTGTCATATAAATTTCCTCTTTCAATTTTCCATTTAAAAACGCAGTTTTCACATCCATATGATGTACTTTTAAATCAAACTGATTTGATAAAGACAAAATAAAACGGAAACTAGAAATCCTTGCTACAGGTGCGAATGTTTCATCATAATCAATCAAATATTGTTGTGTGAAACTCCGTGCTACAAGTCTAGCTTTATATTTAATAGGGTGACCCAACTCATCATTTTTAATTGTGAAAACCCACCTACAGTCGACAATATTTTTATTTTTTGGTTTTCCAACAAGGGTCCAAGTTTCATTTATAATATGAGAGTCTAACTCTTCTTTAATTGCTTGTTCCCATTTTAGCCTATCACATCTTTCTTTTAGTTCATTAAACGAGGTAGGAATGTCACTAAAAAGATTTTGTGAATATAGTAGACAATTATTTAAAAGATTATAAGGTACTACTGGTTTATCTCTAAGTCTTTCACTTTTTCGAACTTCAGAATTTTCAGACAGGACATTACTGTGAATATTTCCCATACTTTCATTCTGGGTGTCAATACCATTCGTACTCTCATTCGGAATGTTAATGTGAATATTTCCCATACTTTCATTCTGGGTGTCAATATCATTCGTACTCTCATTCGGAATGTTAATGTGAATATTTCCCATACTTTCATTCTGGGTATCAATATCTTGTTCCATACTTTCATTCTGAAACACCGAATCCCCATTAGGGTGTTCAATTATCAAAACCTTAGATCTAGAATTTGTCACATTTATTTCATCTATAACTACATCTCTGGCTACAACAAATTTCTTAGCTTCAATAGCCCATAACTTGAAACCATTTGGTTCATAGCCAACAAGAATACCTTTAATTGATTTGTCCTCAAATTTTCTCTTTCTTGTTTTGTTATGCATATACACTGTGGACCCGAAAACTTTCAAATATTTTAAATTTGGCTTCCTGTTATGCCACATTTCAAATGGAGTTTTCTTTTTGAAATATAAAGCATTAGTTGGACTTCTGTTAATCAAATAGGTAGCTGTTAATACAGCTTCTCCCCAAAAACATTTTTCCAATTTTGCTCCACTGATCATGGTTTGAGCTTTTTCAGTAATTGTCCTAATCATTCGTTCTGATACGCCATTTAACTGTGGCGTATGCGGAACGGTTAAATGGTAACTAATTCCCTTTTGAACACAATAACCTCGCATTTCATTTGACAGATATTCTCTACCATTGTCTACATACAAATTTACGACCTTACGATTGAAATGATTTTCACTTTTAGCAACAAAATCTTTGAAAAAGGAAAACACGTCAGACTTATGCGTTATTAAATAATTCATAAGTAATGTGTGAATTGATCGACAAAAATTACATAGTAATTTTTACCATCTATTGTAGGGGGTGTAATCAGACCACAAACATCTGAATGTATAATGAATAAAGGTCTTTTAATATATTACTTATTTTTGAGTTTTGCAAATGGTAATCTAACTTGCTTTCCATTTACACAAGCTTCACATACCTCACTATCAAATTTAATATTATTTAATAAATTTATATCTTCACACATATTGTTTCTTTTTATTCTATTAATTTTCCTCTGCTAATATGTCCTAGCCGTTCATGCCACAATTGATACATACTTAAATTATTTTTATTTGTAGTGCAAGCCGATGGCATAGTTCAAATTCAATTATAGGAATATTGTAAGAATACATACATTGGAATACTGTTTAGTTGTTTTTAGTCACCTTCACACCTCCTGCCGAAAATACAACGTCCATGCCAGCATCTTGCATCTACTTGACGGAAAGCAGGTTCTGAGGAATATGCTCGCATGTTTGTCGTTATTTTTAACATGAAAGCAAAACTAGTATTTGCAGTGGCCGATTGTGCTTGATTACCAATTTCTTTATTTTTATTAGTGTAATTGTTATTATTATTTTGAAGCTTTTTAAAAATGAAACAGTCCTTTTTAATATGAACCTTCTTATTACAGTGATGACAATTAAGAATTGCTCTCTTATTCATTTTGTTTTTAAAATTATTTTTATATTTGTAGCTATTGTTTGTACATGTTTTATGGTCATTTTGTCCATCACTTCGTACGGTTTGTAGAACTTTTAGGCTAGTATCTTTATTAACACTTCTTAATTTTATTTCATGATCTAACAACCTATTCTTCACAAAAACCAGTGTTAAACTTTCCTCTGACAACGTTTCAACCGCAGTAATAATTCCATCATAGGAAGAAGGAAGGGTTAATAGCAGATGCGACACCTTGTCCATCTCCTCAATTTTTGCACCCGAAGATATTAATTGAGTTATTAAATCGTCAAAAATATTAAAGTGGTTCATGAGATAAGAATTAGGTTTTAACTTCAGTGATAGGAGTTGTTTTCTAATTGAAAGCTGCGACGCCAAGCTTTTTTTTATGTTATCCAAATTTCCGAGAATTTCTTTCGCGGTGCACCCTGTGGTTGCGAAACTGAGAAAAGAATCACCTAGAAATTCTATTAACAAACTTTTTGCGACTCTGTCGGCCTTTGCCCACTGATCAGTTTCTTTTTCCGGTTTTTCTTTTTCAACAACATCAAGAACATCACTTTCGGCCAAGAGTGCTCTGACTCTAAATTTCCAGATTGAACAATTTTTGCCATCGAAAGGTCTTATGTTCCTTTTTACTTTTTCCATATTTTTATTCTATTTTAACAAGTTTATGAATATTTTATTTTATATTAGCAAATTTTATAACCACGTAATTAAGTTTTTTTTTTATATATTTGGAATTCTCGAAATTTCTGCGCGTCTACTCACATAAGCACAAAACAATGGCGTTATTCGACTTGTAGAATTCTCGATTTCTAGAAGCATGCACACACATATACACAAACACGGCTTTACCGTTAGGTGCGTTAAGGTTTTATTAATTCACTTTAACTTTTGAAAATATATTTTTTTATTTAAACAAAGAATAAAAATGGGTGACTGGGCCCATAACCTATTAGAAATATGAATTAAAACAATTTAAAACTCTTCAATTTATATTTTATTTAATGTTTGCTTGTTTGCTACGTCTTGTCACTTTGTACAACACAAAAGAAAAGAAAGAATTAAGTGTGGAGACAAACTGAAAATGCCCACTCATTTCACCACAGGATGGTGAGTGACATGCTAATGAGCTGTCTCGCTTTAATTGATAGCGGATATACATTTGATCCCTGTCTCTTTTGTATGTCGCTGTCATTTGAACACAAACATATGTGCAGTGACCTCAACAATGTGTATCATTGTTTTAGTTATGTTCTTAACTTCCACTTCCTGTATTTCTCTATGATTGTATCATGCCTAGATTAGACTCAATCGTAATAGCGCTTGAGCTGATTGGCTCATCATCAGGTTGATGATTACGTTGATAAGTAGAATCTAATCTATAATATTGTTCGCCCTTATGCCTGAGTCTTAGGTAGTTTCAGATATATTTTCACTATTAAATTCTCCGTCTAACTTGCTTTTGTTTATGATATGATGTTTCGATCTATTTATTCTAGATTGGAGAACAGTTATATTTCCCTTTGCATATCTTGGGAAGACTTGATTGTGATACCTTTCGTTATATTTTCCAATAAAAATTTGCATCTTCATTTCAGTTTGGAGTTTATTTTGCTCAGTACCTGTTAGCATCTCTAACAAAGTTGATTGTAAGCGCCCCATATGGTATGGTTGTTCGGTTTTGTTGAATGAACTTCGACATTTTCATGATGTAAGCAATCAAGTATTTGCTCTGCCCAAAATTCGTTATCCATTATGATCTTCGTAGGTTTTCTAAACTTCGCAAAGTGTTCCGTTAAAAGAGTTTATTGCTCTCCAGTATCGATCCACTATTATATATATACTGCTGCAAATTTAGTTAATTTATCAATGACTGTGACGAAAGCTTGTTTTTTGAAGTGAAATATATATAAATATTAGTAATTTGTCGGCTCTTGTCACAGTGTTTTATTATTAGTTCTTTATGCTCTCATTATTTTAGAAAGTATGTTTTATCTTTTAGATTGTAGTAACATTCATTCACTCCAGTATGCATGGATATGTGGATATTCTCGTTGAAATCCCAAAATGTTATGCGTTTTATTAATATAAAAAGGACGCTTTAAATTTACAGTATTTACAGAAAAGTAGGGAAAGGGAAAATATGGTTAACAAAGTTTAAATATCTGTTTATTTATTGGTACTGTTGGTAGTGTTGATAAGTTGTGGCTATTGATAATTAGATGGCGCGGCTGCTGCTTTCTGGTCTGCTACAATCACTCTCTCTCCGAGAAACGTTGAATGTGACAGCTTTTTTTGATGTATTGTTGACGTTTTGAATTTGATTAATTGTATTAAATTGAAGTGGGTCTTCTATTGGATCGTCTGATAAGTCCCTTAAAACGAAAGCAGGTTTCAGTCGTTCTATAGAAACATTTGTTGGTGTGCCTCTGATGTCTATTGTGAAAACTCGGTCGGTTCGTTTCAGCACGTTGAATAGTCCAGTGTATGGTATTTCCAACGGCTTCTTGACGTGGTCGGATCTGAGGAAAACGTGTGAACATGTGTACATATCCTGGTATATGAAGATGTTTTTCTTTGCAGAATGATGACTCGCAGGAATTGGTCGGACTTGGTGTATGTGCTCGCGCAGAGGTTTTAGGAATGTATGTGGATCCGATGGTTCGTCTTTGTTGAGGAAAAACTCACCCGGAAGTCTTGGCTGTGGTCCGTATAACATTTCGGCTGCGGATGCACCAAGGTCATCTTTGCAGCAAGTGCGAAGGCCCAAGAGAACTGTTGGCAAAATTTGAATCCAGGAAGAGTGGTGGTTGCACATGAGAGCTGCTTTAAGAGAATGATGCCACCTCTCCACCATCCCGTTCGCTGCAGGATAATACGGTGTCGTTCTAATTCTTTGTGCTCCCATCATGTTAGACAAGGATGAAAATAAAGCGGACTCAAATTGTGTTGCTTGGTCTGTTGTTATTGTTTTCGGTGTGCCAAATCTGGAAATCCATCTGGAGTAAAAACTGTTTGAATCGGTCTATCATAGTGAGGCAGTATCTATAGCCGTCGATTTCAGGAAGAACTATGATATCCAAATGAACAAGATCAAATCGTTGATCAACTGCTGCAAATTTTTTTGGCTTGAGATGAACATGTTTGCTGATTTTGGAACGTTGGCAATTGAGACAAGCACGAGTCAATTGTGTTACATCTTTATTTAGCGATGGCCAAATGTAGCGTTCTTCGATTTGTTTCACTGTCGCTTTTGTCCCTGTATGTGAAAAAGAATGCACTGAGCCAAAATTATTCTTTCGAAGTGCTGCTGGAATGAAAGGACGTATGCGAAACCTTTTAACATATCTTGGAATTCTCTATCTGTTTGCTGGAATTTTTGTATTTCTTCAGCGGAGATCAGAGTTGGCATGTTGATTTCATTTATTCAGGACAATGCATCCGCTACTGCGTTTTCATTTCCAGAGATATGTACAATGTCAGTTGAAAATTCTGCTATGAATGAAAGATGTCGAACTTGGCGTGGAGAAGCTTTTTCCAGTTTTTGACGAAATGTGTATGTCAGAGGCTTCTGATCAGTTCTTATCACAAACTGTCGACTCTCTAGGAGATGTTGATTGATAAATTTGCATCTTTGAGTTTTTGCAGGACGATTTCCAGATGACTTAAGTGGTCTTTAGTGTTGTCGGAGTAAACCAAGATGTCATCAATATAGCAGTAGGCAAAATCCAGGTTGCGGAAGATAGAGTCCATGTATCGTTGGAATGTTTGAGTGGCATTTCGAAGACCGAACGGCATTACTACGAACTCAAACAATCCAAGTGGTGTTGAAACTTCTGTTTTTGGAATATCGTCCAGATGCATTGGGATGTTATAGTACGCCTTGTTGATGTCAATTTTTGAAAAAAACTTTTTTGGCGTGGGGTTTTTCGTTGATATCATCAAGGCGAGGTATGGGGTATCGATCCGGTTGTGTGTGTGAATTTAATTTCCTGTAATCACCGCAAGCTCGCCCTCCACCAGTTTTCTTCTTAACGACATGAATAGGGCTAGACCACGGGCTGTTTGAAGTTCGGACAATTTGTTGTTCTAGTAGTGACTTGAATTCCTCCTTGATCGCTGCTAACTTTTCACCACTGTGCCGTCGTTGCTTTTCTGCTACCGGTTGACAGTCTGTTACGATGCGATGACATACCTGTCTGTTTCTTGGCACTTTGAATACACTAGGTTTGGTTATATCAACAAATTTACAAACTATCAAATATGCTTTTGTTTGGCTGCTTAATGTAGAAATTGTATGCTGCTCAGTTGTTTGCAAATTACCTGAACGTTTTAGGGTTGTTGTGGAGTCCAGTATCTGCTTTCTCTTTAGGTTAACTACCAAACCATAGTGTGCCAGGAAGTCTGCTCCAATAATAGCTGATTTGATGTCTGCAACTATGAAGTCCTAAGTCAACTTCTAGACGCTTGGTACCGTGGGTTGTGATTGGGGTGCTGTTTGCAGCGAACAGTTGAAATTCATCTGGACTTGATTGATGTTTATTTTTTATTGATGTTATGGGGAGTGCTGAAACGACCGAGCCGGAGTCGATGAGAAACTGCATGCTGGATTGTTGATCAGAAAATAGTAATCGTTTTTCACTGATGCATTCATTTTCTGCGACACCGTCAGTTGCATCTACAGACGGCTGTTGTTGGAGTTTCCCTGAAAAAATTCACAGGGCTGTTGGCATTTCTTGGATGCTGCTCCGAAGCGCGAGTGGTAGTACCAAATTTTATTTTGTTGACTAGGTGTGGCCTGTCTACGGTGTCTACTACTGCTTCGACCTCTGGAATTGGTGGTTGCTCTGCTGACGTTCAACTCGTTGAGTCTTACGAGAAACTGTTGAAATGATGTCTTCAAGGCGGCGATTCTTGATTCCAACGGTGAATATACGTGAGCGTTTGTTGATTTGGAATCTGCAGTTGCCATCACTTCGTAAGACTTGATTGGAGAGTTGTCCACTATCTTATCGGCGACTTCTGCAAAATTATCGATTGTGTCGTACTTGCACGCTGTTAATATCGACTGTTGTGAACACAACAGATGATATATGACGCCAACTCATATCTCACACAGCACTAAACACACAGCACTCAACACACAGCACACAACACACAGCACACAGCTCACACCACACAACTGCACATATTCAACTCATATTTCCACTATTACTCTAGTGCACATTTTTCGTTCACCTGTGCTCACCTCTTTCGCTTCTTATTTCTTCCTATCAAAAAATGTACATATCTTGTAACATAAGAAAAAATGAAAATGTAGAATAAGCACATTTATACTATATAAGTAATGATATGCACAAATAAATTTCAGTTCCATACAAAATCCTGTCTAGTAAGTTGACTTCCCCCCACCAGCGGTAAGGGGTCAATAAATTATTATTCAGGTATTAAGAAACACATTGGTGCTTTAAGCATTCATTGGTCCTTCGAGCAAAGAACGGCAACCTAAACAGCGTATCCAGGGCTCACACTGGAAGTGACAGCGTATCCAGGGCTCACCCTGGAAGTGATAGCGTAACCAGGGTTACTAAACACTGGTAGTGAATCAATCATACATACATATCTACGAGTACAACATCATTAACAAAAATTAAAGATGGAAGAATACGAAATAGTAGAAATTGTCGCAAGACAAAAGGAATTAGCATTGGAATTCGAAAGAACAAAAATCAATTTGGGTAAAGATAGTGCTTCAAGGAAAAACCAACGCTACAAGGAAGAGCGTTTAAAAAAATTGATGAAATTTGGACCATTTCAGGAAAATCATGAAAAAATTAGTGCTGTGGTGAAAGATGAAACGCCCTACATACAAGGAAATACGTACCAACTAGTGAAAACGCTGTACGAAAATTTAAAACGTGACTTGGAAATCATTAAACCTATAGAAACTGAACCTACAGTTAGTGGTAAACTTGCCGCAAAACCTACGGAAAAACAGCGATCAAATTCAACGTTTGAAAAAAATTATAAATCAAGATTGGCGCCATTATGAGACGTATTGACGCTTTCGAGCAAACATTCGAAAAATACTCTACAGAGGTCCACGAATACCAACAACGGATCTTACTAGATCAATGGAGAAACCTCACGGAACTACACTAGGAATTCTTATCAATTGCGTCTTCACAAGACTATAAGCTTCCCTATATAATCAATAGGCGTTACGAAGAAGTCGAGGGCGATGTTAACAACTTTCTTCTTCATATGGCATCAAGAATGTCAGAAATGAATAAAAAGAAACAAGTACAGGCAACCACAGAGGTTCGGCTTCCACAATCAAAGATTCCTGTCTTTAAAGGAAATTACTTAGAATGGCAATCGTTTTGTGACATATTCACAACGATTATTCACAACAAAGCAACATTAGGTGTCACCGAAATGGAATACCTCAAAACACATTTGGAAGGTGAACGAATGCAATTAATACAGCACTTAACAATCTCAAGTGCAAACTATAACTGCGCCTGGGAGACCTTAAAGGCTAGATACAATAACGAAAGAAAAATCTTTGGAATGCACATGGAAAAATGCTGAAGGCCGGACATCAGGGAAATCAATCAACGGCAAATTCAATAAAGTCACTACTGGATGCAACAAAGGAAGGACTATCGGCAATAAAAAACATGGGTTTTGACACATCGTCGTGGGGCCCAGTCATTGTTTCATTTGTTTCAAAGGCATTAGATCAAGAGAGCAGGAACCTTTTCGAGCAAGGATTAGAACAGCCAAACAAGATGCTCTCCCTTTCAAAGTTATACGATTTTCTACAGAGGCGATATCAAGCCTTGGAAGTACTAGGTTCATCGCGCCAGAAGCAGTACAAAGAAGAACCAAAGGTTACGGTACGCAATTATCATTTAGCAACCCGAGCTAAGTATATATTTTGCAAAAATGACAATAACACTTATTCCTGTAATAAGTTCATGAACTGGACTCCTAAAGAACGTTGTGAGCAAGCAAAACAAGCAAAGCTTTGCATGAACTGTCTAAGGCATGATAGAAAGACTACTTCCACTAGTTTGCGAACATGCAAGCAGTGTAATAGAAAACATCATACTCTACTTCACCAAGATATCTACATGACAAGGAGACAACCCGATCAATCTCAATTACAAGGAATACAATCAAATTATGGGTATCAAAACCAAGGTGTACTCCTCGCCACAGCAATGGTCATGGCGACCAACATGGATGGTCATCGCAGAATGTTAAGAGCTTTAATTGACCCAGGCTCCCAGGCTACCTTATAACTGAAGAAGCAGCCCAATCACTGCGTCTACCGAAGGAAAAAATACGCACCGAGATCAGCGGGTTAGGAGCTACTAATGCTGGTACGGCACGCAGCAAGGTTGAACTGATACTAGAACCAAGATTCGAGTCAGACTTCAAATTGCTGGTTCCCGCACTTGTGTTACCAACTCTCACCGGATTGACACCGGACAAGAATGACTTCAGTGGAGTTCGTAGTAAGATGAAACAACTTTTGCTGGCCAATCCAACCTTTTACACACCCGGTTCTATTGACATGATTCTTGGTGCAGACGTTTACGGAGATATCATACTAAATGGTATAAAGAGGGGCCCTAAGGGTTCTCCTATAGAGCAAAGGTCACATTTTGGATGGTTTATCACAGGAAGAACATCTCTTAAGAGTGCAAATGTTAAAATTATTGGAATTGTTGCGCAGACTACTTTGGAGAATTAATTAAACAATTCTGGGAGCAAGAACAAATTTCAGAATCTAGACTATCAACTGAGAAAGACTTGGACTTTGTTCACAGTCCAAGTCTTTCTCAGTCGTGTACGCAGGAACCTATGTTCGAGATGCTGAAGGCAGATACACGGTTGATATTCCATTCAACAATCACTTGGAGCAGAAGTACAGCCTTGGAGCTTCACGAGATCGAGCGGTTGCAAGAATACTGCAATTAGAAAAAAGATTCAAAACAGACAGTCGCTTGCATCTGGAATATACCACATTCATAAACGAATTTATGCATCTGGGCCACATTGTTGAAATTTCATCCAGTGATAAGCAAGCAGAGAGATCTTACTATCGCCGCATCACCCTGCATTTAAGCCTGACAGTACTACCACAAAATTACGTGTGGTGTTCGATGCATCATCTAAAACATTAACCAGGATCAGTCTTTACCAACTAATGCTAGTGGGCCCAAGACTACAGGATGATCTAACCAACATCATTACGCGTTGGCGAAGACATCAGTACATATACAAAGCGGACATCGAAAAAATGTACCGTCAAATTAAAATAAATGAGAAACACCAAAACCTTCAACGAATAGTATGGAGAAACTCACCAAAAGAAGAAATAAAAGATTATAAGCTTACCACTGTGACACATGGGACAGCTTCCGCGCCATACTTAGCCGTTAAAACACTTCACCAGTTAGCATCTGATGAGCAACAAAACTATCCAATTGCCGCAGATATCATCAGAAGAGATTTCTACGTTGACGATCTTATGTCTGGAGGGGACACCTTAGACGAATGCCAGGACGCACAGCAACAACTGATAAGCTTATTGAAAAGTGGCGGTTTCCATCTCCGAAAATGGGCAGCAAACCATAAGGATATGCTTGATATAATTTCGGGAACTCATTGTCAATCAGTCATTACCTTTAATAAAGAAGACACCATCAAAACACTAGGCATCATTTGGAGCCCAACATCCGACACGTTTCATTTCAAAGTGAACATAGATCAGCATACGAAGATTGACAAGCCATCAACCAAACGAGTCACACTCTCCGAAATTGCACGCCTTTTCGACCCATTAGGATGGTTGTCACCACTAACAATCAGTGCAAAGATGCTCATGCAACGTATATGATGCTGAGTTGATCACAATTCCTAGATGGATGAACGAATCCGGGTCCCAACAATTTGACTTGCACGGGTTTTGTGATGCATCAGACGGTTTTTATGCAGCAGTGATCTACTCAAGAGTGCACAATAACACGGGATATGTAACCACACTGATGACATCAAAGACACGATTTGCACCGGTAAAGGAGAAATTAACAATACCGAAGCTAGAATTATGTGGAGCAAATCTATTCTCAATTCTGTTTAAGGAAGTACAGCAAACATTTGGATCACAGATAGATAAAGTGACCTCATGGACTGACTCCACTATTGTGCTTGCTTGGATAAAAGGTAATCCCAAGAGTAAAATGGCGTTCATAGCAAATAGAGTAGCCAAAATACGCGAAGCCATAGATCCAAATTCGTGGAGGCATATTAGATCTGCAGAAAATCCTGCTGACTGTGCGTCCAGAGGTTTGACGCCTAAACAATTAAAAAATCATACATTATGGTGGGATGGACCAAGATGACTGAAGAACGAAGAGGAAGTATGGTCTTTACAACCAGAACCGAATCTCTTATCAGGAGATTTTACCAATCGTGTTAACATTGACGGTAGAAGGATGTAACATATTTCAAAGCTAATCAGAGCTAATCAGAAAATTAGCCTATTGTAAACGGCTTATGTTCAACCTTAAAACTACGGCAGCAACAAGAAGGATATGATTGCTAACATTGGATGAAGTTGAAGACGCGAGAAAACACATAATCCGTATAGTTCAAAAAAAGGAGTTTTCGAATGAAGTGAGGTGTCTTTCGGATAGGGTCACAATTCTAACGCATAGAAAGGGCAAACTTACCACAAATTCAACGACATCCCTACATTCTACCATATAACGACAACTTCACTAAGTTAGTGGTAGAGAACGTTCATAAGAAGACGCTTCATGGGGGACTTAAACTTACTTTGGCGACAATAAGGCAATCATATTGGATTCCCCATGCACAACGGTTGATGCGAAAAATTGTACATAACTGTGTCAGATGTCAACGATTCAAAATATCAGCAAAGCATCAGATAATGGGAATGTTACCATCAGCAAGAGTATCACCATCAAGGCCGTTTACTCACACTGGAGTGGACTATGCCGGGCCTTTTCAAGTACGAGTATCAAAAAGCAGAGAATTTCGGTCTACAGAGTGCTATGTGGCAGTTTTCGTTTGTTTTGCAAACAAGGCAATTCATCTTGAACTTGTTAGTGATCTGATCAGCATTCCTGGCAGCTGTGAGAAGATTCGTGTCCAGAAGGGGTCTTTGCTCCAATTTCTATAGTGACTGTGGAACAACATTCGTAGGAGCTAACAAGGAATTACAACATATTAATCAAGTCGTTACCAGTCAGCTCAAAAATGAAGTGACAAATTACTTTTGGATGGTATCCAATGGAACTTCATCCCTCCAGCTGCCTCTCACTTCAGAGGCTTGTGGGAAGCTGGGGTAAAATCGATGAAATATCACTTAAAACGAGTTATTGGTGACACTACGCTTACCTTTGAAGAATTCACAACAGCACTTACACAAATCGAAGCTTGTTTGAATTCACGTCCATTGACAAATATAAGGAACGATATTGATGATGATCAGATTCTAACTCCTGGACACTTCTTAATTGGATCAGCACTAAATGCATTACCAGATCGCAAACTAGATCAAGTTAAGACATATCGATCCCGATGGTTGCTTACTCAAAAGATGGTCCAAGACTTCTGGCAAACTTGGTCTTCAGAATATCTAACACAGCTACAACACCGATGTAAATGGAAGCAAAGAGAAACGAATGTCACCATTGGGGACATAGTTTTAGTTAAGGATGATCGCTTACCCCCCACCAAGTGGAACATGGGAAGGGTCACAGAAATACATCCTGGAGTAGATGGACAAGTACGTGCAGTCACTGTATATTGCAACAAAAGACTAGCGAAAAGGCCGATAGCAAAACTGTGCCCTCTGCCGATAGAAAATGATACCGAACTAATAACGTCCACTACAACCAAAACAAGTTCTTCAGACCCGATAAATAAACCTGCCGTTTTATTGGGAAGAATGAGTTGTAAGTCACTTCTTTGGACGTGCGTGTTAGCATTGACCATAGGCATTATATCTGGTCAACACTTGAGCGAAAACTATAAAATAACAAGATTTGAAACAACTTCAGGAATATATTTTGAAGATATTGGACATACAAATATGGTTGTTGGTTCATGGAAAACCATAGTGTTCTTCAATCTGACCATTTATGTCTATACGTACCGAAAATTCATAAGACATATGAGGGACATTTGCTTGAACACAAATTTGTCAGAGTCGAACACTTTGATTTGTGATAGTAGCCTACATTTATTCGATCGACAACTACAACAAATAGAATTAAACAATGATGTACTGAGTCACGCGAACAATGAATCACCACAAGGAATGAAACGATCACCCTTCGATTTCACCGGAACAATTACCAACAAATTGTTTGCCATTCTGGATCAAAACTTTGCTATTCAATATGAGCAGACAATAGCAGATATCAAAGAAAATGACAACCATCTGCTTAATCTATTAAGGAATCCAACTAGCATAATAGATTCCATCATCGATCTCTTCAAGGAAGATCGTGCGGCAACTCAAAACCAGATCAGGAAACTGTATAAAATTATTTCAAAGTTAGAAACTCAAAGGGACAATGAACACGCCTTTCAGATGTTTATATCAACAGCTTTCCCTGCAATGTTAACTATGATAAGCTTCTACAACACGCAAAATACCTTATTAGACATCTTGGTGGCAACGCACCATGGGCAAATTCATCCCTTAATATTGACGGTTATAATAATAATATGGGTGGCGCGACAGTCCGAGGTGGACCTGGGCCTAGCTTCTCAGCAACCACTTGTGTTGTGCGTGCTATTGTTCTTTCACGAGTGGAGGGGACCTACAGTTTAATGCCGACTCCGAACGGCGAATTTGAGAAGCTTTTTCTAGACAGGAGTACTCTTTGAGCATTGTCAGTGACTCGAAAGAGGTGGGGCCGTGAATTATGATAGGTGGTAAGTTCGGGTATCGAACCTGGCACCCTCTGCGTAGGAGTCGACGCACTTCCCCACAACGCCACGGCGACCCACAAAAAAAAATATTGACGGTTAATCAACTGAAAACTGAACTTACTCGAATCCACAACAATATACCAAGAAGCATGATGATACCGGGAGAAGGGAATCACGAGTCAATAATTCAACTATACAAGACATTACAACAAAGAGCAAGAGTAACGGGCAAAAATGTTATCATCGAAGTAACGCTGCCACTCTTGTATAATGCAGAATTCAAGATGTACAAACTTCTTTCGGTACCAGCTTGGCGAGGAAAAAATTTTGCGTTCATTGTACCATCATCAGACTCTTTGATAGTCAATATTGATGGCGACCACTTCTACCCTCTGAACGAAATGTCATTTTCGATGTGTAAGCAGCGATCAACAGGAACATTCTGGTGTGACATGAAACATCCTCTGTATCTTACTGAGTCGACAACTAGTTCCTGTGAAATGGGGCTCTTAAGACATGCAAAAGAGATTCCACTATCCTGCGTCGTTCAAAACGTTAGTCCCCAATTATATTGGGTGCATATGCACCACACAAATACTTGGATATACAGTACACCAAGCGCGGTCAATGTAGACATAGCATGTGGCCAATTATCTTCGACAGCTCAATTAATGACAACTGGAACATTGCAGTTGCAACCAAACTGCAGGATTAGTCAATCCAGCATGGTCAGTTTTGGCAGGCAGTCAGTAACAAAGAGGATAATGTCATCATATTTACCACTGCCAAACATATCTGATTTACCACCTGATCAATATTATCACAACGAGCAACCACCTGTTGTAGGAACACAAATTTCACACAAGATCGCAAAATTACAACATGAGATCGCTCTCCAAAAAAGTCAAGAAGTATTATCTAACCAAATCCGAAGCCACAAGATTCAACAGTATCCTAACCCAGCACCATGTAGGCGACGAAGTGAACCAGTCGCGTCATCAATATTCACCGACGACCACTTTATGATTTAGGCGGTCCCAGCATGTTGTGAACACAACAGATGATATATCAGTCACTCACAGACCTTCGAGTAGTGCAGTTCGCGAGTGATTAGTGTTTAGAAAAAATAAAAAATAAAAAATAAGACTTGCAGTTAACAAGTGCGGAAGTTGCCGCGAGTTTATTCAACAGACGAGTGGCCGAATAGGTAGGGTCAGTGCTTCAGTCGTTCACAGACCTCCACGCAGTGCAGACGTGTTTCGACTGAAGTGTTTATAGTGCAACTAAAAATTCCAAGACCCGATAGCTTCGCGGTAAAGTGTTCGCCGGTGACTTCGCGGTGCCGGGTTCAAATCCCGAAGAAAAAGTGAAATCTTTTTTATTCAATTATAAAGAATTAAGACACAACGTGTGAGAAAAAAAAATGAATGAAAAAGTGAAATGGAGCCAGTGGAGCGACCCGAGCTCAAAAAATCGGGTGATGGTGTACTGGTAGCTGGGACATCAGACCACCAGCCAACAAACGAAGAGGGGAGAAAGAAGAGGAGGAAGAAGCTACAGCCTCAACCCAACCTCATCAAGCGCCGTTCCAGCCTTAGAGGCGATACGAAATTTGCGGCAAAAGCCGCAAATAGAGCAGCAGGAGCAGCAACAACAACTGCAGCCACGACAAAAACAGTAGCATCCAGGATGGTCGACGACGTCGAATACGAGTCGACAGAAGGGGAGGGGAGATTCTCCTACAGCGGGAGAGAGAACCCCTTCCACACTCTGACGTCCTCTGAATCGGAGGATGAAGACGAAGAGGACAGGGAGCAGCTGGAGAAGAGCCAGCAAGAGAGGGAGAAGCTTGACGCCCACATCCAAGCCCTCCAAACCAAACTAAGGGCCAGGAGAGCAGCTAAAGAGGCTGCCCAACAAAAGCAGCAGCTACAAAAGCAGCAGCAGCAACAACAACAGCAGCAAAGCAGTAACAACAGATGCAGACCAAGGGGAAGCAACCGCAGCATCAGCAGAAGCAGTAACAACCCGGAACGTCCCAACCGCTGTCAAAGGGACAGCGTCAGAAAGCAGCAGAAAAGCAGCAACAACAACAACATCAGCAGAAGACAACACAGCAACCAATCAACAAAGAGAGATGCCCTCCAATCAACGTCTTCGGACTGGAGACGAAGGACGTTGACATTCTATGTAAGTTGGTCACAAAAAATTCTTACTTTATTAAGTATAAGGGTCCACTACGTGTCTCTGTCCATTGCTTATCAATGGCAGACTATCACGTAGTCAAAAAAGGTTAGCGGTGTCGGAGGCCGAGTTTTTCTTGTACACTCCGAAAGGGGAAAATGTTCAGACCATGCTCCTCAAGGACGTGGATCCCGACACTGATCCCGATGAGATCCTCGCTATTCTGCGCCAAGCGCAGAGCGACAATATCCAGGTCGTAGGGGTTAAGCCCTTCATCACTGCGGCAGCGAGAAGGGAGAATAGGAAACTTCCTTTCTTCCTGGTTCAGGTCACCCCAGACAGCAAACTAGAGAGCCTAAAAAAAATTACCCATTTAGGCACTCTGTCTGTTACATGGGAAACAATAAAAAAGACAAGGAACACACTCCAGTGTGTTCGTTGTCAGAGGTTTGGGCATGCCGCGGCGAACTGCAATATGCAGTCTCGCTGTGTCAAATGCGCAGGAACCCACAATCGCGGGGAATGTCCTTTAGGGACCGATAAAGTCGAGGACAGGAGCAAACTGACGTGCGTGCTCTGTAAGACCAGCGGACACCCTGCAAACTGTCGGGGATGTCCTAAGGTCCAAGAGATCAGAAAAATAATAGAGGCCAAACGTAAAGGAAAATGGTAGAAGCGAGGCCAGTGCCCCGTGCTCCAGCTACCACTGTTACACCGGCAGTCTCCTATGCCCAAGTGGCATCGACTGGGCGACCGGTTCAACAGACAGTGCCGAAAGTTACCCAGGTCCCAGTGGCCAGGCAACCAGAAGCAAATTTGGATTTGCAGACGATCCTGCTCTCTATCCAGAGGCAGATCGCTCAACTCCAAACCCAGTTCCAAAACCAATTACAAGAACAAGCAGCGCGAATAGACCTCATCTATTCGACGCTGTTTGGAGAGCCAAACGCAACATCGGTATAATGGCTGCGCAGGCAGCCTGCAACCTGAAAATTCTAGCAGTGAATGTGAATTCACTGATCCGCCCTGAACGTCAATTAAATTTCGGTAACTTGTTGCAGACCCATAATCCTGATGTGTTGATGGTTTGCGAAACTAAGCTAAGCCAGACGCACCCACTCAGGTACAAAAATTACAATATCATTAGAAGAGATCGAAACTACCTAGCTGGTGGAGTCGCACTCTTAATCAAAAAAGGCCTTTGTCATAAGGTCGTGTATATCGGTGAAGTGCGGAGATTCCAGGCCATAGAAACGTGTATCGCACGCATCCCCCTTCGGGGTGGTAAGCGGCTCTATGTGATCGCTATCTATGCGACTGACAAGTCACGCATCAACCAATATTTCATTTCAGAGCTCGATACTCTTTTCACTAGCCTTCGACTGAGCTCGGAGGAGAACTACTATATCGTAGCCGGGGACTTGAACTCGAGGCATATAGAGTGGGGCAATGTGGTGCATAACACCAGGGGGACCTCATTGTATAACTGGTTGGTAGAACACAATGTTGTGTTCAAGCTAGATTTGCTAGCAACCGATAGGCCATCGTATCCCAGAAGCGGGTCCTATCTGGATCTGATGCTGATAGACAAACGACTGACTATACTAGACGTGGAAAGACGCACACGGAACTGTCTAACTGCTGTTGAGAACGAGAGTGATCACTGCGGGCTCTTCGCAGTTATTCAGCTCCCGAACGAGGTGGAAGGACTGGAAGAGTATGTCCAGAGGCACCCTTATAATTATAATAAGGCCCGCTGGCCACGCTTCTCCAGGACTTTATCCACAGAACTACGTTCGAGTGGGATCAATCCGCCGACAAACAGAAACCTGACGAACGAAGAGGTTGACAGGTACCTCATACAAATGGACGACGTAATCAAACGTACGATGGACAAAACAATTCCGAAGGTAGTTCAAATCGACAACAGCGATGTTTATCGAAATGCTACCATCGACGCACTTCACGTGCACAAAAGTAGGCTGCTGTCAAGACTCAAACTCTTGCACAGGCGTTTTACAGATCCGCAAAACGCGGAAGTCAGAGCATTGAAGTCGGAGATCAAGCACCTCCAACAGTTAATACGAATAAACTATAGCTTGGCTATAAGCTTGCACTGGGGCAACAAAATCCGGGCTGTACGATCCAACAACCCGGGTATGTTCCCGCAAGTAAATAAAATATTTCGGAGGAAAGATCAAAACGACATTCAAATCGTAAGACTTCCCAGGACGACAGACAACGAACACTTACTGACTTCAGTTGGCATCGATCCAGATGAGGCAGTGCTAGACAATGACTTCTTTGCGGTGGAAGATCCCCAGGAGAAGGTTACAGCTATTGGTGCAGTGTTCCAGAGAGTGTATACGGTTAACGAGGTTAGTAGGCCGAATCACGATCTGGAGAACAGAGCCCTGCTAAACCACTTCTATCTCCGCAATGAGATAAGTCAATGGCGATCAGAGAATCCAGGGTTCACCAGGTTCAATGACGAGAACATGGCACATAGTGCCGTCGCCAATGATGGGAATCACATCTTGATTTCTCAAGAAGATCTCCAGGGTATCTTCCACTCGCTGAAGAAGAAAAAGTCAGTGGGAATCGATGGAATACCGAACATTGTGCTTCGCCATCTTCCCCCCGAAGCGGTCCAAACTTACACAACCCTGTTCAACAATGCGCTGAGTAATGCACATTACCCCACGCACTGGAAAACAGCTGTTGTGCAACCGATCCCTAAACGGGACAAAGATAAGTCCATTCCGACAAATCTTCGGTCGATCAGTCTTCTTCCCTGCATAAGCAAGGTTTTTGAAAAGATAGTCATTCGAGTTCTGAAGCAATGGGCTGATGAAAAGAAAATCATACCGGACAACCAGTTCGGATTCCGAGCGGGGCATGATACCATTAATGCCGCGTCAAAACTGGTGTCCGACATATAATGGAATAAAAACAAAAATCAGTGCACGGGTGCCTGCCTGATTGACTTGGAGAAGGCGTTCGACACTGTTTGGTTGGAGGGCCTCTTCTTCAAGATGGTCAGGCAATAGTAAACCATTGCTATACATGGTCTATGACATGATAACAGGTAGAAAGTTCGTTGTGAAAAATTGTGACGTAACTTCCACTACGGTCTTTAACATTAAAAACGGTCTGCAACAGGGGGCCGTGGGTTCCCCGATCCTGTTTTCCATATTCACTGCAGATCTTATAGGTTCCATGCCGCACTTAATTGCGTACGCCGACGACCTAGTTGCGTACAGATCAGGTCCTAAGGTCGAGGTAATAAACATCTTGTTGCAGCGTGACTTCGAGAAAATCCAGCGATTTTGCGACGCCTGGAAGTTGCTTATCAACTTCCAGAAATGCGAAACTAGTCTTTTCCGGACCCCGTTGGACAGGGCATCGCGGGATACGCGCCAAAACTGGCGTAAGTTCGGCATAGGTGACCCGCATGGTCGGCCGTTAGCTGTAAAAAGTGTAGTTAGATACCTAGGCATTTGGCTGGATCAATATCTGTATTTTGGCAAACATATAGATATTGCTCTGACGAAAGCCAGAAAAGCCTTTGCTGCGGCAAGAAGGTTGTTTTTCAGCAGCCAACTTGATACCAGAGTGAAGGTAATCTGCTACATGGCCCTAGTACGGCCCATTATATTGTACGGTTGTCCATTGTGGTTCAACGTGAGTCCTTCCCAGATGGAAAAGATGAGGGTGTTCGAAAGGCAGTGTCTTAGGAGCTGTCTCCGTCTGTATCGCACACCCGAGTCTGAGTACAAGAAGTACTACCCTAACGAGGTCTTGTACAACGAGGCAAACGTGAATAGGGTAGATAATTTTATTATTAAACTAATCAGAAGGCACACTGCACGAGCTATGACCTCGTCCAACAGTCTGATCCTTGGGGCTTACTACACCAATAGTATGTACCATGAAAAGGTGCGCCTTAACGGCTTTATTCCTCCCGAAGCATTCCTCTATCTAGACACAATTGGCCTAATACAGGATCCACAAGGATGTCCTATCATCTTCCATGTCGTACGCCGAACAGTGGATAGGCGACTTCAATACGAACCGAATGTCGTTCGCACCCACGAGGATCTCCTCCGGTTCAGTAGAGCGATCCCCGCTCGAGATAGGAAAGAGTCTGCCAAAGAACGGAAATTTTACTGGTGGTTACACCAAAACCAGCCTCCGCCACCGCTAGCTTTTCAAGAGGATCAGATAGCTGACCATAGTGGCCAGCTTACATAGTTTCTAAGGTAGATATTAAGAAAAAAAAAAAAAATATAGACCTCATCTATTCGACGCTGTTTGGAGAGCCAAACGCAACATCGGTATAATGGCTGCGCAGGCAGCCTGCAACCTTAAAATTCTAGCAGTGAATGTGAATTCACTGATCCGCCCTGAACGTCAATTAAATTTCGGTAACTTGTTGCAGACCCATAATCCTGATGTGTTGATGGTTTGCGAAACTAAGCTAAGCCAGACGCACCCACTCAGGTACAAAAATTACAATATCATTAGAAGAGATCGAAACTACCTAGCTGGTGGAGTCGCACTCTTAATCAAAAAAGGCCTTTGTCATAAGGTCGTGTATATCGGTGAAGTGCGGAGATTCCAGGCCATAGAAACGTGTATCGCACGCATCCCCCTTCGCGGCTCTATGTGATCGCTATCTATGCGACTGACAAGTCACGCATCAACCAATATTTCATTTCAGAGCTCGATACTCTTTTCACTAGCCTTCGACTGAGCTCGGAGGAGAACTACTATATCGTAGCCGCGGACTTGAACTCGAGGCATATAGAGTGGGGCAATGTGGTGCATAACACCAGGGGGACCTCATTGTATAACTGGTTGGTAGAACACAATGTTGTGTTCAAGCTAGATTTGCTAGCAACCGATAGGCCATCGTATCCCAGAAGCGGGTCCTATCTGGATCTGATGCTGATAGACAAACGACTGACTATACTAGACGTGGAAAGACGCACACGGAACTGTCTAACTGCTGTTGAGAACGAGAGTGATCACTGCGGGCTCTTCGCAGTTATTCAGCTCCCGAACGAGGTGGAAGGACTGGAAGAGTATGTCCAGAGGCACGCTTATAATTATAATAAGGCCCGCTCGCCACGCTTCTCCAGGACTTTATCCACAGAACTACGTTCGAGTGGGATCAATCCGCCGACAAACAGAAACCTGACGAACGAAGAGGTTGACAGGTACCTCATACAAATGGACGACGTAATCAAACGTACGATGGACAAAACAATTCCGAAGGTAGTTCAAATCGACAACAGCGATGTTTATCGAAATGCTACCGTCGACGCACTTCACGTGCACAAAAGTAGGCTGCTGTTAAGACTCAAACTCTTGCACAGGCGTTTTACAGATCCGCAAAACGCGGAAGTCAGAGCATTGAAGTCGGAGATCAAGCACCTCCAACAGTTAATACGAATAAACTATAGCTTGGCTATAAGCTTGCACTGGGGCAACAAAATCCGGGCTGTACGATCCAACAACCCGGGTATGTTCCCGCAAGTAAATAAAATATTTCGGAGGAAAGATCAAAACGACATTCAAATCGTAAGACTTCCCAGGACGACAGACAACGAACACTTACTGACTTCAGTTGGCATCGATCCAGATGAGGCAGTGCTAGACAATGACTTCTTTGCGGTGGAAGATCCCCAGGAGAAGGTTACAGCTATTGGTGCAGTGTTCCAGAGAGTGTATACGGTCAACGAGGTTAGTAGGCCGAATCACGATCTGGAGAACAGAGCCCTGCTAAACCACTTCTATCTCCGCAATGAGATAAGTCAATGGCGATCAGAGAATCCAGGGTTCACCAGGTTCAATGACGAGAACATGGCACATAGTGCCGTCGCCAATGATGGGAATCACATCTTGATTTCTCAAGAAGATCTCCAGGGTATCTTCCACTCGCTGAAGAAGAAAAAGTCAGTGGGAATCGATGGAATACCGAACATTGTGCTTCGCCATCTTCACCCCGAAGCGGTCCAAATTTACACAACCCTGTTCAACAATGCGCTGAGTAATGCACATTACCCCACGCACTGGAAAACAGCTGTTGTGCAACCGATCCCTAAACGGGACAAAGATAAGTCCATTCCGACAAATCTTCGGTCGATCAGTCTTCTTCCCTGCATAAGCAAGGTTTTTGAAAAGATAGTCATTCGAGTTCTGAAGCAATGGGCTGATGAAAAGAAAATCATACCGGACAACCAGTTCGGATTCCGAGCGGGGCATGATACCATTAATGCCGCGTCAAAACTGGTGTCCGACATATAATGGAATAAAAACAAAAATCAGTGCACGGGTGCCTGCCTGATTGACTTGGAGAAGGCGTTCGACACTGTTTGGTTGGAGGGCCTCTTCTTCAAGATGGTCAGGCAATAGTAAACCATTGCTATACATGGTCTATGACATGATAACAGGTAGAAAGTTCGTTGTGAAAAATTGTGACGTAACTTCCACTACGGTCTTTAACATTAAAAACGGTCTGCAACAGGGGGCCGTGGGTGCTCCGATCCTGTTTTCCATATTCACTGCAGATCTTATAGGTTCCATGCCGCACTTAATTGCGTACGCCGACGACCTAGTTGCGTACAGATCAGGTCCTAAGGTCGAGGTAATAAACATCTTGTTGCAGCGTGACTTCGAGAAAATCCAGCGATTTTGCGACGACTGGAAGTTGCTTATCAACTTCCAGAAATGCGAAACTAGTCTTTTCCGGACCCCGTTGGACAGGGCATCGCGGGATACGCGCCAAAACTGGCGTAAGTTCGGTATAGTTGACCCGCATGGTCGGCCGTTAGCTGTAAAAAGTGTAGTTAGATACCTAGGCATTTGGCTGGATCAATATCTGTATTTTGACAAACATATAGATATTGCTCTGACGAAAGCCAGAAAAGCCTTTGCTGCGGCAAGAAGGTTGTTTTTCAGCAGCCAACTTGATACCAGAGTGAAGGTAATCCGCTACATGGCCCTAGTACGGCCCATTATATTGTACGGTTGTCCATTGTGGTTCAACGTGAGTCCTTCCCAGATGGAAAAGATGAGGGTGTTCGAAAGGCAGTGTCTTAGGAGCTGTCTCCGTCTGTATCGCACACCCGAGTCTGAGTACAAGAAGTACTACCCTAACGAGGTCTTGTACAACGAGGCAAACGTGAATAGGGTAGATAATTTTATTATTAAACTAATCAGAAGGCACACTGCACGAGCTATGACCTCGTCCAACAGTCTGATCCTTGGGGCTTACTACACCAATAGTATGTACCATGAAAGGGTGCGCCTTAACGGCTTTATTCCTCCCGAAGCATTCCTCTATCTAGACACAATTGGCCTAATACAGGATCCACAAGGATGTCCTATCATCTTCCATGTCGTACGCCGAACAGTGGATAGGCGACTTCAATACGAACCGGATGTCGTTCGCACCCACGAGGATCTCCTCCGGTTCAGTAGAGCGATCCCCGCTCGAGATAGGAAAGAGTCTGCCAAAGAACGGAAATTTTACTGGTGGTTACACCAAAACCAGCCTCCGCCACCGCTAGCTTTTCAAGAGGATCAGATAGCTGACCATAGTGGCCAGCTTACATAGTTTCTAAGGTAGATATTAAGAAAAAAAAAAAAATATAGACCTCATCTATTCGACGCTGTTTGGAGAGCCAAACGCAACATCGGTATAATGGCTGCGCAGGCAGCCTGCAACCTTAAAATTCTAGCAGTGAATGTGAATTCACTGATCCGCCCTGAACGTAAATTAAATTTCGGTAACTTGTTGCAGACCCATAATCCTGATGTGTTGATGGTTTGCGAAACTAAGCTAAGCCAGACGCACCCACTCAGGTACAAAAATTACAATATCATCAGAAGAGATCGAAACTACCTAGCTGGTGGAGTCGCGCTCTTAATAAAAAAAGGCCTCTGTCATAAGGTCGTGTATATCGGTGAAGTGCGGAGATTCCAGGCCATAGAAACGTGTATCGCACGCATCCCCCTTCGGGGTGGTAAGCGGCTCTATGTGATCGCTATCTATGCGACTGACAAGTCACGCATCAACCAATATTTCATTTCAGAGCTCGATACTCTTTTCACTAGCCTTCGACTGAGCTCGGAGGAGAACTACTATATCGTAGCCGGGGACTTGAACTCGAGGCATATAGAGTGGGGCAATGTGGTGCATAACACCAGGGGGACCTCATTGTATAACTGGTTGGTAGAACACAATGTTGTGTTCAAGCTAGATTTGCTAGCAACCGATAGGCCATCGTATCCCAGAAGCGGGTCCTATCTGGATCTGATGCTGATAGACAAACGACTGACTATACTAGACGTGGAAAGACGCACACGGAACTGTCTAACTGCTGTTGAGAACGAGAGTGATCACTGCGGGCTCTTCGCAGTTATTCAGCTCCCGAACGAGGTGGAAGGACTGGAAGAGTATGTCCAGAGGCACCCTTATAATTATAATAAGGCCCGCTGGCCACGCTTCTCCAGGACTTTATCCACAGAACTACGTTCGAGTGGGATCAATCCGCCGACAAACAGAAACCTGACGAACGAAGAGGTTGACAGGTACCTCATACAAATGGACGACGTAATCAAACGTACGATGGACAAAACAATTCCGAAGGTAGTTCAAATCGACAACAGCGATGTTTATCGAAATGCTACCATCGACGCACTTCACGTGCACAAAAGTAGGCTGCTGTTAAGACTCAAACTCTTGCACAGGCGTTTTACAGATCCGCAAAACGCGGAAGTCAGAGCATTGAAGTCGGAGATCAAGCACCTCCAACAGTTAATACGAATAAACTATAGCTTGGCTATAAGCTTGCACTGGGGCAACAAAATCCGGGCTGTACGATCCAACAACCCGGGTATGTTCCCGCAAGTAAATAAAATATTTCGGAGGAAAGATCAAAACGACATTCAAATCGTAAGACTTCCCAGGACGACAGACAACGAACACTTACTGACTTCAGTTGGCATCGATCCAGATGAGGCAGTGCTAGACAATGACTTCTTTGCGGTGGAAGATCCCCAGGAGAAGGTTACAGCTATTGGTGCAGTGTTCCAGAGAGTGTATACGGTCAACGAGGTTAGTAGGCCGAAACACGATCTGGAGAACAGAGCCCTGCTAAACCACTTCTATCTCCGCAATGAGATAAGTCAATGGCGATCAGAGAATCCAGGGTTCACCAGGTTCAATGACGAGAACATGGCACATAGTGCCGTCGCCAATGATGGGAATCACATCTTGATTTGTCAAGAAGATCTCCAGGGTATCTTCCACTCGCTGAAGAAGAAAAAGTCAGTGGGAATCGATGGAATACCGAACATTGTGCTTCCATCTTCACCCCGAAGCGGTCCAAATTTACACAACCCTGTTCAACAATGCGTGAGTAATGCACATTACCCCACGCACTGGAAAACAGCTGTTGTGCAACCGATCCCTAAACGGGACAAAGATAAGTCCATTCCGACAAATCTTCGGTCGATCAGTCTTCTTCCCTGCATAAGCAAGGTTTTTGAAAAGATAGTCATTCGAGTTCTGAAGCAATGGGCTGATGAAAAGAAAATCATACCGGACAACCAGTTCGGATTCCGAGCGGGGCATGATACCATTAATGCCGCGTCAAAACTGGTGTCCGACATATAATGGAATAAAAACAAAAATCAGTGCACGGGTGCCTGCCTGATTGACTTGGAGAAGGCGTTCGACACTGTTTGGTTGGAGGGCCTCTTCTTCAAGATGGTCAGGCTTGGCATAAGTAAACCATTGCTATACATGGTCTATGACATGATAACAGGTAGAAAGTTCGTTGTGAAAAATTGTGACGTAACTTCCACTACGGTCTTTAACATTAAAAACGGTCTGCAACAGGGGGCCGTGGGTTCCCCGATCCTGTTTTCCATATTCACTGCAGATCTTATAGGTTCCATGCCGCACTTAATTGCGTACGCCGACGACCTAGTTGCGTACAGATCAGGTCCTAAGGTCGAGGTAATAAACATCTTGTTGCAGCGTGACTTCGAGAAAATCCAGCGATTTTGCGACGACTGGAAGTTGCTTATCAACTTCCAGAAATGCGAAACTAGTCTTTTCCGGACCCCGTTGGACAGGGCATCGCGGGATACGCGCCAAAACTGGCGTAAGTTCGGCATAGTTGACCCGCATGGTCGGCCGTTAGCTGTAAAAAGTGTAGTTAGATACCTAGGCATTTGGCTGGATCAATATCTGTATTTTGACAAACATATAGATATTGCTCTGACGAAAGCCAGAAAAGCCTTTGCTGCGGCAAGAAGGTTGTTTTTCAGCAGCCAACTTGATACCAGAGTGAAGGTAATCTGCTACATGGCCCTATTACGGCCCATTATATTGTACGGTTGTCCATTGTGGTTCAACGTGAGTCCTTCCCAGATGGAAAAGATGAGGGTGTTCGAAAGGCAGTGTCTGAGGAGCTGTCTCCGTCTATATCGCACACCCGAGTCTGAGTACAAGAAGTACTACCATAACGAGGTCTTGTACAACGAGGCAAACGTGAATAGGGTAGATAATTTTATTATTAAACTAATCAGAAGGCACACTGCACGAGCTATGACCTCGTCCAACAGTCTGATACTTGGGGCTTACTACACCAATAGTATGTACCATGAGAGGGTGCGCCTTAACGGCTTTATTCCTCCCGAAGCATTCCTCTATCTAAACACAATTGGCCTAATACAGGATCCACAAGGATGTCCTATCATCTTCCATGTCGTACGCCGAACAGTGGATAGGCGACTTCAATACGAACCGGATGTCGTTCGCACCCACGAGGATCTCCTCCGGTTCAGTAGAGCGATCCCCGCTCGAGATAGGAAAGAGTCTGCCAAAGAACGGAAATTTTACTGGTGGTTACACCAAAACCAGCCTCCGCCACCGCTAGCTTTTCAAGAGGATCAGATAGCTGACCATAGTGGCCAGCTTACATAGTTTCTAAGGTAGATATTAAGAAAAAAAAAAAAATATATATATGAATTAAAAACAAAAAAAAAAGGTGCATCACGGCGTATAAATTATATATGTTATGCATATACACGACATATACGCCCTGGTTCACGTGTCCGTACTGTTACGGACATAGTTAAGATATTATTAAGTTTTATTTTAGGGTAAGTTAGTATAAGGTAGGTTAAGTAGTTAGGTTTAGCCAAGTTTTTTATAAGTTTTCTTGGCAAAGGAATAAATAAATAAAAGATTGTCACTAAAGACTAAAAAAAAACGTAGATTAAGCCGAAAGGCACATTTATAACATAGATTAGATTAGCTTAGAGCACCCGCATGGGGTCAGCAGGTTAGTATTAAGAACAATTGTAATTCTTAAGATAGTTAAGCTAGTTTTAAGTAATTTTGTCAAGCAAGTAAGAAATATAGAATTAATCAAATAAAATTGCATTAAAAAAAAAAAAAAAAAAAAAGGGTCAGTGCTTCTGGCCCGACAGGTGCCCGGTTCGAGGCCGACTCTGGGCAGAACGAAAAAAAAAACATTTTTTTATTTCCTTATACGCCACAGAACAGCTGTACTGTATAAGTGAGTTGAGAGAATGGAAGCTGACGAGCGGTCCGCGCTCTTAGAAGCGGACAACAATGACCGACAACAACCGGTGGCAGCATCAGGCCATCAAAAAACAGTGTCCACTGAAGGTACTGGTAAGAGGAGGGGGAAGAAGGCGTCGCCGAAAAGCGTAAAACGCCGCAACACAGATGCGTCAACTGATGAGCGCAAGGGGGCGAAGCTCAGTGAAGCGACATCGGCTTGCACAACTGCAGGCGAGTCGGAGGAGGAACAAGCGGTGCAGTATGTGTCCGATGGAGGGGAAGGCTTGTTCGCAGCAACACCTTTGATTCCCTCTCCTCCGACACAGAAGACGAAGTCGAGCGGGTACTTCGCATGAAGGAGACACTAGTCGACGACATGCAGGAGAGAATTCAGCGACTCCTGCATGAAATCAGAGAGCTGAAAGCGAAGACTGTTGCGAGAAGAATGCTGGATCAGCAAAACAAGCAACAACAAGTGGCAAATAAGCCACAACAAAAAAAGAAGCAGCAGCAACCAAGGGCTGCAGTTCAGCAACAACAACCAACAGCTGAACAACAACAACAGCTGCAAGAAACTCAGCAACAACAGCGGACAAAAACTGCACAACTGCCAGCAACACAACAGCCGCCAGCGGTCGAGCAACACCAGCGACCAGCAACAAAGGAGCGCTCGGCAAAGAAACAGCGACGTCAAGAAAAAACACAACAGCAGAAACAAACAACCGAACAGCAGCAACCAGCAACTGAAGAGCAGCAACCACTAACGCAACAGCAGCAGAAGAAAGAAAAAGTGCGGCCAATCAATATCTACAAGGCGGATATTGAACAAACTGCCAAGATGTGCAAGGAGGCCTTAGGTTCAGGTAATTTTTATATTAGTAGAAGTAAAGGCTTTGAAAAGTACGCAATCCACTGCAAGACAGTGGATAACTATAATATATTAAAAAGGTTTTTAAAGAGGTCGACGTTGGAGTTCTTTTCGTTCACTCCAAAAGGCGAAAAGTGTCAGTCTCGGCTGTTAAAGCTTACTTCCCCGTTCGAAGCGGAGAAGGTCCTCCAACTGCTCGAAGAGCAAGTGTGAGAGGAAATTGAGTACGTCGGGGTCAAGCCTTTCGCCACAGTTAAGGCAAAGAGAGAGGGGCGGAAATTACCCTTCTATATTGTTCAGGTTACACCCACAAGCAAAGTGGATAATCTAAAGAAAATCAAGTTATTAGATTACCATAAATGCGAGTGCGACAGTATAAGAAGGCGGGAGGGCATTGCACAATGCTTTCGCTGCCAAAGGTTCGGGCACGCCGCGTCGAACTGCCAAATGCAGCCTCGATGCGTCAAGTGCAGTGAGAACCACAGTGCGGAGAATTGTCCTCTGGGGCAAAAGGGAGCAGCTGACAAGAGTCAGCTCAAATGCGTACTCTGCGGGAACGCGGGGCACACCGCCAACTATCGGGGTTGCCCTAAATTCCAAGAGCGGAAAGCAAAAATGGTTCTGCAGAAGCAGCCCCCAGTGAAAAATCCACTCGGGGCAGCCATACCCGTAACGCCTCAAATGACGTTCGCCCAAATGGTGTGCGATCAAGGGAATACGGAAAAGCAGCAACTACCGAAGGTAGTGCCGCAACCTTCAGTGCCAAGAGCACACGATCCAACGCCGGATTGGAAATCCTCCATTGAAAGGCGTATGGATCGGTTAGAGGAGCGGGTAGACCAAATCTTGGCGCTCCTGCAGAGCCAACCACGACAACCATTTTAATGGCTGCGCAGACGAACGAGTTCACTTACAAGATCCTTGCAGTGAATGCAAATTCATTGATAGGGATCCCTTGATAAAACGAGCTCTATAAACTTTTGGACGACCAAAGCCCAGAGCTGATGCTGATTAGCGAAACCAAGCTAACTCGGAGTGGCATACTGGAGCACAGCAATTATAATGTTATTAGAAGAGACCGACCCAATTCCAGTGGTGGAGGCGGTGTTGCGATCTTCATTAAAAATAACATAAAACATAAAGTAGTGTATAGTGGTGAAGTACGAAGGTTTCAGGAGTTGGAGGCCTGCATCGTGTGCATTTCGCTCCGCAGTGGAAGGAGGTTGTATGCGGTGTCGGTCTACTCCTCTGGCAACCCTAGTTCCAGAACAACTATATCAGAGCTCGATTCACTCTTCGATGTCTGAGGCTGGACTCGGAGGAGAACTATTTCATTTTGGCCGGGGACTCAAATGCCCGACATGGATATTGGGGGAACATGGTTTCCAATAACAGAGGGGACCAGCTATATAGCTAGTTTTGCTTTCACAATGTCGAGTATAGACTCGATTTGAAAGCAACAGAGATCTCGTCTTATCCCAGAAGCGGCTCATATCTAGATCTTCTGCTGTTAGACGAAAGACTGCAGCTGACAGACACAAACGCACAAACGATAAACTGCTTGAACACATTCGTGTATCTCAGTGACCATTGCGGACTTAGTGCCAAAATCAAGATCCCCAATGACATTGCGGAATTAGGAGAGTATGTTCAAACGTACCCCTACAATTATAGTAGGGCTCGATGGACACGCTTCTCTAGACAAATGACGAGAGCAATCTCTTCGAACACGATCCACATACCGTCCAATAGAAACTTGTCAAACGAAGAGATTGACATGTATCTAATTCAATTGGACGGGACAATTAAACGAACGATGGACAGTACGATACCACGGTATATACGTACAAACAACCAAGACATTTACCGCAATGCGACAATTGACGCAGTACACCAACAAAAAAGTAGACTCCTAACAAGATTAAAAAACTTGTACAGGCGGTTTACTGACAGACGTAGTGAGGAAGTTAGGAAACTGAAATCGCTAATTAAGAACATTCAGACACTAATTGTCCAAAATTACAGACTTTCTGCTAATTCGTACTGGAACGATAAGATTCGGGCTGTGAGATCTAACAACCCGAGTATGTTTCCTCAAATAAATAAATTCTTCAGAAGTAAGAAGCAAAGCGATCTTCCGTGTCTTAAGCTTCCCAGAACGACGGACAATGAACAAGTACTGACTACAGCAGGTATTGATCCAGATAACGCCGTACTCGACGATCATTTCTTTGTGGTCGAAGATCCGCAAGAAAAAATGGAGGTACTTGGCGCGGTCTTTCAGGAAGTGTACAAGGTGAATGAGAGTATTCGCCCGAACCACGACCTGGAGAACCGAGTACGGGCTAACAACACTCTTCTTCGTGAGGATCTGCAACAATGGCGATCTGAGAACACTGGCTTTGTCGTGTTCAATGATGATAACATGGCAGATAAGGGGTTCTTCCCCCGTTCATATCGAAGACAGAACTCCAAGCGGTCTTCGAATCATTAAAGAAGAAAAAGTTTGTTGGAATCGACGGGATCTCCAACATTGTGCTAAGACACCTCCCCCTGGAAGTGGTTAACATGTACACAATCCTGTTTAACAATGCTCTGAATAATGCACATTATCCGGAGCATTGGAAAACGGCTATTGTGCAACCCATATCCAAGAGAGGAAAAGATTCTTCGAATCCATGCAACCTCCGGTCAATAAGTCTCCTGCCGAATATCAGCAAGGTATTCGAGAAAGTGATAAATAGAGTTCTGATAAACTGGACTAAGGACAAAAATATAATTCCGGATAACCAATTCGGTTTCAAAGCGGGGCATGACACTATTCATGCCGCGTCGAAACTGGTGTCGGATATCCAACGGAACAAGAGCCAGAAACAATGTACGGGTGCTTGCTTGATTGACCTGGAGAAGGCCTTTGATACCGTATGGTTAGAAGGACTTTTCTACAAGCTCAATCGGCTAGGCATTAGCAAACTACTGCTGTACCTATTGTGCAACATGCTTACCGGTAGACAGCTCGTAGTCAAGTATGGCAACGTGACCTCCACAGGTATATTTGAGGTAAAAAATGGTCTCCAACGGGGTGCCGTTAATTCGCCGATCCTGTTCAACATTTACTTGAGCGATCTGTTAAGTTCTCTTCCTCATGCAATTGCGTACGCCGATGACTTGATCGTGTACAGATCAGGCAAAAAGATCGAGGAAATCACTACTCTCACGCAGGGTGACTTCGATTCATTCATGAGAAGTTGCGATGACTGGAAGTTGAGTATCAACTTCCAGAAGTCGGAAACCATTCTGTTCAGGACGCCGTTGTATAAGGCCTCGGCGGATACGAAAAAGAATTGGCGAAAATTCTCAATCGTTGGAAGACACGGGGAGCCACTGGCTTAAATGACTGTAGTCAGATACCTGGGGATCTGGCTAGATCAGTATCCATATTTTAACAAACATGTAGATGCTGCTCTGGGCAGGGCCCGAGGCGCTTTTGCCCTTACAAAGAGACTGTTTTACAACAGCCAACTCGATGCAAGGGTGAAGGTCATCTGCTACATGGCGGTACCGCTCATTTTTCACATAGCCAGATTAATTGTGGATGGGCGACTCAACCACGACCGTTCTGTCGCACAACGAGCTGAGGAGATTCTCCTCCGGTTCAGTACGGCGGTATCCAGACGAGACATTCGGGATGTTGCTAGGCAGCACCAACATTTCTGGTGGCTGGAGAGCGAGGGAACTCCAGCGTCGAACCCTTTAGACCCGGGGTAGAAAGGGTAGTGCGTTCCCCCTTAAGGGGCGCAGTCGGTCTCTGTCTTGCAGCGGATTAGATGGAAATCTATCAGCCGCAACCTATGGCCGACTTATATATCTTAGGGTAGTTTTTAGGTAGTTTTTTAAGTTGTATATATGTGAAAAAAAAAAAAAAAAAAATTATAAATAAAAAAAATTAAAAATAAAAAAAAAATAGCAAGAAGTATATGTGTATACATGACGATACATGTATACATTGTGTATATTAAGAATATATGCGTATACACATGTGTATAGGGGTATAGACAGGTGTATATGCATAAATACGTAGGTTAGCTTAATTTAGTTTGTAAGTTTTATTTTAAGGTAAATTGTAAGTTAGCTTGTAAGTTTTAATATAAACCGTTCAGTCATTAAGTTTTCAAATTTTTTCTTAATAGTAAGTTGTTCTTTTTAAATTCTCATTTATATTTCACTCCGTAAGATTAGGTCGAAAGACATAGAATAAGGTTAAGTTTAGCTTAGAGTGCCCGCCTAGGGCCAGTAAGTTAGAAGTAGTAACAATGTACGTACAACTAGTTTAAAGCATTTTTGTCTAATATATAAGTTGTTATGAATTCCACAATAAAAATTAATTAAAAAAAAAAAAAAAAAAAACAGATGATATATGACGCCAACTCATATCTCACACAACACTCAACACACAGCACACAACACACAGCACACAGCTCACACCACACAACTGCACATATTCAACTCATATTTCCACTATTACTCTTTTTTTTGTTTTTGTGGTTTGCGCCAATGGATGTGGAATCTTCTTCAAGATACTGTTAACCCGTGTTACCAGCATGAACGATTCACGGGATATTGTTCTCCTTTTTCCTCGCGCCTACGTCCTAAACCACACCTCTGCACACTTCTACCACTCTTCCCGCGGAACTGCCGTTAGGTATTACTTCGCAGCCTTCTTAGCTCGATCTGCACCCTTGTAATAAAGGAACATGTCACTAGCCATTTGTTAGCTGAGTCCATCATATGGCTAACTACGAGCTCAGGAGTTGGTAGACTTCCTCTCGCCACGGCAAAGCGTCTGCAATGGAATATTACGTGCTCTGCGTCTTCATCTTCGCGCGCCCATTCTGGACAAGTGGGTGAGCTGTCGTGACCGAATCTGTGGAGGTATTTTCGGTAACCCCCATGGCCCGACAAGAACTGCGTGAGGTGGTAGTTGCAGTTCCCGTGAGCTCTCGTTGTCCAGGCTTCTATTCTGGGTATCAATTTATGGGTCCATCTGCCTTTGGTTGTGGTGTCCCACCTGGTTTGCCACAGTGCCATTGATGTTGCCCTTTCTTCCTTTCTTAGACCTCTTGCGCTAGTCACCGAGTGATTTGCAGATCTCCGTGGGTAGATCCTTTGCATTTCGCTGGCGAGAATGTCGATCGGGACCATACCCGCAATGACGCAGGCTGCTTCGTACGAAATTGTTCGGAAACCGCTGATTGCTCTTATCACGCAGAGCCTGTATGATGTCGAGAGCTTCCTTGCTGCATCCGTGTTCGCCAGGGCCCCCGCCCATACTGGTGCAGCATATAGGAGGATTGAGTGCTGCCTGCATCCTTGCTGATTTCTGCTGCAGTACTCGACGTGAGTTTTAAAGTTAAGCCGGTTGTCGAGCATTACCCCTAGGTATTTCAGAGCCATCTTCGATCGAATTATCTGGGAACCAACACGGAAGCTAGCGTATTCCACCGTCTTTCGACTGGTTATTAAGACAGCCTCAGTCTTGTGGTCAGCTAGTTCTAAGTCGGCGGATTCCATCCAATCCTTGATCCTGGCGATCGCTTCGTTTGTGGCTGCTTCCACCTCGTGGATGTTTTTGGCTACTGTCACGACCGCGATGTCGTCGGCAAAACCGATCACCTTGACTCCGTCTGGTTGCGTGAGTCTCAGTACTCCGTCGTACATTAGGTTCCACAGGAGGGGTCCAAGGACTGAGCCCTGTGGAACGCCTGCCGAGACTTCGTGGTATTTCATTCCATCGTCAGTCTGGTATCTAAGTTTCCTCTTGGTGAAGTAGCTGACGATAATCTTCCTCAAGTACTGCGGTGTGCTCATCCTATTCAAGGCTCTCATGATGCAGGACCAGTTCGCTGAGTTAAACGCGTTTTTGATGTCCAGCGTAACTACGGCACAGTATTTTTTTTGTACCGCCCCTCCATCTTGAACCCGTTATCGCTTCGCTTGCTGTGTCTACCACCTCTTTGATGGCGTCGATGGTGGAGCGCGATTTCCTAAAGCCGAACTGATGGTCGGACAAGGCTCCTCGCTCCTCCGCCACACCGATTAACCTGCCGTATATGATGCTCTCAAGGATATTTCCCGTGGTGTCAAGCAGGCAGATTGGTCGGTACCCTGACGGTTCTCCTGGGGGCTTATTGCCTTTGGGTATCAGTACCAGGTTTTGGAGTTTCCAGCAATTTGGAAAGTTACCTTCTTCGAGCACCTTTGCATCGTCGCTGTGAACAGTTCGGGCCTCTTCTCGACGGCCGCCTTGATGGCTTTATTAAGGATGCCGTCAGGGCCAGGTGCTTTTTTATCGGCAATTTTCCTGCACGCAATCTGCAGCTCTTCAGCCGTGACTGGTGGGATTTGATCCGACCTAGCTCCTTGTGTAAGGACGAACATTGTAGGAGGTTTCCTGGGGAACAGGTGTTCCACTATTGTTTTGAGCATCAGTGGGCCGGTTAGTTGAGGCGTCCTTCCGCCTTTCACTTTTTTCATTACCACTTTATATGCTCCTCCCCAGGGGTCTAGGTCTGCTTACTTGCAAAGATTCTTGAAGTAGTTGCGCCTTGCCAGCCTGAAGGCGGCCAATCGTTCCTGGAACTCCGGTCTACCTCTGGAACGCTGGGATCTACGACGGGCTTTAAGGCAGGTTGTCCTGAGATTCCTTATGCTGTCGTTCCACCAGTAGCATGGTTCTCCCCTTCCGCTAGTGGAACTCCTAGGCATCGCTGCGTCGCATGCTGTTGATAATGCTTGGATCAGATTACTCGACATGCTTTCCGCTGATGTGGTGTTGGCGGGGAAGTCAGAGCTTATCGTTTCTCCAAACACTTCTTCATCGAAAGTGGTGTCCTTCCACTTGGGCCCCGTTCGTTTTGGTCGCTGTCTGGGCATCACACTATCAATCTTGAATACAACCGCCTGGTGATCACTGTGCGTGTATTTCTCGCTGACTCGCCAATTTGTTTTGGGCAATAGAGAGTTGCTTGCGAACGTTATGTCAACTATGGAGCTCCGGCCTGCTTTGCGGAAGGTTTGTGTTGAACCTTTGTTTACTAGGCCAATCTCCAACGATGCGAATGCTTCTAGGAGGGCAACCCCCCTTTTATTTGTGCATCTACTGCCCCATTCCGTAGCCCACGCGTTGAAATCTCCGGCAATGATGACCGGATGCTTTCCTCGCGAGTACGCTACTATATGATCTAAGAGACTCAGGTATTCTCTGTGTGGTAGACTAGGGGGAGCATAGCAGCTGTAAAAGTGGATACCATTAATCCGAGCACACGCAACATAGTCCGTTACTGTGCTAATGTTTTGGAAGGTGTGGTTTCCACAGGTCCCAATTGCTGCTTTCTTGGATGTTTCATCTGTCCAGCTGCCGCCATCTAGGGATTTATATGGCTCGCTGATGATGGCAACATCCGCTTTTTCTTCTCTTGACATTTGTGCCAGAAGGTCTTGTGCGCCGCACAGTGATTAAGGTTAATTTGTATAACCTTCATCATGTTTTATTGGTGAGGGCCCTCCTGAAAACTGGACACTTTGCATTGCCAGCTACATGTCCTGCGTTGTCGGGGTTGGTGCTCTTGCACCAGAAACACTTCGGCTCGTGAGAGCAGTTCTTAGCTATGTGGCCCTCTGTGCCACATCTTCTGCACATTTTGGAGCGGTCCTGCTCACTCTTGCACCGACGTGCTGTGTGCCCAAATCCTAGGCATCTAAAGCACTTGGTTAGCGCTGTGCGTTCCCGGATACGGCAGTTGATCCAGCCTATCCTTATCTTTCCCTCCTTCAGCAGTGAGTTTGCATTTTCTGCGGGTAATCCAATCATTGCGACTTGGGTGCCGCCATAGGCTTTGCGCAGACTTACTATGTCTGTTTCCTTCAGTTCGGTCAGCTGAGTCTGGGATACTATTGCCTCGCAGATATCCGCTTTGGTGGCTACCTCGTCTATATCCTTGATTTCGACGGTAACGCAGTGGGTCAGTGTTCTGACCTCTGCGTCTTTTCCCAGGGATTCTCCAATTATTCCCTTAAAATGGTCGGCCTTTATTCCCGCTCCTTTTAACTGGAAGAGCAGGTCTCCTTTTTGTGTGCGGCGGATTTTTGTCACCGATTCGCCGAGGTTTCCAAGCTTGGGATCGTTCTTGACTTTCCGCAGTATATCCGCGTAGGACAAGTCGCCCTTCGCTGCTACAACTATTGCGTCAGGTCTTGTTTTCCCCTTGGTTTTCCTCGAAATATCATCTTTCCTTTGCGATTCCTTCGCAGAGTTCAGCTTTCTGCTGCTATCCGCGGGTTTCGCTTTCGGCGTTTTCGTTGTTTTTTGGGGATGGGCTTCCGCGTTCTCTCTTACTTCGACCTTGCGCGAGGATTGCTCTTTGCGGGTGATATTTTTCCCCGTCGCTTCTGGCTGATTTTGCCTCCGTTTTGGGCTCGGGCTTTTCCCGTTCTGCTCCGGGCCTCGCTTGGTTTTTTCCGCAACTGCGGGTTTCATCCATGGGGATGTTTGGGAAGCGTTGTTCTTCCGTATCACTTCTTTGGCCTTGTCGTCGTGTGACTCGATAGCTGCCAGTTCATAGAGCGCCTTGATGCTCTCGATGGCTTCTCGCATTGGCTGGTGGATTGAGCGTCTCTTTCCGTCTTCCAGCATTTCAACCAGCGCTTTGATCTGTTCCCCTAGTTTGTGGAAGATAGATGGGTTGCTATTTGCTTGAGGTATGGGCTTTGCGCGTACTTGTTGGGCAACGCTATCCTCTTCGCTTGCTTGGGGCGTTGATATTTGCCCTACTGGTGATCTCTGCACCTTCGCGCTCCTTTGAAAAGCCGCGACAATCGTGTCTTCGCTTCCTCCGTTTCTGTTTAAGTTACTTGTTGTGTTCATGTTGTTTGGTCCCCACTCAAAGCCGTTATCAATGTTCGAATGTGTAGTCACCCGGGATCCCATGGTTGTCTATGCAAGCAGGGAGGCCATGCGAGGGTTGACACGCGCCCTTATTGGGTCGTATGCCAGAGCCGGATCGGTGCTAACCAGGAATGTTACATCTGAACCTACACCACCAACTTAATGGCGACGCAACATTGAGCGTTCTTTGAGTCCTGCCAAGGTTTTAACGGGACGGGGGCGTGTGTAGCATTAGCCTGAGAGCCGTTTCAACCGGATTTCACTCCAGCTTACTCGGGTAACAGAATACTACCAACGTCAGCCCTTATAGCTTCCGAAATCCAAATCGATGTTTCCAGTATACCATAATTAAGACCTTACTGGGCTCGGTCTTAATGCCTGCGGCATTTGTGCCTGAGGCGGGATCGGATGTTGAAGCCGCTCGTCTTCCTGGCTACGACTTTTATCTTCAGTCCGGACTTCATTGGTCCAGATATGATGGGAGTTATACCGCCCCTACTCGGTCACCAGAGCCTCGTTAGTCTGAAGCAGGGTATACCACGTGCAGGTGAGGATGGTATTTTGTAAGTTGAATTACGCTTTGTACCCCTTCCACTATTACTCTAGTGCACATTATTCGTTCACCTGTGCTCACCTCTTTCGCTTCTTATTTCTTCCTATCAAAAAATGTACATATCTTGTAACATAAGAAAAAATGAAAATGTAGAATAAGCACATTTATACTATATAAGTAATGATATGCACAAATAAAGTTCAGTTCAATACAAAATCCTGTCTAGTAAGTTGACTTCCCCCCACCAGCGGTAAGGGGTCAATAAATTATTATTCAGGTATTAAGAAACACATTGGTGCTTGAAGCATTCATCGACCTTGTATTGTTTGGCAGTTGTTGTAGCCATAAGGTTAGCAGACCTTCGTCCGATATGTTGTTTGCGGACAGATCTCGCATCTCTCGAAGGAGTTGTGATGGCTTCTTATCTGCTAGTTGCAAACCAGTGAGAAGCTTGATGAGCTCACGTTTCTTGGAAACACCAAAACGAGTAATTAATTCTTTTCTTAACTTCTCATACTTGCCTGTGTCCGGTGGATTTTTTGCGATGTCGGACACTTGGCGGAGAGTATTGGGGTCGAGAGCAGTGATGATGGTGTAACATTTTGACAAATCGGATGCAATTTTATTTACGTGCAGGAGGCCGTCAATTTGCGCAAACCATAGCTCAGGATCTTCAGGTCCCTTAACAAACCACGTGCAGCCGAAGAACTCGCGGAGGCCCTGGACTGCTACAAAGCAGACATCACCGCAATCCAGGAAGTGCGGTGGAATGGGCCGGGCAAGAAGAGGATGAGAAACTGCGACATCTACTACGGTGATTGCAACAGGGAGAGGCGCTTATTTGGATGTGGATTTGTTGTTCGAGGCAGACTTAGGCAAAAAGCCTTAAGCTTTGTCTGTAAAAGCGAACGACTCATAACATTCCGCATCAAGGCTATATTCGGGAACATCAGCCTGATTTGCGCCCACGCCCCGACAGAGGACAAAGATGACAACAGCAAGGATGACTTCTATGATCTCCTAGAAAGGACCTACGATCAGTGCCCCAGATTCGACACCAAGATCGTTCTAGGAGATTTCAATGCAAAGCTGGGTAAGGAAGACATCTTTGCCAAAGTCATCGGGAAACACAGCCTGCACGACACTACATCCGATAACGGACTCAGGCTGGTGGACTTTGTCACGGGACGTAATCTCTCTGTAGCTAGCACGCGGTTCCCACACCTCAACATCCATAAAGGGACCTGGCGGTCCCCCGATCAATCAACCGTCAACCAGATTAATCATGTTGCGATCGACGTCAGACACTCCTCCAGCATTCTTGATGTCCGAACGTTCCGAGGAGCCAACATCGACTCGGACCATTTCCTTGTTGTAGCCAAGGTAAGAACTCGGATATCAAGAGATCAACGGAGTCGAGAAAGGACACCACGGTTTGATGTCGGAAAGCTACAATCGCAACGGACTGCTAGGATCTTTGCCTCTAAGTTCGTCGCCACCTGCGCAAACAATCGAAGAAGATTGGAGGCGTTGTCAAGAAGCCATCAAAGATGCTGCCACTGATGTGCTGGGTCTTACGGCACCACCTAGAAAGAACCCATGGTTTGACAACGAGTGTAGGCTGGCACATGCAGCGAAGCTGGAAGCCTACAAAGCAACGCTGCAACGAACGACGAGAGCTGTTCGTGAGCTCTACGAACAGAGACGAAGGGATGAGACCCGGCTTCTCAGAAGAAAGAAGAAAGAGCACGAGAAGCGCGCGATCGAGGAGATGGAAAGGTGCTACGGTAGGAATCCGATGTCCGAAAGTTTTACCAGAGGGTGAAACCGTTATCCAGTGGGTATAAGGTTCGGACAGAAGCCTGCCGGGACGAGAATGGACAACTAGTAGTAGAGTCGCAGTCGATACTGAGAATTTGGAAGAACCACTTCTGCAGACTGTTTAACAGCGATGATGACACCAATACCGCTGTCAGGCAGAATGTTCCACTCAATATGGACGATGATCGACGATAATTCCGTCCCCCCAACTTAGACGAGGTCAAGATAGCAATATCAAGACTGAAGTCTAACAAAGCTGCCGGTGCGGACGGACTTTCCGCTGAAATCTTTAAGGCTGGAGATGATCTGGCACCAGCTCATATGTAAGATATGGTCGGAGGAGAGCACGCCCGATGAGTGGAATCTCAGTATCGTTTGCCCGATCCATAAGAAAGGAGACCCCTTTGACTGCGCCAACTATAGAGGGATAAGTCTCCTGAACATCGCCTACAAGATCTTCTCTGCCGTTTTGTGTACTCGCCTGAAGCCGTTTATAAATAACCTGATAGGTCCTTATCAGTGTGGCTTCAGGCCAGGGAAGTCCACCATCGACCAGATTTTCACACTACGGCAGATCCTGGAAAATACCCAAGAAATGCAAATCGACACCCACCACCTTTTTGTCGATTTCAAGGCCGCATATGACAGCGTGCATAGGGACGAGCTATACAACGCCATGTCTAGTTTTGACATTCCTGCCAAACTCGCCAGGTTGTGCAGGATGACGATGGAGAATTATCGCTGCTTCATCAAGGTCGGTAACGAACTCACCGAGACCTTCAATGTCAAAAAAGGATTTAGACAAGGTGAAGCGCTGTCATGTGATTTCTTTAACATCATCCTGGAGAAGATCGTGCAAGACTCACACGCCAACACTAGAGGCACGATCTTCCAGAAGTCCGTACAACTGCTAGCATACGCGGATGACATTGACGTGATTGGCAGAACACAGCGAGCCGTCAATGAGGCGTTTGCTGACATTGAGGCGGAGGCGGCTAGAATGGGTCTAGCGGTGAATGAGGGCAAAACAAAGTATATGCTGTCATCAAGAAAGGACACACAACATGGACGTCTTGGACAGAGCATCACAATGGGCAGCTATAACTTCGAGGTAGTCAAGGACTTCGTCTACCTCGGCTCCGCAGAAAACAGTACAAACAACATCAGTACCGAGATCAAACGCAGAGTACACTGTTCAACAATGCGCTTAGTAATGCACATTACCCGGCACATTGGAAGACAGCTGTAGTGCAACCAATCCCTAAACGGGATAAAGACAAAAGCATTCCGTCTAATCTTCGGTCGATAAGTCTACTTCCTTGCATCAGCAAGGCATTTGAAAAGATTGTCGTTCGAGCTCTGCAGACATGGGTAGAGGACAATAATATTCTACCGGACAACCAATTTGGATTTAGGGCAGGGCATTCGACAGTGCATGCTGCTGCAAAGTTGGTTTCCGACATACAATGGAATATGGATAAAAAACAGTGTACGGGTGCCTGTCTGTTCGATTTGGAAAAGGCATTTGATACCGTCTGGTTAGAAGGCCTTTTCCTTAAGTTGGTCAGACTTAGGCTAAATAAACCATTGCTATACATGATTTATGATATGATAACAGGTAGAAAGTTCGTCGTGAAAAATGGCGGCGTAACGTCAAGTAGAATATTTAGCATAGAAAACGGTCTACAACAGGGGGCTGTAGGATCCCCATTATTGTTTTCTATATTTACTGCAGATCTTCTATGGTCTATGCCGCACCTTATCGCGTATGCCGATGACCTAGTGGCTTACAGATCAGCACCGAAGGTAGTAGTCATAAACACCCTGTTGCAACGGGATGCAAATAAAATAATTGGATATTGTAATGACTGGAAGTTGCTTATCAACTTCCTAAAATGTGAAACTGTTCTTTTCCGTGCCCCGGTGCACAGGGCCTCAAGTGATACGCGTGCGAACTGGAAAGAGTTCTGCATTATTGACCCTCAGGGCCAGCCGCTAATCGTGAAAAGTGTAGTCAGATATCTCGGCATTTGGTTGGATCATTTTCTGTATTTTAACAAACATATAGAGAAGGCTTTGACCAATGCTAGAAAAGCCTTTGCTGTGGCAAGAAAGCTGTTTTACAGCAGCCAACTTGATACCAGGGTGAAGGTAATCTGCTACATGGCCCTCATAAGGCCCATCATGGTATATGGTTGTCCCCTTTGGTTCAACGTGAGCCCTTCCCAGATGGAAAAGATGAGGGTGTTCGAGAGACGGTGTCTTAGGACCTGTCTCCGGTTGCATCGGACACCTGAATCCGAGTACAAGAAGTACTATCGCAACGAGGTCTTGTACAACAGGGCTAACGTGAAAAGAGTAGACAATTTTATAATTTCACTAACGCGACGACACATTGCAAGGAGTATGATGTCTACCAACAGTCTGATCTTCGGGGCTTATTACCCGAACTTTATGTATCATGAAAGGGCGCGCTACACCGGCTTTATTCCACCTGAGGCTTTCCTCTATTTAGATTCATTAAATCTGATTCAGGACATGAGTGGATGTCCTATAATCTTCCACGCTGTACGCCGAACAGTTGACAGGCGACTCCACTATGAATCGGATATCGCTCGGGAACACGAGGATCAACTCCGGTTCAGTAGAGCGATCCCCGCTCGAGATAGGAAGGAGAGTGCAAAGGAGCGGCACTTCTTTTGGTGGTTACACCAGAACCAGTCTCCGCCATCGCCAACGCCTGATCGGATAGTCGGTCTGTTGGACAACAGCCCACTTACATAGATTTAAGTTAGGTTAAGTTAGACTAAGAAAAAAAAAAGAAAAAAAAAAAAAAAAAAAAAAAAAAAAACAACAAAAAAACCAAAAAAAAAAAAACAAAAAAAAAAAAAAATATAACAAAAAACAAAAAAAAAAAAACTAGACTATATATGTCCAGCATATACATAACGTACACGCCCTTGTACACACGTCCGCAATGTCACGGACATAGTTTAAGTGCATTAGAGTTAGGGTTAGTTAGTTTTAAGAAAATTTAAAAAACAATGTTTAGAGCGCCAAGTTTTTCCTAAGTTTTCTTGGCCAGTAAGCAAAAACAATAAAGATTGTCCATATAGACTACAAAAAAACAATATTAGTAGTAGACGCTGAAAGGCAAATAGATAAGTTAGTTTAGGTTATTTTAGAGCACCTGCGAAGGGTCAGTAAGATACATTTTAAGAACATGAATTGTTTAGATAGTAAGATAGATTTAATCATTTTTGTCTAGTTTTAAGAATCAAGAATTTAAAAAATAAAAATGAATTTTTAAATTAAAAAAAAAAAAAAAAAAAATCAAACGCAGAGTAACTCTTGCCAACCGCTGTTTCTATGGGCTCAAGAGGCAATTGAGTAGTAGAGCCTTCTCTCGAAGGACCAAGCTGAACTTATACAAGACCTTGATCATCCCAGTCCTGCTGTACGGCGCGGAGGCATGGACAATCTCAAAAGCTGATTAGGAAGTCCTTGGTATTTTCGAGAGAAAAGCTCTGCGTGCGATCTTTGGTCCTGTTTGCGTTGGCGGTTTCTGGAGGAGAAGATTCAACCACGAACTGTACGGGCTGTACAGCGACATGAGTCTAGTCAGGCGTCTTCGGATCCAACGCCTAAGATGGCAGGACCATGTAGAGCGTATGGAAAACTCAGCTCCGGCCCGGAGAGTCTTCGACTCCGAACCCGTGGGACAACGCAACAGAGGACGCCCTCAACCAACTTGGCGTGCGACACTGGAGACAGCTAGCCAGAGACCGTGCTAGCTGGAGAAGCTTGTTGGTTAGGACGCTATCAATAATTATTAATGGGTATTTATCACTTGGTAACTTGGTTTAACCATCTTTAATCTACACCAATTCTGAACTTTTGTATGCCTGAGTTATATTTCTTTTTCGGTACTATGACAATTGGTGAACTATATCTGCTTTGAATTTTTCTTATAATCCCTTGGCTTGCCATGTCATGTAATTGTCTCTACTTCTTTCTCATGTTGCGATGAATAACGATACAATTTTGAATAAATTTCTTCTTAAATTGTTGCAACAGTTTTATTATCATTAGTTATTTCTCCTTCTATTGTATTTATTGTTGTTTAAGTGGTATTAGAGTATACTTTTTGTAGACCCTGTATCTTCCAAGGCTAAGCATTTCTGTTCTTATATTGTCAGCTTTATTAACATCTTATTACGGTCCGAGGCTAGTTTATAACAAAATCAAGTGCATTGCAGTATCAACTTCTATTGGACGTCTATTCTGCTGACTCTCATCAGCGTAGTCCTGCTCGACATCCGAATAAACTACCTGGTTTAGGAGTACCTTTTTTCTTAGGTAATCTTTCTCTCTGGCTTTCTGCAGTTCTAACTCCTTTACTCCATATCCCTTTCTTCCGTTAACGCCATCTGCAGTTCGACATCCTGGATGAGCTTGAACTCTTTTGCAAATCGGCGTTTTTTCCATCTGAACTTGTTGACTTAGAATGAACTTTGCAGCCGGGCGGATCCATTGTTTTGGCTTGGTGGCTCTATTAATTGGAATTTGTTAGAGCGGGATAGCATTTCACCTTGGCGAGGGTATGCTGCATAGAGGTCTGTTGTTGTCTTCGGATTAACGGATGAGCAACTTCCACGTTACGCATAAGAGGTGTGTCCACGTCGAATGTGGCTGAGATTCTTGGTGAGTTTATGACTACCGAGATCGCATTCCTGAATAAGCGGTCCGGGTTAACGGCAATTCTGCAGTGGATGATGCAGGTAACAAAAGTTAGCGCATTTGAAAATGAGGAAGCTGTAACGTCACACTCTGCGCTCTGATCAGACTCTGAAGCGCTGTCATGTGATTTCTTTAACATCATCCTGGAGAAGATCGTGCAAGACTCACACGCCAACACTAGAGGCACGATCTTCCAGAAGTCCGTACAACTGCTAGCATACGCGGATGACATTGACGTGATTGGCAGAATACAGCGAGCCGTCAATGAGGCGTTTGCTGACATTGAGGCGGAGGCGGCTAGAATGGGTCTAGCGGTGAATGAGGGCAAAACAAAGTATATGCTGTCATCAAGAAAGGACACACAACATGGACGTCTTGGACAGAGCATCACAATGGGCAGCTATAACTTCGAGGTAGTCAAGGACTTCGTCTACCTCGGCTCCGCAGAAAACAGTACAAACAACATCAGTACCGAGATCAAACGCAGAGTACACTGTTCAACAATGCGCTTAGTAATGCACATTACCCGGCACATTGGAAGACAGCTGTAGTGCAACCAATCCCTAAACGGGATAAAGACAAAAGCATTCCGTCTAATCTTCGGTCGATAAGTCTACTTCCTTGCATCAGCAAGGCATTTGAAAAGATTGTCGTTCGAGCTCTGCAGACATGGGTAGAGGACAATAATATTCTACCGGACAACCAATTTGGATTTAGGGCAGGGCATTCGACAGTGCATGCTGCTGCAAAGTTGGTTTCCGACATACAATGGAATATGGATAAAAAACAGTGTACGGGTGCCTGTCTGTTCGATTTGGAAAAGGCATTTGATACCGTCTGGTTAGAAGGCCTTTTCCTTAAGTTGGTCAGACTTAGGCTAAATAAACCATTGCTATACATGATTTATGATATGATAACAGGTAGAAAGTTCGTCGTGAAAAATGGCGGCGTAACGTCAAGTAGAATATTTAGCATAGAAAACGGTCTACAACAGGGGGCTGTAGGATCCCCATTATTGTTTTCTATATTTACTGCAGATCTTCTATGGTCTATGCCGCACCTTATCGCGTATGCCGATGACCTAGTGGCTTACAGATCAGCACCGAAGGTAGTAGTCATAAACACCCTGTTGCAACGGGATGCAAATAAAATAATTGGATATTGTAATGACTGGAAGTTGCTTATCAACTTCCTAAAATGTGAAACTGTTCTTTTCCGTGCCCCGGTGCACAGGGCCTCAAGTGATACGCGTGCGAACTGGAAAGAGTTCTGCATTATTGACCCTCAGGGCCAGCCGCTAATCGTGAAAAGTGTAGTCAGATATCTCGGCATTTGGTTGGATCATTTTCTGTATTTTAACAAACATATAGAGAAGGCTTTGACCAATGCTAGAAAAGCCTTTGCTGTGGCAAGAAAGCTGTTTTACAGCAGCCAACTTGATACCAGGGTGAAGGTAATCTGCTACATGGCCCTCATAAGGCCCATCATGGTATATGGTTGTCCCCTTTGGTTCAACGTGAGCCCTTCCCAGATGGAAAAGATGAGGGTGTTCGAGAGACGGTGTCTTAGGACCTGTCTCCGGTTGTATCGGACACCTGAATCCGAGTACAAGAAGTACTATCGCAACGAGGTCTTGTACAACAGGGCTAACGTGAAAAGAGTAGACAATTTTATAATTTCACTAACGCGACGACACATTGCAAGGAGTATGATGTCTACCAACAGTCTGATCTTCGGGGCTTATTACCCGAACTTTATGTATCATGAAAGGGCGCGCTACACCGGCTTTATTCCACCTGAGGCTTTCCTCTATTTAGATTCATTAAATCTGATTCAGGACATGAGTGGATGTCCTATAATCTTCCACGCTGTACGCCGAACAGTTGACAGGCGACTCCACTATGAATCGGATATCGCTCGGGAACACGAGGATCAACTCCGGTTCAGTAGAGCGATCCCCGCTCGAGATAGGAAGGAGAGTGCAAAGGAGCGGCACTTCTTTTGGTGGTTACACCAGAACCAGTCTCCGCCATCGCCAACGCCTGATCGGATAGTCGGTCTGTTGGACAACAGCCCACTTACATAGATTTAAGTTAGGTTAAGTTAGACTAAGAAAAAAAAAAGAAAAAAAAAAAAAAAAAAAAAAAAAAACAACAAAAAGACCAAAAAAAAAAAAACAAAAAAAAAAAAAAAATATAACAAAAAACAAAAAAAAAAAAAACTAGACTATATATGTCCAGCATATACATAACGTACACGCCCTTGTACACACGTCCGCAATGTCACGGACATAGTTTAAGTGCATTAGAGTTAGGGTTAGTTAGTTTTAAGAAAATTTAAAAAACAATGTTTAGAGCGCCAAGTTTTTCCTAAGTTTTCTTGGCCAGTAAGCAAAAACAATAAAGATTGTCCATATAGACTACAAAAAAACAATATTAGTAGTAGACGCTGAAAGGCAAATAGATAAGTTAGCTTAGGTTATTTTAGAGCACCTGCGAAGGGTCAGTAAGATACATTTTAAGAACATGAATTGTTTAGATAGTAAGATAGATTTAATCATTTTTGTCTAGTTTTAAGAATCAAGAATTTAAAAAATAAAAATGAATTTTTAAATTAAAAAAAAAAAAAAAAAATCAAACGCAGAGTAACTCTTGCCAACCGCTGTTTCTATGGGCTCAAGAGGCAATTGAGTAGTAGAGCCTTCTCTCGAAGGACCAAGCTGAACTTATACAAGACCTTGATCATCCCAGTCCTGCTGTACGGCGCGGAGGCATGGACAATCTCAAAAGCTGATTAGGAAGTCCTTGGTATTTTCGAGAGAAAAGCTCTGCGTGCGATCTTTGGTCCTGTTTGCGTTGGCGGTTTCTGGAGGAGAAGATTCAACCACGAACTGTACGGGCTGTACAGCGACATGAGTCTAGTCAGGCGTCTTCGGATCCAACGCCTAAGATGGCAGGGCCATGTAGAGCGTATGGAAAACTCAGCTCCGGCCCGGAGAGTCTTCGACTCCGAACCCGTGGGACAACGCAACAGAGGACGCCCTCAACCAACTTGGCGTGCGACACTGGAGACAGCTAGCCAGAGACCGTGCTAGCTGGAGAAGCTTGTTGGTTAGGACGCTATCAATAATTATTAATGGGTATTTATCACTTGGTAACTTGGTTTAACCATCTTTAATCTACACCAATTCTGAACTTTTGTATGCCTGAGTTATATTTCTTTTTCGGTACTATGACAATTGGTGAACTATATCTGCTTTGAATTTTTCTTATAATCCCTTGGCTTGCCATGTCATGTAATTGTCTCTACTTCTTTCTCATGTTGCGATGAATAACGATACAATTTTGAATAAATTTCTTCTTAAATTGTTGCAACAGTTTTATTATCATTAGTTATTTCTCCTTCTATTGTATTTATTGTTGTTTAAGTGGTATTAGAGTATACTTTTTGTAGACCCTGTATCTTCCAAGGCTAAGCATTTCTGTTCTTATATTGTCAGCTTTATTAACATCTTATTACGGTCCGAGGCTAGTTTATAACAAAATCAAGTGCATTGCAGTATCAACTTCTATTGGACGTCTATTCTGCTGACTCTCATCAGCGTAGTCCTGCTCGACATCCGAATAAACTACCTGGTTTAGGAGTACCTTTTTTCTTAGGTAATCTTTCTCTCTGGCTTTCTGCAGTTCTAACTCCTTTACTCCATATCCCTTTCTTCCGTTAACGCCATCTGCAGTTCGACATCCTGGATGAGCTTGAACTCTTTTGCAAATCGGCGTTTTTTCCATCTGAACTTGTTGACTTAGAATGAACTTTGCAGCCGGGCGGATCCATTGTTTTGGCTTGGTGGCTCTATTAATTGGAATTTGTTAGAGCGGGATAGCATTTCACCTTGGCGAGGGTATGCTGCATAGAGGTCTGTTGTTGTCTTCGGATTAACGGATGAGCAACTTCCACGTTACGCATAAGAGGTGTGTCCACGTCGAATGTGGCTGAGATTCTTGGTGAGTTTATGACTACCGAGATCGCATTCCTGAATAAGCGGTCCGGGTTAACGGCAATTCTGCAGTGGATGATGCAGGTAACAAAAGTTAGCGCATTTGAAAATGAGGAAGCTGTAACGTCACACTCTGCAACTACTTCGACTGCTCTGGGCGCAAAGCTATCCTCCACTGACGCCGACCTTGTCGACGCATATGTCATTGGGCCGTAACCACACTGGAGCAGAATTCTTACGAGTCAGGTCAGCTACAGTTACCCTCGGTGTGAACCCAGATGCAATGACTGAGTAATGTGGAGTAATTTCTGCTGGCCGCGCATTGGATAATGGTGTTTCGATGTGAATGTTGGCGTTAGCAGACTCCACTCGAGTGGTAATAACTCCGGTATCACTGGTGGTGCATGTTAGCAACTTCGGCCGCACTGAACGAAAGGACTCCTGTATTTACGGTGATTGGTACCCACAATGATACTGGTGTATATGATGTGGAGTGGGAACCTCCACGGCTGGCAGCAGCTTCGGTCGCACTAGACGCAGAGTGTGCCGCTAAAGTAACGGTGATGGGCGTAACTGTTGGTGGGCGTGACGGTAGTTTTTTCCATGGGACTGTATTCTTGGGCTTGTCCCGGTAGCTTTTTCACAGCAGCTGACCTCTGAAAGTCTAGGAAAACTACTACACTTACCTGCACACGACTGGAACACGTACACCTCGTTCTCGATTAGCTGGCCATCGACTCAAGCGCAGTCGAAGTGATTCCACGCGTCGCATGAGTCGCATTTGACCATATCCCCAGCGGAGTCTCGTTTATCGCAGGAACAGCAGTTGAAGATCTCGTTCATCTTCTTTCTCCTTGCTGATGATTCAGATGTTGTCCCGGGATTCTTCACTTTTTTCGGCATGTTGATATTTCCACACGTTGTAACCACACATTTTGTATAAAATTGCAATAGATTTGACTGAAGCGGCACTGGTTCGTGAACGAACAATGAAATAGAAGGTTGTTATTGTTGCGTTGCAAAATCTTTGTTAGTAAGAACTTGCATTAGTACTTCATATGCTTCATTACTTACTTGACATCTAAATATACACATGATTCTAACGAACTTTCTTATAATTTTAATAATCACAATTAGATTTATTAATGTTTTTCATATATCAAATTCGAAGGCTCAGTGCCCGGTGACAGAGAAGGAATGGTTAATTCAGTTTTCCTTTTTCACTGTCACTTATATCGGCAGCGCCATCTTGGGGCTAATGGCGGAGAACTACTATTTAAGGGATCTAAAATGATCTACTTCTAGAAAATCTCTGTTAGGTAGAGATCTGTCTGTATCTTAACATAGTCTTTAGGAAGTTTTAAAACAATAACCAAGAAATAATTTTTATTTTCCAACACTCCTACCTTTATTAACTTTAACCTATAGAAATTAACTTCATACAATTGTATTTCCTTTTCCCTTAGTATACTTGGGTGATTGACATTATTCATAGCGGAGGCAATGTTGTCCTGAATCTGGTCTAATTAAAATTAAATTTAAATTAATTAGGATTTTAGTAGGAAAAGCTACCGAAAAACCTTCATTAAAACAAAAAAAAAAAGAAACGAAATAATATATATCCTAGATACTAGGGATGACGGAAGGGGAGGCGATGGCCGACTTTCTGAACTTATATTTGATTTCCATTACAATTAGTACGGGTAATTTTAGCTCTAATGTTTTGTTCCCTATGATTGTATCCTGCATCTGCTTGGATTGGACTCACTCGTAATAGCGCTTGAGCTGATTGGCTCATCATCAGGTTGATGATTACTATGATTAGTACCTGTAAATTTTAGAGGTCGTTTAATGTTTGCTTTGAGATATTTTTTTAAAGAATCTAATCTATAATATTGTTCGCCAATATGGCTGAGTCTTTCGTAGTTTCTGATATGTCCAGCAGCCCTATTTTCACTATTAAATTCTCCGTCTAAATTTCTTTTGTTTATGATATGATGATTCGATCTATTTATTCTGGATTGGAGTTCTTGAACAATTATATTTCCCTTTGCATATCTAGGGGAAGGCTTGATTGTGATACCTATCGTTATATTTTCTACTAACAATTCGCATCTTCATTTCAGTTGAGAGTTTATTATGCTCAATACCTGTTAGCATCTCTAACAAAGTTAATTGTAATCGTTCCATATCGGCATTGCTGGTGTGGTTGTTCGGTTTGGCTCTACCCTAAATTCGTTATCCATTATGATCTTCGTCGGTTTTCCAAACTTCGTAAAGTGTTCCGTTATAAGAGTTTATTGCTCTCCAGTATCGATCCACTATTATATATATACCGCTGCAAATTTAGTTAATTTATCAATGACTGTGACGAAAGCTTGTTTTTTGAAGTGAAATATTTTAATATTAGTTATTTGTCGGCTCTTGAAGTCACAGTTTTTTTATTATTAGCTGTATATGCTCTCGTTATTTTAGAAAGTATGTTTTATCTTTTAGATTGTAGTAACATTTATTCATTCCACTAGTCATGGATTCTTTTGTTTAATATAAGGATAACTGTTTATGAAAATCTACTTCAGTAAATATTTTACCTGCTCTTTATGAATTGGAAACATTGATATTAACATCAATTGTATTTTACTATAATCCGTGTCTGATACTTCCTGCTGCTGAGATATTTTATCTTAAACTTGGCTATGGTCTAAAGTAATCCACTGAATATATAACTGCAAAAAATTCCTTGTCTGTTGTACAATAGATTCTCTCATGATTATTTAATGTCCGTGATACATAACAAACAGGATGTCCCTGTTGTGACAGTACTGCACCAAAAGCGTAGTCACTAGCATCTATCGTTACAACAAACGGTTTCTCAAATTGTGGGTATTTCAAAATTGGAAATGAAGATATGAGACTTTTTAGATTTTCAAATGCTGAAATATATTGAGGGTCGTTTTCTTTCTTATGAATTATCTGTAAAAACCTGAAGCTCCTAAGAATCCCTACAATTTTTTTTCTTTTTTGTATTGTTCTAATCTTTTTCTGGATTTGGCATGATTCCATCGGTTGATAAAATGTGCCTCAGAAATTCGGTATTCTTTTTAAGGGAGGTACATTTGTCTGCTTGTATTTTTAAATTGTGGTTTTGAAGTCTAGAAAAAAATTTGCTCAGTGACTGTTAATGTTATTCCAATGTTGTGGAGCAATCTAGTATATCGTCGAGATACACAACACATATTTGATTGCATTGTATTATCGGAGAATCTCATTCATTAGGCGCTGAAATATTGCCGGAGCATTTTTCAACACGAACGGCATTCGAGCAGACCTAACGGTGAAACAAAAGCGGCTTTTTCTACCTCTTTCTCGGCTACTAATATTTGATGATACCCCTTGGCTAGATCCAGGATACTAAATTATTACCCCTTTCCTAATTTGTCAAGGATGCTATCAATAATTATTAATGGGTACTTATCATCAATAGTAACTTGGTTTAACCATCTTTAATCCACAACAATTCTGAACTTTTGTATACCTGAGTTATCTTTCTTTTTCGGTACTATGATAATTGGTGAACTATATCTGCTTTGAATTTTTCTTATAATCCCTTGGCTTTCCATGCCATCTAAGTGTCGCTACTTCTTTCTCATGTTGCGATGAATAACGATACAATTTTGAATAAATTTCTTCTTAAATTGTTGCAACAGTTTTATTAGGATTATTTATTTCTCCTTCTATTGTATTTATTGTTGTTTAAGTGGTATTGGAGTATACTTTTTGTAGACCCTGTATCTACCAAGGCTAAGCATTTATTTATTTTTTTATTATTTATTTATTATTAAATTGCATTTGCCTCAAGCAAGCTTGCAGTATCAACTTCTATTGGAAGTCTACTCTGCTGACCCTCATCAGCGTAGTCCTGCTCGACATCCGAATCAACTACCTGGCTTAGGAGTTTGTACTTTTTTCTTAGGTAATCTTCCTCTCTGGCTTTCTTCTTTCTTCCGTTAACGCCATCTGCTCTTCTATCTTTTGCAGTTCTATTTGAATTCTTCTGGTAGACATCCTGGACGAGCTTGAACTCTATTGCAAATGGGCTTTTTTTTCCATCTGAACTTGTTGACTTCGAATGAACTTTGCAGCCGGGGCAGAGGTAGATCCATTGTTTTGGCTTGGTGGCTCTATTAACTGGAATTTGTTAGAGCGGGATAGCATTTCACCTTGGCCAGGGGATGCTGCATAGAGGTCTGTTGTTGTCTTCGGATTAACGGATGAGCAACTTCCACGTTACGCATAAGAGGTGTGTCCACGTCGAATGTGGCTGAGATTCTTGGTGGGTATACGACTACCGAGCTCGCATTTCTGAATAAGCTTCCGTTAAGGTCCGGGTTAACGGAAATTCTACAGTGGATGATGGAGGCAACAAAAGTTTGCGCATTGAAACTGAAAAAATGGTAATGTCACACTTGGCAACTACTTCGACTGCTCTGGGCGCAAAGCTATCATCCACTGACGCCAAACTTGTCGACGCATACGTCATTGAGCCGTAACCACAAAGGAGCATAATTCTCGCGAGTCATGTTAGCTCCAGTTACACTCGGTGTGAACCCAGATGCAATGAGTGAGTAATGTGGAGTAATTTCTGCTGGCCGCATTGGATAATGGTGTTTCGATTGCTCCACGACTGGTAGTACCTTCAAACATCTGGGACGCAGCAACTGTCCCTGCGTTGGTAAGCTGCCCGATGTGAATGTTGGCGTTAGCAGACTCCACTCGAGTGGTAATAACTCCGGTGTCACTGGTGGTGCATGTTAGCAACTTCGGCCGTACTGAACGGAAGGACTCCTGTATTTACGGTGACTGGTACCCACAATGATACTGGCGTATATGATGTGGAGTGGGAACCTCCACGGCTGGCAGCAGCTTCGGTCGCACTAGACGCAGAGTGTGCCGCTAAAGTAACGGTGATGGGCGTAACTGTTGGTGGGCGTGACGGTAGTTTCTTCCATGGGACTGTATTCTTGGGCTTGTCCCGGTATTTTCAGTAATACCTAAATGTTCTAATATTTCCTACTTATCTGCTTCGAATAACCACTTTTGCAACTTTCTAACGATATAGATAAGCCCTCTTTTTTATCTTCCCTCTGTTTTCATTATTGAGGTAATTTTAGCTCTAATGTTTTTTTCCCTATGATTGTATCCTGCATCTGCTTGGATTGGACTCACTCGTAATAGCGCTTGAGCTGATTGGCTCATCATCGGGTTGATGATTACTATGATTAGTACCTGTAAATTTTAGAGGTCGTTTAATGTTTGCTTTGAGATCATTTTTTAAAGAATCTAATCTATAATATTGTTCGCCAATATGCCTGAGTCTTTAGTAGTTTCTGATATGTCCAGCAGCCCTATTTTCACTATTAAATTCTCCGTCTAAATTTCTTTTGCTTATGATATGATGTTTCGATCTATTTATTCTGGATTGGAGATCTTGAACAATTATATTTCCCTTTGCATATCTAGGGGTAGGCTTGATTGCGATACCTATTGTGATATTTTCCAATAACAATTTGCATCTTCATTTCAGTTGAGAGTTTATTATGCTGAATACCTGTTAGCATCTCTAACATAGTTAATTGTAATCGTTCCATATCGGCATTGTTGGTATGGTTCGGTTTGGCTCTACCCTAAATTCGTTATCCATTATGATCTTCGTCGGTTTTCCAATTTCGTAAAGTGTTCCGTTATAAGAGTTCATTGCTCTCCAGTATCGATCCACTATTATATATATACCGCTGCAAATTTAGTTAATTTATCAATGACTGTGACGAAAGCTTGTTTTTTGAAGTGAAATATTTTAATATTAGTTATTTGTCGGCTCTTGAAGTCACAGTTTTTTTATTATTAGCTGTATATGCTCTCGTTATTTTAGAAAGTATGTTTTATCTTTTAGATTGTAGTAACATTCATTCATTCCACTATTCATGGATTCTTTTGTTTAATATAAGGATAACTGTTTATGAAAATCTACTTCAGTAAATATTTTACCTGCTCTTTATGAATTGGAAACATTGATATTAACATCAATTGTATTTTATTATAATCCGTGTCTGATACTTCCTGCTGCTGAGATATTTTATCTTAAACTTGGCTATGGTCTAAAGTAATCCACTGAATATATAACTGCAAAAAATTCTTTGTCTGTTGTACAATAGATTCTCTCATGATTATTTAATGTCCGTGATACATAACAAACAGGATGTCCCTGTTGTGACAGTACTGCACCAAAAGCGTAGTCACTAGCATCTATCGTTACAACAAACGGTTTCTCAAATTGTGGGTATTTCAAAATTGGAAATGAAGATATGAGACTTTTTAGATTTTCAAATGCTGAAATATATTGAGGGTCGTTTCTGTTTCTTTTAATATGTAATATTCTATATATATTTAATCATAGGATAAGCTACTTCATACTAATCCTTTATGAATTATCTGTAAAAACCTGAAGCTCCTAAGAATCCCTACAATTGTCTTTCAGTTTTAAATTTTGTATTGTTCTAATCTTTTTCTGGATTTGGCATGATTCCATCGGTTGATAAAATGTGCCCCAGAAATTCGGTGTTCTTTTTAAGGGAGGTACATTTGTCTGCTTGTATTTTTAAATTGTGGTTTTGAAGTCTAGAAAAAAATTTGCTCAGTGACTGTTAATGTTATTCCAATGTTGTGGAGCAATCTAGTATATCGTCGAGATATACAACACATATTTGATTGCATTGTGTTATCGGAGAATCTAATTCATTAGGCGCTGAAATATTGCCGGAGCATTTTTCAACACGAACGGCATTCGAGCAGACCTAACGGTGAAACAAAAGCGGCTTTTTCTACCTCTTTCTCGGCTACTAATATTTGATGATACCCCTTGGCTAGATCCAGGATACTAAATTATTACCCCTTTCCTAATTTGTCAAGGATGCTATCAATAATTATTAATGGGTACTTATCATCAATAGTAACTTGGTTTAACCATCTTTAATCCACAACAATTCTGAACTTTTGTATACCTGAGTTATATTTCTTTTTCGGTACTATGATAATTGGTGAACTATATCTGCTTTGAATTTTTCTTATAATCCCTTGGCTTTCCATGCCATCTAAGTGTCGCTACTTCTTTCTCATGTTGCGATGAATAACGATACAATTTTGAATAAATTTCTTCTTAAATTGTTGCAACAGTTTTATTAGGATTATTTATTTCTCCTTCTATTGTATTTATTGTTGTTTAAGTGGTATTGGAGTATACTTTTTGTAGACCCTGTATCTACCAAGGCTAAGCATTTATTTATTTTTTTATTATTTATTTATTATTAAATTGCATTTGCCTCAAGCAAGCTTGCAGTATCAACTTCTATTGGAAGTCTACTCTGCTGACCCTCATCAGCGTAGTCCTGCTCGACATCCGAATCAACTACCTGGCTTAGGAGTTTGTACTTTTTTCTTAGGTAATCTTCCTCTCTGGCTTTCTTCTTCCTTCCGTCAACGCCATCTGCTCTTCTATCTTTTGCAGTTCTATTTGAATTCTTCTGGTAGACATCCTGGACGAGCTTGAACTCTATTGCAAATCGGTTTTTTTTTTCCATCTGAACTTGTTGACTTAGAATGAACTTTGCAGCCGGGGCAGAGGTAGATCCATTGTTTTGGCTTGGTGGCTCTATTAACTGGAATTTGTTAGAGCAGGATAGCATTTCACCTTGGCGAAGGTATGCTGCATAGAGGTCTGTTGTTGTCTTCGGATTAACGGATGAGCAACTTCCACGTTACGCATAAGAGGTGTGTCCACGTCGAATGTGGCTGAGATTCTTGGTGGGTATATGACTACCGAGCTCGCATTTCTGAATAAGCTTCCGTTAAGGTCCGGGTTAACGGAAATTCTACAGTGGATGATGGAGGCAACAAAAGTTTGCGCATTGAAACTGAAAAAATGGTAACGTCACACTTGGCAACTACTTCGACTGCTCTGGGCGCAAAGCTATCATCCACTGACGCCAAACTTGTCGACGCATACGTCATTGGGCCGTAACCACAAAGGAGCATAATTCTCGCGAGTCATGTTAGCTCCAGTTACACTCGGTGTGAACCCAGATGCAATGAGTGAGTAATGTGGAGTAATTTCTGCTGGCCGCATTGGATAATGGTGTTTCGATTGCTCCACGACTGGTAGTACCTTCAAACATCTGGGACGCAGCAACTGTCCCTGCGTTGGTAAGCTGCCCGACGTGAATGTTGGCGTTAGCAGACTCCACTCGAGTGGTAATAACTCCGGTGTCACTGGTGGTGCATGTTAGCAACTTCGGCCGCACTGAACGGAAGGACTCCTGTATTTACGGTGACTGGTACCCACAATGATACTGGCGTATATGATGTGGAGTGGGAACCTCCACGGCTGGCAGCAGCTTCGGTCGCACTAGACGCAGAGTGTGCCGCTAAAGTAACGGTGATGGGCGTAACTGTTGGTGGGCGTGACGGTAGTTTCTTCCATGGGACTGTATTCTTGTCCCGGTAGCTTTTTCACAGCAGCTGACCTCTGAAAGTCTAGGAAAACTCCTACACTTACCTGCACACGACTGGCACACGTACACCTCGTTCGATTAGCTGGCCATCGACTCAAGCGCAGTCGAAGTGATTCCACGCGTCGCATGAGTCGCATTTGACCATATCCCCAGCGGAGTCTCGTTTATCGCAGGAACAGCAGTTGAAGATCTCGTTCATCTTCTTTCTCCTTGCTGATGTTCAGGTGTTGTCTCGGGATTCTTCACTGTTTTCGGCATGTTGATATCTCCACACGTTGTAACCACACATTTTGTATAAAATTGCAGTAGATTTTACTGCAACGGCACCGGTTCGTGAACGAACAAAGAAACAGAAGCTTGTTATTGTTGCGTTGCAAAATCTTTGTTAATAAGAACTTACATTAGTATTTATCACAATTCATATGCTTCATTACTTACTTGAAACCCAAATATATACATGATTCTAACGGATTTTCTTATAATTTTAATAATCACAATTAGATTTATTAATGTTTTTCATATATCAAATTCGAAGGCTCAGTGCCCGGTGACAGAGAAGGAATGGTTAATTCAGTTTTCCCTTTTCACTGTCACTTATATCGGCAGCGCCATCTTGGGGCTAATGGCGGAGAACTGCTATTTTAGGGATCGATAGCATCTCTCCCAACATATATTATTACAAAATAAAAAATATGTTTGATCTACTTCTAGAAAATCAGGTAGGTAGAGGAGTGATTTATCTTAAATCTATCTTGACATAGTCCTTAGGAATTTTTAAAACAATAACCAAGCAATAATTTTTATATTTCAACACTCCTACCTTTATTAACTTTAACCTATAGAAATTAACTTCATACAATTGTATTTCCTTTGCCGTTAGTATACTTGGGCGATTGACATTATTCATAGCGGAGGCAATGTTGTCCTGAATCCGGTCTAATTTGGTCTAAGTAGGAAGTATGTTTTCTTATTTCATTATTTTCTTTCGTAATCGTATTCAGCATATCTAAGGTTCTGTTTCTATCTTCTTCACTAGCGACTCTTAGAATATGGAAGTTGTCATTAACATGGGTATTTATAGAAATCTGCTTGTTTAGAGTATTTATGACATTATGGTTGTTCCTTTCATTAATACCTAAATGTTCTAATATTTCCTACTTATCTGCTTCGAATAACCACTTTTGCAACTTTCTAACGATATAGATAAGCCCTCTTTTTTATCTTCCCTCTGTTGGCATTATTGAGGTAATTTTAGCTCTAATGTTTTTTTCCCTATGATTGTATCCTGCATCTGCTTGGATTGGACTCACTCGTAATAGCGCTTGAGCTGATTGGCTCATCATCAGGTTGATGATTACTATGATTAGTACCTGTAAATTTAAGAGGTCGTTTAATGTTTGCTTTGAGATCATTTTTTAAAGAATCTAATCTATAATATTGTTCGCCAATATGCCTGAGTCTTTAGTAGTTTCTGATATGTCCAGCCGCCCTTTTTTCACTATTAAATTCTCCGTCTAAATTTCTTTTGCTTATGATATGATGTTTCGATCTATTTATTCTGGATTGGAGATCTTGAACAATTATATTTCCCTTTGCATATCTAGGGGTAGGCTTGATTGTGAAACCTATTGTTATATTTTCCAATAACAATTCGCATCTTCATTTCAGTTGAGAGTTTATTATGCTCAATACCTGTTAGCATCTCTAACATAGTTAATTGTAATCGTTCCATATCGGCATTGTTGGTATTGTGGTAACACTGCATAAATTTTGAAGAGAGGGCTGCCGGTACAAAAGAGTTTGAGTGAAAAAAAAGATTCATTGTACTGTGAGACGTGACGAAATAAAGAGCCTAAGTGTTTTTGTGTGTTTTATTTTTGACTATTACTACAATATCAGAAGTGGGATTCACCTTTAGTGCAGTATCATTTAAGTACAAATTAATATAAATAAAACATTTATTTAATATGCAGTCGCAGTTAGACGAATTCAAGTCGTTTACGGCTGCGCAACTAAAGCAGTGGTTAGGCACACTTGGGAAAAAAACGACCGGCAATAAAAGCGAGCTGATGTTACGCTTGCTTGAAATTCCCGGTAGCCAGCGAGGGGAATTCCCTCGCTACATAAATCAAAACCTGACACAGCAGGAACACAATATTTTCGAAGGCGAAGATGACGATGAGAGTGATGAGTATGAAGAAAGCATTGATCACGGGGATGAAATCGAAACAACGAAACCAAATGAAGAGAGCAACAAGAGTGGAGTATCAACGAAGGAGAAGGGACACATGAAGAGAGTTAAAGGATTAATGAGTGATAACAATGAAAAACAGATCGATGTGAGTACTACGATGAGTGTAAACGAGTGGCACCTAATGAAGAGAGAAATGAACATTTTGAAGAGAGAAGCAGAATTATTGAGGAAAGAAAATGAAATTTTGAAGAGAGAAAAAAGAAGCGATGGACAACATGTGTCTGAAACCAAAAGCGACAATTTTTCCCAAGTAAAAGATCTCTTGCCAGAGTTTACTGGCAGTGGAGACTCATTTGGACATTGGGAGTCGCAACTCAAAAGTATTCTGACCACCTATAACTTAGATGATAACAACACCAGGGCACTAATTTGCAGCAAGTTAAAAGGAAAAGCACTAAATTGGTTTCATTCCAGATTAGATGTGATGACACTGCCAATAGATATGTTATTGCATGATATGAGAATGTTATTCGGAGATCGGGCCAGCAAACTGACTCTTAAACGTCAGTTTGAAAGTAGGAAATGGCATCCAACGGAGTTATTTCAGGAATACTTCCACGATAAAATTATCCTAGCCAATAGAACGAGTGTGCAAGAAGATGAACTTCTTGAATATGTCATCGAAGGCATATCAGATCTTGCTTTAAGATCCCAGGCAAGAATGCACCGCTTCCAAGACAAGGTGCAGTTATTGGAAGCCTTCAATAATGTGACTTTGGTCAAATCAGCGCTACATTCACGTCAAGAATTGGAGGGTGAAGGACGACCGACTGTAAAATCCACAAGATGCTTCAATTGCAATGCTTTGGGACATTTCGCATCTAAATGTTTCAAGCCAAAGAGGGAACACGGAGCGTGCCATGTGTGTGGCGAGATGGGCCATTTCTCTGCTGGATGCCCAAAGAAGAGGACCCAACAAATACATCAAGTCTGCAACCAAGATGAGACAGATGAATACGTAAGTTTGTTACACTTTAAATTTGTAAAGACCAAGTATTGTTATAAAGTGTCTTTAGGAACATTAATTGACACCGGCAGCCCCGTCAGCCTTGTTCGTCAGCAGTTTGTACCACATATTTTAATCAATGAAATTCTTAACTTACCTAATTTGAATTACTGTGGAATAAATAATAGCCCGTTGGTTATAGTTGGAAAAATAAAATGTATTGTATTATTCAGAAAAAAGGAAATAGAATTAAATATGCTTGTTGTAGCTGACGATACGATGAAATACCCGTCGATACTAGGCAAAGATTTTTTGAAGGGTGCTCGATTGGGATTGAGAGAGATAGAAAATAATTTTGAGGAACAGAATAATTGTGATAGCTTTAATGATGAGTGCTATACTTAAATGCAAGTATAGTGTATTGATGATGATAACGAAATATGTATAACAAACGAAAATGTAGATTTTAAGTCAAAAGAAAGATGTAAACAACTATTTAAAGAGAGTTATTTGTGTTGCAAACGTCCCGACGACCCAGAAATAAAGTGTGAAATAAAATTATCATTAAATAATGAAAAGCCATTTAACTGTCCACCTCGTAGATTGTCCTATTATGAAAAACAAAGATTAGAAATAATAATAGACGATTTAATAAAACAGAAAGTGATTAGGCCAAGTACGTCCGAGTACGCGTCACCGATAGTACTAGTGAAGAAAAAGACTGGAGATATACGGCTCTGTATAGATTACCGAGTTTTGAATAAGATTACATTAAAAGATAATTACCCTATACCACTAATTGACGACCTATTAGACAGATTAACGGACAAAACTATATTTACTCTGTTGGACTTGAAAAGTGCATTCTACCACGTTTCGGTGAATGAAAATTCAGTAAAGTATACGTCATTCGTGACGCCACTTGGGCAATACGAGTTTCTGAAAATGCCTTTTGGCCTGAGAAATGCACCACCAACGTTTCAGAGATTTGTTAATTTAGTTTTTCATGATATGATTAGAGCTGGTAAAATAGCAATATACTTAGATGATATTATGATAGCAACAAACGCGGTAGATGAACATTTAGATATCCTAAAGGAAGTTTTTAATCGATTGGTAAAAAACAAGTTGTGTCTTAGGGTAGATAAGTGCCGATTTATGGAATCGGAAATACGGTACTTAGGCTACAAAATTTCAAGAGAAGGTATTCGGCCAGTAGATAAAGGTATTGATTCAGTAAAAAACTTTCCTGTACCAACGAATGTGAAAGCTGTGCATAGTTTTTTAGGATTATGTTCCTACTTTAGAAGATGTGTGAAGGGTTTCTCGGTATTAGCTCAGCTATTATATAACTTAATAAGGAAAAACGTTGAGTTTAAGTTTGGCAAAGAAGAGCTACGATACTTCGAGGAGTTGAAACAGAAATTGGTGGGGGCACCCATATTATCCATTTACGATCCCAAGGACGAGACCGAGCTGAATTGTGATGCGAGTTCGCTTGGCTTTGGAGCAATTTTATTACAAAAGAAGAAAGATGGTTTGCTGCACCCAGTGTTCTACTTGTGAGGCAAAATATCACAGTTTCGAATTGGAGACTTTGGCCATAATCTATGCGCTGCAGAGATTTAGAGTATATCTGCAAGGGCTACTATTTAAGATTATTACTGATTGCAACTCATTAACGTTGACTCTAAACAAAAGAAATATTAATCCGAGAATAGCTAGATGGGCGCTCGAGTTGCAGAACTATGACTATGTTCTGGAGCATAGATGTGGCTCCAAAATGCAAGACGTAGATGCACTCAGCCGCATGTCAAATATATTGGTTTTGGGGGGAAATACGTTTGAGCAAAATGATGAATTGGGACATCAAGGATGCGATAAAGTAATGGAAGCCGTATCAAAATCATATTGGTTTCCCAACATGAAGACCAAATGCCAAGATCATATTACGAACTGCTTAAAATGCATTGCATTTTCGCCGTAATATGGAAAACATGAATGCCTTTTGCACAGTATTCCGAAGGGAAACAAACCATTTGAGACGATAAATATAGACCATTTTGTTCCAGTCCTTCTAAAGAATGCAAAAAAGAAGTATATGCTTTTAGCTGTTGATGCATTTTCAAAATACGTGAAATTGTATGGAGGTCGAACCACAAATACTAGAGAAATGATTAGCAGTTTGACGTCATATTTTCACGCATACAGCCGTCCAAAAGTTATTGTATCTGATAGAGGTACCGCATTCACGTCAAAGGATTTTGCTACATTCGCTGAACAGAATAATATTAAGCATATTAAGCATAATAAGCATACACAGGCCAACGGGCAAGTGGAGCCAATAAACAGGTGTTTAGCGCCAATGATAGGCAAATTAACTAATGGAGGATCTAATTTTACCTTTGAGAAAATCATACCAAACACAGAATTTGCATTGAATAATACATTAAACAGAAGTATAGGAACCACCGCAAGTGAATTATTGTTCGGGGTTAGACAAAAAGGGATGGTCATAGATTTTCTTAAAGAAAAATTAGAGGAAATAATTGAAAAAGGAAAAGAAAATGAGAGGAATCTTGTATCTCTAAGAAACAAAGCCGTAGCAAGGATAGAGAAGGTTCAAGGATACAATAAGCAGCAAAAAGATCGGAACAGAGTACAAAAATATTATGAAATAGGCGATTATGTAGTAGTTAAAAACTTCTTAAGTGAACAGGGTGTATGTAAAAAAATAGCTCCAAGATTCAAAGGACCCTATAGAGTAGCAAAAGTTCTTCCAAATGATAGATACTTGCTAGAGGATGTCGAGGGTCACCAGATAAGCCAAATTCCATACAGTAGAGTTTGGGAATTGGCAAATATTAAGCCCTGGGTTAATTGTGGTTTAGCAAAATTACGGCGAAATCGGGACGACTGTATGTCAGGATGGCCGAATTGTGGTAACACTGCATAAATTTTGAAGAGAGGGCTGCCGGTACAAAAGTGTTTGAGTGAAAAAAAAAAGATTCATTGTACTGTGAGACGTGACGAAATAAAGAGCCTAAGTGTTTTTGTGTGTTTTATTTTTGACTATTACTACAGTATGGTTGTTCGGTTTGGCTCTACCCTAAATTCGTTATCCATTATGATCTTCGTCGGTTTTCCAAACTTCGTAAAGTGTTCCGTTATAAGAGCTTATTGCTCTCCAGTATCGATCCACTAATATATATATACCGCTGCAAATTTAGTTAATTTATCAATGACTGTGACGAAAGCTTGTTTTTTAAAGTGAAATATTTGAATATAAGTTATTTGTCGGCTCTTGTCACGGTTTTTTATTATTAGCTGTATTTGCTCTCGTTATTTTAGAAAGTATGTTTTATCTTTTAGATTGTAGTAACATTCATTCATCCCACTATTCATGGATTCTTTTGTGTAATATAAGGATAACTGTTTATGTAAATCTACTTCAGTAAATATTTTACCTGCTCTTTATGAATTGGAAACATTGATATTAACATCAATTGTATTTTATTATAATCCGTGTCTGATACTTCCTGCTGCTGAGATATTTTATCTTAAACTTGGCTATGGTCTAAAGTAATCTACTGAATATATAACTGCAAAAAATTCTTTGTCTGTTGTACAATAGATTCTCTCATGATTATTTAATGTCCGTGATACATAACAAACAGGATGTCCCTGTTGTGACAGTACTGCACCAAAAGCGTAGTCACTAGCATCTATCGTTACAACAAACGGTTTCTCAATTTGTGGGTATTTCAAAATTGGAAATGAAGATATGAGACTTTTTAGATTTTCAAATGCTGAAATATATTGAGGGTCGTTTCTGTTTCTTTTAATACCTTTCTATATATATTTAATCATAGGATAAGCTACTTCATACTAATCCTTTATGAATTATCTGTAAAAACCTGAAGCTCCTAAGAATCCCCACAATTGTCTTTCAGTTTTAAATTTTGTATTGTTCTAATCTTTTTCTGGATTTGGCATGATTCCATCGGTTGATAAAATGTGCCCCAGAAATTCGGTGTTCTTTTTAAGGGAGGTACATTTGTCTGCTTGTATTTTTAAATTGTGGCTTTGAAGTCTAGAAAAAAATTTGCTCAGTGACTGTTAATGTTATTCCAATGTTGTGGAGCAATCTAGTATATCGTCGAGATATACAACACATATTTGATTGCATTGTGTTATCGGAGAATCTAATTCATTAGGCGCTGAAATATTGCCGGAGCATTTCTCAACACGAACGGCATTCGAGCAGACCTAACGGTGAAACAAAAGCGGCTTTTTCTACCTCTTACTCGGCTACTAATATTTGATGATGCCCCTTGGCTAGATCCAGGATACTAAATTATTGCCCCTTTCCTAATTTGTCAAGGATGCTATCAATAATTATTAATGGGTACTTATCATCAATAGTAACTTGGTTTAACCATCTTTAATCCACAACAATTCTGAACTTTTGTATACCTGAGTTATCTTTCTTTTTCGGTACTATGATAATTGGTGAACTATATCTGCTTTGAATTTTTCTTATAATCCCTTGGCTTTCCATGCGATCTAAGTGTCGCTACTTCTTTCTCATGTTACGATGAATAACGATACAACTTTGAATAAATTTCTTCTTAAATTGTTGCAACAGTTTTATTGGGATTATTTATTTCTCCTTCTATTGTATTTATTGTTGTTTAAGTGGTATTGGAGTATACTTTTTGTAGACCCTGTATCTACCAAGGCTAAGCATTTATTTATTTTTTTATTATTTATTTATTATTAAATTGCATTTGCCTCAAGCAAGCTTGCAGTATCAACTTCTATTGGAAGTCTACTCTGCTGACCCTCATCAGCGTAGTCCTGCTCGACATCCGAATCAACTACCTGGCTTAGGAATTTGTACTTTTTTCTTAGGTAATCTTCCTCTCTGGCTTTCTTCTTCCTTCCGTCAACGCCATCTGCTCTTCTATCTTTTGCAGTTCTATTTGAATTCTTCTGGTAGACATCCTGGACGAGCTTGAACTCTATTGCAAATCGGTTTTTTTTTTCCATCTGAACTTGTTGACTTCGAATGAACTTTGCAGCCGGGGCAGAGGTAGATCCATTGTTTTGGCTTGGTGGCTCTATTAACTGGAATTTGTTAGAGCAGGATAGCATTTCACCTTGGCGAAGGTATGCTGCATAGAGGTCTGTTGTTGTCTTCGGATTAACGGATGAGCAACTTCCACGTTACGCATAAGAGGTGTGTCCACGTCGAATGTGGCTGAGATTCTTGGTGGATATATGACTACCGAGCTCGCATTTCTGAATAAGCTTCCGTTAAGGTCCGGGTTAACGGAAATTCTACAGTGGATGATGGAGGCAACAAAAGTTTGCGCATTGAAACTGAAAAAATGGTAACGTCACACTTGGCAACTACTTCGACTGCTCTGGGCGCAAAGCTATCATCCACTGACGCCAAACTTGTCGACGCATACGTCATTGGGCCGTAACCACAAAGGAGCATAATTCTCGCGAGTCATGTTAGCTCCAGTTACACTCGGTGTGAACCCAGATGCAATGGGTGAGTAATGTGGAGTAATTTCTGCTGGCCGCATTGGATAATGGTGTTTCGATTGCTCCACGACTGGTAGTACCTTCAAACATCTGGGACGCAGCAACTGTCCCTGCGTTGGTAAGCTGCCCGATGTGAATGTTGGCGTTAGCAGACTCCACTCGAGTGGTAATAACTCCGGTGGCACTGGTGGTGCATGTTAGCAACTTCGGCCGCACTGAACGGAAGGACTCCTGTATTTACGGTGACTGGTACCCACAATGATACTGGCGTATATGATGTGGAGTGGGAACCTCCACGGCTGGCAGCAGCTTCGGTCGCACTAGACGCAGAGTGTGCCGCTAAAGTAACGGTGATGGGCGTAACTGTTGGTGGGCGTGACGGTAGTTTCTTCCATGGGACTGTATTCTTGGGCTTGTCCCGGTAGCTTTTTCACAGCAGCTGACCTCTGAAAGTCTAGGAAAACTACTACACTTACCTGCACACGACTGCCACGCGTGCATCTCGTTCGATTAGCTGGCCATCGACTCAAGCGCAGTCGAAGTGATTCCACGCGTCGCATGAGTTGCATTTGACCATATCCCCAGCGGAGTCTCGTTTATCGCAGGAACAGCAGTTGAAGATCTCGTTCATCTCCTTTCTCCTTGCTGATGTTCAGGTGTTGTCTCGGGATTCTTCACTGTTTTCGGCATGTTGATATCTCCACACGTTGTAACCACACATTTTGTATAAAATTGCAGTAGATTTTACTGCAACGGCACCGGTTCGTGAACGAACAAAGAAACAGAAGCTTGTTATTGTTGCGTTGCAAAGTCTTTGTTAATAAGAACTTACATTAGTATTTATCACAATTCATATGCTTCATTACTTACTTGAAACCCAAATATACACATGATTCTAACGGATTTTCTTATAATTTTAATAATCACAATTAGATTTATTAATGTTTTTCATATATCAAATTCGAAGGCTCAGTGCCCGGTGACAGAGAAGGAATGGTTAATTCAGTTTTCCTTTTTCACTGTCACTTATATCGGCAGCGCCATCTTGGGGCTAATGGCGGCGAACGACTATTTTAGCATCTCTCCCAAAATCTATTATTACAAAATAAAAAATATGTTTGATCTACTTCTAGAAAATCAGGTAGGTAGAGGAGTGATTCATCTTAAATCTATCTTAACATAGTCCTTAGGAATTTTTAAAACAATAACCAAGCAATAATTTTTATATTTCAACACTCCTACTATTATTAACTTTAACCTATAGAAATTAACTTCATACAATTGTATTTCCCTTGCCGTTAGTATATTTGGGTGATTGACATTATTCATAGCGGAGGCAATGTTGTCATGAATCTGGTCTAATTTGGTCTAAGTATGAAGTATGTTTTCTTATTTCATTATTTTCTTTCGTAATCGTATTCAGCATATCTAAGGTTCTGTTTCTATCTTCTTCACTAGCGACTCTTAGAATATGGAAGCTGTCATTAACATGGGTATTTATAGAAATCTGCTTGTTTAGAGTATTGATGGCGTTATGGTTGTTCCTTTCATTAATACCTAAATGTTCTAATATTTCCTACTTATCTGCTTCGAATAACCACTTTTGCAACTTTCTAACGATATAGATAAGCCCTCTTTTTTATCTTCCCTCTGTTGGCATTATTGAGGTAATTTTAGCTCTAATGTTTTTTTCCCTATGATTGTATCCTGCATCTCCGTGGATTGGACTCACTCGTAATAGCGCTTGAGCTGATTGGCTCATCATCAGGTTGATGATTACTATGATTAGTACCTGTAAATTTTAGAGGTCGTTTAATGTTTGCTTTGAGATCATTTTTTAAAGAATCTAATCTAATATATTGTTCGCCAATATGCCTGAGTCTCTAGTAGTTTCTGATATGTCCAGCAGCCCTATTTTCACTATTAAATTCTTCGTCTAAATTTCTTTTGTTTATGATATGATGTTTCGATCTATTTATTCTGGATTGGAGATCTTGAACAGTTATATTTCCCTTTGCATATCTAGGGGAAGGCTTGATTGTAATACCTATCGTTATATTTTCCAATAACAATTCGCATCTTCATTTCAGTTGAGAGTTTATTATGGTCAATACCTGTTAGCATCTCTAACAAAGTTAATTGTAATCGTTCCATATCGGCATTGTTGGTATGGTTGTTCGGTTTGGCTCCACCCTAAATTCGTTATCCATTATGATCTTCGTCGGTTTTCCAAACTTCGTAAAGTGTTCCGTTATAAGAGTTTATTGCTCTCCAGTATCGATCCACTAATATATATATACCGCTGCAAATTTAGTTAATTTATCAATGACTGTGACGAAAGCTTGTTTTTTAAAGTGAAATATTTGAATATTAGTTATTTGTCGGCTCTTGAAGTCACAGTTTTTTATTATTAGCTGTATATGCTCTCGTTATTTTAGAAAGTATGTTTTATCTTTTAGATTGTAGTAACATTCATTCATTCCACTATTCATGGATTCTTTTGTGTAATATAAGGATAACTGTTTATGTAAATCTACTTCAGTAAATATTTTACCTGCTCTTTATGAATTGAAACATTGATATTAACATCAATTGCATTTTATTATAATCCATGTCTGATACTTCCTGCTGCTGAGATATTTTATCTTAAACTTGGCTATGGTCTAAAGTAATCCACTGAATATATAACTGCAAAAAATTCTTTGTCTGTTGCACAATAGATTCTCTCATGATTATTTAATGTCCGTGATATATAACAAACAGGATGTCCCTGTTGTTACAGTACTGCAACAAAAACGTAGTCGCTAGCATCTATCGTTACAACAAACGGTTTCTCAAATTGTGGATATTTCAAAATTGGAAATGAAGATATGAGACTTTTCAGATTTTCAAATGCTGAAATATATTGAGGGTCGTTTCTGTTTCTTTTAATACCTTTCAATGTATATTTAATCATAGGATAACCTACTTCATACTAATCCTTTATGAATTATCTGTAAAAACCTGAAGCTCCTAAGAATCCCCACAATTGTCTTTCAGTTTTAAATTTTGTATTGCTCTAATCTTTTTCTGGATTTGGCATGATTCCATCGGTTGATAAAATGTGCCCCAGAAATTCGGTGTTCTTTTTAAGGGAGGTACATTTGTCTGCTTGTATTTTTAAATTGTGGTTTTGAAGTCTAGAAAAAAATTTGCTCAGTGACTGTTAATGTTATTCCAATGTTGTGGAGCAATCTAGTATATCGTCGAGATATACAACACATATTTGATTGCATTGTATTATCGGAGAATCTCATTCATTAGGCGCTGAAATATTACCGGAGCATTTTTCACCACGAACGGCATTCGAGCAGACCTAACGGTGAAACAAAAGCGGCTTTTTCTACCTCTTTGTCGGCCACTAGTATTTGATGATACCCCTTGGCTAGATCCAGGATACTAAAGTATTGCCCCTTTCCTAATTTGTCAAGGATGCTATCAATAATTATTAATGGGTACTTATCATCAATAGTAACTTGGTTTAACCATCTTTAATCCACAACAACTCTGAACTTTTGTATACCTGAGTTATCTTTCTTTTTCGGTACTATGATAATTGGTGAACTATATCTGCTTTGAATTTTTCTTATAATCCCTTGGCTTTCCATGCCATCTAAGTGTCGCTACTTCTTTCTCATGTTGCGATGAATAACGATACAATTTTGAATAAATTTCTTCTTAAATTGTTGCAACAGTTTTATTAGGATTATATATTTCTGCTTCTATTGTATTTATTGTTGTTTAAGTGGTATAGGAGTATACTTTTTGTAGACCCTGTATTTACCAAGGCTAAGCATTTCTGTTCTTATATTGTCAGCTTTATAAAAATTGTATTACATTGCATTAGCTTCAAGAAAGCTTGCAGTATATATATACTTCTATTGGAAGTCTACTCTGCTGACTCTCATCAGCGTAGTCCTGCTCGATATCCGGATCAACTACCTGGCTTAGGCTTAGGACATCCTGGACGAGCTTGAACTCTATTGCAAATCGGCTTTTTGTTCCATCTGAACTTGTTGACTTCGAATGAACTTTGCAGCCGGGGCAGAGGTAGATCCATTGTTTTGGCTTGGTGGCTCTATTAACTGGAATTTGTTAGAGCGGGATAGCATTTCACCTTGGCGAAGGTATGCTGCATAGAGGTCTGTTGTTGTCTTCGGATTAACGGATGAGCAACTTCCACGTTACGCATAAGAGGTGTGTCCACGTCGAATGTGACTGAGATTCTTGGTGGGTATATGACTACCGAGCTCGCATTCCGGAATAAGCGGTCCGGGTTAACGGAAATTCTGCAGTGGATGATGGAGGCAACAAAAGTTCGCGCACTGAAACTGAAAAAACGGTAACGTCACACTTGGCAACTACTTCGACTGCTCTGGGCGCAAAGCTATCATCCACTGACGCCAAACTTGTCGACGCATACGTCATTGGGCCGTAACCACAAAGGAGCATAATTCTCGCGAGTCATGTTAGCTCCAGTTACACTCGGTGTGAACCCAGATGCAATGAGTGAGTAATGTGGAGTAATTTCTGCTGGCCGCATTGGATAATGGTGTTTCGATTGCTCCACGACTGGTAGTACCTTCAAACATCTGGGACGCAGCAGCTGTCCCTGCGTTGGTAAGCTGCCCGATGTGAATGTTGGCGTTAGCAGAGTCCACTCGAGTGGTAATAACTCCGGTGGCACTGGTGGTGCATGTTAGCAACTTCGGCCGCACTGAACGGAAGGACTCCTGTATTTACGGTGACTGGTACCCACAATGATACTGGCGTATATGATGTGGAGTGGGAACCTCCACGGCTGGCAGCTTCGGTCGCACTAGACGCAGAGTGTGCCGCTTAAGTAACGGTGATGGGCGTAACTGTTGGTGGGCGTGACGGTAGTTTCTTCCATGGGACTGTATTCTTGGGCTTGTCCCGGTAGCTTTTTCACAGCAGCTGACCTCTGAAAGTCTAGGAAAACTACTACACTTACCTGCACACGACTGGCACACGTACACCTCGTTCGATTAGCTGGCCATCGACTCAAGCGCAGTCGAAGTGATTCCACGCGTCGCATGAGTCGCATTTGACCATATCCCCAGCGGAGTCTCGTTTATCGCAGGAACAGCAGTTGAAGATCTCGTTCATCTTCTTTCTCCTTGCTGATGTTCAGGTGATGTCTCGGGATTCTTCACTTATTCGGCATGTTAATATTTCCACACGTTGTAACCACACATTTTGTATAAAATTGCAGTAGATTTTACTGCAACGGCACCGGTTCGTGAACGAACAAAGAAACAGAAGCTTGTTATTGTTGCGTTGCAAAGTCTTTGTTAATAAGAACTTACATTAGTATTTATCACAATTCATATGCTTCATTACTTACTTGAAACCCAAATATACACATGATTCTAACGGATTTTCTTATAATTTTAATAATCACAATTAGATTTATTAATGTTTTTCATATATCAAATTCGAAGGCTCAGTGCCCGGTGACAGAGAAAGAATGGTTAATTCAGTTTTCCTTTTTCACTGTCACTTATATCGGCAGCGCCATCTTGGGGCTAATGGCGGAGAACGACTATCTTAGCATCTCTCCCAACATCTATTATTACAAAATAAAAAATATGTTTGATCTACTTCTAGAAAATCAGGTAGGTAGAGGAGTGATTCATCTTAAATCTATCTTAACATAGTCCTTAGGAATTTTTAAAACAATAACCAAGCAATAATTTTTATATTTCAACACTCCTACTATTATTAACTTTAACCTATAGAAATTAACTTCATACAATTGTATTTCCCTTGCCGTTAGTATATTTGGGTGATTGACATTATTCATAGCGGAGGCAATGTTGTCCTGAATCTGGTCTAATTTGGTCTAAGTATGAAGTATGTTTTCTTATTTCATTATTTTCTTTCGTAATCGTATTCAGCCTATCTAAGGTTCTGTTTCTATCTTCTTCACTAGCGACTCTTAGAATATGGAAGCTGTCATTAACATGGGTATTTATAGAAATCTGCTTGTTTAGAGTATTGATGGCGTTATGGTTGTTCCTTTCATTAATACCTAAATGTTCTAATATTTCCTACTTATCTGCTTCGAATAACCACTTTTGCAACTTTCTAACGATATAGATAAGCCCTCTTTTTTATCTTCCCTCTGTTGGCATTATTGAGGTAATTTAAGCTCTAAAGTTTTTTTCCCTATGATTGTATCCTGCATCTCCGTGGATTGGACTCACTCGTAATAGCGCTTGAGCTGATTGGCTCATCATCAGGTTGATGATTACTATGATTAGTACCTGTAAATTTTAGAGGTCGTTTAATGTTTGCTTTGAGATCATTTTTTAAAGAATCTAATCTAATATATTGTTCGCCAATATGCCTGAGTCTTTAGTAGTTTCTGATATGTCCAGCAGCCCTATTTTCACTATTTAATTCTTCGTCTAAATTTCTTTTGTTTATGATATGATGTTTCGATCTATTTATTCTGGATTGGAGATCTTGAACAGTTATATTTCCCTTTGCATATCTAGGGGAAGGCTTGATTGTAATACCTATCGTTATATTTTCCAATAACAATTCGCATCTTCATTTCAGTTGAGAGTTTATTATGGTCAATACCTGTTAGCATCTCTAACAAAGTTAATTGTAATCGTTCCATATCGGCATTGTTGGTATGGTTGTTCGGTTTGGCTCCACCCTAAATTCGTTATCCATTATGATCTTCGTCGGTTTTCCAAACTTCGTAAAGTGTTCCGTTATAAGAGTTTATTGCTCTCCAGTATCGATCCACTGTTATATATATACCGCTGCAAATTTAGTTAATTTATCAATGACTGTGACGAAAGCTTGTTATTTGAAGTGAAATATTTGAATATTAGTTATTTGTCTGCTCCTGAAGTCACAGTTTTTTATTACTAGCTGTATATGCTCTCGTTATTTTAGAAAGTATGTTTTATCTTTTAGATTGTAGTAACATTCATTCATTCCACTATTCATGGATTCTTTTGTGTAATATAAGGATAACTGTTTATGTAAATCTACTTCAGTAAATATTTTACATGCTCTTTATGAATTGGAAACATTGATATTAACATCAATTGTATTTTATTATAATCCGTGTCTGATACTTCCTGCTGCTGAGATATTTTATCTTAAACTTGGCTATGGTCTAAAGTACTCCATTGAATATATAACTGCAAAAAATTCTTTGTCTGTTGTACAATAGATTCTCTCATGATTATTTAATGTCCGTGATACATAACAAACAGGATGTCCCTGTTGTGACAGTACTGCACCAAAAGCGTAGTCACTAGCATCTATCGTTACAACAAACGGTTTCTCAAATTGTGGGTATTTCAAAATTGGAAATGAAGATATGAGACTTTTTAGATTTTCAAATGCTGAAATATATTGAGGGTCGTTTCTGTTTCTTTTAATATGTAATATTCTATATATATTTAATCATAGGATAAGCTACTTCATACTAATCCTTTATGAATTATCTGTAAAAACCTGAAGCTCCTAAGAATCCCCACAATTGTCTTTCAGTTTTAAATTTTGTATTGTTCTAATCATTTTCTGGATTTGGCATGATTCCATCGGTTGATAAAATGTGCCCCAGAAATTCGGTGTTCTTTTTAAGGGAGGTACATTTGTCTGCTTGTATTTTTAAATTGTGGTTTTGAAGTCTAGAAAAAAATTTGCTCAGTGACTGTTAATGTTATTCCAATGTTGTGGAGCAATCTAGTATATCGTCGAGATATACAACACATATTTGATTGCATTGTATTATCGGAGAATCTCATTCATTAGGCGCTGAAATATTACCGGAGCATTTTTCACCACGAACGGCATTCGAGCAGACCTAACGGTGAAACAAAAGCGGCTTTTTCTACCTCTTTGTCGGCCACTAGTATTTGATGATACCCCTTGGCTAGATCCAGGATACTAAAGTATTGCCCCTTTCCTAATTTGTCAAGGATGCTATCAATAATTATTAATGGGTACTTATCATCAATAGTAACTTGGTTTAACCATCTTTAATCCACAACAATTCTGAACTTTTGTATACCTGAGTTATCTTTCTTTTTCGGTACTATGATAATTGGTGAACTATATCTGCTTTGAATTTTTCTTATAATCCCTTGGCTTTCCATGCCATCTAAGTGTCGCTACTTCTTTCTCATGTTGCGATGAATAACGATACAATTTTGAATAAATTTCTTCTTAAATTGTTGCAACAGTTTTATTAGGATTATTTATTTCTGCTTCTATTGTATTTATTGTTGTTTAAGTGGTATAGGAGTATACTTTTTGTAGACCCTGTATTTACCAAGGCTAAGCATTTCTGTTCTTATATTGTCAGCTTTATAAAAATTTTATTACATTGCATTAGCTTCAAGAAAGCTTGCAGTATCAACTTCTATTGGAAGTCTACTCTGCTGACTCTCATCAGCGTAGTCCTGCTCGATATCCGAATCAACTACCTGGCTTAGGCTTAGGACATCCTGGACGAGCTTGAACTCTATTGCAAATCGGCTTTTTGTTCCATCTGAACTTGTTGACTTCGAATGAACTTTGCAGCCGGGGCAGAGGTAGATCCATTGTTTTGGCTTGGTGGCTCTATTAACTGGAATTTTTTAGAGCGGGATAGCATTTCACCTTGGCGAGGGTATGCTGCATAGCGGTCTGTTGTTGTCTTCGGATTAACGGATGAGCAACTTCCACGTTACGCATAAGAGGTGTGTCCACGTCGAATGTGACTGAGATTCTTGGTGGGTATATGACTATCGGAGAATCTCATTCATTAGGCGCTGAAATATTGCCGGAGCATTTTTCAACACGAACGGCATTCGAGCAGACCTAACGGTGAAACAAAAGCGGTTTTTTCTACCTCTTTCTCGGCTACTAATATTTGATGATACCCCTTGGCTAGATCCAGGATATTGAATTATTGCCCCTTTCCTAATTTGTCAAGGATGCTATCAATAATTATTAATGGGTACTTATCATCAATAGTAACTTGGTTTAACCACCTTTAATCCACAACAATTCTGAACTTTTGTATACCTGAGTTATCTTTCTTTTTCGGTACTATGATAATTGGTGAACTATATCTGCTTTGAATTTTTCTTATAATCCCTTGGCTTTCCATGCCATCTAATTGTCTCTACTTCTTTCTCATGTTGCGATGAATAACGATACAATTTTGAATAAATTTCTTCTTAAATTGTTGCAACAGTTTTATTAGGATTATTTATTTCTCCTTCTATTGTATTTATTGTTGTTAAAGTGGTATTGGAGTATACTTTTTGTAGACCCCGTATCTACCAAGGCTAAGCATTTCTGTTCTTATATTGTCAGCTTTATAAAAATTTTATTACATTGCATTAGCTTCAAGCAAGCTTGCAGTATCAACTTCTATTGGAAGACTACTCTGCTGACTCTCATCAGCGTAGTCCTGCTCGACATCCGAATCAACTACCTGGCTTAGGAGTTTGTACTTTTTTCTTAGGCAATCTTCCTCTCCGGCTTTCTTCTTTCTTCCGTTAACGCCATCTGCTCTTCTATCTTTTGCAGTTCAATTTGAATTCTTCTGGTAGACATTCTGGACGATCTTGAACTCTATTGAAAATCGGCTTTTTTTTCCATCTGAACTTGTTGACTTCGAATGAACTTTGCAGCCGGGGCAGAGGTAGATCCATTGTTTTGGCTTGGTGGCTCTATTAACTGGAATTTTTTAGAGCGGGATAGCATTTCACCTTGGCGAGGGTATGCTGCATAGCGGTCTGTTGTTGTCTTCGGATTAACGGATGAGCAACTTCCACGTTACGCATAAGAGGTGTGTCCACGTCGAATGTGACTGAGATTCTTGGTGGGTATATGACTACCGAGCTCACATTCCTGAATAAGCGGTCCGGGTTAACGGAAATTCTGCAGTGGATGATGGAGGCAACAAAAGTTCGCGCATTGAAACTGAAAAAACGGTAACGTCACACTTGGCAACTACTTCAACTGCTCTGGGCGCAAAGCTATCATCCACTGACGCCAAACTTGTCGACGCATACGTCATTGGGCCGTAACCACAAAGAAGCATAATTCTCGCGAGTCATGTTAGCTCCAGTAACACTCGGTGTGAACCCAGATGCAATGACTGAGTAATGTGGAGTAATTTCTGCTGGCCGCGCATTGGATAATGGTGTTTCGATTGCTCCACGACTGGTAGTACCTTCAAACATCTGGGACGCAGCAGCTGTCCCTGCGTTGGTAAGCTGCCCGATGTGAATGTTGGCGTAAGCAGACTCCACTCGAGTGGTAATAACTCCGGTGTCACTGGTGGTGCATGTTAGCAACTTCGGCCGCACTGAACGGAAGGACTCCTGTAAAAAAAATTTGCTCAGTGACTGTTAATGTTATTCCAATGTTGTGGAGCAATCTAGTATATCGTCGAGATATACAACACATATTTGATTGCATTGTTTTATTGGAGAATCTCATTCATTAGGCGCTGAAATATTGCCGGAGCATTTTTCAACACGAACGGCATTCGAGCAGACCTAACAGTGAAACAAAAGCGGTTTTTTCTACCTCTTTCTCGGCTACTAATATTTGATGATACCCCTTGGCTAGATCCAGGATATTAAATTATTGCCCCTTTCCTAATTTGTCAAGGATGCTATCAATAATTATTAATGGGTACTTATCATCAATAGTAACTTGGTTTAACCACCTTTAATCCACAACAATTCTGAACTTTTGTATACCTGAGTTATCTTTCTTTTTCGGTACTATGATAATTGGTGAACTATATCTGCTTTGAATTTTTCTTATAATACCTTGGCTTTCCATGCCATCTAATTGTCTCTACTTCTTTCTCATGTTGCGATGAATAACGATACAATTTTGAATAAATTTCTTCTTAAATTGTTGCAACAGTTTTATTAGGATTATTTATTTCTCCTTCTATTGTATTTATTGTTGTTTAAGTGGTATTGGAGTATACTTTTTGTAGACCTTGTATCTACCAAGGCTAAGCATTTATTTATTTATTTATTATTTATTTATTATTACATTGCATTAGCTTCAAGCAAGCTTGCAGTATCAACCACTATTGGCAGTCTACTCTGCTGACTCTCATCAGCGTAGTCCTGCTCGACATCCGAATCAACTACCTGGCTTAGGAGTTTGTACTTTTTTCTTTTTTTTCTTCTTTCTTCCGTTAACGCCATCTGCTCTTCTATCTTTTGCAGTTCGATTTGAATTCTTCTGGTAGACATCCTGGACGACCTTGAACTCTATTGCAAATCGGCTTTTTTTTCCATCTGAACTTGTTGACTTCGAATGAACTTTGCAGCCGGGGCAAAGGTAAATCCATTGTTTTGGCTTGGTGGCTCTATTAACTGGAATTTGTTAGAGCGGGATAGCATTTCACCTTGGCGAGGGTATGCTGCATAGAGGTCTGTTGTTGTCTTCGAATTAACGGATGAGCAACTTCCACGTTACGCATAAGAGATGTGTCCACGTCGAATGTGGCTGAGATTCTTGGTGGGTATATGACTGCCGAGCTCGCATTCCTGAATAAGCGGTCCGGGTTAACGGAAATTCTGCAGTGGATGATGGAGGCAACAAAAGTTCCCGCATTGAAACTGAAAAAACGGTAACGTCACACTTGGCAACTACTTCGACTACTCTGGGCGCAAAGCTATCATCCACTCACGCCAAACTTGTCGACGCATACGTCATTGGGTCGTAACCACAAAGGAGCATAATTCTCGCGAGTCATGTTAGCTCCAGTTACAATCGGTGTGAACCCAGATGCAATGACGGAGTAATGTGGAGTAATTTCTGCTGGCCGCGCATTGGATAATGGTGTTTCGATTGCTCCACGACTGGTAGTACCTTCAAACATCTGGGACGCAGCAGCTGTCCCTGCGTTGGTAAGCTGCCCGATGTGATTGTTGGCGTTAGCAGACTCCACTCGAGTGGTAATAACTCCGGTGTCACTGGTGGTGCATGTTAGCAACTTCGGCCGCACTGAACGGAAGGACTCCTGTATTTACGGTGACTGGTACCCACAATGATACTGGCGTATATGATGTGGAGTGGGAACCTCCACGGCTGGCAGCAGCTTCGGTCGCACTAGACGCAGAGTGTGCCGCTAACGTAACGGTGATGGGCGTAACTGTTGGTGGGCGTGACGGTAGTTTCTTCCATGGGACTGTATTCTTGGGCTTGTCCCGGTAGCTTTTTCACAGCAACTGACCTCTGAAAGTCTAGGAAAACTACTACACTTACCTGCACACGACTGGCACACGTACACCTCGTTCGATTAGCTGGCCATCGACTCAAGCGCAGTCGAAGTGATTCCACGCGAAATAAATAACTGAACTTCGTAATTTTTTTTTAATATATTCTCTTTATTATATATATTCTATTATAATTACGGTTTTAGTTCTTTATTTACTATTAATAATACGGCCGCTGTCTTAAGCAGGGCTGCACCGTACTATCCGGATGAGAGTTTACTATGAACTACCACTCAGATCGAATCGAATGCCCGAAGAAGGTTTTGTTATTTTTAATATTTCAACACGGTCCCCCAATTGACTTGATTGGGCTTACATTCTTCAAGAGGTCAGCCGAATGCATTGGTTTTATTCTCCCTATTTCTCAATAGGTTAACCGAATGCATTGGTTCACTTTCCTTGTTTACTCTTTCGGTCATCGTTACTTTTATGGGTCACATAAAAGTGATGACGATAAGAATTTATGGTGTGCAATTGAAGAATGCAAACACAAGCAAGTATGGTGACACATTGTATATTTTTATTTTTAAGAATTACGACCAATACTTAACTCCTCCTTCCTTAGAGAAAGTTTTCTCCTGGAAATTTTGATTTGAGGGTTTCGTTTGTTTTTTTTCCTTGCTCTTCTGTTAAGCTATCAATTTTAATTTTAATTTTACCGGTACTTCTGACATTCTTGTACATTACGATTCCAATGATACTTATACCAATAATAATTATTAACATGGATGTACCAGAGATTAAATAGGTTTTTACTTTGTGGTATTGAACTAATTCTAGGTTATGTCTATTTTCAATTTCTTGTAGTTCCTTAAATTTTGTAAACACCGTATTGATGGTGGCATTTTCTTTCATTATTTCTTCATAATAGAATTGAAATGTATAATTAGTTTCTTTGTTCTTAATTATAGCGTCATTGATTTTAATATTACAATTCTGAATATTAACAATAAGATTTCCAGCAAAAGTTAAATTTCTAGAGTCACAATTATTTTGTACGGTTACATTTTTAGCGTTTTTAATAATATAAGTTCTTTCGTTCAGATTAATAATTTCAAAATTATTATTGATCCTCATTAAACAATTTTGCTTACTAATACAATCATTTCTCTCTTTTAATTCGTTAACATTAATTTTCTCCTCGTTATATTTATACTCTTTTCCTTCGTTTACAATTACAACAAAGGGTTCTAAGTCAACTTCTTGTTTTTCTCGATTTGGTATTGGTACGATTATTTTAATTGGACGTGTTATAATCTCTTCTGGTATTTTCAAAGCTATAATAATGGCATCATCTGTATATTTCATTACCCCTGACTTAATATTTCTTAATTTGCTCCAATTCATATCTGTCATGATTAGTTCGTCCTTAGTGAGTAAGCTAGGGTGGGTTATTCCCATTTTCGCTGCAGCTATCGTGTCTAACAAATTATCAATTACTCTTTCTAACATCTGTAATCTAGTTAGTATTTCGGTTCGTTGTAGGCGTTTAAGTATCGTATTTTGTAACTGTTGGTTTTCATTCTGATAGCGTTCTATTTCTTCCCTATCTCTCAAAACTAAGTCTCTTATGTTTTTTATGTTTCCGTTTAATTGAGTATTAATTTTGATTTGCTTGTTTAGTTCCTGAATTGCATTCTGATTGTTAGTGTCAGTAGCTTTTATGTGTTCTTCTATTTCTTCCCTATCTGAGTTGTCCATAGTACCGAACAACCATTTCTGAGCCGTTCCTACTATATTTACGAGACCTCTTTTTGATCTTGTCTTATGAGGCATGATACTATGTATTTTTGTAAAAATTGTATTACATTCCTTTCTTATTTCTGAGTCTTGTCCTACAATTTCAAATTTTTTTATTTCCTGTAAGGTGTCTATCAACATTTTTATTTTTACTATGTGGATGATGGTTTGGGTTTGGTTGATGATTTCTCCTTCACCCATGCTTATCGTTGTGAATCCGTTGTCACTTTCGATTGGTGTTATTACAAGTGCTGCTTGTACTAGGTTCATTAGTGTCATCAGGAGTAGCAGCATCAGTGTGAGTACCTACAAATTGTCTTGGTCGTTTAATATTTGATGTATGTACTCTATCTAGGTTTTTAAATCGAAAATTGGGTTCATTTTTGTGTCTCACATGTTTATAATTCTTTATATAACCAAATGATCTTCTTTCTATATAATCTTCCCTATCTTGGTTCCTTTTGTTTATAACCTTGGTTTTTTTCATTTTTAGCTTGGTTACTAATGCTTCTATATTTGTATGTTGAGCCTGTTCTGGTGACATACCTATCGTAGTATGATACCTTTTGTTATAGATTTGAAAAGCTCTAAACATTTTGGTATTTACTGATTCTGCCTGGTTCATGCTAAGTAGTATCTCAGCTATAGTACTATGTAAGCGTTCAACGTCTGCATTGCCTGTATGTGAGTTCGGTTTAGTGAAATGCACTTCGATATTTCGTTCCCTAAGAAATTCTCTGATGTATGTTGTATTAAACTCGTTATCCGTAATTATTTTATAGGGTGGACCTTCTCTAGTTAAATGTTCTGTGATAGCGTCTGTTTTGTGAATGTGATTTTTACTTTCAAGTCTGTATACATACCCTTTCTTTGTCAGCTTGTCAATCATTGTCAAAAAAATGTGTTTATGAAAATGGTAGATATCTATGTGAACTATTTCGTTAGGTTTACTAGGTGTTTCTGTTACTTTGAATTTCCCTTGAATAGGTTTCCTCTCGTATTTAGCCTTTTGACATACGTCGCAATTGTTTATAATTTGTGTAATTATCCTTGTAAGTTTAGGGTAGTAAATCTGTTGTTTTAACGTATTGTAGGTCTCTATGATTCCTGAGTGTTGACTTTCCCTGATATGGTATATGGAGACCTGTTTCCTAACTTCCTCCTCCGTCCTTAAGTCTCTAACTCTCCGTGTTAGTTTAATCAATTTAACCTTTCTATTTCCTGACTGCAAGTTCATGAGTAACCGTTGAATTTTGTTAAAGTCAGATTCTTGTACTTCAGAATAAATACCGCTAACTCCTGGGGCAATTTCTTTGAGTTGTTCTGTTATCGTCTCAATAGGGTCCGAGGCTCTGATATATAAAATTCTTTTACCATTTAGTGTTTCCACTTTTGGTTCTTTGTCATAACTCACAATAATTTGTTGTTTATATATATTGACAATACCTTCTTTAATAGGTATGTGATCAGATTGTCCTTCCGCTGTCGATTGACCCGTTCTGCTATCAGAAATTTGATTCACTTCATTGTTTTCTTTCTCAATTCTACTTAAAAAGTCGGCCACTCGATTTTCTTGACCTTTGAGATATTCAATATCGTAATCAAATTCTTGTAATTTAAGTAACCATCGTTGGTTGCGTTGTGAGAACTCTGCACCATTATATTTTTTATTCAAATATTTTATGGGGAGATGATCAGTTGTGATCTTGAATTTATTTCCCCACAGATAGGGTCTTAGTTTGGATACACTCCAGACAATGGCTAGAAATTCTTTATCGGTTACGGAATAATTTCTTTCATGCTCGTTCAGAGTCCTAGAGATATAGCAAACCGGTTGTTTGTCCTGTGTTAGGACAGATCCGATGGCAAAGTTACTGGCATCGGTGTATAAATGAAATGGTTTTTCGAATTCTGGAAATTTTAGGATTGGTTGTGTTATCAATTTGTTTCGGAGTGTTTCAAACGCATTCACGTATTCAGGATCACTAATATTTATTTTGGTGTCCTTTTTGAGATACCTAGTCATTGGATATGCAATTTTTGCATAATCCTGAATGAATTTCCTGTAGTAGCCAGAGGCTCCTAAAAAACTTCTAAGTTGTTTTTCTGTGTGGGGTAGTGGGAGGTTTCTGATTATACTGATCTTATTACCATTAGGCATTATTCCCTTTGGTGTTAATATGTGACCTAGGAATTCGGTTTCCTTCTTGAGGAATGAACATTTGCTAATTTGTAGTTTTAAATTATGTTTCTGCAAAACTCGAAGGATGTCTCTGAGGTTTTTCATATGTTCTTTTAGGGACGTGGAGAATATCAAAATGTCATCTAAATAAACGACACAAATTTTGTTTATATATTCTCTTAGTATGTGGTTCATTAGTCGCTGAAAAGTGGCTGGTGCATTTTTAAGTCCAAAAGGCATACGGACATACTCGTATAATCCTTGTGGAGTAATAAACGCAGTTTTCGCTATGTCAGCTGGGTGCATCAAAATTTGATGGTAACCTTTTGCTAAGTCAAGCGTCGAGAAATATACCGCTTTTCCTAACTTATCGAAGAGGTTTTCTATATTTGGCAGAGGAAATCTGTCATCTTCAGTAATTTCATTTAAAGCCCTATAGTCAACACAAATGCGGTACTGTACTTGACCATCTTTGTCTGGCTTTTTAGCAACTACAACGATCGGAGAAGCATGTCTACTCATGCTTCTTCTTATGATACCTTGTTTTTCCATCTCTTTGATTTGCTTAGCTACTTCTTCTTCGTGTTTCTTTGGTAATCGGTAACTTTTTGCATGTAGTGGTTTGTCTTCTTTAAGGTGAATTTCATGTTTTATTTCCGAGGTATGAGTTAACATGTCGCCTTCCTTATATTGGATGTTTCTAAATTCGTCTAGCAGTGAGGTCAATGCTGTCGTTTCTTCGCGATTAAGGCTGCCGAAGTCAGGATTGCCTTCCTCTAGGTAGTTGCATGCCAACTCGTGTCCTCGTTCTATCTTTAGAATGGTCTGATTTTTTAAAGTTATAGTTCCTTTCTCAAAATCAATGGTTTCAATGATATTTTTAAGGACATCCATTCCTAGGAGTATCGTATAGTTTTTATTTTCTAAAGCCTGAGCGTAAGCTTTAATAAAAGTATTATCGCTGTAACCGAATTCTTTTGGTATTGGAAACTGAATTATTGCAGTATTCCTGATTACGCTACTATTAATGGTCTTTATCTCTAGCTGTCGGGTGTCTAGAATTTTATACGGTGTCATGTCGAGTTTACTAGTATTTATGATAGTCATAGCACTGCCAGTGTCTACTAAAATATAGTGTCGTTGGTTCTGAATTTCAGTGGCGACTGTCATTAATTGTCCGAGGCTCAGTTCAGAAAAACCGGCGGTTCTACTGAGTTAATGTCCTGACGGATCGGTTCCTGACTTGTTTGGATATTATTGGTATCCATTGGTTCTAGTCTATTCTGTCTATTCTGTATGGAGTGGTTCTGGAAAGGTCTCTGTGAAGTAGTGTGATTTTGGTAACGATACTCATTTTGTCTAAACCTTCCCGAATGATTTTGTCCACCAAAATTATTATTGTGACCATTATTGTAACTGGGTCGTCGTTCCTTGTCGGGGAGACTAAACCTATGATTTTTGTTTTGGTTATTGTAATTTGCCGTGGTTCTAACTATTTCACTATTCCTTAAATTTCCATTATCGTATCCTATGTAGGAGAATAAAATACTCTTTATTTCATGTAAATCATACAGATTCCTAATTTCTCTGGCTAAATTCCCTATTGTTAATTCTCGTATTTTGTTTATTATAATATTATAGTACAATAGTTTTTCTTGTTCCTGATTGTCACAGAATACTACATATGTATTTACTTTGCTTAAAAGGTATTCTAATTTATTGGTCAAATCATATATTGAACTCACTTTCATATTGCTGATTTCCTTCGTAAGATCGCTGCTGCTGATGACCGGTCGATAGTGTTGTTTAAATAACTCCTTCGCCTGTTCCCACGAAGTGACTCCATTGATGATCAGTAGGTCCATAGCTCGACCTTTGATTTTCACTTGTTGTATGATGTTCCAGGTGGCTTGGTAATCTCCAATAGTATTCCGAAGGTGGTTCTCTATCATTACGATGAAGTGCATTAGGGATTCGCTATCCCCATCGAATTCGGGTAAGTATTGAATTTCCCGTAACACGTTGCTCCCATGACTCGGCTGTGGTATTCTCGCCACTATAGCCATTATACTATTTAGGATATCCCGGTTGGATACCTCAGGGATGACGTTTGGATTTTCTGCCATATTTCCCGTTTCACTATTACTATATGCCAACAACTTCCACTACGGTTTTAGAAGGGTTTCACTATACACAATCTTTTCCCGTGTTTTTTTTTTTTTCGTTCGTCGAAAATTGCGGTTAAGGAAATGCGAATTGAACTTTCTCAATGTGGATCAGGATAGTTGTACCTGATCCTACCGACTGCGCCAAATAAATAACTGAACTTCGTAATTTTTTTTTAATATATTCTCTTTATTATATATATTCTATTATAATTACGGTTTTAGTTCTTTATTTACTATTAATAATACGGCCGCTGTCTTAAGCAGGGCTGCACCGTACTATCCGGATGAGAGTTTACTATGAACTACCACTCAGATCGAATCGAATGCCCGAAGAAGGTTTTGTTATTTTTAATATTTCAACACGGTCCCCCAATTGACTTGATTGGGCTTACATTCTTCAAGAGGTCAGCCGAATGCATTGGTTTTATTCTCCCTATTTCTCAATAGGTTAACCGAATGCATTGGTTCACTTTCCTTGTTTACTCTTTCGGTCATCGTTACTTTTATGGGTCACATAAAAGTGATGACGATAAGAATTTATGGTGTGCAATTGAAGAATGCAAACACAAGCAAGTATGGTGACACATTGTATATTTTTATTTTTAAGAATTACGACCAATACTTAACTCGCGTCGCATGAGTCGCATTTGACCATATCCCCAGCGGAGTCTCGTTTATCGCAGGAACAGCAGTTGAAGATCTCGTTCATCTTCTTTCTCCTTGCTGATGTTCAGGTGATGTCTCGGGATTCTTCACTTTTTCGGCATGTTAATATTTCCACACGTTGTAACCACACATTTTGTATAAAATTGCAGTAGATTTTACTGCAACGACACCGGTTCGTGAACGGAGAAAGAAACAGAAGCTTGTTATTGTTGCGGATGAGCAACTTCCACGTTACGCATAAGAGGTTTGTCACGTCGAATGTGGCTGAGATTCTTGGTGGGTATATAATTACCGAGCTCGCATTTCTGAATAAGCGGTCCGGGTTAACGGAAATTCTGCAGTGGATGATGGAGGCAACAAAAGTTTGCGCATTGAAACTGAAAAAATGGTAACGTCACACTTGGCAACTACTTCGACTGCTCTGGGCGCAAAGCTATCATCCACTGACGCCAAACTTGTCGACGCATACGTCATTGGGCCGTAACCACAAAGGAGCATAATTCTCGCGAGTCATGTTAGCTCCAGTTACACTCGGTGTGAACCCAGATGCAATGACTGAGTAATGTGGAGTAATTTCTGCTGGCCGCGCATTGGATAATGGTGTTTCGATTGCTCCACGACTGGTAGTACCTTCAAACATCTGGGACGCAGCAGCTGTCCCTGCGTTGGTAAGCTGCCCGATGTGAATGTTGGCGTTAGCAGACTCCACTCGAGTGGTAATAACTCCGGTGGCACTGGTGGTGCATGTTAGCAACTTCGGCCGCACTGAACGGAAGGACTCCTGTATTTACGGTGACTGGTACCCACAATGATACTGGCGTATATGATGTGGAGTGGGAACCTCCACGGCTGGCAGCTTCGGTCGCACTAGACGCAGAGTGTGCCGCTAAAGTAACGGTGATGGGCGTAACTGTTGGTGGGCGTGACGGTAGTTTCTTCCATGGGACTGTATTCTTGGGCTTGTCCCGGTAGCTTTTTCACAGCAGCTGACCTCTGAAAGTCTAGGAAAACTAATACACTTACCTGCACACGACTGGCACACGTACACCTCGTTCGATTAGCTGGCCATCGACTCAAGCGCAGTCGAAGTGATTCCACTCGTCGCATGAGTCGCATTTGACCATATCCCCAGCGGAGTCTCGTTTATCGCAGGAACAGCAGTTGAAGATCTCGTTCATCTTCTTTCTCCTTGCTGATGTTCAGGTGATGTCTCGGGATTCTTCACTTTTTCGGCATGTTAATATTTCCACACGTTGTAACCACACATTTTGTATAAAATTGCAGTAGATTTTACTGCAACGGCACCGGTTCGTGAACGAACAAAGAAACAGAAGCTTGTTATTGTTGCGTTGCAAAATCTTTGTTAATAAGAACTTACATTAGTATTTATCACAATTCATATGCTTCATTACTTACTTGTAACCCAAATATACACATGATTCTAACGGATTTTCTTATAATTTTAATAATCACAATTAGATTTATTAATGTTTTTCATATAACAAATTCGAAGGCTCAGTGCCCGGTGACAGAGAAAGAATGGTTAATTCAGTTTTCCTTTTTCACTGTCACTTATATCGGCAGCGCCATCTTGGGGCTAATGGCGGAGAACGACTATTTTAGCATCTCTCCCAACATCTATTATTACAAAATAAAAAATATGTTTGATCTACTTCTAGAAAATCAGGTAGGTAGAGGAGTGATTCATCTTAAATCTATCTTAACATAGTCCTTAGGAATTTTTAAAACAATAACCAAGCAATAATTTTTATATTTCAACACTCCTACTATTATTAACTTTAACCTATAGAAATTAACTTCATACAATTGTATTTCCCTTGCCGTTAGTATATTTGGGTGATTGACATTATTCATAGCGGAGGCAATGTTGTCATGAATCTGGTCTAATTTGGTCTAAGTATGAAGTATGTTTTCTTATTTCATTATTTTCTTTCGTAATCGTATTCAGCATATCTAAGGTTCTGTTTCTATCTTCTTCACTAGCAACTCTTAGAATATGGAAGCTGTCATTAACATGGGTATTTATAGAAATCTGCTTGTTTAGAGTATTGATGGCGTTATGGTTGTTCCTTTCATTAATACCTAAATGTTCTAATATTTCCTACTTATCTGCTTCGAATAACCACTTTTACAATATAGATAAGCCCTCTTTTTTATCTTCCCTCTGTTGGCATTATTGAGGTAATTTTAGCTCTAATGTTTTTTTCCCTATGATTGTATCCTGCATCTCCGTGGATTGGACTCACTCGTAATAGCGCTTGAGCTGATTGGCTCATCATCAGGTTGATGATTACTATGATTAGTACCTGTAAATTTAAGAGGTCGTTTAATGTTTGCTTTGAGATCATTTTTTAAAGAATCTAATCTAATATATTGTTCGCCAATATGCCTGAGTCTTTAGTAGTTTCTGATATGTCCAGCAGCCCTATTTTCACTATTAAATTCTTCGTCTAAATTTCTTTTGTTTATGATATGATGTTTCGATCTATTTATTCTGGATTGGAGATCTTGAACAGTTATATTTCCCTTTGCATATCTAGGGGAAGGCTTGATTGTAATACCTATCGTTATATTTTCCAACAAGAATTCGCATCTTCATTTCAGTTGAGAGTTTATTATGGTCAATACCTGTTAGCATCTCTAACAAAGTTAATTGTAATCGTTCCATATCGGCATTGTTGGTATGGTTGTTCGGTTTGGCTCCACCCTAAATTCGTTATCCATTATGATCTTCGTCGGTTTTCCAAACTTCGTAAAGTGTTCCGTTATAAGAGTTCATTGCTCTCCAGTATCGATCCACTGTTATATATATACCGCTGCAAATTTAGTTAATTTATCAATGACTGTGACGAAAGCTTGTTTTTTGAAGTGAAATATTTGAATATTAGTTATTTGTCTGCTCCTGAAGTCACAGTTTTTTATTACTAGCTGTATATGCTCTCGTTATTTTAGAAAGTATGTTTTATCTTTTAGATTGTAGTAACATTCATTCATTCCACTATTCATGGATTCTTTTGTGTAATATAAGGATAACTGTTTATGTAAATCTACTTCAGTTAATATTTTACATGCTCTTTATGAATTGGAAACATTGATATTAACATCAATTGTATGTTATTATAATCCGTGTCTGATACTTCCTGCTGCTGAGATATTTTATCTTAAACTTGGCTATGGTCTAAAGTACTCCATTGAATATATAACTGCAAAAAATTCTTTGTCAGCGTAGTCACTAGCATCTATCGTTACAACAAACGGTTTCTCAAATTGTGGGTATTTCAAAATTGGAAATGAAGATATGAGACTTTTTAGATTTTCAAATGCTGAAATATATTGAGGGTCGTTTCTGTTTCTTTTAATACCTTTCTATATATATTTAATCATAGGATAAGCTACTTCATACTAATCCTTTATGAATTATCTGTAAAAACCTGAAGCTCCTAAGAATCCCCACAATTGTCTTTCAGTTTTAAATTTTGTATTGTTCTAATCTTTTTCTGGATTTGGCATGATTCCATCGGTTGATAAAATGTGCCCCAGAAATTCGGTGTTCTTTTTAAGGGAGGTACATTTGTCTGCTTGTATTTTTAAATTGTGGTTTTGAAGTCTAGAAAAAAATTTGCTCAGTGACTGTTAATGTTATTCCAATGTTGTGGAGCAATCTAGTATATCGTCGAGATATACAACACATATTTGATTGCATTGTATTATCGGAGAATCTCATTCATTAGGCGCTGAAATATTACCGGAGCATTTTTCACCACGAACGGCATTCGAGCAGACCTAACGGTGAAACAAAAGCGGCTTTTTCTACCTCTTTGTCGGCCACTAGTATTTGATGATACCCCTTGGCTAGATCCAGGATACTAAAGTATTGCCCCTTTCCTAATTTGTCAAGGATGCTATCAATAATTATTAATGGGTACTTATCATCAATAGTAACTTGGTTTAACCATCTTTAATCCACAACAATTCTGAACTTTTGTATACCTGAGTTATCTTTCTTTTTCGGTACTATGATAATTGGTGAACTATATCTGCTTTGAATTTTTCTTATAATCCCTTGGCTTTCCATGCCATCTAAGTGTCTCTACTTCTTTCTCATGTTGCGATGAATAACGATACAATTTTGAATAAATTTCTTCTTAAATTGTTGCAACAGTTTTATTAGGATTATTTATTTCTGCTTCTATTGTATTTATTGTTGTTTAAGTGGTATAGGAGTATACTTTTTGTAGACCCTGTATTTACCAAGGCTAAGCATTTCTGTTCTTATATTGTCAGCTTTATAAAAATTGTATTACATTGCATTAGCTTCAAGAAAGCTTGCAGTATTAACTTCTATTGGAAGTCTACTCTGCTGACTCTCATCAGCGTAGTCCTGCTCGATATCCGAATCAACTACCTGGCTTAGGCTTAGGACATCCTGGACGAGCTTGAACTCTATTGCAAATCGGCTTTTTGTTCCATCTGAACTTGTTGACTTCGAATGAACTTTGCAGCCGGGGCAGAGGTAGATCCATTGTTTTGGCTTGGTGGCTCTATTAACTGGAATTTTTTAGAGCGGGATAGCATTTCACCTTGGCGAGGGTATGCTGCATAGCGGTCTGTTGTTGTCTTCGGATTAACGGATGAGCAACTTCCACGTTACGCATAAGAGGTGTGTCCACGTCGAATGTGACTGAGATTCTTGGTGGGTATATGACTACCGAGCTCGCATTCCGGAATAAGCGGTCCGGGTTAACGGAAATTCTGCAGTGGATGATGGAGGCAACAAAAGTTCGCGCACTGAAACTGAAAAAACGGTAACGTCACACTTGGCAACTACTTCGACTGCTCTGGGCGCAAAGCTATCATCCACTGACGCCAAACTTGTCGACGCATACGTCATTGGGCCGTAACCACAAAGAAGCATAATTCTCGCGAGTCATGTTAGCTCCAGTAACACTCGGTGTGAACCCAGATGCAATGACTGAGTAATGTGGAGTAATTTCTGCTGGCCGCGCATTGGATAATGGTGTTTCGATTGCTCCACGACTGGTAGTACCTTCAAACATCTGGGACGCAGCAGCTGTCCCTGCGTTGGTAAGCTGCCCGATGTGAATGTTGGCGTTAGCAGACTCCACTCGAGTGGTAATAACTCCGGTGTCACTGGTGGTGCATGTTAGCAACTTCGGCCGCACTGAACGGAAGGACTCCTATAAAAAAAATTTGCTCAGTGACTGTTAATGTTATTCCAATGTTGTGGAGCAATCTAGTATATCGTCGAGATATACAACACATATTGGATTGCATTGTATTATCGGAGAATCTCATTCATTAGGCGCTGAAATATTGCCGGAGCATTTTTCAACACGAACGGCATTCGAGCAGACCTAACGGTGAAACAAAAGCGGTTTTTTCTACCTCTTTCTCGGCTACTAATATTTGATGATACCCCTTGGCTAGATCCAGGATATTGAATTATTGCCCCTTTCCTAATTTGTCAAGGATGCTATCAATAATTATTAATGGGTACTTATCATCAATAGTAACTTGGTTTAACCACCTTTAATCCACAACAATTCTGAACTTTTGTATACCTGAGTTATCTTTCTTTTTCGGTACTATGATAATTGGTGAACTATATCTGCTTTGAATTTTTCTTATAATCCCTTGGCTTTCCATGCCATCTAATTGTCTCTACTTCTTTCTCATGTTGCGATGAATAACGATACAATTTTGAATAAATTTCTTCTTAAATTGTTGCAACAGTTTTATTAGGATTATTTATTTCTCCTTCTATTGTATTTATTGTTGTTAAAGTGGTATTGGAGTATACTTTTTGTAGACCCCGTATCTACCAAGGCTAAGCATTTCTGTTCTTATATTGTCAGCTTTATAAAAATTTTATTACATTGCATTAGCTTCAAGCAAGCTTGCAGTATCAACTTCTATTGGAAGACTACTCTGCTGACTCTCATCAGCGTAGTCCTGCTCGACATCCGAATCAACTACCTGGCTTAGGAGTTTGTACTTTTTTCTTAGGCAATCTTCCTCTCCGGCTTTCTTCTTTCTTCCGTTAACGCCATCTGCTCTTCTATCTTTTGCAGTTCAATTTGAATTCTTCTGGTAGACATTCTGGACGATCTTGAACTCTATTGCAAATCGGCTTTTTTTTCCATCTGAACTTGTTGACTTCGAATGAACTTTGCAGCCGGGGCAGAGGTAGATCCATTGTTTTGGCTTGGTGGCTCTATTAACTGGAATTTTTTAGAGCGGGATAGCATTTCACCTTGGCGAGGGTATGCTGCATAGCGGTCTGTTGTTGTCTTCGGATTAACGGATGAGCAACTTCCACGTTACGCATAAGAGGTGTGTCCACGTCGAATGTGACTGAGATTCTTGGTGGGTATATGACTACCGAGCTCACATTCCTGAATAAGCGGTCCGGGTTAACGGAAATTCTGCAGTGGATGATGGAGGCAACAAAAGTTCGCGCATTGAAACTGAAAAAACGGTAACGTCACACTTGGCAACTACTTCAACTGCTCTGGGCGCAAAGCTATCATCCACTGACGCCAAACTTGTCGACGCATACGTCATTGGGCCGTAACCACAAAGAAGCATAATTCTCGCGAGTCATGTTAGCTCCAGTAACACTCGGTGTGAACCCAGATGCAATGACTGAGTAATGTGGAGTAATTTCTGCTGGCCGCGCATTGGATAATGGTGTTTCGATTGCTCCACGACTGGTAGTACCTTCAAACATCTGGGACGCAGCAGCTGTCCCTGCGTTGGTAAGCTGCCCGATGTGAATGTTGGCGTAAGCAGACTCCACTCGAGTGGTAATAACTCCGGTGTCACTGGTGGTGCATGTTAGCAACTTCGGCCGCACTGAACGGAAGGACTCCTGTAAAAAAAATTTGCTCAGTGACTGTTAATGTTATTCCAATGTTGTGGAGCAATCTAGTATATCGTCGAGATATACAACACATATTTGATTGCATTGTTTTATTGGAGAATCTCATTCATTAGGCGCTGAAATATTGCCGGAGCATTTTTCAACACGAACGGCATTCGAGCAGACCTAACAGTGAAACAAAAGCGGTTTTTTCTACCTCTTTCTCGGCTACTAATATTTGATGATACCCCTTGGCTAGATCCAGGATATTAAATTATTGCCCCTTTCCTAATTAGTCAAGGATGCTATCAATAATTATTAATGGGTACTTATCATCAATAGTAACTTGGTTTAACCATCTTTAATCCACAACAATTCTGAACTTTTGTATACCTGAGTTATCTTTCATTTTCGGTACTATGATAATTGGTGAACTATATCTGCTTTGAATTTTTCTTATAATCCCTTGGCTTTCCATGACATCTAATTGTCTCTACTTCTTTCTCATGTTGCGATGAATAACGATACAATTTTGAATAAATTTCTTCTTAAATTGTTGCAACAGTTTTATTAGGATTATTTATTTCTCCTTCTATTGTATTTATTGTTGTTTAAGTGGTATTGGAGTATACTTTTTGTAGACCTTGTATCTACCAAGGCTAAGCATTTATTTATTTATTTATTATTTATTTATTATTACATTGCATTAGCTTCAAGCAAGCTTGCAGTATCAACTACTATTGTAAGTCTACTCTGCTGACTCTCATCAGCGTAGTCCTGCTCGACATCCGAATCAACTACCTGGCTTCTTCCTGTCTGGCTTTCTTCTTTCTTCCGTTAACGCCATCTGCTCTTCTATCTTTTGCAGTTCGATTTGAATTCTTCTGGTAGACATCCTGGACGACCTTGAACTCTATTGCAAATCGGCTTTTTTTCCATCTGAACTTGTTGACTTCCAATGAACTTTGCAGCCGGGGCAAAGGTAAATCCATTGTTTTGGCTTGGTGGCTCTATTAACTGGAATTTGTTAGAGCGGGATAGCATTTCACCTTGGCGAGGGTATGCTGCATAGAGGTCTGTTGTTGTCTTCGAATTAACGGATGAGCAACTTCCACGTTACGCATAAGAGATGTGTCCACGTCGAATGTGGCTGAGATTCTTGGTGGGTATATGACTACCGAGCTCGCATTCCTGAATAAGCGGTCCGGGTTAACGGAAATTCTGCAGTGGATGATGGAGGCAACAAAAGTTCCCGCATTGAAACTGAAAAAACGGTAACGTCACACTTGGCAACTACTTCGACTACTCTGGGCGCAAAGCTATCATCCACTCACGCCAAACTTGTCGACACATACGTCATTGGGTCGTAACCACAAAGGAGCATAATTCTCGCGAGTCATGTTAGCTCCAGTTACAATCGGTGTGAACCCAGATGCAATGACGGAGTAATGTGGAGTAATTTCTGCTGGCCGCGCATTGGTCTCGTTTATCGCAGGTACAGCAGTTGAAGATCTCGTTCATCTTCTTTCTCCTTGCTGATGTTCAGGTGTTGTCTCGGGATTCTTCACTGTTTTCGGCATGTTGATATATCCACACGTTGTAACCACACATTTTGTATAATGTTGCAGTAGATTTGACTACAACGGCACCATTTCGTGAACGAACAAGGAAACAGAAGGTTGTTGTTGTTGCGTTGCAAAATCTTTGTTAATAACAACTTGCATTAGTATTTATCACAATTCATATGCTTCATTACTTACTTGACATCTAAATATACACATGATTCTAACGAACTTTCTTAAAATTTTAATAATCACAATTAGATTTATTAATGTTTTTCATATATCAAATTCGAAGGCTCAGTGCCCGGTGACAGAGAAGAAATGGTTAATTCAGTTTTCCTTTTTCACTGTCACTTATACCGGCAGCGCCATCTTGGGGCTAATGGCGGAGAACTACTATTTTAGGGATCGATAGCATCTCTCCCAACGTCTATTATTACAAAATAAAAAAAAAAAAGTTTGATCTACTTCTAGAGAATCTCTGTTAGGTAGAGGAGTGATTCATTTTAAATCTTAACATAGTCTTTATGAATTTTGAAAACAATAACCAAGCAATAATTTGTATATTTCAACACTCCTACCTTTATTAACTTTAACCTATAGAAATTAACTTCATACAATTTTATTTCCTTTCTCGTTGGTATTGTTGGGTGAATGACATTATTATTTGCGGAGGCAATGTTGTCCTGGATCTGATCTACCTTTCTTTCTAAATTTTTTAACTTAATAATTTGGTCTAAGTATAAAGTATGTTTTCTTATTTCATTATTTTCTTTCGTAATCGTATTCAGCATATCTAAGGTTTTATTTCTGTCTTCTTCAATAGCGACTCTTAGAATATTGAAGCAGCCATTAAAATGGGTATTTATAGAAATCTGCTTGTTTAGAGTATTGATAGCGTTATTCTTGTTACATACATTAATATCTAAATATTCTAATATTTCCTACTTATCTGCTTCGAATAAACACTTTTGCAACTTTCCAACGATATTGATAATCCCTCTTTTTTGTCTTCCCTGTGTTGGCATTATTGAGGTAATTTTAGCTCTAATGTTTGAAATTTCGATTTCTAATATTTCTTTGTTATCTTTATCTAAATTATTAATATTAGTTTCTGTTTAGGTTAAAATGGGGTTATTTCTGCTGCGTTAATTATGTGTATCATTGTATTAGTTATGTTCTCAATTTCCACTTCCTGTATTTCTCTATGATTGTATCCTGCATCTGCGTGGATTGGACTCACTCGTAATAGCGCTTGAGCTGCTTGGCTCATCATCAGGTTGATGATTACGATGATTAGTACCTGTATGTCTTAGAGGTCGTTTAATGTTTGCTTTGAGATCATTTTTTAAAGAATCTAATCTATAATATTGTTCGCCAATATGCCTGAGTCTATAGTAGCTTCTGATATTTCCAGCAGCCCTATTTTCACTATTAAATTCTCCGCCTAAATTTCTTTTGTTTATGATATAATGTTTCGATCTATTTATTCTGGATTGGAGATCTTGAACAGTTATATTTCCCTTTGCATATCTAGGGGAAGGCTTGATTGTAATACCTATCGTTATATTTTCCAATAACAATTCGCATCTTCATTTCAGTTCAGAGTTTATTATGCTCAAAACCTGTTAGCATCTCTAACAAATTTAATTGTAATCGCTCTATATCTGCATTGCTGGTACGGTTTTTCGGATTTGTTAAATGAACTTCGACATTTTCATGATGTAAGCAATCAAGTATTTGCTCTGCGCTAAATTCGTTATCCATTATGATCTTCGTCGGTTTTCCAAACTTCACAAAGTGTTCCGTTATAAGAGTTTATTGCTCTGCAGAATGGATCCATTATTATGTATATACTGCTGCAAATTAAGTTAATTTATCAATGACTGTGAAGAAAGCTTGTTTTTTGAAGCGAAATATATCAATATTAGTAATTTGTCGGCTCTTGTCACAGTTTTTTATTATTAGCTGTATATGCTGTCGTTATTTTAGAAAGTATGTTTTATCTTTTAGATTGTAGTAACATTCATTCATTCCACTATTCATGGATTCTTTTGTGTAATATAAGGATAACTGTTTATGTAAATCTACTTTAGTAAATATTTTACCTGCTCTTTATGAATTGGAAACATTGATATTAACATCAATTGTATTTTATTATAATCCGTGTCTGATACTTCCTGCTGCTGAGATATTTTATCTTAAACTTGAATATGGTCTAAAGTAATCCACTGAATATATAACTGCAAAAAAATCTTTGTCTGTTGTACAATAGATTCTCTCATAATTATTTAGTGTCTGTGATACATAACAAACAGAATGTCCCTGTTGTGACAGTACTGCGCCAATAGCGTAGTCACTAGCATATATCGTTACAACAAATTGTGGGTATTTCAAAATTAGAATTTAGATTTTCAAATGCTGAAATATATTGAGGGTCGTTTCTGTTGCTTTTGATACATTTCTATATATATTTAATCATAGGATAAGCTACTACATACTAATCCTTTATGAATTTTCTGTAAAAACCTGAAGCTCCTAAGAATCCCCACAATTGTCTTTCAGTTTTAAATTTTGTATTGTTCTAATCTTTTCTGGATTTGGCATGATTCCATCGGTTGATAAAATGCGCCCCAGAAATTCGGTGTTCCTTTTAAGGCAGCTACATTTGTCTGCTTGTATTTTTAAATTGTGGTTTTGAAGTCTAGAAAAAAATTTGCTCAGTGACTGTTAATGTTATTCCAATGTTGTGGAGCAATCTAGTATATCGTCGAGATATACAACACATATTTGATTGCATTGTATTATCGGAGAATCTCATTCATTAGGCGCTGAAATATTGCCGGAGCATTTTTCAACACGAACGGCATTCGAGCAGACCTAACGGTGAAACAAAAGCGGTTCTACCTCTTTCTCGGCTACTAATATTTGATGATACCCCTTGGCTAGATCCAGGATATTAAATTATTGCCCCTTTCCTAACTTGTCAAGGATGCTATCAATAATTATTAATGGGTACTTATCATCAATAGTAACTTGGTTTAACCACCTTTAATCCACAACAATTCTGAACTTTTGTATACCTGAGTTATCTTTCTTTTACGGTACTATGATAATTGGTGAACTATATCTGCTTTGAATTTTTCTTATAATCCCTTGGCTTTCCATGCCATCTAATTGTCTCTACTTCTTTCTCATGTTGCGATGAATAACGATACAATTTTGAATAAATTTCTTCTTAAATTGTTGCAACAGTTTTATTAGGATTATTTATTTCTCCTTCTATTGTATTTATTGTTGTTTAAGTGGTATTGGAGTATACTTTTTGTAGACCTTGTATCTACCAAGGCTAAGCATTTATTTATTTATTTATTATTTATTTATTATTACATTGCATTAGCTTCAAGCAAGCTTGCAGTATCAACTACTATTGGAAGTCTACTCTGCTGACTCTCATCAGCGTAGTCCTGCTCGACATCCGAATCAACTACCTGGCTTCTTCCTCTCTGGCTTTCTTCTTTCTTCCGTTAACGCCATCTGCTCTTCTATCTTTTGCAGTTCGATTTGAATTCTTCTGGTAGACATCCTGGACGACCTTGAACTCTATTGCAAATCGGCTTTTTTTTCCATCTGAACTTTTTGACTTCGAATGAACTTTGCAGCCGGGGCAAAGGTAAATCCATTGTTTTGGCTTGGTGGCTCTATTAACTGGAATTTGTTAGAGCGGGATAGCATTTCACCTTGGCGAGGGTATGCTGCATAGAGGTCTGTTGTTGTCTTCGAATTAACGGATGAGCAACTTCCACGTTACGCATAAGAGATGTGTCCACGTCGAATGTGGCTGAGATTCTTGGTGGGTATATGACTACCGAGCTCGCATTCCTGAATAAGCGGTCCGGGTTAACGGAAATTCTGCAGTGGATGATGGAGGCAACAAAAGTTCCCGCATTGAAACTGAAAAAACGGTAACGTCACACTTGGCAACTACTTCGACTACTCTGGGCGCAAAGCTATCATCCACTCACGCCAAACTTGTCGACACATACGTCATTGGGTCGTAACCACAAAGGAGCATAATTCTCGCGAGTCATGTTAGCTCCAGTTACACTCGGTGTGAACCCAGATGCAATGACTGAGTAATGTGGAGTAATTTCTGCTGGCCGCGCATTGGATAATGGTGTTTCGATTGCTCCACGACTGGTAGTACCTTCAAACATCTGGGACGCAGCAGCTATCCCTGCGTTGGTAAGCTGCCCGATGTGAATGTTGGCGTTAGCAGACTCCACTCGAGTGGTAATAACTCCGGTGTCACTGGTGGTGCATGTTAGCAACTTCGGCCGCACTGAACGGAAGGACTCCTGTATTTACGGTGACTGGTACCCACAATGATACTGGCGTATATGATGTGGAGTGGGAACCTCCACGGCTGGCAGCAGCTTCGGTCGCACTAGACGCAGAGTGTGCCGCTAAAGTAACGGTGATGGGCGTAACTGTTGGTGGGCGTGACGGTAGTTTTTTCCATGGGACTGTATTCTTGGGCTCGTCCCGGTAGCTTTTTCACAGCAGCTGACCTCTGAAAGTCTAGGAAAACTACTACACTTACCTGCACACGACTGGCACACGTACACCTCGTTCTCGATTAGCTGGCCATCAACTCAAGCGCAGTCGAAGTGATTCCACGCGTCGCATGAGTCGCATTTGACCATATCCCCAGCGGAGTCTCGTTTATCGCAGGAACAGCAGTTGAAGATCTCGTTCATCTTCTTTCTCCTTTCTGATGTTCAGGTGTTGTCTCGGGATTCTTCACTGTTTTCGGCATGTTGATATATCCACACGTTGTAACCACACATTTTGTATAATGTTGCAGTAGATTTGACTACAACGGCACCATTTCGTGAACGAACAAGGAAACAGAAGGTTGTTATTGTTGCGCTGCAAAATATTTGTTAATAACAACTTGCATTAGTATTTATCACAATTCATATGCTTCATTACTTACTTGACACCTAAATATACACATGATTCTAACGAACTTTCTTATAATTTTAATAATCACAATTAGATTTATTAATGTTTTTCATATATCAAATTCGAAGGCTCAGTGCCCGGTGACAGAGAAGAAATGGTTAATTTAGTTTTGCTTTTTCACTGTCACTTATACCGGCAGCGCCATCTTGGGGCTAATGGCGGAGAACTACTATTTTAGGGATCGATAGCATCTCTCCCAACGTCTATTATTACAAAATAAAAAAAAAAGTTTGATCTACTTCTAGAGAATCTCTGTTAGGTAGAGGGGTGATTAATTTTAAATCTTAACATAGTCTTTATGAATTTTGAAAACAATAACCAAGCAATAATTTGTATATTTCAACACTCCTACCTTTATTAACTTTAACCTATAGAAATTAACTTCATACAATTTTATTTCCTTTCTCGTTGGTATTGTTGGGTGAATGACATTATTCTTTGCGGAGGCAATGTTGTCCTGGATCTGATCTACCTTTCTTTCTAAATTTTTTAACTTAATAATTTGGTCTAAGTATAAAGTATGTTTTCTTATTTCATTATTTTCTTTCGTAATCGTATTCAGCATATCTAAGGTTTTATTTCTGTCTTCTTCAATAGCGACTCTTAGAATATTGAAGCAGCCATTAAAATGGGTATTTATAGAAATCTGCTTGTTTAGAGTATTGATAGCGTTATTTTTGTACTTGTTTTGTACTTGTATACATTAATATCTAAATATTCTAATATTTCCTACTTATCTGCTTCGAATAACCACTTTTGCAACTTTCCAACGATATTGATAATCCCTCTTTTTTGTCTTCCCTGTGTTGGCATTATTGAGGTAATTTTAGCTCTAATGTTTGAAATTTCCATTTCTAATATTTCTTTGTTATCTATATCTAAATTATTAATATTAGTTTCTTTTTAGGTTAAAATGGGGTTATTTCTGCTGCGTTAATTATGTGTATCATTGTATTAGTTATGTTCTCAATTTCCACTTCCTGTATTTCTCTATGATTGTATCCTGCATCTCCGTGGATTGGACTCACTCGTAATAGCGCTTGAGCTGCTTGGCTCATCATCAGGTTGATGATTACGATGATTAGTACCTGTATGTTTTAGAGGTCGTTTAATGTTTGCTTTGAGATCATTTTTTAAAGAATCTAATCTATAATATTGTTCGCCAATATGCCTGAGTCTATAGTAGCTTCTGATATTTCCAGCAGCCCTATTTCCACTATTAAATTCTCCGTCTAAATTTCTTTTGTTTGTGATATGATGTTTCGATCTATTTATTCTGGATTGGAGATCTAGAACAGTTATATATCCCTTTGCATATCTAGGGGAAGGCTTGATTGTAATACCTATCGTTATATTTTCCAATAACAATTCGCATCTTCATTTCAGTTGAGAGTTTATTATGCTCAATACCTGTTAGCATCTCTAACAAAGTTAATTGTAATCGCTCCATATCTGCATTGCTGGTACGGTTTTTCGGATTTGTTAAATGAACTTCGACATTTTCATGATGTAAGCAATCAAGTATTTGCTCTGCGCTGAATTCGTTATCCATTATGATCTTCGTCGGTTTTCCAAACTTCGCAAAGTGTTCCGTTATAAGAGTTTATTGCTCTGCAGAATGGATCCATTATTATGTATATACTGCTGCAAATTAAGTTAATTTATCAATAACTGTGAAGAAAGCTTGTTTTTTGAAGCGAAATATATCAATATTAGTAATTTGTCGGCTCTTGTCACAGTTTTTTATTATTAGCTGTATATGCTGTCGTTATTTTAGAAAGTATGTTTTATCTTTTAGATTGTAGTAACATTCATTCATTCCACTATTCATGGATTCTTTTGTGTAATATAAGGATAACTGTTTATGTAAATCTACTTTAGTAAATATTTTACCTGCTCTTTATGAATTGGAAACATTGATATTAACATCAATTGTATTTTATTATAATCCGTGTCTGATACTTCCTGCTGCTGAGATATTTTATCTTAAGCTTGGCTATGGTCTAAAGTAATCCACTGAATATATAACTGCAAAAAATTCTTTGTCTGTTGTACAATAGATTCTGTCATAATTATTTAGTGTCTGTGATACATAACAAACAGAATGTCCCTGTTGTGACAGTACTGCGCCAATAGCGTAGTCACTAGCATATATCGTTACAACAAATTGTGGGTATTTCAAAATTAGAATTTAGATTTTCAAATGCTGAAATATATTGGGGGTCGTTTCTGTTGCTTTTGATACATTTCTATATATATTTAATCATAGGATAAGCTACTACATACTAATCCTTTATGAATTTTCTGTAAAAACCTGAATCTCCTAAGAATCCCCACAATTGTCTTTCAGTTTTAAATTTTGTTTTGTTCTAATCTTTTTCTGGATTTGGCATGATTCCATCGGTTGATAAAATGTGCCCCAGAAATTCGGTGTTCTTTTTAAGGCAGCTACATTTGTCTGCTTGTATTTTTAAATTGTGGTTTTGAAGTCTAGAAAAAAATTTGCTCAGTGACTGTTAATGTTATTCCAATGTAGTGGAGCAATCTAGTATATCGTCGAGATATACAACACATAATTGATTGCATTGTATTATCGGAGAATCTCATTCATTAGGCGCTGAAATATTGCCGGAGCATTTTTCAACACAAATGGCATTCGAGCAGACCTAACGGTGAAACAAAAGCGGTTTTTTCTACCTCTTTCTCGGCTACTAATATTTGATGATACCCCTTGGCTAGATCCAGGATACAGAATATTACCCCTTTCCTAATTTGTCTAGGATGCTATCAATAATTATTAATGGGTACTTATCATCAATAGTAACTTGATTTAACCATCTTTAATCCACAACAATTCTTAACTTTTGTATACCTGAGTTATCTTTCTTTTTCGGTACTATGATAATTGGTGAACTATATCTGCTTTGAATTTTTCTTATAATCCCTTGGCTTTCCATGCCATCTAATTGCCTCTACTTCTTTGTCATGTTGCGATGAATAACGATACAATTTTGAATAAATTTCTTCTTAAATTGTTGCAACAGTTTTATTAGGATTATTTATTTCTCCTTCTATTGTATTTATTGTTGTTTAAGTGGTATTGGAGTATACTTTTTGTAGACCCCGTATCTACCAAGGCTAAGCATTTCTGTTCTTATATTGTCAGCTTTATAAAAATTTTATTACATTGCATTAGCTTCAAGCAAGCTTGCAGTATCAACTTCTATTGGAAGTCTACTCTGCTGACTCTCATCAGCGTAGTCCTGCTCGACATCCGAATCAACTACCTGGCTTAGGAGTTTGTACTTTTTTCTTAGGTAATCTTTCTCTCTGGCTTTCTTCTTTCTTCCGTTAAAGCCATCTGCTCTTCTATCTTTTGCAGTTCTATCTTAATTCTTCTGGTAGACATCCTGGACGAGCTTGAACTCTATTGCAAATCGGTTTTTTTTCCATCTGAACTTCTTGACTTCGAATGAACTTTGTAGCCGGGGCAGAGGTAGATCCATTGTTTTGGCTTGGTGGCTCTATTAACTGGAATTTGTTAGAGCGGGATAGCATTTCACCTTGGCGGGGGTATGCTGCATAGAGGTATGTTGTTGTCTTCGGATTAACGGATGAGCAGCTTCCACGTTACGCATAAGAGGTGTGTCCACGTCGAATGTGGCTGAGATTCTTGGTTGGTATATGACTACATTAGCTTCAAGCAAGCTTGCAGGATCAACTTCTATTGGAAGTCTACTCTGCTGACTCTCATCAGCGTAGTCCTGCTCGACATCCGAATCAACTACCTGGCTTAGGAGTTTGTACTTTTTTCTTAGGTAATCTTTCTCTCTGGCTTTCTTCTTTCTTCCGTTAACGCCATCTGCTCTTCTATCTTTTGAAGTTCTATTTGAATTCTTCTGGTAGACATCCTGGACGAGCTTGAACTCTATTGCAAATCGGCTTTTTTTCCATCTGAACTTGTTGACTTCGAATGAACTTTGCAGCCGGGGCAGAGGTAGATCCATTGTTTTGGTTTGGTGGCTCTATTAACTGGAATTTGTTAGAGCGGGATAGCATTTCACCTTGGCGAGGGTATGCTGCATAGAGGCCTGTTGTTGTCTTCGGATTAACGGATGAGCAACTTCCACGTTACGCATAAGAGGTGTGTCCACGTCGAATGTGGCTGAGATTCTTGGTGGGTATATGACTACCGAGCTCGCATTCCTGAATAAGCGTTCCGGGTTAACGGAAATTCTGCAGTGGATAATGGAGGCAACAAAAGTTCGCGCATTGAAACTGAAAAAACGGTAACGTCACACTTGGCAACTTCTTCGACTGCTCTGGGCGCAAAGCTATTATCCACTGACGCCAAACTTGTCGACGCATACGTCATTGGGCCGTAACCACAAAGGAGCATAATTCTCGCGAGTCATGTTAACTCCAGTTACACTCGGTGTGAACCCAGATGCAATGACTGAGTAATGTGGAGTAATTTCTGCTGGCCGCGCATTGGATAATGGTGTTTCGATTTCTCCACGACTGGTAGTACCTTCAAACATCTGGGACGCAGCAGCTGTCCCTGCGTTGGTAAGCTGCCCGATGTGAATGTTGGCGTTAGCAGACTCCACTCGAGTGGTAATAACTCCGGTGTCACTGGTGGTGCATGTTAGCAACTTCGGCCGCACTGAACGGAAGAACTCCAGTATTTACGGTGACTGGTACCCACAATGATACTGGTGTATATAATGTGGAGTGGGAACCTCCACGGCTGGCAGCAGCTTCGGTCGCACTAGACGCAGAGTGTGCCGCTAAAGTAACGGTGATGGGCGTAACTGTTGGTGGGCGTGACGGTAGTTTTTTCCATGGGACTGTATTCTTGGGCTCGTCCCGGTAGCTTTTTCACAGCAGCTGACCTCTGAAAGTCTAGGAAAACTACTACACTTACCTGCACACGACTGGCACACGTACACCTCGTTCTCGATTAGCTGGCCATCGACTCAAGCGCAGTCAAAGTGATTCCACGCGTCGCATGAGTCGCATTTGACCATATCCCCAGCGGAGTCTCGTTTATCGCAGGAACAGCAGTTGAAGATCTCGTTCATCTTCTTTCTCCTTGCTGATGTTCAGGTGTTGTCTCGGGATTCTTCACTGTTTTCGGCATGTTGATATATCCACACGTTGTAACCACACATTTTGTATAATGTTGCAGTAGATTTGACTACAACGGCACCATTTCGTGAACGAACAAGGAAACAGAAGGTTGGTATTGTTGCGTTGCAAAATCTTTGTTAATAACAACTTGCATTAGTATTTATCACAATTCATATGCTTCATTACTTACTTGACATCTAAATATACACATGATTCTAACGAACTTTCTTATAATTTTAATAATCACAATTAGATTTATTAATGTTTTTCATATATCAAATTCGAAGGCTCAGTGCCCGGTGACAGAGAAGAAATGGTTAATTCAGTTTTCCTTTTTCACTGTCACTTATACCGGCAGCGCCATCTTGGGGCTAATGGCGGAGAACTACTATTTTAGGGATCGATAGCATCTATCCCAACGTCTATTATTACAAAATAAAAAAAAAAAGTTTGATCTACTTCTAGAGAATCTCTGTTAGGTAGAGGAGTGATTCATTTTAAATCTTAACATAGTCTTTATGAATTTTGAAAACAATAACCAAGCAATAATTTGTATATTTCAACACTCCTACCTTTATTAACTTTAACCTATAGAAATTAACTTCATACAATTTTATTTCCTTTCTCGTTGGTATTGTTGGGTGAATGACATTATTCTTTGCGGAGGCAATGTTGTCCTGGATCTGATCTACCTTTCTTTCTAAATTTTTTAACTTAATAATTTGTTCTAAGTATAAAGTATGTTTTCTTATTTCATTATTTTCTTTCGTAATCGTATTCAGCATATCTAAGGTTTTATTTCTGTCTTCTTCAATAGCGACTCTCAGAATATTGAAGCAGCCATTAAAATGGGTATTTATAGAAATCTGCTTGTTTAGAGTATTGATAGCGTTATGGTTGTTACATTCATTAATATCTAAATATTCTAATATTTCCTACTTATCTGCTTCGAATAAACACTTTTGCAACTTTCCAACGATATTGATAATCCCTCTTTTTTGTCTTCCCTCTGTTGGCATTATTGAGGTAATTTTAGCTCTAATGTTTGAAATTTCCATTTCTAATATTTCTTTGTTATCCATATCTAAATTATTAATATTAGTTTCTGTTTAGGATAAAATGGGGTTATTTCTGCTGCGTTAATTATGTGTATCATTGTATTAGTTATGTTCTCAATTTCCACTTCCTGTATTTCTCTATGATTGTATCCTGCATCTCCGTGCATTGGACTCACTCGTAATAGCGCTTGAGCTGCTTGGCTCATCATCAGGTTGATGATTACGATGATTAGTACCTGTATGTTTTAGAGGTCGTTTAATGTTTGCTTTGAGATCATTTTTTAAAGAATCTAATCTATAATATTGTTCGCCAATATGCCTGAGTCTATAGTAGCTTCTGATATTTCCAGCAGCCCTATTTCCACTATTAAATTCTCCGTCTAAATTTCTTTTGTTTGTGATATGATGTTTCGATCTATTTATTCTGGATTGGAGATCTAGAACAGTTATATATCCCTTTGCATATCTAGGGGAAGGCTTGATTGTAATACCTATCGTTATATTTTCCAATAACAATTCGCATCTTCATTTCAGTTGAGAGTTTATTATGCTCAATACCTGTTAGCATCTCTAACAAAGTTAATTGTAATCGCTCCATATCTGCATTGCTGGTACGGTTTTTCGGATTTGTTAAATGAACTTCGACATTTTCATGATGTAAGCAATCAAGTATTTGCTCTGCGCTGAATTCGTTATCCATTATGATCTTCGTCGGTTTTCCAAACTTCGCAAAGTGTTCCGTTATAAGAGTTTATTGCTCTGCAGAATGGATCCATTATTATGTATATACTGCTGCAAATTAAGTTAATTTATCAATAACTGTGAAGAAAGCTTGTTTTTTGAAGCGAAATATATCAATATTAGTAATTTGTCGGCTCTTGTCACAGTTTTTTATTATTAGCTGTATATGCTGTCGTTATTTTAGAAAGTATGTTTTATCTTTTAGATTGTAGTAACATTCATTCATTCCACTATTCATGGATTCTTTTGTGTAATATAAGGATAACTGTTTATGTAAATCTACTTTAGTAAATATTTTACCTGCTCTTTATGAATTGGAAACATTGATATTAACATCAATTGTATTTTATTATAATCCGTGTCTGATACTTCCTGCTGCTGAGATATTTTATCTTAAGCTTGGCTATGGTCTAAAGTAATCCACTGAATATATAACTGCAAAAAATTCTTTGTCTGTTGTACAATAGATTCTGTCATAATTATTTAGTGTCTGTGATACATAACAAACAGAATGTCCCTGTTGTGACAGTACTGCGCCAATAGCGTAGTCACTAGCATATATCGTTACAACAAATTGTGGGTATTTCAAAATTAGAATTTAGATTTTCAAATGCTGAAATATATTGGGGGTCGTTTCTGTTGCTTTTGATACATTTCTATATATATTTAATCATAGGATAAGCTACTACATACTAATCCTTTATGAATTTTCTGTAAAAACCTGAATCTCCTAAGAATCCCCACAATTGTCTTTCAGTTTTAAATTTTGTTTTGTTCTAATCTTTTTCTGGATTTGGCATGATTCCATCGGTTGATAAAATGTGCCCCAGAAATTCGGTGTTCTTTTTAAGGCAGCTACATTTGTCTGCTTGTATTTTTAAATTGTGGTTTTGAAGTCTAGAAAAAAATTTGCTCAGTGACTGTTAATGTTATTCCAATGTAGTGGAGCAATCTAGTATATCGTCGAGATATACAACACATAATTGATTGCATTGTATTATCGGAGAATCTCATTCATTAGGCGCTGAAATATTGCCGGAGCATTTTTCAACACAAATGGCATTCGAGCAGACCTAACGGTGAAACAAAAGCGGTTTTTTCTACCTCTTTCTCGGCTACTAATATTTGATGATACCCCTTGGCTAGATCCAGGATACAGAATATTACCCCTTTCCTAATTTGTCAAGGATGCTATCAATAATTATTAATGGGTACTTATCATCAATAGTAACTTGATTTAACCATCTTTAATCCACAACAATTCTTAACTTTTGTATACCTGAGTTATCTTTCTTTTTCGGTACTATGATAATTGGTGAACTATATCTGCTTTGAATTTTTCTTATAATCCCTTGGCTTTCCATGCCATCTAATTGTCTCTACTTCTTTGTCATGTTGCGATGAATAACGATACAATTTTGAATAAATTTCTTCTTAAATTGTTGCAACAGTTTTATTAGGATTATTTATTTCTCCTTCTATTGTATTTACTGTTGTTTAAGTGGTATTGGAGTATACTTTTTGTAGACCCCGTATCTACCAAGGCTAAGCATTTCTGTTCTTATATTGTCAGCTTTATAAAAATTTTATTACATTGCATTAGCTTCAAGCAAGCTTGCAGTATCAACTTCTATTGGAAATCTACTCTGCGTAGTCCTGCTCGACATCCGAATCAACTACCTGGCTTAGGAGTTTGTACTTTTTTCTTAGGTAATCTTTCTCTCTGGCTTTCTTCTTTCTTCCGTTAAAGCCATCTGCTCTTCTATCTTTTGCAGTTCTATCTTAATTCTTCTGGTAGACATCCTGGACGAGCTTGAACTCTATTGCAAATCGGTTTTTTTTTCCATCTGAACTTCTTGACTTCGAATGAACTTTGTAGCCGGGGCAGAGGTAGATCCATTGTTTTGGCTTGGTGGCTCTATTAACTGGAATTTGTTAGAGCGGGATAGCATTTCACCTTGGCGGGGGTATGCTGCATAGAGGTATGTTGTTGTCTTCGGATTAACGGATGAGCAGCTTCCACGTTACGCATAAGAGGTGTGTCCACGTCGAATGTGGCTGAGATTCTTGGTGGGTATATGACTACATTAGCTTCAAGCAAGCTTGCAGGATCAACTTCTATTGGAAGTCTACTCTGCTGACTCTCATCAGCGTAGTCCTGCTCGACATCCGAATCAACTACCTGGCTTAGGAGTTTGTACTTTTTTCTTAGGTAATCTTTCTCTCTGGCTTTCTTCTTTCTTCCGTTAACGCCATCTGCTCTTCTATCTTTTGAAGTTCTATTTGAATTCTTCTGGTAGACATCCTGGACGAGCTTGAACTCTATTGCAAATCGGCTTTTTTTCCATCTGAACTTGTTGACTTCGAATGAACTTTGCAGCCGGGGCAGAGGTAGATCCATTGTTTTGGTTTGGTGGCTCTATTAACTGGAATTTGTTAGAGCGGGATAGCATTTCACCTTGGCGAGGGTATGCTGCATAGAGGCCTGTTGTTGTCTTCGGATTAACGGATGAGCAACTTCCACGTTACGCATAAGAGGTGTGTCCACGTCGAATGTGGCTGAGATTCTTGGTGGGGATATGACTACCGAGCTCGCATTCCTGAATAAGCGTTCCGGGTTAACGGAAATTCTGCAGTGGATGATGGAGGCAACAAAAGTTCGCGCATTGAAACTGAAAAAACGGTAACGTCACACTTGGCAACTACTTCGACTGCTCTGGGCGCAAAGCTATTATCCACTGACGCCAAACTTGTCGACGCATACGTCATTGGGCCGTAACCACAAAGGAGCATAATTCTCGCGAGTCATGTTAACTCCAGTTACACTCGGTGTGAACCCAGATGCAATGACTGAGTAATGTGGAGTAATTTCTGCTGGCCGCGCATTGGATAATGGTGTTTCGATTTCTCCACGACTGGTAGTACCTTCAAACATCTGGGACGCAGCAGCTGTCCCTGCATTGGTAAGCTGCCCGATGTGAATGTTGGCGTTAGCAGACTCCACTCGAGTGGTAATAACTCCGGTGTCACTGGTGGTGCATGTTAGCAACTTCGGCCGCACTGAACGGAAGAACTCCAGTATTTACGGTGACTGGTACCCACAATGATACTGGTGTATATAATGTGGAGTGGGAACCCCACGGCTGGCAGCAGCTTCGGTCGCACTAGACGCAGAGTGTGCCGCTAAAGTAACGGTGATGGGCGTAACTGTTGGTGGGCGTGACGGTAGTTTTTTCCATGGGACTGTATTCTTGGGCTCGTCCCGGTAGCTTTTTCACAGCAGCTGACCTCTGAAAGTCTAGAAAAACTACTACACTTACCTGCACACGACTGGCACACGTACACCTCGTTCTCGATTAGCTGGCCATCGACTCAAGCGCAGTCAAAGTGATTCCACGCGTCGCATGAGTCGCATTTGACCATATCCCCAGCGGAGTCTCGTTTATCGCAGGAACAGCAGTTGAAGATCTCGTTCATCTTCTTTCTCCTTGCTGATGTTCAGGTGTTGTCTCGGGATTCTTCACTGTTTTCGGCATGTTGATATATCCACACGTTGTAACCACACATTTTGTATAATGTTGCAGTAGATTTGACTACAACGGCACCATTTCGTGAACGAACAAGGAAACAGAATGTTGGTATTGTTGCGTTGCAAAATCTTTGTTAATAACAACTTGCATTAGTATTTATCACAATTCATATGCTTCATTACTTACTTGACATCTAAATATACACATGATTCTAACGAACTTTCTTATAATTTTAATAATCACAATTAGATTTATTAATGTTTTTCATATATCAAATTCGAAGGCTCAGTGCCCGGTGACAGAGAAGAAATGGTTAATTCAGTTTTCCTTTTTCACTGTCACTTAAGCCGGCAGCGCCATCTTGGGGCTAATGGCGGAGAACTACTATTTTAGGGATCGATAGCATCTCTCCCAACGTCTATTATTACAAAATAAAAAAAAAAAGTTTGATCTACTTCTAGAGAATCTCTGTTAGGTAGAGGAATGATTCATTTTAAATCTTAACATAGTCTTTATGAATTTTGAAAACAATAACCAAGCAATAATTTGTATATTTCAACACTCCTACCTTTATTAACTTTAACCTATAGAAATTAACTTCATACAATTTTATTTCCTTTCTCGTTGGTATTGTTGGGTGAATGACATTATTCTTTGCGGAGGCAATGTTGTCCTGGATCTGATCTACCTTTCTTTCTAAATTTTTTAACTTAATAATTTGTTCTAAGTATAAAGTATGTTTTCTTATTTCATTATTTTCTTTCGTAATCGTATTCAGCATATCTAAGGTTTTATTTCTGTCTTCTTCAATAGCGACTCTCAGAATATTGAAGCAGCCATTAAAATGGGTATTTATAGAAATCTGCTTGTTTAGAGTATTGATAGCGTTATGGTTGTTACATTCATTAATATCTAAATATTCTAATATTTCCTACTTATCTGCTTCGAATAAACACTTTTGCAACTTTCCAACGATATTGATAATCCCTCTTTTTTGTCTTCCCTCTGTTGGCATTATTGAGGTAATTTTAGCTCTAATGTTTGAAATTTCCATTTCTAATATTTCTTTGTTATCCATATCTAAATTATTAATATTAGTTTCTGTTTAGGTTAAAATGGGGTTATTTCTGCTGCGTTAATTATGTGTATCATTGTATTAGTTATGTTCTCAATTTCCACTTCCTGTATTTCTCTATGATTGTATCCTGCATCTGCGTGGATTGGACTCACTCGTAATAGCGCTTGAGCTGCTTGGCTCATCATCAGGTTGATGATTACGATGATTAGTACCTGTATGTTTTAGAGGTCGTTTAATGTTTGCTTTGAGATCATTTTTTAAAGAATCTAATCTATAATATTGTTCGCCAATATGCCTGAGTCTATAGTAGCTTCTGATATTTCCAGCAGCCCTATTTTCACTATTAAATTCTCCGTCTAAATTTCTTTTGTTTGTGATATGATGTTTCGATCTATTTATTCTGGATTGGAGATCTAGAACAGTTATATATCCCTTTGCATATCTAGGGGAAGGCTTGATTGTAATACCTATCGTTATATTTTCCAATAACAATTCGCATCTTCATTTCAGTTGAGAGTTTATTATGCTCAATACCTGTTAGCATCTCTAACAAAGTTAATTGTAATCGCTCCATATCTGCATTGCTGGTACGGATTTTTGGATTTGTTAAATGAACTTCGACATTTTCATGATGTAAGCAATCAAGTATTTGCTCTGCGCTGAATTCGTTATCCATTATGATCTTCGTCGGTTTTCCAAACTTCGCAAAGTGTTCCGTTATAAGAGTTTATTGCTCTGCAGAATGGATCCATTATTATGTATATACTGCTGCAAATTAAGTTAATTTATCAATGACTGTGAAGAAAGCTTGTTTTTTGAAGCGAAATATATCAATATTAGTAATTTGTCGGCTCTTGTCACAGTTTTTTATTATTAGCTGTATATGCTCTCGTTATTTTAGAAAGTATGTTTTATCTTTTAGATTGTAGTAACATTCATTCATTCCACTATTCATGGATTCCTTTGTGTAATATAAGGATAACTGTTCATGTAAATCTACTTTAGTAAATATTTTACCTGCTCTTTATGAATTGGAAACATTGATATTAACATCAATTGTATTTTATTATAATCCGTGTCTGATACTTCCTGCTGCTGAGATATTTTATCTTAAACTTGACTATGGTCTAAAGTAATCCACTGAATATATAACTGCAAAAAATTCTTTGTCTGTTATACAATAGATTCTCTCATAATTATTTAGTGTCTGTGATACATAACAAACAGAATGTCCCTGTTGTGACAGTACTGCTCCAATAGCGTAGTCACTAGCATATATCGTTACAACAAATTGTGGGTATTTCAAAATTAGAATTTAGATTTTCAAATGCTGAAATATATTGGGGGTCGTTTCTGTTGCTTTTGATACATTTCTATATATATTTAATCATAGGATAAGCTACTACATACTAATCCTTTATGAATTTTCTGTAAAAACCTGAAGCTCCTAAGAATCCCCACAATTGTCTTTCAGTTTTAGATTTTGTATTGTTCTAATCTTTTTCTGGATTTGGCATGATTCCATCGGTTGATAAAATGTGCCCCAGAAATTCGGTGTTCTTTTTAAGGCAGCTACATTTGTCCGCTTGTATTTTTAAATTGTGGTTTTGAAGTCTAGAAAAAAATTTGCTCAGTGACTGTTAATGTTATTCCAATGTTGTGGAGCAATCTAGTATATCGTCGAGATATACAACACATATTTGATTGCATTGTATTATCGGAGAATCTCATTCATTAGGCGCTGAAATATTGCCGGAGCATTTTTCAACACAAATGGCATTCGAGCAGACCTAACGGTGAAACAAAAGCGGTTTTTTCTACCTCTTTCTTGGCTACTAATATTTGATGATACCCCTTGGCTAGATGCAGGATACAGAATATTGCCCCTTTCCTAATTTGTCAAGGATGCTATCAATAATTATTAATGGGTACTTATCATCAATAGTAACTTGATTTAACCATCTTTAATCCACAACAATTCTTAACTTTTGTATACCTGAGTTATCTTTCTTTTTCGGTACTATGATAATTGGTGAACTATATCTGCTTTGAATTTTTCTTATAATCCCTTGGCTTTCCATGCCATCTAATTGCCTCTACTTCTTTGTCATGTTGCGATGAATAACGATACAATTTTGAATAAATTTCTTCTTAAATTGTTGCAACAGTTTTATTAGGATTATTTATTTCTCCTTCTATTGTATTTATTGTTGTTTAAGTGGTATTGGAGTATACTTTTTGTAGACCCCGTATCTACCAAGGCTAAGCATTTCTGTTCTTATATTGTCAGCTTTATAAAAATTTTATTACATTGCATTAGCTTCAAGCAAGCTTGCAGTATCAACTTCTATTGGAAGTCTACTCTGCTGACTCTCATCAGCGTAGTCCTGCTCGACATCCGAATCAACTACCTGGCTTAGGAGTTTGTACTTTTTTCTTAGGTAATCTTTCTCTCTGGCTTTCTTCTTTCTTCCGTTAACGCCATCTGCTCTTCTATCTTTTGCAGTTCTATTTGAATTCTTCTGGTAGACATCCTGGACGAGCTTGAACTCTATTGCAAATCGGCTTTTTTTCCATCTGAACTTGTTGACTTCGAATGAACTTTGCAGCCGGGGCAGAGGTAGATCCATTGTTTTGGCTTGGTGGCTCTATTAACTGGAATTTGTAAGAGCGGGATAGCATTTCACCTTGGCGAGGGTATGCTGCATAGAGGTCTGTTGTTGTCTTCGGATTAACGGATGAGCAACTTCCACGTTACGCATAAGAGGTGTGTCCACGTCGAATGTGGCTGAGGTTCTTGGTGGGTATATGACTACATTAGCTTCAAGCAAGGTTGCAGGATCAACTTCTATTGGAAGTCTACTCTGCTGACTCTCATCAGCGTAGTCCTGCTCGACATCCGAATCAACTACCTGGCTTAGGCTTAGGACATCCTGGACGAGCTTGAACTCTATTGCAAATCGGCTTTTTGTTCCATCTGAACTTGTTGACTTCGAATGAACTTTGCAGCCAGGGCAGAGGTAGATCCATTGTTTTGGCTTGGTGGCTCTATTAACGGGAATTTGTTAGAGCGGGATAGCATTTCACCTTGGCGAAGGTATGCTGCATAGAGGTCTGTTGTTGTCTTCGGATTAACGGATGAGCAACTTCCACGTTACGCATAAGAGGTGTGTCACGTCGAATGTGGCTGAGATTCTTGGTGGGTATATGACTACCGAGCTCGCATTTCTGAATAAGCGGTCCGGGTTAACGGAAATTCTGCAGTGGATGATGGAGGCAACAAAAGTTTGCGCATTGAAACTGAAAAAATGGTAACGTCACACTTGGCAACTACTTCGACTGCTCTGGGCGCAAAGCTATCATCCACTGACGCCAAACTTGTCGACGCATACGTCATTGGGCCGTAACCACAAAGGAGCATAATTCTCGCGAGTCCTGTTAGCTCCAGTTACACTCGGTGTGAACCCAGATGCAATGACTGAGTAATGTGGAGTAATTTCTGCTGGCCGCGCATTGGATAATGGTGTTTCGATTTCTCCACGACTGGTAGTACCTTCAAACATCTGGGACGCAGCAGCTGTCCCTGCGTTGGTAAGCTGCCCGATGTGAATGTTGGCGTTAGCAGACTCCACTCGAGTGGTAATAACTCCGGTGTCACTGGTGGTGCATGTTAGCAACTTCGGCCGCACTGAACGGAAGAACTCCAGTATTTACGGTGACTGGTACCCACAATGATACTGGTGTATATAATGTGGAGTGGGAACCTCCACGGCTGGCAGCAGCTTCGGTCGCACTAGACGCAGAGTGTGCCGCTAAAGTAACGGTGATGGGCGTAACTGTTGGTGGGCGTGACGGTAGTTTTTTCCATGGGACTGTATTCTTGGGCTTGTCCCGGTAGCTTTTTCACAGCAGCTGACCTCTGAAAGTCTAGGAAAACTACTACACTTACCTGCACACGACTGGCACACGTACACCTCGTTCTCGATTAGCTGGCCATCGACTCAAGCGCAGTCGAAGTAATTCCACGCGTCGCATGAGTCGCATTTGACCATATCCCCAGCGGAGTCTCGTTTATCGCAGGAACAGCAGTTGAAGATCTCGTTCATCTTCTTTCTCCTTGCTGATGTTCAGGTGTTGTCTCGGGATTCTTCACTGTTTTCGGCATGTTGATATATCCACACGTTGTAACCACACATTTTGTATAATGTTGCAGTAGATTTTACTACAACGGCACCATTTTGTGAACGAACAAGGAAACAGAAGGTTGTTATTGTTGCGTTGTAAAATCTTTGTTAATAACAACTTGCATTAGTATTTATCACAATTCATATGCTTCATTACTTACTTGACATCTAAATATACACATGATTCTAACGAACTTTCTTATAATTTTAATAATCACAATTAGATTTATTAATGTTTTTCATATATCAAATTCGAAGGCTCAGTACCCGGTGACAGAGAAGAAATGGTTAATTCAGTTTTCCTTTTTCACTGTCACTTATACCGGCAGCGCCATCTTGGGGCTAATGGCGGAGAACTACTATTTTAGGGATCGATAGCATCTATCCCAACGTCTATTATTACAAAATAAAAAAAAAAAAGTTTGATCTACTTCTAGAGAATCTCTGTTAGGTAGAGGAGTGATTCATTTTAAACCTTAACATAGTCTTTATGAATTTTGAAAACAATAACCAAGCAATAATTTGTATATTTCAACACTCCTACCTTTATTAACTTTAACCTATAGAAATTAACTTCATACAATTTTATTTCCTTTCTCGTTGGTATTGTTGGGTGAATGACATTATTCTTTGCGGAGGCAATGTTGTCCTGGATCTGATCTACCTTTCTTTCTAAATTGTTTAACTTAATAATTTGGTCTAAGTATAAAGTATGTTTTCTTATTTCATTATTTTCTTTCGTAATCGTATTCAGCATATCTAAGGTTTTATTTCTGTCTTCTTCAATAGCGACTCTTAGAATATTGTTTAGAGTATTGATAGCGTTATGGTTATTACATTCATTAATATCTAAATATTCTAATATTTCCTACTTATCTGCTTCGAATAAACACTTTTGCAACTTTCCAACGATATTGATAATCCCTCTTTTTTGTCTTCCCTCTGTTAGCATTATTGAGGTAATTTTAGCTCTAATGTTTGAAATTTCCATTTCTAATATTTCTTTGTTATCTATATCTAAATTATTAAGATTAGTTTCTGTTTAGGTTAAAATGGGGTTATTTCTGCTGCGTTAATTATGTGTATCATTGTATTAGTTATGTTCTCAATTTCCACTTCCTGTATTTCTCTATGATTGTATCCTGCATCTCCGTGGATTGGACTCACTCGTAATAGCGCTTGAGCTGCTTGGCTCATCATCAGGTTGATGATTACGATGATTAGTACCTGTATGTTTTAGAGGTCGTTTAATGTTTGCTTTGAGATCATTTTTTAAAGAATCTAATCTATAATATTGTTCGCCAATATGCCTGAGTCTATAGTAGCTTCTGATATTTCCAGCAGCCCTATTTTCACTATTAAATTCTCCGTTTAAATTTCTTTTGTTTATGATATGATGTTTCGATCTATTTATTCTGGATTGGAGATCTTGAACAGTTATATTTCCCTTTGCATATCTAGGGGAAGGCTTGATTGTAATACCTATCGTTATATTTTCCAATAACAATTCGCATCTTCATTTCAGTTGAGAGTTTATTATGCTCAATACCTGTTAGCATCCCTAACAAAGTTAATTGTAATCGCTCCATATCTGCATTGCTGGTACGGTTTTTCGGATTTGTTAAATGAACTTCGACATTTTCATGATGTAAGCAATCAAGTATTTGCTCTGCGCTAAATTCGTTATCCATTATGATCTTCGTCGGTTTTCCAAACTTCGCAAAGTGTTCCGTTATAAGAGTTTATTGCTCTGCAGAATGGATCCATTATTATGTATATACTGCTGCAAATTAAGTTAATTTATCAATGACTGTGAAGAAAGCTTGTTTTTTGAAGCGAAATATATCAATATTAGTAATTTGTCGGCTCTTGTCACAGTTTTTTATTATTAGCTGTATATGCTGTCGTTATTTTAGAAAGTATGTTTTATCTTTTAGATTGTAGTAACATTCATTCATTCCACTATTCATGGATTCTTTTGTGTAATATAAGGATAACTGTTCATGTAAATGTACTTTAGTAAATATTTTACCTGCTCTTTATGAATTGGAAACATTGATATTGACATCAATTGTATTTTATTATAATCCGTGTCTGATACTGCCTGCTGCTGAGATATTTTATCTTAAACTTGACTATGGTCTAAAGTAATCCACTGAATATATAACTGCAAAAAATTCTTTGTCTGTTATACAATAGATTCTCTCATAATTATTTAGTGTCTGTGATACATAACAAACAGAATGTCCCTGTTGTGACAGTACTGCGCCAATAGCGTAGTCACTAGCATATATCGTTACAACAAATTGTGGGTATTTCAAATTGGGGGTCGTTTCTGTTGCTTTTGATACATTTCTATATATATTTAATCATAGGATAAGCTACTACATACTAATCCTTTATGAATTTTCTGTAAAAACCTGAAGCTCCTAAGAATCCCCACAATTGTCTTTCAGTTTTAGATTTTGTATTGTTCTTATCTTTTTCTGGATTTGGCATGATTCCATCGGTTGATAAAATGCGCCCCAGAAATTCGGTGTTCCTTTTAAGGCAGCTACATTTGTCTGCTTGTATTTTTAAATTGTGGTTTTGAAGTCTAGAAAAAAATTTGCGCAGTGACTGTTCATATTATTCTATTGTTGTGGAGCAATCTAGTATATCGTTGAGATATACAACACATATTTGATTTACGTATTCTCGGAGTATCTCATTCATTAGGCGCTGAGATATTGCCGGAGCTTTTTTCAACACGAACGGCATTCGAGCAGACCTAACGGTGAAACAAAAGCGGTTTTTTCTACCTCTTTCTCGGCTACTAATATTTGATGATACTCCTTGGCTAGATCCAGGATACTAAAATATTGCCCCTTTCCTAATTTGTCAAGGATGCTATCAATAATTATTAATGGGTACTTATCATCAATAGTAACTTGGTTTAACCATATTTACTCCACAACAATTCTGAACTTTTGTATACCTGAGTTATCTTTCTTTTTCGGTACTATGATAATTGGTAAACTATATCTGCTTTGAATTTTTCTTATAATCCCTTGGCTTTCCATGCCATCTAATTGTCTCTACTTCTTTCTCATGTTGCGATGAATAACGATACAATTTTGAATAAATTTCTTCTTAAATTGTTGCAACAGTTTTATTAGGATTAGTTATTTCTAATTCTATTGTATTTATTGTTGTTTAAGTGGTATTGGCGTATACTTTTTGTAGACCCTGTATCTACCAAGGCTAAGCATTTCTGTTCTTATATTGTCAGCTTTATAAAACTTTTATTACATTGCATTAGCTTCAAGCAACTCCTAATAAACATTCAAACTGGCACAAATAAATCAAAAATTTTACCTTGCTTAATGTTTAAAACCGACCTGGCTGACTGGGTTCGATTCCAAACTTTAACAATCAAATACCAAAAAGAAAGACCTACATCTGCACACGTAAGCAAAGAAGCTACCATACTGCAAAAATCCATTCGTTACGCGGCTAACATTTCAATTCCGCAAACCACCCCCACTCCCATTACAACATCAGTTCCCTGGTGGAACCCTACTCTCAAAATACTGAGAGATGGCAAAATGGTATTTGGAGGTATTTCAAAAAACATCCTATGGTTTCCAATCTTATAGCCTACAAAAAATCAAAAGCTCTGTTTAGAAGAGAATTGAAAATAAGCAAAGCCAAATCTTTAACTGAATTTACTTCTTCAATCAACCCAAACTCACCGGCTACTAAGATCTGGCATAATATCCGTTGTCTTACTGGTAACTACGTCCCAAGTCAGGTAAAATGCCTTGAAACTCCTACGGGTCCAATTTCGTCTGCTATAGACATAAGCAAATTCTTCGCTTCCTCTTGGTCTACCCGCTCCAACGACAGCAATTTTTCAACAGCATTCGTTGACTTAAAACTCAATAGCATCTTTCCTTCGCTAGAGCAAATCCCTGGTGACCCATTAGCGAAGCAAATTGACTCTAGTATAACGTACACTGAACTGGAATGCTGTTTGAGTGTCTTGAAAGGTAAAACCCCAAGTTGAGACCGGATTTGTTATCCTATGATAATAAATCTGTCCTCTGAAGTTAAATATGTTGTAAAATTAAATCCTAAGCACCGGTATCATCCAAAAAGCTTGGAAAACCGCTTATACTATCCCTTTGCCAAAACCAAATAAGCCTATTGAATCCATTGATGGATACCGGCCAATATCTCTCATCCCATGCATGTCCAAAGTTTTGGGAAAAATAGTCGCGAAAAGGCTCTATTGGTTCTTAGAAACTAAAAAACTAATAACCATTAATCAAGTTTGCTACACATTGATCATTACGTATCAAATGCTTTGTTATCCCAAAACCACGTTTCAATATTGGCGTTAGACTTTATGAGAGCGTTCGATAGGATTGGGATTCACTTTATATTGAACAAACTTCGCAATTGGGCTGTAGGTCCCAAAATATATGGTTTCATCAAATCATTTCTACTGAATAGGAAATTATCCGCAAAAATTAACAATTGCTCTTCTGCGGCTTACCCACTCAGCAATGGAATACCTCAAGGATCACCTTTATCTGTGGTGTTGATTTTAATCGCGTTCAACGACATAAGTACCATTATCGGGAAGTTCAGTCTCCTAGACCATTGTGCTTACGCGGATGATGTCTTCATCTTATGTAAACACAATGATATAGTAACATCTAAAAACACATTAGAAAAAGTTCTTGGAGCCATTTTAGCTTGGTGCAATAACTCTGGAGCTAAGCTCTCTCTCAATAAATGTAAACACTTGCACATATGTCGTAAGCTGTCCTGTCCTAAACTCAGTTTGTCCATGAATAATGTAAATATTGCAAATGTAGAAATCCAATGGAACAAAAGCCAGAAATAATGTACGGGTGCCTGCTTGATTGACCTGGAGAAGGCCTTTGACACCGTATGGTTAGAAGGATTTTTCTACAAGCTCAATCGGCTAGGATTAGCAAACCACTGCTGTACCTACTGTGTAACATGCTTACCGGTAGACGGTTCGTAGTCAAGAATGGCAACGTGACCTCGACAGGTGTATTCCAAGTTAAAAATGGTCTCCAACAGGGTGTCGTTAATTCGCCGATCTTGTTCAACATTTACTTGAGCGATCTTTTAAGTTCTCTTCCTCATGCAATTGCGTATGCCGATGACTTGATCGTGTACAGATCAGGCAAAAAGATCGAGGAAATCACTACTCTCACGCAGGGTGACTTCGATTCATTCATGAGAAGTTGCGATGACTGGAAGTTGAGTATCAACTTCCAGAAGTCGGAAACCATTCTGTTCAGGACGCCGTTGTATAAGGCCTCGGCGGATACGAAAAAGAATTGGCGAAAGTTCTCAATCGTTGACACGTTGACAAGACACGGGGAACCACTGGCGCAAAAGACTGTAGTCAGATACCTGGTGATCTGGCTAGATCAGTATCTATATTTTAACAAACATGTGGATGCTGCTCTGGCCAGAGCCCGAGGCGCTTTTGCCCTTACAAAGAGACTGTTTTACAACAGCCAACTCGATGCAAGGGTGAAGGTCATCTGCTACATGGCGCTCATCCGGCCAATGCTCACCTATGGATGTCCCGTGTGGTTCAACGTGAGTGCAAGCTTAATGGAAAAGATTCGGTTGTTCGAAAGGGCTTGTCTTAGGGCTTGCCTTCGCCTTTATCGAACTCCAGAGTCCCAGTACATAAAATACTATTCCAATGAGGTCTTATACAACAGGGCAAACCTGATAAGAGTGGACAATTTCCTGTTGATGTTGGTTCGAGGTCACACTGCTAGAGCGATGAACTCGGTCAACAATCTGATCTCTCGGGCTTACTACCCCAACCCACTATACCACGAAAGGGTACGTCACAACGGCTTCGTCCCCCCAGAAGCGTTCCTCCATTTGGATAAGCACGGTCTGATACAAAATATAAATGCGGTACCGCTCATCTATCACATCGCCAGATCAACTGTGGATGGGCGACTCAACCACGACCGCTCTGTCGCACAACGAGCTGAGGAGGGTCTCCTCCGGTTCAGTACGGCGGTATCTAGGCGGGATGTGCTGGATGTTGCTTTGCAACATCGAAAGTTCTGGTGGCTGGGGAGCGAGAGAACTCCAGCTTCGAACCCTTTAGACCCCGGCTAGAAAGGGTAATTCAGACCCCCTCACGGGGAGTAGTCGGTCCACGTCTTGCAGCGGATTTTATATCAGCTGTAACCTATGGCCGACTTACATATTTTAGCGTAGTTGTAAGGTAGTGGGTAAGCTGTTTAGATTAATTATTATAAAAAAGTAAAAAAAAAAAAAATAAAAAAAAAGAAAAAAGAAATAAAAAAAAAAAAAAAAAAGAATTAAAAAAAAAGGAAAAATGTATATATATATATGCATAACGATATATATATGCATTATGTATATAAGGATATATGCGTATACGCATGTGTATACAGCTATACAAATGTGTATATGTATATATACGTAGATTAGCTTAAGATAGTTTGTAAGTTATATTTTAAGGTAGAATGTAAGTTAGCTTGTAGTTTCTTTTAAAAAAAAATATGTTCGGTCATTAAGTTTTTAAATTTTTTCTTATTATTTATTAGTCATGTTAAAATTTTCTTTTTGCAAAATAACGTTAGATTAAGTCGAAAGACATAGAATAAGTTTAAGTTTAGCTTAGAGTACCCGCTTAGGGTCAGTAAGTTAGAATAAGTAACTAACACTGTTCGATCAACTAGTTTTAAGCATTTTTGTCTAGTATATAAGTTGTCATGAAGTAAAAAATAAAAATGAATTAAAATGAAATGAAAATGATGCAAATGTAGAAAATTTGGATGTTTTAGGTGAAAGATTTAATTGTAAGTTTAATTGGAAACCCCATTGTTTATACCTTAAAAAGAGCTTAGCGTCTAGATGTAACATTGTAAATTACTTATCTAAAGCCAAACTTAATGTACATGTTAACAACTTATGTAATATAACTAGGTCTTTTGTCCTAAGCAAAATTGATTACGGCCTCTACATTCACGGTAAATTCCCAAACAGTACCTTAAGTATTCTAAAATCTGCATACAACCAGTCGGCAAGAAGAAGTATCAACGCTTACCGCACAACCCGCATCGTCAACATTATGGTGGAAGCGGGACTTCCAACTCTGGAATAGCGTCAATCTGCAAGTTTCCAAAAACTCAGCCCAAAACTGATATTTTCCAACGACTCCATCATCGATAGGGACGTTGATCTAGCGCGTAAGTCAAAAATGAACAGAGGGGAGGACCCTCTGCTATCAACACTGCTCTTTCAAAGGCAAAATAAATGAACCTACCCTACAAACGTATTTAAGGGCGCAAAACAAACTTCCCACCCTGGAACTTAAGTTCAACATCCATTGAACTTAAGCTATCAACGTTCAACAAAGAAAACACCAACAGTAGGATTTACCACGCAATGTTCGAAGAAACAATGGTTAAGCTTAAGCAAGCGGGTTGGACTCCGTTGCTTACGGATGGGTCCAAATCCGCCGATAACACCTCCATCGCTGTTACTGAAGAAAATGGCACTCTGCTGAAGACAGGCATTCTATGGGATTGCTCATCTATCTTTACTGCAGAAGCATTAGCCATCCACGTAGCCGCCAATATGGTGGCACAGCCTAGACGGAAACTGATTATATGCACGGACAGCCTCTCAGTGCTTCGGGCCATCTCCAACTATAAACACAACAGCAGGTTAATTAACAACATACGGGACCTTCTAATAAGAAACCCCAATAATCTCAAGCTTATGTGGGCGCCTAATCATATAGGCATACTAGGCAACGAACATGCTGACAAAGCCGCAAAATCCTGTAACAAATCACCTGTCCTATCTTATGATGTATTCTCTAAAAAAGATCTTCAGAGACAAATAGACCGAATCATCAAAAAGAATAAAATGATTAGCTGGAGCAGCTTTAAGCATCACTACTCCAAAATAAACATTGACCGGTGTACTCCTATCTACCCGTTAAATATATCGAGAGCAGCAGCTTCTAACTTCATCAGACTTCGGTTAGGCCACGCTAACATAACACACCAGCATATCCTAAGAAAAGAGAATCCTCCACAATGTTCAGTATGTAACAACGTTCTGGACATTTCACACATGCTAGGTCTCTCAACATGCGCGATATCTCAAAAAATCAAATCTGTATTACCTTAATCAGAATATTTTTTCGTTTTTAAACACTATCACTGTCAAAAACATTGTAATACTTGATAAATTCATTAATATGAACAAGTTAGCCTTATGAAATATATCTTCTTTGAGTGGAAAGCATTTGACGTTAGGGCTCTTAAATTATATTATGTTAACATGTAATTTACAATTGTATGTTAATAAATAATAATAATAGTAATAATATATGTATACAAATATTGACAACCAACTGCCATCTTAACGTCTAGTCAAATTATCGCGGAAGTAAGGCAAAGTCACGACCCCACTTTTGACACAAAAAAGTAGACCTGAGTAATGAGAATTTTTTTGAGATTTCACTTACTTTTCAGTATCTCAAAATAACACGTCTTGCAATAAAGCGATTGGTTATTTAAGACGGTAAATAATTTCTTAGCTTATATTGAGGGCACTTGATCTACTACAATTTTCAAACGCATCCGCTATTGTGTTTGCTTGTAATAAAAAAAATTGTGTATCATAAAGATTCAGATTGAAAATAGTTTTTCCTATATTTTAATTACATTTCTAAATTAAATTTAAGAAAAAACACACAGAATTCTCGGCCTGTTTTATTTGCAAATGTCAACAAGATACACAATTGTCTTCTGCGCTATCGGACAAGGTCGACTATGTCTGAAAAGACATTAATCTAAGTTATGAATGGACTGGAAGTAAGTCGAATTTGTGCTCATTTGGATTGTCGTTTCGTATTTGTTGGAGGGTGATGATATATTATTGACTTTTGTTTTTCGGGTTTGTCACATTTCAGACTTTTTTCATCGGTTCTAATGTTTACGTTTGTTATGAATAAATTTATTATGCGTTTTTCATTGTGTCCTTTAAACTTAAAGTATAATTATTGTGGCATTTCAGGGTGCTAGGGATTTCTGAATGTGCTATGGTGTGTATTAAAATAAAATTACATTCTTATACCTTTATTCGAATTGCCAAATATTTTTTTTTGGGTAAAATTGTATTCAATATAATATTATGTATGTAGCTATGAATTTAAGATGTGGTTATAAATTTAATTAACATGTACCATTTATAAGACAGTTCTTATACTGCTATAAATTTAGGCGTTTCAAAAAGCGGTATTTATCGAAATTAATGTTGATAAAATTGTTATAAGTTAGTTAAGTATTTAGTCAAGCTGTGTTCGTGTATTAAATGCATAGGGAACAAAGCCACCAACCAAACCAAAAGAAGCCGTCTTCATCTGTTTGTTGAATACTTCATAGGTAAGTAAAATTTTAAACTTAAATTGATGATGAAATGAATTAAATGACAAGAAAACAGTGGTATGCTTATTAACTTGTGTATGTACTGAAGCTTTTGCACAATATGTCAACTCATTAACTGTCCATTCTTTTTAAGTTGATTTCTTTCAAATGTTGAATAATATAGACTATTTTAATATTGAAATTACATACATTTTTATGAAACAATTTCCTTCATATAATAAGAATATGTAAGAAATCGTAGTATTGAATAAGTTCAACTGCGCGGATGTCGTCAAAAGTGAACACTTAAGCTTTGCCATCCCTGTAAATAAGCTTTCTGACACCTGCAAATTTTCAGTTTTATCCTTGGTATGACTCGTAAAGCTCAGGGCAAGTCATTATCGTCGTATTTTTCAACCAATTGAGAACTTGAATTTAGAAGTTGTAAGTGGATTTAATTTTCTTCCCAATAAATATTTTACGTTTCTTAATATTATATCAACGTTTTCGATAATATGTTCACGTTGCGAAAATCACTAACTTACACATTACCTACACTTTTAGTTTATGAGCAATAGGAAATGTATGTTAAAATTTGATTTTTAAGTGTATAATATAAATTTTTATACAAATCACTGAATAAGTCGACAATCTTAATGTATGTTTTAATACGATTTACTATTTGGAAATGTGTTGTGTGTACATTGAGTTTATGATTTTAACTATATATTTGCATACATATTTGAAAAAGTTAAAAAAAAATTAACAGCAATTGTATTGCATTTTCAATGTATATATATTTATACATATTGAACACGTAATTAGCAAAATAGATTTTAGTACCCTGAAAATATTAATTCAGTTAATACAGGATAAATACGATAAGGTAGCTCTTTTACAAAAAAGAGCTTTTATTTAAATCATAAACTGGTGAAACATGTCCTTAAAAATCGATTTTTCCAAAGTTAAGTATGTGCTAGTTTTGAGTAACACGTTCGTATACTAAATATTACAGATATTTTTGAGCCAATTCTTGTCGATCTCAAGATGATGTTTCGTCAATGGTGATTTCATATCCTTAACTTTCAATAAAAATTAAATATAATCACACATGTATGTATTATATATCTGAGTAAATGGTATATTCGCCTTTGCATACCGAACAACATCAAGAATCTTGATTCCACCTTCAAAACAAAGCACATATGTGTTGAAAACGTATGTTTGAAAAAATAAAATTAATAAACTTAATATTAATGTTCGACAAGGAATTTGTTACATATATATTGTGCATATATGTATACGCCGGGCCGTATATCACAGGAGGCATATGCGCATATCTATATTATATCTATATTATATTATAATTAATACTGTCGAAGTTTGAGCATCTGAAATGGACCGAGCTCATCGCAGAAAACCGGAAAACTGGCTAAACATTTTTTTGATGAAAAATAAAAAGTAAATTTGTGTTCAATATTCATTTAAAAAAGTCATTAGACCTTATGTCAACACCCAAATCTGGTCCCCTATTACAAACACCCAATACACCTGTGTATGCACATGAATTGTATGGATAAAGAACGATGTTTCTTTCACCAAGAAGTTAAAATGCGAATAATATTGGGGTGAAACTGGAAACAATTAAAAACATTAAATGAGAAAAATGATAATTTTTACGGATTTCCCGTTAGCACTCGATGTCAGTGCTTCGATTGATCCCTCATTTAAATCACTTACACGCTCTCCCGCAGTGGGTAAGCATTCGAATCCACTGTATATATGATGTGCAAAAGTGAAAAAAAGTGTTGGCTTCAAAAAACTGTTTTTTTTCTTAAATTATGAATATTGCCAAGAATCGAAAACTTCAGGTGTGTAGTGTAATATTATAATCAGTAAACCATGAGTGTGCCTGTTTTGAGTTGTTTTAATTAACCCTCTAATGCCTTTCTTTTTGATTCGATCTAAATTTGTTTCATAAAATCGTATGCCCCCACAAAAGACAATGTGCATAAAAACTTTGGACCTTTTACATGCAAAAATAGGGCAGAATTCTAAAACCGTCTTGAGACCGCCTTGGGTTGTTAAGGGATATAAGACCTACGCCCGTGTGAAATTTTCTTAATTTGTCTGATATTTTTCCACTTTGGTTTATAAAAAGTTCCTTTTTTGTTTTTTTTTTTTGTCGAAAATCTTGTCTACACAAAAATATTTATTTTCGTTTAAAGCATAGTTTTTTCGACTTAAATCGAACTTAGCTTAGCAACATAATGCACTACAGGCAAAATAAGTTGCATCGGAAAGGGCAATGTTTAAACTAGAGGTAGGTAAGCGAAACAATAACCGTTACCTCTTAGCACTTGCAAGCGTATACCCCGTATAGAGGTAGCGGTAGGCATTAGAGGATTAAAAATGTAGGTAGTTGAACTTGTTGGCTAATAGATTCAAAAAAGATTGGCTGCGCTTATTATTTTTTATTTTTTAAATACCATTTTTTTTCGATTTCTTCGTTTTATGTATATCCCTCCAGCTCTTGATACATGATTCGGATGTAATTTCAGTTGCTATCCTTCCAATCAATAATTCTCTCAAGGAGCACAGGAAGGCAAGAAATAGGTTAGGTTAGTTTGAAGTGGCTGACTGCTGTACGGAAAGACAGCAGCCACACATAGACCAGCATAGGCCCGTTGTCCTACCACGCGGATCAATGAATACCTTCATTCCGTAAACTTCATTATTCTATTAATATAATAGGCATAGCAATGCGTATCAAGTATATGGTTTCTTCATTATCTTCACATCTGCAGCTTCTGCAGAAGTTCTTGTAGAGAAGGTTTAGTCTAAAGGCGTGAGTTCCTATCGCGCAATGCCCTGTTTAAACGTCAATGAGAGTTCTAAGGTTCGACCTGCCCAATCTAATCATGCTAAGTGATTGCTTAGGGTCGATCGCAGGCCAGAGTTGTTTGGTAATGATGCATTCTGTGCCAGTTGACCATATATATATTATTATATATTATATAAGATGTTTTATAGTAGCGATAGGCATGGATGCACACCGACACCTTCTAGCGAGTTCGTCCGCTTTGCAATTCTCTCAAATACCACAGTTTCCCGGCACCCAGTTGGATGAGACTGCATTCAGAAATATGATAGCTACCAGGCTATCGGAACAGATGATGATATCTGTGCTTGCTATTACATTTTTTTTTTAGCCATGAAAGATCTTCCATATCGCTATTTCCAGCCTGAAAGACACTACAGTGATCGGGTAATCGGAAATCGGAAATTAGGTGGATGTTTAGATCCTTAGAATAGACGCCAGCATTCACCTGTATACATAACCGATTCCTGTCGAGTTATATGAATCTTAATATCTGCATCTAAACAAACAAATTTGTCTATTTCTACGAACACAACCTGCTTGTCATTCGTTTTCATATCGTTCTACTGTTCTACGTAAACATACAGTGTACACATCCTTTTATCCCTCTTCTCCAACATCACATGACAAATACCTCATTGTCCATAAGAGAACATAGTAACCCGAAAAATCTCGAGTTATACAATATCTGGCTGGTTAGAACAAATTGGTTCAATGTACTGGTTTTGCCTTCATCGTTCACTGTCGTTGATTTCGCTCTGTTTAACACACGCTTTCCTATGCAAAAAATAACTCGCTTATCATCGACTTATTCGCTGAAAGTAATATGAGAGTAAAAAAAAGATTAAACAAATTGTAGTAGCCCGAATGATGTTGTGTGCGTCTGCGTGTCGGGTTTTTTTTCTAACAGTTGTTTGTAACTTGTAAGCTGGTTAGAAGAAATTGTTTCTCTTTCCTTATTTTTCCTTTATCGTTCGTTATGCTTGACTCTCTGTGTACAAGAATAACACTTCATCGACTTTCGCTGATTTTGTAATGTTTTCTCTTAGATTTCTGTTAGAAAAAATCAGTTATGAAGCAGATTGCAATGTAACATTTTTATTGCATACTATCAGTGTTTAGAGCTTCAGAGGAGGTTATCCTTAGTGCTCCGCTGATTCTTTTCGAGCAGCAGATTGGGTCTGACTACTGAAAGAAATAGCCCGTGGACCATGCGTTCTTATCCCCATTTGCAAGCAATGACCCTTTTACAGCATTAGAGCAGTCGAGAGAGCAGATTGCATGATATCCCTGATCGTGAATCCAAATTTTCCCAGATACTACAATAGCGATATCATCTGGATAGGCACTGAATTTACAACCAGTCCCGTCGAGCATCGCTAGCAGTTCGTTTACTACTACGTTCCACAAGATAGGGGAGGGTGCACCGCCTTGTGTCGTGCTTCCGTTAACAGATCTGCAGATCATGGTAAGGACTTTTCGATCCCGAGCTGAGGTTATTGCATAGGGCTCGACGTTTGGTAAAAACACTTTCAATATCAACAAAAGCAGTATGGTAAATTCCTTATGCTCAGCAATTTTTTCAAGTTGCCAACAAGCGAGTGAAGGGCTGCTTCGTCGGATCTGCCCTTACAACGAGGGCATGCTGAGAGATTGACAATTATTTTTTTTGTTTTGATTTGCGCGCACTCAAGTTATTGCTAATACCCTTATGTGCCCGGGTCAAGACACAGCATGGACCGACGATATATAGGGAGAAAGGGAGAGGAGGTACCTGTGCACATTGGTCTTAAATATCTGCGAGTTGTAGTCTGTGGGAAATATTAGGCTGGGATGAGCATTCCATATTCGAGTAGTGCGGCTGAACAGCGAGTCTGTGAATTTAACTGTGCGTCCGAAAGTAGGCTTAAGGCTATACTGATGGGCATTCCAGACGCGTATTGCGGGTGACTAGCTCACTTGCGCATCGTTTGTTGAAATATATGTTCGTCTACTATAAGTTTTATCGCTCGCTTTTGGATTCTATCTAGTAGGTGCTGGGTGGTCTTGGGGGCACCAAGCTTAGGGCGGATGTAAGCATTATAAATCAAAGCCAAATCAGAGGAGGTGAAATATTTCTTGCATCGTTTAAGGAAACCTAAACATTTCGCAGCATATTTGGCGACCACAAATATTTTATCGTTCCAAGTGAGTGTTGTGTTGATACACATATCAAGAATGGACAGTTTTCGGGTTTCATCGACACAAGCGCCATTCATGGATAATGGCTGATTATCAAGGGTTCGCTTGACTGACAGTAGACAGCATTGAGTTTTTGAAGCATTGAATCGCACTTTGTTTTTTCCCCAGTTGCCAGGATAAGAATTCAATGTGCCTAACATACGCTGCCGTTCCAATTCTACGCTAAGCTGAGGGTGCTGTAATCAGCGGAAGAATGGGTTGGATTAGAAGTTGCAGACAAAAGATCATTAATAAAAATTAGAAAGAGTGAATTGAACGGTTCGATAGGTGATTTCTAATCCATAGAAGAAGAGATTCATCGATATTCTATTGTCCATCTGCTCAGAAAGAGACTTAAAGACTAAGATAGGTGAAAGAGCTTAAGCAGTGGTTTTGTCTCTTTAAAATTACAGGGGAATGTCATCCGGGCCAGCGGATTTGTGCATGTCCGCGTGATGAAATCAAACGGGAGTTGCGACCGAGAATGCGCAGCAGTGGCTTGTGAAGGAAAGGGGTGAGAGGGTGCAGGCTGGACGCACTTGACACCTAAACACTTCACAATAGCACTTGCACTCAACACCTTTTTTTTCCGGGCACTCTTGAATCTTTTGTGGGTGGTTGGTGGAGGGACCGCGAGGTTTTGAATTTAATTGCTAAGTACCAGTGAGTCTCTCTACTGATGCATCAAGCTCTGGAGGATTTAACAAGTGGGATGTGTTATTAGTTACTAATATATTATTAAAAGTTTCTTTATGTGAGTCCCAAATAATCCTTCTGATATTGCGGGAGTGGAGCTGAAAGTAATATATCGGTGGTCGAAGAAGGAATGATCTTTTAACACATACCATTCTTTAATACCATCCGATATATATATCTTTTCGGGAATATATTTAGAACGTGTGTATTTCCACCAAAAAACATAAAATTTTATTAATAAAAAAAACAAACAAAAATTAACAAAGGAAAGTTGTATAAAAACAGACCATTTAGACGTTTTTCTTAAATAACTGTTCTATGGTATACTGTCGCCGGGAAGAAAGTTGTCTTACAAATGCGTTCAGCTTTCCGAATTGTTTCTCTTATAGAACCATTCATGTCCTCCGAGATTCTACTGTATTTGTAACGAGTCTAGTTAATTAATATAAAAAATTCCCTATCTATTTTCACTATCACACTTAGACCATGTTGCAGTTAGTTTGATCCTAACGGCGGGTTTGTTTATAGATTCGTTTGCCTATTATAATACCAAGCACATAAACTTGGTGTATAATATAAGAGTATGGAGCGGAGACGTTGGTTTGAACTGCTCGAATTGATGCACTTTCGGACTGGAATAGTCTGCCAGTAGTGGATATTCCTGTGGGGTTGTCTAGGATGCGACGTCGTTTAAGGTCCACAAAAAGACCGAAGTGACTTATCAGTTCCGATTATGTCCCGAGTGATGTCCGCAACGATAAACCGCCATGATAGGTCACGGCGGATCCCCATATTTAGGTTGAGAGTGTTCCAAAGGTTTTGATTGGTGAACCGTTTGCGGCATGCAGTTGGAAAGCTAAAGGCGTTGAAGGGAAATGGCTTCGATGTTGTGGAAAAACAGAGACATCTGAGCCGGTGTCAATTAGGAATTTATGTCCTGACGTCCTGTCGCTGACGAAGAGACGGCTGGATGTTGTGAGAGGGTCGTACAGCCATTAACGCCCCTCTGTGCTATTTTCTTGGACCTTACAACCGGAGAGGCGTTTCCGCTCCTCGTTGCCAAATTTAACATGGTACCAACAAATATAATGTGGTACTTGCCTCTTTTGGGAACGGCTTTGGGCTTCTCGACTTGTCAGCTAGTTCGCCGAGTTCAGCTGTAGAGGCGGATTTTTGTGCTACTAGGCACGCTTGAGTTTGCGGCGGAACATGTGAAAGTCTCCTCGTTTTCAGGACATCTTCGTCATGATGTCAGGCACTAAACTGCGTAGACGGCGTGCGTGCGTACATCTCCTAGGGCTTCTTGGTCTAATAGTTGGAGCAGCTTGGCTTGGTATTGATTTAGAAAATCACGAGTCTTCATGGTGACAAAAATTCACCGGGGAGTCTGATGGGTTTTCCGTATACCATTTCGGCTGCTGTAGCTTGCAGGTTCCTTGAAGGACGCTCTAATTCAAAACAATACAACAGAATTTTCGTCGCCCATGCGGGTGATTCATGGCATTCTATGGCGGCTTTAAGTTGACGATTGAACCTTTCGGCCATTCCATTAACGTTATAAGCCGTTGTTGTTAAATGGTTAACGCCGAACGATTTGGTTAAAGCCTGGAATAGATCGGACATTGGAAAACTGTCGGCCACGGTCAGATGTTATTTTAAGTGGCACTCGAAAACATTCTGTCCAGTTTCCGAAAAGTGTTCTTGCGAGCATTTCAACAGTAGAATCTTCTACCGGGTAAGCTTCAGACCAGCGGGAATAGCGGTCAACGATGGTGAGGCAAAATCTGAAACCTCGTGAGTTCGGAAGAGGATCAACGAAATCGACATGGATATGTACCCCGAAGATGTTTGTTCGAAACTGCAATGGGGGATGATGTATGACATATTACTTTCGATTTTTGGCACGGGATGCAAACAAGCATTGCAGTTTTTGCGACATGAAGATACCAGTTTTACTGCAGCATTGGTACCAGGGTGGCTCAAACTGTGAGGCGATTCGAATACTTGGCTTCGGAAGGGTTTCGTTAAAAAAGGTCTAGCAACACCCTTAGACACGTCGCAAAATATTTGTAGCTTTCACGAGCTGCAACACGGAAACAGATTTAATAATGTTTTCCAGTTCTATGTCACCTTTTTGAGATGCTGCGAGTTCTTCAAAATGCACCGACTTACTGATATCTTCGATAACGTATTTGCTACTACGTTTTCGCTTGATTTTGGAAATTGAGATCGAAACTCTCGAGGTGATGCCTTTTCGGGTTTTTTTTTGAAAGCGAACACTAATCGCTTGTGGTCTGTGAAGATAATTAAAATTCTGGATTCCAACATAAACTTGAAGTACTTGACAGTGTCATATGTACTGTATTTACGTTGGGCATTGTTGAAGTTCTTGGCAAAGTATGACAGTGGTTGCCAACCAATTGGTGTCTTTTGATGCGTCAGTGAAAAGTCCCCACTCTAATGTCGGATCGTAATGTCCGAGCAAGGCGACTTTCATTAGTCCGTTTTTACAAGCACTAAAAGCTTGCTAAAGTGGGCGTCCAAGTGATGATTCTATTGCCTCTGACTTTAGTTCCTTTAAGGTTGTCGTTCAGTCGAGTTTGTAGCTTGGCTGCGTTTTTGATGAACCGTCTATAAAAGTTTATGGAACCCAGGAATCTTCGGAGCTTGGATAGCCTGGATTCGCTCTTTGGAAGGTTTCATGCCATCCCTCTAGATAAAATAACTTAGAAACGTGATTTTTGACTTACCAAACTCGCATTTAGCTACCTTAATGACACCAAATTTGTTGAGTCGTTCGCAAAGAGTTTGGAGATTTTGGAAATGCTGTTCGTTATCATCCGATGCCACCAAAATATCATCTATGTAAAGGACACAGAAGTCTAGACCATTCGTGACTTTGTCAATGAACCTTTGGAACGTCTGAGAGCCGTTGCGAAGTCCAAAGGTCATAAACGGGAATTCGAAATGTCCAAATGGTGTAACGATGTTTGCTGATGTGGTGTTTTCTCGATCGGGAACATTTTCTTGCGTGCCAGATTAGCTGAACAATGCAGTAGATTCCGTGGAGGGTAGTTGTCTGGAGTGCTACGGTCATTCAAGCCGCGGTAATCTCCGCACGGACGCCAATGGTCTGATTTCTTCGAGACGAAGTGAAGTGGAGATGCCCAGCAGGTTTCAGAACGGGGAGCTGTTCCCATTTTTAGCATTGTTTCGGACTCCCTTTTTGCGATTGTCATCTTGTCAGGCGCCAAACGTCGTACTTTCTAACTGGTGGACCGGCTGTTGCGTTATTGTGATACATAGTGGAATGTCGAATTTCTTTGAAACTGCAGTGGGGCCGAGTTAACGTGTGATGCGACCTCGTATGCGCGGCACCCTAGTGTGCAAAGTCCAGTGAACGTTGACGAGAAGCTGAAAGAATGTTAGAAAATCAGCGCCTATGAATTCACGACGCAGTCTTAGGTAAAGTTGCAAAGTACGAAAACCGTAAGTTGGTATCGGGGTTCCGTTGGCGGCGAAATGCAGACTTCTGACATGGTCCGGTGCGTGGACACACCGAAACGTCCGAGCCCGTGTCTACCAAAACTCCAACTTCGAAGTTTTGTCTGTGACGGAAAGACGGTTGGAAATTTAGCTGTGAATAAAATTGCACGGTTGGCGGCAATTTCTTGCTTTTGGTCTCCAGTGGCGATGAAATAACAAAAAGAGAATTGATTATTGTTTTTCCTCTCATTTGAAGCCGGTGTCGCGCTTCTGTGTTGCCTGCCACGAGAGCGTGACCTTGGTCCATTCATCCTGGATCCCTGCGATTCATGGTCATCGTCTCGATTTGTCAAGTCAGCTGTTCCACTTATTGTGTTAGACTTGCTGCTGTGGGATGACGTCGTTGATTCTGTCTGAAGAGAAGGCCCAATTAGCAAAAAGTGCACAAAATGCTAGGGAACTTAAACGCCCTCTTACAATCGGTCCATGTAGACGATGTAATTAAGTTTATTCTACTAAACGCCCTCTTGCGATCGACCCATGAAGTTAATGTAATTTATTTTGATTGACAATTTGAACTTTTACCAAACAGACCGTTTGTTGAATCATAGACTCCTACACACTCGTGAAAGAACCGAAGCACGCTAGTACGCACAACACGAGTGTAAATAAAGTAAAATAAATACTTAAAACAAAATATTTTTCTAAAAAATAAAAAAAAATTGTTTGGGATGGACCAGCATTATCGCTTAGGGGTTTGAAAAATAATTCAGGTCCTATTGTCAGACCTACTGACTATACACACGACATTTCATAAGAATCGCTCCAGAAATGAAGTATCACAGAGATGGCCGACTTTTACCTCCCTTGCCCCTAAAAATGGTTGGCAACTGTTTTTTATAAGGTTTTTCACCGACACGGATCTGAGAATACGTGTGAACTCTACCGAACAGCTGATGGCCTTCCCCTCCAAGCAAGACTGGTGAATTATTTGACGTTTAATTTATTCAATTTCAATCGTTTTCTTGCATTTGAGATACGTACATACATTTTTTGTTATTATATACTGTGTACTATTAGTATAGTTTTGAAAAAGTGATATTTTGAAAAAAACACTACAAGGGTTTTTCGTTTCGGTGACCATGATAAATGGGTGGTCAGCTCCCGGCAGAGAGACTGGGAATAAGCTACAAATTGACCCTGGAGACGGAGAATATTTTGAGGCATTTTGCAATAATTTCCAATGTTAAACATGCTCCAAAATAATCTGTTATTTCGCAAAATCAGCGGCTTCTGACAACTTGCAACCAAAACCAATGGTACAAAAAACATTTGGTGCAGCAACGCCAACGTCAATGTTGCAGAAAATAAGTTTTGTTCGTAGTATTCTTAAAGTTTTAGGTGCGCGGACTCACAAATGCGTATGTCAAAATATCACGATAAAACAACCAATAGAAACATTGCAACGAATAGTTTTGTTGGGTCAATACTTCTGAAACCACATTTCTGGATTTACTGAAAATGTGACCAGTTTGTGCATCTGTGCTCATCAAACATTTCATAGACTGAGTGCGTTGGTCAGAAAAGCGATTGAATAACTTAATTTTTCAATAAAATTGGTAACTAATGATCCAAGTCAATTCCTGAATTCGCATAATCAAATTATGAACCAGAGATGATTTAATGTTTGTTTTGTTTTATTCTCTTAGACAAGTTATCATTAATGGAGGAGTCGCAAGAACAGAATTTCATCTCATTTAAGGGAACGTCAGAAAGACAATGAGCAACAGAAAAGTTGAATAAGTGTTAAAGGTTAACATGGTAAAGTGATAATAAGCAAGTCAAATAAGATTTAATAACGTTTATATTTCCAAGGAATTTGATTTGAATGTGCATAATGTGATCTGAAGATGCAGTTTCTCTCCATTTTGACAATGGTGCTTCCGGTGGTAAAAGAATATCTTCTGTTTTTTTTTTAATTTAAGCATTTCCGCACCAACTTTGAGGTATGCGCGTTAACCGATTTTTTTTTACCGAGTGTTCGGTTTCCCCAAGAGGCCATATCACCCGTTCTAAAAGTAATATAAATTTAATATTTGTAACAAAAAAGTTGAAGTATGATAATAATTGCATAAATACATAAAAGTGGAAGACTAGACACTTTCGAAAAAGCCAACCACATACATAAATGAAACTATTCTCTTGTATGAGATCATTCACATTTATATTTTAAATTAGGTTTTCCGGTAATGTAAACTTTGGTCTATGATTTATTTTTTCAGTTAACCAGGATGGGTGGTTTATGAGTGCATGGATACTAATGGCATGTAATCGCTCTGTTTCAACGCTTTCGCAGTTACCGGTTCTTACAATTTTTAAATATTAATTTCGAATCTCTGTTGTATAAAAACAAAATATCACCCCATGAAGCACGTGAAGTGCCATCAAAGACTATGTCATAATTGAGTAGGCAGTTTCGCGTACTCTTTAGAAGATGAGGAGCATCGAAAAAGAAATTAACCCTATTTTCGTCGACATAGAAATAATGCTTAGCAGCGTTTACCTCTAATATTTTTGCTAAGCCTCGAAAGTTCGCTCCCTGATAACATTGAAACTAAGTCACTCCGAAAAAGAGCGCGGACAACTTCGAATAAAATTTTTTTTAAGAAAGGTGTACAATTGTTTCTTGCGAAATAATATGCAATTGGATTTTTCCATCTCTTTGCAATGCCTTGAGCCATGAACACTAAAACGCTAGTAGCCGGCCAATTAGATCGGAATTCCGTAGAACCGAAACCTTCCAAACCTATTAGGACATCACTTTTCCTACAATAATCTGCGTGAGCTTTTAAAGACATTTCATCAGCTGAAAGGGAGCAGTACTTGTATATACTGGGTAGCTAATTCGTTTTCAATTCAAGTGCCTTGATATTGAAATCAATATTGTCCGCGGTTTTTTGCCATTTAGCAATGTAGGCACGTAATGTGCTTACCGCTGGAAGAATTAATTTATACCGTAATGATCGGTATGTGATTGGAGATGTGAAATTAATCGAAAGTGCTAACATATTCAATTCATTTGAAAACTTATTACCCTTGCTATATATCTTACTATTTTTCCTAATGTTATCGATAATAGTTTGTATGTTGCTTGTGTAAGTACTGTGGCAAATAATCTCCTCATTCTTTCGAGTATTACTTTCTTTTAATATATTAACCTGGTCTTCCAAAAATAGGATCTACGTTTTTTGAAAGTCAATTAATTCTGTTTCTCGCGACATGTGTCTTCCATTTTTAACATATTCGCTTCAACTTGGGAAAGTTTCCTAAATGCGTAAAACGGGTAGCAGAAATCGCAGGTGCTACGAGACAAAATTAATAAAATTAAATTTCGTAAATAACAAACAGTAAGTAGAGTGGGTATGAATAAGCCGTAGAGTCTGGAATGGGCATGAAAGATGAACGAACATTTTGTTCAGTTCATAGATATAGATATAGAGGAAGCGGTTTAAAGATATATTAGAGAAAATAACAGGTTTAAAGAAACAGAATGAAAGGGGATACTTATGAGAATTATGTATGTATGTCAATAAAAAATTGGAATATATTCAACACCCATGTTCAAAAAATATTATTCTAATTGAAACCACTATAACACTATTATAGAAGATATGCAGTATGGACAATCATAGACGAATGTATGTGTTTTTATTATGTGCAGTATACACATACGTTTTAGACTTTCTTGTATCCATAATTTATTGTATTATACAATTAGATAGGATTGGAATACGTCAATATTTGTATATATTTTACATCTTCTATAAATGTAGATATAAGTAGTTATATTTAAATAATATATAACATGTATAACAGTGGTCGCCGTGGCGTAGTAGGTAAGTGCGTCGACTCCTACACAGAGGGTGCCAGGTTCGATATCCGAATTAACCACCTTTCATAACTCACGGCTCCACCTCTTTCGAGTCACTGACAATGCTCAAAGAGTACTCCTGTCTAGAAAAAGCTTCTCAAATTCGCCGTTCGGAGTCGGCATTAAACTGTAGGTCCCTTACACGCGTGAAAGAACAATGGCACGCACAACACGAGTGGTTGCTGAGAAGATAGGCCCAGGTCCACCTCGGACTGTAGCGCCACCCATATATATATATAACAGTCATCCAATCGGAAGTATGCCGTGCCTTCTTCTTCTTCTTCTTCTGGTGGCGCTACAGTCCGGGGTGGACCTGGGCCTCAACCAGTAAGCCTCTCCAGCCGGCACGATCTTTAGCCAGCTGTCAATGTCATCTGCGTATGCTAGCAGTTGAATGGACTGTTGGAAGATCGTGCCTCTAGTGTTGGCGTGTGAGTCTTGCACGATCTTTTCCAGGATGATGTTAAAGAAATCACATGACAGCGCGTCGCCTTGTCTAAAACCTTTTTTGACATTGAAGGTCTCTGTAAGTTCGGAGCAGCGAGAGTTCTCCATCGTCATCCTGCACAACCTGACGAGTATGGCAGGAATGTCAAAACTAGACATGGCGTTGTATAGCTCGTCCCTATGCACGCTGTCATACGCGGCCTTAAAATCGACGAATAGGTGGTGGGTGTCCATCTGCATTTCTTGGGTTTTTTTCCAGGATCTGCCGTAATGTGAAGATTTGTTCGATGGTGGACTTCCCCGGCTTGAAACCGCACTGATAAGGACCTATCAGGTTGCTGACGAATGGTTTCAGGCGCTCACACAAAACGGCAGAGAGGATCTTATAGGCGATGTTAAGAAGACTTATCCCTCTGTAGTTGGCGCAGTTGAAGGGGTCTCCTTTCTTGTGGATCGGGCAAGCGATACTGAGGTTGCACTCGTCGGGTATCTCCGACTATTATCCTCCGACCATATCTTACAGATGCGTTGGTGCATGTACCTTACCAGCTCATCTCCAGTCGCCTTAAACAGTTCCGCAGTCTGCACCAGCAGATTTATTCGACTTTAGTCTCGATATCGCTATCTTGACTTCGTCTAGGTCGGGGGTACGGAATTCTCGTCAATCATCGTCAATTGCGTTGAGTGGAACATTCTGCCTGACATCGGTATTGGAGTCTTCCTCGCCGTTTAACAGTCTACAGAAATGATCTTTCCAGATTCTCAGTATTGACTGCGAATCTACTACGAGTTGTCCTTCTGCATCACGACAGGCTTCTGTCCGAATTTTGTATCCATTGGATGGTTGTTTTATCCGTTGGTAGAACTTTCGGACGTCATTTCTGCCGTAACACCTCCCCATTTCTTTTCTTTTTCTTTTTGAGAAGTCAGTGCTCTTCCCTTCTTTTAAGTTCGTAGAGCTCACGAACCGCTCTCGTCCTTCTGTCCAGCGTCGCTTTGTATGCTGCTTGCTTCGCTGAATGTGCCTGCCTGCACTCGTTGTCAAACCAGGGGGTTTTTTGGGGTGGCGTTTTAAAACCCAGCACATCAGATGCAGCTTCTCTGATGGCGTTTTGACAACGGTTTCATTGTTGTTCGATTGTTTCGCTTGGAGGACCTGGTCCTTGTTTGAACCCCTGGACAAGGGGGCCGTTACATACATTAGTTCACCTCTAAGCGGTTGCCTTAAAGGCCACACAAGTGCCTGCAACCACAAAATATGAGTAAAAATTGTACTTACGTTGTCTTGTCTCGTATGCCGTGAGTATCACGGTAACTGCTGCATTCAAAAACAATTTGAACTCATTTCTTTCGGTTGTATTGGAATTAAAATAATAAAAAATAATCACTGCAACGTTTTTTTTTTAAATGTACATTTAAGGATTCAACTGAATTCAAATCAGATTTCATATTTGTTTTTCACCTCGAAATGTATGGGAAACTGCTCAAAGAATTTAAGTTTGGACAGTCTTCACGAATTGCAATCCTAAGGCCTGTATAACAATACATTTTTCTTATTATTTTTTTTAATTTAAGGTCTTTTACATCGACATCGATATATAAGAGAAAAATAGCAATTCATAAATGTAAAGCATGATGTTTATACCGGCGTTCAGACACAAAAATTTCTCGTGACGATTTGCTGAAGCTGAAAAGTCAAAATGCTTTGCCTACAGCAAAACTAGTCTTCCATTTTGTTGTACAAAATGCGTTCACATTGACGATTTTGGCGGATTTTTTCAGATTTCGGTTGTCAAACAAATATGACATAATTTTATGTAACAAATTCTGGTTCAATAGGAAATTATGTGAAATATATGTGAAACGCGTTTCACAGCAAAAAAAATTAAGTAAAATCCGGTCTGCAAATATTTTATATCTGCTAATTATTACTGCAAATTATGCTAAGAGACTCAATAAGACATGAAAAAATGTCGAATCACTTCAAAAATTAATAAATAATACCTAACACAGGCATAAATATATAACATTTGTTTGATTATACTCATTATTCGAACAATGTTTTTCACAAATCTACACATAACTGTTGTCCGCTTGTCAGCAAACATTGAAAACAGTTTGTTATTTTCTGGAATATTTTTTATAAATAATAACCCATAAATATATACTGTTGTAATTTATTCTACGAATTTTTTAACATGATTTTCATGTTATTATGTACAATTATGTACAAATTTTTCAATTCGTAAACATCTTGTTAAAATTGTACATATATTCTTAAATTATTACATTCATCAATATCTAAAAGTAAAACTTTTAATGGTGATCGGAATTGCTTAACTGATGAAATTAATCTGTTTATGCTTATGTTGTACTGCCGAACAGAGTCCTCGATGTTTTTTTCTTTACTGTGGGTAATTCATGAATGTTTGACTTTATTGAGGGCAAAAATTCACGAAAAAGCCTCAATTTCCGTTGGGTTGGAGTGTGTGAGTAAATATGAGACAATGTTCGATGCCTGGTAAATAACTGTCAAAAATTCATGAATAACCGTCAAAATTTTCATGATTATCCGTCAAATTCGTCGATGGACTAGGGGGCAATCAGCTGTGAAGTCGGCTATCTCTGTAGTACTTCATTTCTGGAATCGCTCAAGCCATTTCGGAGGAGTTATGTTAAAAACTGTCACACGAAAATTGTATATACATATTAGATAGATATTTGTATTTGCCAAATTTTCGAGTCATTTAAAATAATAGCCGTGTTTTTTTTCATCGCTATCGATAGTGAAGGGAAGTAAGATGCGAAAAAACGAAACTTTGATTTTTATCTGTCAAAATATTTTTGTTTATATGTTCGAATCGCTGTCAAATTATATGAAAAAAATTCGAACTCGAATTTTTATCGGCAGCCACTTTTCACTGCCTATTGTTAGCAGTTATAGACAGGTGCTTTACGTGCAAAATCCTACTTCACTATTTATAGATTTTTGAATAAAACACGGCTAATAACTACATAGTAGTCTTCTTCTAGTAAATGCAAGGGCGAGACACGTTCCTACGTAGTACTGTACATTGTAACGCTCCGAGTTCTTCTTTTGGTTAGTTTGCCTATAAGGTAGTGGCCAGTAATCCCTCTATTACTGAATTGTTCGCATTGGCGAAATTCAGTGCTGCCATGAAAACAATAAAAATTAAATAATAATTAATAAACGTCAAATCACGAACATTCGAATTGTGTTTATTAATTAATAATTTCCTTGCAATGAAATTATAAAATTCACAAAAATGATAAACAAACAGAGATCTGTTTTGTGAAGAAAATTATTATTAATATTATAAATTTATTACCTTACAATTCAAATTAGTAAGCTAACATGGTAAGCACCAACTGCAAAGGTCTCGGCTTGTTGATATTATCAACATGTATGTATTTGCTTAGATAGAGTGAATATTAATTAAATTGGGGAATTGATTCTACTGAATAGGTCGTTAATTTTAATAATGTTGTCATGGCTGAGATTTTTTATTAATTCGCAGGTTGAGGAATATGTGGAATGGTTAGCCGTTGTACTTTCTGGACAGTTACCAAGGTATAATAAATGTTTTATGTCTATGGGTAAATTGCAGATAAGACATGTGGGGGATTCTCCCTTTGAAGAAGATGCTGATGTGCAGTCATTGTGTGGCCTAGTCGTAGTCTAATGAAAATGGTGTTCATTGTCTTTGAGGTGCTAGTTGGGTATTCTAGTGAAGATCTGTCCGGGTTGATATCTTTGTAGTGATTATGATAAGTACTCCAATCCAAGAGTTGATTAGACCTCAGCTTGCTGTTTATTAGGTGTATGAAGTCAAGTTTTGATGTAAAATCAAATCTGTAGATTGGAGCGCGGAAGGCACGAGTAGCGGTAGTGTCGGCATATTCATTGCCTAGTATACAAACATGACTAGGAATCCACATTAGTCTAATTTTGTTTGGACTCTTGATGAGGTAGTCTCTAACTCTATTTATGATCTCAGATATGTGGTTGGGGTTTTTAATCACATTTAAAACTGCAAGGCTGCCAGAGCATACAATCCTCTTACCGCTTATTTTTGAGAGCGAAGTTATGGTTTCGAGAATGGAGAAGTCTTCCGCAGTAAAAATTGATGCGTTTTCAGAAAGTAAGCCAATAGCTACGAGCCGTCTTCTTTGGTACCTGCAAAGGAGGTGCCTAGTTTGGTTTTTGAGCCGTCTGTGGAAATGAATTTCCAACCAGCCGACTTAAGCGTGGCTGCAATGCTTAGGAACTCTGAACGAAAAGCTTCTTTTGTGGTGTTATTCTTCAGGAACTTTGTCAAGTTTATTATAAACGAAGTATTTTTTATACACGACGGCGGGTATTGTTTACGGAGGTCTATGCATTTCGCTAATGTCACAGAGTGTTCGATGGCTGATTGGATACGCCTCGTGGTACTGCTGTTAAATGCAGAACTTACATCCTTTTCTATAAACGAGCTTCTGGCGTACTTCAGCTTTACAAAAAGTTTAGTTTTGGTGAAATTGATGCGCTCTTCAATGGAATGTAGTCCAGCTTCCACTAGCATATTCTTCACGGTGCTTGTTGGAAAGGCGTTAGGGGCAGAAGCCTGCGGACGACTTGGCGGTAAGGGGCCTAAATTACGTTTATAGTTGTTTTAGGTGCGTTACCATACATATCTACCTACACCGACATATACCCTAGTCGATTTTGTTTAAATCTATTAATTTTGTAATTCTACAAAGTGTGTTAGTATGAGCATTACATATTTTGCTTGCTACATACGATATAATCTTAGCTCTTTCATATAAGTTTTTTCTTAAGTCTAAACAATGTAATTGCCAATTATATCTACTATTTACAGTTAAGCGTAGAATATTAAGACTGTTTACATTGATAATGTTTATGTTATTTGAAGAGAGCGGCGGATTGGTGCATAACATTTTGCGGCATATATGAAGAGTCTTGCAGTCTGTGTCCAAAATATGTTCTCTCAAGCGTGGAGGGGACCTATAGTTTAATGCCGACTGCAAACGGCAAAGTTGAGAAGCTTTTTCTAGACAGGAAATACTCTTCGAGCATTGTCAGTGACGCGAAAGAGGTGGAAGCCGTGAATTATGAAAGTTGGTCGATTGGGGATTCGAACCTGGCACCCTCTGCGTAGCAGTCGAACCCACTACGCCACGGCGACCAATACTTGAGATAACAATTGGTTATTTGTTAATGTATTATTATGCTTGCCAAGAATGTATAAGTCATCAGCGTAGTTGTTTATGCGAGGCTATCATTTTGCTGATGTCACCAAATGCAATAATAAATGGGACCAACGATAATGGCGATCCTTGAGGAATTCCATAGAAAAGTTGGAAAGTAGTGTAATAGCAGCCACTGGACCTTACGCAGATATTTCTGTTAGTGAGTAACGATTTAACGTAGTTATATATTTTTGGGCCAAAGCCCAAAACTAAGACCAGGTGGATACCAATTCTATCGAAAGTCTTTCCGAAAGCTAAAGAGGGTGAAGTTAAATAGTTGCGATAAAGCACTTGTAATATGATTGTCGAGGTGTATGAGTGTATCTATAGTACCCCTACCTTGTCTAAAAGCGACCTGATTAGGACTGATGAGATTATTCGATTCCAAAAACCAGAGAAACCGTTTTGCTATCATCTTTTCCATAAATGATAAGAGCGATATTGGCCGGTACCCTTCTACCGTGTTTATAGGTTTCTTTGTTTTAAGCAGGTTTAAGGTCTCTCATGAGGCTTGAATGGTTCGGTCTCTGAACAGCGGCTAGGGCCTGTTCACCAACATTTTCTGCCCAACCCTATCCCTTCACATCATAATATTACACCTTCCACCTCAAAGGGCGGCTTCATTACACGCGTCCATCTAAATTATACAATAATCTCAACACTAACACAATAAATATTTTGCAATGGGACTCAAAAATTACTACGATGAAGTATGCATTCTAATAAAGGAAAATACACCAGTATCATAGTCCTTCAAGAGACGCATTGCGCATACCTTTCTCAGCCCATCATCCCTGAACAGTACCTGAAGAGCGGTTTTAGAAGGATAAGTCCGTTGTTTATTGTTGATGGGGTTAATTTTGAACATGTGCTGAATGATCTATGTAGTATTTGCTGTTGCGAATAAGCACTCATTCGAGTGATGGAAGAAATAGAATTGTGGGAATTAGGTGATGCTGAGTGATGGGTATGTGAAAAGACCGGATTGTTGATTGGGTTTTGAGATAACATGTCGGGATTAGTGGAGATAGATGGTAGTTCGCTTAGAGTTGGCTGGTTGTGCTTGATTTGCTGACATTGAGTACATGATTACTTAATTGCCTTTTGTGTTCACGAAGAACTTTTTTAATCGAATTTGTCAGATTGGGAGCTGAAATGGTGAGAGTGAGTTTCTTTTTTAAATCACCGATCCCCCCCGTGTCTAGTACCGTTAAACAGTTGCCCGAAGGTACACGCGGTCCGGATGCCATGGCACTATTTTTCGTTTTGTAACTGTAAGTTATGTTTTTTTACACGCGAAAATAGGGAGATGTCCGTGGTACGGAGGAGGATGATGGAGGAAAAAAAATTAAAAGAGATATCGCGTAACGTAAGCTTCAAAGAAAGTCAGGGAGGAACACAGACGGTTGAACGATGTGACCGGGACGAGTGTTAGTCGATGACTGTGTGAAGAAAATTAAATCTATAAAAAAGGCCGAATTCTTCCAAAAAAAAACCGTGTTAAAAAGGCATAAAGTTTTGTTTTGTTAGTAGAAATACATATGTAATAAAATGTGTACTATAAATAACATATGTAATAAAAAAACGCAGTTCTTAGTTTATGTATATTTTCTTTATTAGCTCTATTATAAGCTCAATAAATGAAAGGAAGAAGAGTATTACAGATGTGTTACAATAACTCGTTTTGTATGTGATATATTATATAAGAAGAGCTTTGAAGGAGTTTGCATTTTGCATATACAGCCAATTCTTGACAATTCGAATCTCTATAATGCGAACTGATTGTAAGGCTTTTTGTTACTTTCGTCAATTCGAAATCATTGTTTCGTCGGATTACCAGGAAACATGCTGTAATTCGAAATCAGTGGCTAGTTGCTTCACTGCAATTCGATTTTTTTTTGCAATTCAGTGCATCAAATTATTGTTGCATACTTAACATGCATAATGTACTTATTTCATTTTCGTAATTCGCTCCAACTCGACAATTTTTCGTTATTTCGAGCTCTCGTAAACACGAATTTTTGGAAGATCCCCTAAGTTTCGAATTATTGACAGTCGACCTTAAGGATCGACGTTTTGAATTAGCTTTGATAACAATCTTGCACAACACCGTAGTTATCTCTTCGTGAAACTGCTGACGACAACTCCATATCTTGCGTGTTCTTGGTCTTAAGTACTCTTTTATATAAAAGCCAGGCAGGATCAAAGAAATGGACATGACAACATCCAAGAAATGGAACATGTACACCTCTAATCTCTGCTTCGTATTTTAGTTTTTAATACTATACTGTCTTCGATAACTCCATTTATAAGCATAAAAAATTAAAATAAACTGTGTTACTTAACTTATTCTGAATCATTTGTAACACAAAAAATTCCCTAAAATTGAGTTTTAGAGCTGTAAGATTAATATTTTTTATTTTATTTGTAAATTTTGAGCATCATAATTGATCATGAACAAGGGTTGATTACTCGACACAATAATAAAAAGCGTTTACAAAAACGCTTTTAACCGAATGGCGTGATACTTAAACCATTGGAAAGTAAGTAAAGTAAATAGTTACATAGATACTCTTATTCTTTTATATCTGCATTTATTTATACTGATAATACATTTTAATAATAGTAATAGATAGTAGGGCAACCTAGATATCGCATGCGGAGCAAAAAAAAAAAAGAAAACTAACAAAGGGTTATTACATCAATGCGGCATCAAACCATTTCAAGTGGTGTAATCGTGTGATATATTTTCGATATGCACACATTTTTTCATGTATCATTTTTCTGTAGCCTTTGAGTTTGTTTTACGTCTCTATCTATCTTGCAAACGAACACATACGAACGACTAGCTGCGTCAGTAAACGAAAACGAAACAAATATGTTGGATGAATTCAGAAACGTGAACAATTTGCGCAGTGATGCATCTGAGTTCACCCGGTTGCCGAATTAATCATCGATACGTTCTTGATCATCAGGGATGCTGATTGAACTGTGCGTTGACGTTTCTGAACGCATTGTTTATCTTAAACGACAATCTTCTAGTAAAATTAATTCGTTGTTGTTAAACATATATGAAACAAGGAGAAAGCGCTTAAAAGGTACGCCCGCAAAGAAGAGAATCGCTGAGAATGTCTGAAAATGTGTAGACGTCTTCAAAAATCATTTTAGAATTGAAATTTCCGCATTTACCATCAACAGTGCATCTGGTTATTTGACGATACTCAAATGCTTATGGTTTACTCATCTGATGCACGGTTTGATTCTTGCGTTTATGAACTATGGAATTCCCAAGAACCCTTTTATATGAATCTACAGATATCCAACACTGTGTACCAATCGATATAAATCGTTTTTGCCTTTCATTTTGCTGCAGCACATATAGATAATTGTACTCCACTATGTATGTAATATGTAAGGAAATGAAATAAGCAAAAGCAACAGGCAATTTGTTGATCTAACAAAATTTTAAAGATTATCATGTATTATGCAACATTCGAACGAGTTCGACCAAACCTTTTGATTGAACTGTGCGTTGACGTTTCTGAACGCATTGTTTATCTTAAACGACAATCTTTTAGTAAAATTAATTCGTTGTTGTTAAACATATATGAAACAAGGAGAAAGCGCTTAAAGGGTACGCCCGCAAAGAAGAGAATCGCTGGGAATGTCTGAACATGTGTAGACGTCTTCAAAAATCATTTTAGAATTGAAATTTCCGCATTTACCATCAACAGTGCATCAGGTTATTTGACGATACTCAAATGCTTATGGTTTACTCATCTGATGCACGGTTTGATTCTTGCGTTTATGAACGTGATGCGGCATCAATGCAGCAGTAATCTATATATAAATGTATACACAAACAGCTATGGCTGTTTGCTACCACGAAGGCTAATTTTTTTCTTGGTGCATGAAGCTTGACTTTAATTTGCACAACAAATGAATATCGCACATAGGTAGGTGGAATTCCCAAGAACCCTTTTATATGAATCTCCAGATATCCAACACTGTGTACCAATCGATATAAATCGTTTTTGCCTTCCATTTTGCTGCAGCACATATAGATAATTGTACTCCACTATATATGTAATATATAAGTAAATGAAAAGAGCAAAAGCAACAAGCAATTTGTTGATCTAACAAAATTTTAAAGATTATCATGTATTATGCAACATTCGAAAGAGTTCGACCAAACCTTTATGTTATAATAATCCCAACAGACTTTAAAAGCGACACATTTTTTACTCTGTTTGCGATATCTATGTAACTCTATTATCTGTGGTATAACCTTGGTAAACACATGTACAAAATCAGGTTATTTTACATCATATTTACAATCTTAAAATTGTCTGCGGTACCCCTGATGGCCAAATCACGTATCAAATTATTTAAGAAAATGTCATCAGTATCATAGCACGTATGTAAATACTTAAACGGGCGACTCTAGTTTAAGTAAATAATTGTTATTGGAACAAGCTATGGATTCAATTTTACAATTCTACTTGCTGATTCAGAAGAAAGTGTTGTGAAAGAAAAATTGGTCCGAAGGCAATTGAGTAACAAAACTAACCCTTTGGAATTACCAAGCAAAGCGTAAGAATGATTTGAAATACAATTTGCAATGCGAATGTATAATACTTCTATTTTCAGATTCATTAAAAGTTTTTGCTTGAATAAGGAAGCATTGAAACATATTCCCTCAAAACTTGACTAAAACACACGCGATGTTATCAACTAGAGGTCTGCGTGAGTTCAACATTTAGTCTCAATAAATGAGTACACTACTTCCTCTATTCATTGCAATTTTACGAATGCGAGTTGTCTAAATGTGAGTACAATAATGTAGAGAACGAGTATTAATAATTTTAAACACCCGATTTAAAAACGATACTTTATTTTTTTTTCATTATATTTTCCGGCGCTCGAAAAAACACAACAAGTTCATACTCATCACTTACTTTTATAAAAGGAAGTTAAGATTTGATGTATATATGTATCTGACACAAAATCTCCGAATCTACCCAACGGATTCGATCGCAGTTCTCTCCTATAGCTTCATAATTCTTTTGCGGAGTTTTTTCTATACCACATATTAAGGTTTTTTCAACAAAAACCCTTTAAATAAACATGTTAAGGAATAAATTTGATTTTTTTCCCATTTTTCGGTGGTTCATCTCAACTTCTCTTGACTTTCACCGAACAGAACTTAACTTAATGTAATATCTGTGTAGAACTTTCATTAACGAATCCATTGGCATATATGTTATCTCTTTACGTTGTCTAAAAGAAAAGTTACAACATAAAACATATATCATTTGCATTGTTTTGCGAATAAGATGAGTGGAGACCGTTGCCAATATCAGTGCGCAAGCGGCTTTCGTGTTTATGCGTGTTCATTTATAGGGATGTATGTATATATATATATATTCACGAGTGTATTCATACTACGGACCATTGCCAGTATCGGTGCCCAAGCGGCGTTCGTTGATGTGCGTGTTAATTCTGAGAAATGTATGAATGTGTATTCATACTACTTGAGCTACATATGATATTGTTATTTTTAATGCTTTAGACCACAGTAGTGAACACGTTGTGAAAATAAGAATACTGATAACAAGAATTAATAAATAATAAAAAAGTGGTATTTAACACAAGGTATGTACATAAATCTGAATGTGGTTATAGGACGTATGTATATTATCGGCGAGTGTATACGGTACGGTACAAGAAGAAATGGTAAAGTTACTCTTTCCGTTGGGAAGCAAGTAAGAGATATTAATGAATTGGTGGATTCGATATATCCCTCTGTTCAGAAAGAGCTATTCTGGCTCCAAAAAATGATTCAGCGTCCAGAATCAATGAATTCATTTTAAGCAAGATCAACGGTGACGTACAAATTTATCGATCCATTGACACCGTTGTAAATACGGATGATTCGGTACATTTTCCAACAGAATTTTTAAATTCTACGAATCCAGCAGGACTACCAGGGCACATCATTTTCTTGAAAGTTGGAGGGCCAATAATTTTGCTTAGAAATTTGTGTCCTCCAAAGCTATGCAATGGAACAAGGTTACTGGTAACAGCTTTAAGACATACTGTAATTGAAGCGATTATTATAACAGGACCAGGCACAGATGAGAATGTATTTATTTTACGAATACCGATGATACCTTCGGACTACCCATTTTTTTTAAAAGGCTGCAGTTTCCAATTAAGTTATGTTTTGCTATGACTTTTCAATAAGGCTCAAGGTCAAACAGTTAAATTTACCGGTATTGATTTGAGCTATGAATGCTTTTCCCATGGACAACTATACGTAGCGTGTCACTATTTGGCAGGACAATTTGCATATATTAATTATTTATCCCTTACGTTATGTGGGAACGCTCCCCATAGTATCTCTTGAAGATTTTCACCTACCCTCGCACAAAAAAAGAAAAAACCAAATCGATCATCACTTCATCAATTAGATTGTCGGCATTGAATTGTCCATCTGTTTATTAAATATATTTTCGAGCTGACAAAATGCCTGCTGGACTCATAAACATGAACGTAATCTTACCAGGCATCGCGTCAGGAAATTCGAATGTCTACGCGTGCGGAGTCGCGGGTACAGCTAGTTATCAATAAAACATTGAGTACACAGAATGAAACGATTGTATTTTATGTCTAACGCGTATTACGGATGTAGGTGTTTCGCAATATGTAGTTTGAATATTGGATGTTCATAGATTCGTTTAAAAAAAAACGTTTAAATTAAATGGAAATTGGACAGAATGTCTTGTCGACACTTTCTGTTGTGATTATCGTTTTCGCATATGAAAAACACACACCGAATGAGAGAAACATGTTGCTCGTGTACATTGTCAGTGGCTGGAAGAGACAAAATTTCATTGCTTTTGTTTATTTTGTACTGGATTTATTTACTTCAGAGTTGTTGTTAAAAATGGACATATTCACAGATAAATTGATATTAATTATCGTGTAATCACTCCGCCATATAATTATTCATTGAATACCCTACACCCCGTTTTGGTGGTAAAGACGTACCCATCACTCACTCACGATTGGCACAATTTGTTCGTTTTGTCTGAATCTGACCACATTTTTGACATCACTAAAATTTAATTCATTATCTCATATATGTCGTCTCAAGTCATACCGACAAAAACAGGACATAGCGTGTAGCTGTTGTGTCGATTTGACTTTTCTTACTTACTTCTGTCTTTTCTTGGTATGTGTTAAAATAAAATACAGTTATTTCTCCGTCGAACAGAAAACTTCCGGTTTTGTTTCAGTCTTAAGGAAAACCACATAGTTTGACAACGAGTGCAGGCAATTGAGCATCTAACGAAGAGAGCTGTTCCCCAGCTCTACGAAAAGAAAAGAGGGAATGTTACATCACATGAAGAATAAGAAGATTCTATATATACCCACTAATGTATATGTTATCCAATGTCTTTTTAATTGATTGAGAAATGTTGTTCTCATCGCATTCATAAACAGTATGTATTCTGTTTATATTAATATACGTTTTCCAATACCTATTTTCTTCCATTCATAGGTATTGTTTTCACTGAGTGAAATACTCATTTGGTCGTTTTCTTATATATATAATTGTGAAAATACAAAAATAATTGTATATTAATAACTCATTTGACTGTAAGTACTCAAAATAAAATTAATGTTTTGAAATTGATTTCAAGAAATTAATTGCAGACCTGTCGGCACCGACTCTAAAATGGCTAATAGTAGGGTCTTCAAAATAACATCGATATCGATATAAACGAATTGGAAGATAAGCTTTGTATCGGTAATAAAAAGTTTATATGAGATTCACTTTCGATATTTTTGATGGCTTCTTGGTCTTTATTAGTGCCTTAAGGATCGTCATGTGTTTAAACACTGGCCAATCCTTCCACAGATGCCTCCTCTCCAGAAACCACCACTCGCTTGGTTTGAAGTTTTTGATTCACTTCAATCAGAAATTTCTATCCCACCTGTTTTCATTTTGCTATGCTTGTCAATTTATAGTTTTTTTTGCCCTTTTCCTGCGAAGTATTCGGCAACATATTTCATCAAGGTTCCGGTGTTCCCTTATAGTTTTAGTTCGGTTTATTTTAACAGACTTTTTTCCTAAAATTCTGAATTTGCAAAGATTGTGCGTTTAATTTTTTTTTTTCAATATTATTTTCTCAGTTCTGAGAGTGGTATAATAGTAATTGAAAATTGCAAAAGGCAAATTGATTGAATTTTCCAATTAAAATAGTGACTACAGTAACATTGCTCATTTACATTTTCACAGTACATAAGTAACACTGCAAAGTTTTGAGGTGTGATAAATATTACGAAGCATAATAATAGTCACATCAACTTTGCCAGGACAGGTAAATTCAATATTTTGAGAAATCCTGTGGGATAATTATCTACCAGTTCTTCATTTATAGCAGTATCAACAGACTTATACGAAACCAATTCACCAGGTATTTTGGATTGTATAGCAAAATTCTGCAAATTCTGCAAAATTGCTCTTCGATCAACAAACCCTGATTTTTATATTCTTCGGCTATATTAAGAAATACACAGTCAATCAAATCGTCTTCCGATGGTGTACTACGACAAATATTTTTTCAATTCAAATTCATCAACTGGCATTACACCATTTCCAATTCAAAAATTGCTTTGAAAATTCAACAGCTGATCATTTTGCAATTAAAAATTAATATTTCTTGTAGGAGAAAATATTTTCGCATAGTACATTTCACAAATACAGTAACTTTAAGCATGCATTAATTTCATCTGTTTGAGTTGATCTTGGTATAACAGCCAAGGTTTGTCAAAAATCGCCTGACAACAGATTCAAAGCACCAGCAAACAAATCGTAACCTCTTAAATGTTTCGGCGTTCTGTCCAATGTGGCCGAAATGATTTTTTATGGTCCAATGTGTACTCGCAAATAGAACAGCGCTCTGCAAAACTTTTCAATATTTTACATGGTGGTGTTTCATTGAATTGCATATTCATTTCAGGTCTCTTCCCTTACTTACTGCGACGAAATTCCTTTATTGTCTTGTCCCATGTAAAATATGTTGGCACTTATCCATGCAATAAATTAATTCGGTTAAATCAATAAAGTACATTTCCAAGTATGTAAACAAAGTCAGTGATATGTCAAAAAGTTAAAAAGAAGAAAAAACGGATAGCGTTTGTATTTGAAGTCGGAAAATGCAGTACAAAGGGCGCAGTTGCACCACCTGCGTTTTCAATTTATGTACAACTGAACTAATGAATGCCGACTCCGAACGTCCAAGTAACATTAATTATTCACCTTAAATGGAATTTTAAAGTTTTGATATTAATACCAAAGTTGGTTAGCACGCACCGCGTTGATATAGGTCAGTATGAGGATTCATCAATGCGGTGTCGTCGTCGTTGTCGACGTTTTTTTGTTTAGGTCATTCGCTTCTATTGGGAGCAATACATCGTCACTGGGGCAGTCGATCGGATTTTTACACTGCTCGAGTATCGGATACCATTATGGCATTGTGGGTGCTTGATTAAGGCGATCGCCACTTTGCTATAAAATTAATGGAATTCGAGCAATAAGCAAACAATGTTGCGGACGGTCATCATAGCAGCGGGTCTCCTAGTCGCAGGTTCGGTGACCGCTCTCATTCGGAATTTATGTGTGTGGTATCGACTACTACATTGCGAATATGGGACCTACTTCAAGAAGCCGTGCTGAAACTGGAAGAGATGACAATTCGACGTAGCTGGTCAACAGTCACTGTCGGTTGTTCGTGGCTTAACCCAGGAGAGACTCCTGGCTTATAAACTTATTATTGTAAATTAGCCTAAGTACATAAATAAAATATTATAGTTCCTACATTTATGTTATCAGTCTTGATATATTTTAAGAGCTGGTGCAAGTTGGGGCTGTAGTGAGGTCCTTCCTCCTCCATGACTGAAGTGACAGATCTGACTTGGATCGTCAAGTTCTTCTATGTCGGTCGGTTATTCACATTAAGGTTACGCTGTCTTCGCTGAAAGGGTTGCTAGTAGCATTATCGTAGCTGACAGTGTTGCAACTTGGTGGCGCTATCGTCGCTGAAAGGGTGGCTAGTGGCATTTTCGTAGCTAACGTTACAACTTCAATTTATATTTACAACTGAATATGGAGGAAAATGGTTAAAGACTGATGAAGACTGAAGACGACACCGAATACTAAGGACTAGAGATTGAATATTATAGACTGAAGACAGTCCGACGGTATCGAGATCTCGGGATAATTCTGCATTGTTGGACTTATCTTCAAGCTTAGCTTGCACCACTGCTACTCGTCTCGGATGAATACGCTTCTTGTGGCTTTATGTTCGAGAACTCAGGTTGTATGATTTGGTTCGACCTAATTGAGGAGGACATTTGTAGTCCAGTGGATAGGTAGACGGGCTGTAGTGTACTAATTACTCTGAAGAGTAACAGCAGAGTATGTCTTGCAGGTCCTTGTTTAATGCGGCTGACGCAGTCGTCGATAAATACCAAGAGCTTCTGTACAATTGGATATAATCTGCATACATATGGTTGGCGGAGGCCACAACAGTTGTGAGAAGTTCATTTATATAGAGTCAAAACAGGAGTGGGCTAAGGAGTTTCTTACAAAGAAGTGTGTGGTCAACTGTATCAAAAGCCTTTGAGAAGTCCAAAAGTACGAGAAAAGCAACTTTATCTTCATCCAAGCTATTTCTTATATCTTCAATGACACTGGTAAGTGCAGTCAGGCAGCTGCGATATATAAATATCTTAAGAGGAAGCCATTTATCTGTTTTTGAATAATTTTTTCCAAGTTTTGATAAAAGTGTTTTCAACCGGTACGCACTTAGCCAACCGTCAATACTCAGACTCATTGAGACCCCCATCCTGAATGATATCTACTTTTTTAATAACATGAAACAAACACTCGTAATGGCAGTATGGTCATATGAAAGATCACAAAATTCGCACAAAAATTAACCATACAAATAACCAGATTTTTTGGTAGTAGAACACTTCATTATACATACCTCTTTAAAAAACACAATGATTTTACTTTACTAAATCAAAACAAACGTCCAAAGAATGTTCGCATTTTCAAAAGTGGCTATATCAAACAAGAGAGAAGCGTTACTATACCACATCGATATCTACCGATACGAATAAATAAATCTTACTGTATACCATCTCAAATATACCCAACCGAGGATACAAGATACACAGCGATACGGTCGTATTCCACACAAAATATTCTACGCTAATATATACGCTATTCGCATTCAAGTGAGATATGTGTGTATGTACACACAGAACGGGAAGGCTATACGACAAACCATATCTGTGCGTGATGTTGCACAACACATCAAAAACAGTATAGAGACTATGAATACTAGAAGAGAAGAGAAGAAAGCTAACGCATCGATGTTAGTTATCGATAGCACATGTAAGCAAAAAGAAAACTACACTTGAATACATTGAGGTGTAACGCTTCGTTATATGGTGCTTTATTGAATACTCGTTACTCAGTAACGAATGCATATATTTTGCTACAGTACTAGTCGGGAACATGGTATGGTTGTTTTTTATATTGTGTACATTTCGTGTCGCATTTCGCTGGGTAGAAATTCCGCCAGAAAGACATATTTAGGCTTCGACACTGCGTGGAAACAAGAACGTATGAGTGTTTTCGCAACCGATTGCATGTACAGTCTTTTCGAAGTCATAGAATTCTATTTTCCTCCTGCTCGGTCATAGCCAGTTCACTGTTGAGGTCATTGTATTTGCCCCACTGCAATCACCGGAGCTCCGGTTCCCCTTTGGTTCTCATCAGTCCCAACGACTTTTCATACATGCAAGAATCTGCCCGGTTAGTATCGTTGTTGAGACCGATGCTTACTTGTTTTAGTGCGGCTAACATGTGTTTTGTTGAATGTTCTTACCCATACTTATATCTATGATTATTTAAATTATCTGCGGAGTTTTTCGAAAATTTATTTTGCTTTAGGAGCCCCACATCTGATTTATGTAGGGCTCCTATATATAATTATAATACTAGTTTTACTAAAATGCTTATGTTATCTAGGCTACACTTATTTTATAATATAATACTAAATACTAAAGTGAGTTTGTTCCTCTTCCATGGCTACCGCAAAAGTAACAGAAGTAAATCAAGATCAGAGGATCATCAAGTTGTGGTAATAATCTTCAGGTGGCGCTGTCGTACTGCAACCAGAAACATCTACAAACTTGTATGGAAGGAAAAGCTACTATATATAGATAAAAATGTGTACATACATGATCATTTAGACATTCACGGCATTGAGAATTTAAATAAAATGTCTTGTCTATCTTCAAGAACTGTCCAAAAAAAGAATTTTGTCTATTAAAGGAAAGTATATATATGTATATATATATATGTATATATATATACTTAAAGGAAAGTATATGCTCTCGTTCTTCAGCATCAAATTCCCATTGCCTCTCGGTCCGATTTTCCACCATTACCAATGCGGCGACTGCTGATTCCCATCTCGCATAACATACCACGTGTAGGAACAATACGCTCTCCAAATGTCAATATTGAACAATCCAGTCGACTCTTGCAACATTCCCAACATGTCATGCAACGTTGCGAACAATAATCTCAGTTCATTGTTTACGGCCACAATTTTGTTTGTGCAATGAATTTAAATAATATGGTAGATAGACTTTTAAATGTTATTACTTGGAATAGTAGAAATATCTGAAGTAAAATCCCTGAGTTTATAAACTTTTGAAATATTAGAAACGTTGATATTGCATTAACAACTGAAACCTGGCTTAACCACGAATATTCGCTATAACGCTAAAACGAAGTATATAGATAATACCGGAATTAAGGTAAAAGTACATGACCAAAGGGATATTAAAATGTATTGTATTTACTTTCACGGTGGCAGAAAAAGATTAATTTTAAGGGTGATCTCCCCAAATCATCCCCTGTAGACGGTTTACAGAGTTTATTTTAATGTGTGGCTGAAATTCTAGACACAAACTGGGGTTGCTAACGAGCAGATGCCTATGGCACCATTTTCTCCGATTTGCTTTGTTATACCCATATAGTTCTACATGCAATCCCAGTTCTAATCGTTGTCCATCATTACTTGACCTATTTATATCACTATATGATGTTTATGTTATTCAGCATTTTTCTATTAACGACCTAAGCTCAGAACACTACCGTGTATTTTGTAAGCTTCTAAAATTGGAAGTGCGGAAAGTGCACTATAGGTTAGACATTAGAAATGTGAATTGGAATCGTTATCGCCCGGTATTAAACTCTAAGGTACAAAACACTTCAAATGATTTAATGAAATTAAGTTCCCTTAAAATAATGGTCAAGTATCTTCTAACTTAGGCGATGTTGCGACAAATGTGTTGGTGGATTACCGGACACTGCATATTGGCCTTACACGCGAAAAGACTAAGACTATTTCCTAACGATTTCTGCAGAAGTTGCCGAGACGAGGAAGAAGACGAAAGTGTATAACACCTTCTCTGCAACTGCACGGCACTTGCTCAGCTAGGAAAGCTACTCTTGGCTCTTACTTCTTCGATAATCTTATCGAACTGAGAGAGACATCAATCAAATCGCTAATAGACTTCTTCGACAAATCTGGTTGGCTGTCGTAATAACCACTTCGGCACATCTCACTTTTCAGACAAACCCACGTGGCAGTACAATTGGCCTACTTTGGCCTAAGTGAATCCAAGCCACCTACTACCTACCTAAACTACCATCTTGCCTAATAATGATGTTTCCAATATTATCTACTTTCACTCCGGTGTTCCCCAGAGCTCTGTACTTTCACCTGTTCTGTATAACTTGTTTACGTCTGATTTGCACTCAGTGCCCAATTGTGCAAAAGCTACATTCGCTGATGATATTGGGATATTCTCTTCCCACGAATTCACTATATGTGTATAATGTGTTGATAATATTTCAAATTTATTTAAACAGAATTAAATTAAACGAAGATAAAATACAAGCTTTAATTTTTACCATGAAATTAAAAGCTTCTTTTCTCCTTAGTGCAAAGTTGCAAGACAACGGGGCAAGTATAAGCTGGTGTTGATAATATTTCAAATTTATTTAAACAGAATTAAATTAAACGAAGATAAAATACAAGCTATAATTTTTACCATGAAATGAAAAGCTTGTTTTGTCCTTAGTGCACAGTTGCAAGTTAACGGGACAACTATAAGATGGTGTTGATAATATTTCAAATTTTCTTAAACAGAATTTAATTAAACGAAGGTAAAATACAGGCTATAATTTTTACCATGAAATGAAAACCTTGTTTTCTTCTTAGTGCACAGTTGCAAGTTAACGGGACAGGTATGAGATGGGAATCCTCCATAAAATCCTAGGAATTGACTTGGATACCAAGCTAACGTTTAGTGCTCACATAATTAATACGTTAAGAAAAAATAGCTATCAAAATGTTAAATCCATTCATTTATCGTAAATCAAAGCTTTCCAATGATAATAAAGTAATTATTCATAGTTGTGTTCCAAGCAATTCTGCTACTCGGCTGTTAGATGTGGGGTAATTGTGCTAAAATTCATCTGAGGTAATTACAAATTCCGCAAAATAAGCTACTAAAACTGATACTAAACTTACCGTGGCATCATTCCTTAATCGATATTCACCAAATTGCAAATGTTGGAATGATATTCGATAGAATTCAGAAATTAAACCAACGTTTTCTAGCTCGGTATCCCTAAGTCAAAAGATTAAATGACAACAGCCTTTGAAATTAACTGTATCAACACTTGGCTTTTGTTTATATTTAGTTACTTAGTTATGTGTTTATCTTGTCTGTACTTATATTTATACATCTATGTATTTGTTGAAATGGAGTTGTTTGGAATCTTGTGGATCTTCTAGATATATGTAGAAACTTCTTCCAAACGCGTTGAATCGTATTTATTGCTCGAATATTCAGACGAGGTAGCCGACTTCGCAGTTGATTGCCCCCTAGTCCATCGACGAATTTGAGTGCCTTTTTGACGGATATTCATGAATTTTTGACGGTTATTCACGAAATAACGTAAATGCCGTCCTCTGATTGATCAATTTGGCTTATGAATACGTTATAAAAAACAGTTGTCAAACATTTTAAGGGGCAAGAGAGGTAGATGTCGGGTATCTCTAATACTTAATTTCTGGTAACAACGATATAAAATGCATCAATACTATATATAAATGCTATGCTATGATAAATTCTGTACAGTGATTATTTCAACACCCCACTTATTGAAGTATTTTACATATTTAAAAATAGCTATCAAAAAGCGCTCATATTAGTACAATTCGAGTAAAGGAAACATTATCAACAAAACAAACATACATATGTACATTAATAATTTATTACTTGGTACACCCAGCATTTTTTTTAAACCAAATTCACATTAATTATATTTTAATCATCAATACTAACTATACCTATATTGTGTGCACAAAACTTATTTTTGTTAATTAGTATCGTTTTAGTTAAACTAAATACTACTACTAAATACTAAGGTCAAAATCTTGTCCGAATGATTTAAGCCAAATTTCTTTTTGTAAGGCTGATGACATCGACTTGTACTCGGCTTCCATACTTGAGAGTCCAACTGTGGCTTGCCTCTTACTTCTCTTGGACAGGTAAGAGGCAAGCCACAGTTGCACCTCCACACACAGAGAATACATAGACCGTACATGAACTTCGTTTGTCAATATCGGATTCCCAATCTGAATCAGCAAAACCTTCGAGTCCCTGAGATCTATCGAACAAAATTTGTAGTTAATGGTTCCTTTTAAGTATCTAAGGATCCGTTTGACCGCCACCTAGTGTGCTTTCCTAAGTTTCTGTTAAAGCTGCTGACAACATTCACAGCAAAAGCAATTTCCAGTATCAGGTAAAGCAAATTGCAACTCAACTGCTTCTAGATAAAGCACCTTTTCCATTTGCTCTCCTTCACTGCACTTAGCTATTGACAATTATTGGTTTATGTCGCTGGGGTTGACATTGGTTTTGTATCACCCATACCAAATTTTTTAAGAAATTCTTCTATATATATTTTTCTTGATTTAGCCAAATTCCATTAGTTTTCTTGTTGTAAGTAAAAACTCAAAATGATAAAACTTGGCGGCCACATTGCTTAAAACTATTAATGTCCTTTTCCAACTTGCACACACTCCCACTTACTTCACCGCAGCCTTCCGGTAGCTCCATGTAAATTTCCTCCTCCAAATTGCTTGGCAGGAAAGCTGTCACTGCATCCATTTGATCTATTTTGAGATTAAATTTTACAGTGGGAGCAATAAGGTATCTAATAGAAGTATTGCGGACAACTGCCGAAACAACTTCGTTGTAATCGATACCGTATTTCTGTGAACATCCTTTTGCCACTAAACGAACTTTATGACAAACATTTTTACCACTGTTGTCACCTTTTATGGTAAATACCCACTTTGATTTAACTGCCTTACGACCATCTGGTAATGAGGTAAATGTCCACGTGTTATTCTCAATATGGGAATCTAGTTCACACTTTATGGCAGATTTTCATTTGTCGCAATCGTCGTCACTCAATATATCTTTGACTGTTACATGATCAATATCTAATTTGTTGATACTTGTTAGCAGCGTAACCTAACCATCCCTTTTGAAGTCATGAGGCACAGGTACACGATTCCATCTTCGTACAGTTTTGCGATGGAACTACTTCAACTAGAGTAGCCCAAGACTCATTTACAGCATCATCGAACATTTTTTCATATCTGTTATGAGAGTCATCGTCATTTGAATGAAATTCTTGTTGAACCTCCCGCACTGAAACTATTTATATCAAACGATTTGCATCTCAGATCTGTTTCCATAAAGACGACATCACGACTTATTACAAGTTTCTTTGCCAATGCATTTATACAACAATGTAATATTTTGTGTTGCTGTATCTAACGATAAATGGAATTGAGGTCCCATTTGCATCGACTTTGCTTCGGTATATGAACCATTACTGGCGTTCCAAATATTCACATGTTTCTTAGATAAACCTCGGTCCCAGTCCATGTCCTTTGTGGTATATTTCCTTTGATTAACGATGAAACTGGGCTCTAATCGCGTAAGGCGACAATCGTCTCGCGCTAGTATTTCGACGATAGTTTCCCTTCACGTAAGCATAAAAAAACGATAGCGTCTGAGAGATATCTTTTTGTCTGCTTCGCGCTAGCTAAAAACTGTCAGTAACTATAACTTTCAGTATCGTCTCCTATTGAATGAGAACATTTTGTATACATATCTTGTTGTACACTTTTAATACATTTTTAGGGTGATAAGTCGCATTTGTATTAGTTTTGTTCGCAAACAGAGACATTATTATCAGAGCACTCAAACTGTAACGATAGGCGAGAAGATAGTGAGTGTCTTATGTGAAGCAAATCATCTACGATATCATCGAAGTGAATCAAAAGGACGATAGTCGTCTGAAAAGTTACGCGATAAGGGCCCTGAATGATTAATAATGTGAATTGCTGTACTGACCTCTGCCCAGTACGACTTGTCCATCATCCGTTCAGCGAGGCCATTTTGCTGGTGTGTACATGTCGAAGTTTGGTGTAAAATTCCTGCTCTTCGGCAAAATGTTTGGAAATGCCTTAAATTTTCTCCCCATTTGATTTTCGATGTTTTTTTTTTAAGAACTGCTTAAAATCATAGAACCGTTCTAACACTTCATCTTTAGATTTTAGAAAATAGACAACAACCGCCGATAGATTTCTTTTCCATTGGTCCACATAAGTTTGAGTGTAATAGGTCAAGCAAACAATTTGCACGTTTTAAATTATTTGCTTCACCATTGAACATAATACCTCTTCCGGCACCATTTTTTAATTTGCACAAGTCCGCATAGTTGCATTTTTTCATTGGTCGAAGCAAGTTTCAAAATTCCTTGTTTTCACGAGATTTTACCTTTTTCTGGTTGTTTATTTGTTTAAAAAAGCACTCTTACCCATTTTACCTATTATCCATCAATTTCATTTGTATTGTTTCGCCGGTAATAGGTGCGGTAACCACTGCTTTCGATACACATGATTAAAGGATTGATTTCCTCACCAAGCACCGATCCATTCCCTACTAATTTTGAAGCATATTCCCACATAATCAGAAATAGAGTCGTAATTGTCGAGACGAACTGAAATAAGTTTGCGGACTAGCGCAAACCCCTTGTCTTCATTCAACTGTTCCAGACACTTGCAAATGCCAGATACGCTTGTTTCATTTTGTATATGAACAAAAATCGATTCATCGATACAAAGGATGATTTAAGCTTTCGCTTTTTTCAATTTTGCTTCATCGGTTTCAGTAGTTAGGTCAGGTATGCACCCCTGAAGTTCAGATAATTCGAGCACACTCTCCATCGCGAATTTGCACGTGTGATAATTTTCTATACAAGAATTCATTGCGCCATTTCTACAATTCTAAATGAGAAAAATACTAATAATATCTTGTATTTTCAATACGCTATTGCTCCTTGGCCCTGTTGAAATGGAGTTGTTTGGAATCTTCTGGATCTTCTAGATATAGAAACTTTTTCCAAACACGTTGAATCGTATTTATTGGTCGATTATTCAGACAGGAGTGAACAGTACCAACGATATAAAATACATCAATATAATATATAAATGTTATGATATGATAAGTACTGTACAGTATGTTTATGTAGTCATTTTTCAGAGTATTTCATCATCATTGGCATCATCTTCTGACACGCATGATCCACTAAAGGGGTCGCGGGGGTAAACCACGCACGAGAGATCTCCAGGTAACTCCATCCTCCGCCATCGACTCTAACTCATCAGAGGTTATGGCCAAGCGTAACCAGGCAAGCTTTTGGACTTAGTCCAACCACGTGATCCTGACAAGTGGTCGCCTACCTGAAGGAATCGCATTCGAGGCCCCCCTCGGAAGGAGTCATGAGGTGGGGACATTCGTGCTACGTGACCAAACCAACAAACATAGCTTTTCCTTTCGAAGAAGCAGCTGTTAAACGTTGAGTTCCTCGCGCACTATCATGTTTCTCACCCTATCCCGGCGAGTAATTCCCACAACAGCAGAGGTGAATACTGCTAACTTGGATTTCACACTAAGCTCGGCCTTCCTGATTATAGATCTTCAAAGCTTGATCAATTCTACAAGAAATTTCAGCATATCTTCCCATCAGAAGGAGAAGACCCCGATATACTTGAACTTCTTCACCTGCTTCCATGGGAATCCAACAATGAAGAGTGCATTCAACAGGCGTTCTGGAAATTACAATCTCTACTCTACTCTCTAACTTGTCCACGTTAACCTTCCTCCCAGAATCGGCACATACGGCCATAAATTGATCGAGTGTACGCGGGAGTTCCGTCTGAGAAGATGTGAGGATAACTAAGTCAACCGTAAAAAGAAGATAACGTAACCTCAACTCTCCCAATGTGAAACATTCCTCGCCTCGGCTGCGCTGCAACATCCAATATATAAACAATGAAAAGGAGAGGTGACAAGACGCACCCTTGGCGAAGCCCAGTCATATCGGCCCTTTTCCAAATTTACCAAAACAGCTGTAGAGGATTTGGCATACTCACAAGCCTTCTCAAGTACCATTCTTAGAGTGAAAAGCCCTAGAACGCGCCTCCATTACCTTAGCGTAGACTTTCCTGTGGAGTCTTAAGAGGGATATGCTCCTGTAGTTGGAGCTCTTTTGTCCCCTTCTTAAAAAAAGGGACAATCACCCCAGTTTGCCAATCGCCGGGTGTCTTACCGCGTTCCCAGGCCACCCTCAGTGGAGAGAGAGAGAGCCGTTAAACTCCGTCTTTACCCATTGCCTTAAGCATTTCTGGTCGGATTTCATCCACACCGGCGGGTTTGCCAACTTTTAGCGAATCTATCGCCAAAATGACTACTTCCACCCTTGGACTATTCTCCACCCCACTTAAGACTTGGGGTCTGTCATTATCAGTGCCCTGTTCGGGATTGATCAGCTCCGAAAGGAGCTCGCTGCATCTGCGCAAGATGTCCTCCTCATTGGAAAGCAACACACCATCCTTGGATTTGATTCCTTAGATGATGTTGAATTTCCTTCCTGAGTCGACGAATGGTTTGCGAGAACACCTTTTTTGAAGATCTTTGGTCGTTTTCCAACTTCTCGCCGAACTCCATCCAAGACTGCTCTTTATCTGTTCGCACAGCCAGTTTGTATGTTCTTCGTGCCTCAGTGTACCGGAGACGAGAAGCCGAGTACCCCAAGAGAATCCAGTCTCTGTAGGTCTTCGTCTTCTCTCTGATAGCTTCTTGAACTCCGGGTGTTTTAAACCACGCTGTTTTTTTCTCACCACTACCCGCCACGCCTAGCCCCCATTCGTCCTCTACATGCGATGGAAACATTGGCATTCGCTCAAACCGTTCACATAGGTGCCGCAAAATTTCGATCCATTTCCCACACGCTGGTATCACATAGAGATATATCAACTATTTCTGTTGAAGACTCGACGGTACCACGTGTATTTATGTCTATGCCCTACCGGTTTCCGAGAGGGACAGTCCGGCCACCAGACGCCCGCATACTGTCACCATTCAGGCATGGCTCCAAATGGGGCCCTAGCACACCAGGGTAGGCAATATCCGAGGCCAATTGTCTTCTTGTCATTAGGAGGTTTGCTCTTCGTTAGCCAGGTTTGGGTTGAAAATAAATTCATGCACGCCAAGCTATTGCATTATTTATTTACTTATACATTTATTTAGTTATTTATTTACATATATACTTACATATTTATACTTATATAATATATGTATATGTATAAGTATATTATTGATTTATTTATATATGCTAATAGAATAACAGTCGCAAACTTCGAATGGTCCAATGACCTCTTTGTTTGGTTCCTATTCGTGCCGGCGATGATCGATGTACTATCCCCAAACAGTTTGTGACGCGGGTTTATATATCCGCATGCATCTGATGTAACATACATTTATTTATTTACTTATACACCTGTGCATAAGTTATTTATTTACTTTTTTTCTTTTGTTTACCCTATTTTTTTCTTTCTTTAAATTGAAGGGTTGAATGCGATAAGCATTTTCCCTTCGGATACTGTTATAATGTTATATTTTAATTTTACAGATTTAAGATATATGTTATCATATCTCTGAATTGTAAAACGTGTGGTACTAGAGCCTTGTAAATGATTTAGGCGCTATAAAGAAGTGTCTTTAGATATTAATGAAATGAAAAACTATATATATATGTATAAATACCCCTTTTTAAGGCAGCTTCAATATTCTAAGAGTCAATGCGATTACGAAAGAAAATTTTGAATTAGGATAACGTACTTTAAACTTAGACCAAATTATTAAGTTAAGTAGTATAGAACAGAATTTAGATCAGATTCAGGGTAACATTGCCTCTGCAAAGAATAATATCTCTTATCGGAGTATGCTAACTGCAGAAGAGATTTTAGTAGATAATTTCTATAGGTTAAAGTTAGGTAGGAGTGTTGAAATACAAAAATGATTGTGTAATTATTGCTGTACAATTCCTAAAGACTATGTTAAGACAGATTTAAAATTAATAACACATATTTTCCAGAAATAGATGAAAATAATAATATCTGAAGAGGGTCTTAAATTTTTTGCTCATAGAGACAATCATCCTTTTTTGCTAAACATTCTGCGAACTTTTGTTTTATGTTATCTTGCTCTACATTTTTATATTAAATTGTCCGCACTCAGCCTTGTCATTCGTCTATCAAATGTGAGCAACAACAAAAAAAGTCTTTGATATTTCGAGAAGGAAACAATATCTTAAATTGTTTTTAAAACAAATTTATAATGCAGCGATTCAATTCATAATTTTACTGTAAGTAGTTAATATATTATACTTCAGTTGTATAATATAGTTGAAGTGAAAATATAATGAATAAAAAGACATTACGTCCCAAAATGGTCTTGACTGTTTTATTATCTGTAGGTCGTTCCAAGTAAAATGTTTGCCATAGAATTTAAACATACGCTTATGTTTAAAGTGAAAACAAGTTTGCTTCATCAGATCCAGTTTACGATTTTGTTCGTTTAAGAGTTAACGTTTTAAAGATAAGTCGAAATTGTATTTGCAAAGCTGCTAAATGTAAATTTAAATATAACAATTAGTGATGGGATGATTAACATCGCATTAGTTTATTAATTTATTTATTATAATATTATTTATTTTTAGCATTAGTATGAAAATCACTTGCTAAATTTGGTGAAATACTAAGCTGCGCTTTCTGCAGTAGTCGATGCGTGTTGTGATGTGTACACACAGCGTAAGAAACAGGTAGGCCTTTCAAAAAGGAAACTCAATCATGCATTATGAATATTGCGTACACACTCATACCTTATCTATATTTCAGTTTTATATTGCGTCACTGCTTTAGCTGCATATTCATTTCATTGAACAAAAAGGGAAAGTTGAGCTTTTCTGCTCATTTTAGCATTAGCAAGGCATTTTGTTATGAAGATGTAGGGGTAGGTTGTTAATTTACCAGCGATGGGTGTAGGGGTTTTGGCACTCCTCCGATAGGGCGCTTTCCATCAAATAGTATTCTTTGGTTACCTCTCTGTGTCGTGAGTTCATTCCGAAGTCCGATGCAAACGACGCACAGGCAAGCGAACAAAGAGTATAGCTCGAGCAAAACCGTATAACTCTAGTGAACGAATTCTTTAGTTACTTCTCTGTGTCGTGAGTTAGGTCCGAAGTCCGATGCAATCGACGCAGAGGCAAGTGAACAAAGAATATATCGTCGATAAAATCGCGCGTGAACGCCGTGGCGTAGCAGTTTAGCGCATACGCAGAGGGTGCTAGGTTCGATACCCGAATTTACCACCTTTGATAATGCACGGCTCCTCCTCTTTCTTTCGAAAAAGCTTCTCAACTTCTCCGTTCGGAGTCGGCATAAAATTGTAGGTCCCTTCCACTCGTGAGAGAACAATAGCACGCACAACACGAACGGTTGCTGAGAAGGTAGGCCCTGGCCCTCTACGGGCTGTAGACTAAATTCTAGGAAAATATTCAACGAGGAAAACGAATGCGAACAAATTAACAAGAAAAACGAAAGAACAAAGTTAATAAGAAAAATTAACGAGTAACAAATACGAAATTTTATTAAGAAAAAAGTAAATCGATACCAAACAATTCCTAGAAATAGGGCTCAAAATTAAGCGATTATACTTTGAAAAATAAGCTCGTTCACCATTATTTTTGTGTATAATGCCTGAAACACAATAGTGCGTTTGCGCTGGCGTTGGGTTGCAACACGCATAATTCAATGGCCAAGCACAAAATACAGCGTCGACCCGCGTCAGTGAATAATGAGAGAGTTTGAGAGGATCGTAATAAAACGTAAAACGTAGTCCATCGCATGTCATTATTCAATATGTTGGATATTTTTTGACAGAGGGGTGCGCTGTGAGAGAGATTTTCTCCCAGATTGATAGTTTTCTTCCAAATTGAGAGTTTTTGGTACCAACTGTAATTTAAGAAACAAAAACAGCTGATTAAAAATAACTTAACGACAAAAGTCATTTCAAATGAGTGTATGCAAAAAGGAAGCAATATTTTTCATCTAGTAGATGAGAGAGAGAACAGCTGATAAATTGAGTATTTATTTCAACGCAGTGCGTCACCGTAACATGAAGTCGGCTCGCGCAGTGCACTATTGTGTTTCAGGCATAAAGCTTCTGCTTCAGTGGAACAAGGCTGCCACTTTGTAATTATTAGATTGGTAACGCCAATCTATAATTTTACATTTACAAAAAAAAATATGTTAATTGTGGTGTTACAAAGATACATACATTTGCGAATTGTTGTTGTATAAGCAAATGAATTTTTTGATGTTGTGATAGCGAAATTAAATAGCATTATGTTTAGGGAATTTAATGCGAATAATGTGATTCACTTACACTTATACCTGCCTTTGCGCGGTTTCGTTTTGTGCGGTCTCATCTTTGCGTGATTTTCATATATAAAAAAATCTGTTGTTACAGGATAATATAAATAACTTAATCAAATCTTATAATTCGTTCGATCGAATTATATGAAGAATCATTTTTATATTAACAAATCTTATATATAATAATTCATATGTTTAGAATTTGTACAACAGACATCGATCTAGCGGAAGTACTGGAGGTTCAACGACCAGCTCCGAGCATATTTGAATTAAAAATGTATTCGCCGACACTGTTCCTGTAGCGACGAACGTGCCATTTTGCTGATTACAATAATTCTAGCAAGCGAATGGGAGATATTCATTCATGGTTTGTAATTAAAACGAGAAAGCTACAAATAAAACGAGAAGCTACAAATAAAGTAGTAAAAAGTGTGTCATTGTGTATTTCTTTTCGTTCGTGATAGAAATTGTCGGAAGCCGTTGCAAAGAAATGTAACTGGTGCATCAAAAGATTTGGAAAAAAGAGTTTAAAGCTGAAATCTCTTTGACTGTAAATCGTGAATAAGAATAACGTGCCAATCTTAGCCCCATGTTAACAAAATTATTATTTTCCTTCAAGGTTCTTCCGAGGTTCCGGAACTCGCGACGATGTCGATGTCATCAGCGTATCCCAATAGTTGGAGTGAATACGAATGAATACGGTCATATGCAGTCTTCAAATCGATAAAAAGGTGTTGCGTAACGATTTGCCGCACTGGTACGTACCGATTAGTGCGTTGCAAAACGGCTTTAGACGTTCACACAGTACGCTGGACGGGATCTTGTAGGCGACGTTGAGCAGGGATATATATACCTCTGTAGTTATTGCAAGAAGTACGATCGCCTTTTTTGTGGATGGGGCATATGGATTCGATATTCCAGTCGTCGGGCATATTTTCGTCCTACCAAATTCTACAGATGATCTGGTGCACGCTTTGTTGATTCCCTATCACTCTCTCCTGGTCAGGTAAAAGCTAAAACAAATCCACTATTCTCTGCGGGTCACGAACCACGACAACTCAGTCTTACCAAAAACTATTCAAAATAACACAAAACAGTACTATATGTACACCAACCCATCCATACCAGCAGACCAGGGTTTGTGGGTCCAATGCGTAGGCGATGACTTTACAGCCGCACCTTGTGGGATACACCGTCTCACTCTTTTTACCTTTTGACTGATACCGGATTTGTCTACTTGTGAGCATTAACTTTATCCAGCGTATGATAGCGCACAGTGTGTTATCAAAAATGAAAGTCGTCAGAATGACAAAAGTTCGGTATCAAACGACAGGTCAAACCTCTGGCCTTAATGTTCTGCACAAAATTGCCTGGAAACGGTACTATACCGATGTGTGACATCGCAAACACTTTTTTAACAAGAGAAATGTAAAACATCAGTTGCTTTACGTGATTCAAATTCATCGCGACTAAGACCTTAGGCTTCTCCCATCTTTTTCATATTGCAATTTTTGCATAGACTTTCAAAAACATACTCACTGGGAGATAAGACTTAAAATGTTCTTTCAGAATCTGTTTCAACTTTTTGCCCTCAGCTGTCCACCCCATTCATTTTTTTTAATAGACCTACAGTTGTCACAGAATTAAGCCTTTAATTGTTAAAAGTCGTTTAGAGCCATCATATTTTTGTGCAATATTTTTAGATATCGCAAAATGCAATGCAAAATATTTTTTGACATATGAAACAACTTCATGAAAGGGAACCGGAAAACAAATATTTCAAGTTTTATTATGCAGAATTTCGGTTTTGCGGACACGGATAATGTCCCTAGAGTGGTTTAAATGTTTGTGAGACGTATTAACAGCATAATCGTAGAGAAGTGGGAACGTTGTAAGCGTTCAGTGCAAAGATTCGGAACTGAAACGAAGACTATTTATCTTCGGGATTATGCCTGGTATTATATGCCTGCAAGCATACACAAACTTTTGGCTCGCGCAAAAGAAATAATTCAAGCATATTCCCATTAGAGCAACTGTCCGAAGAGTCCCAAGAAGCCAGCAATGAGGCATACAGATGATACCGAGAGTATTTCAGGCGAAAGTGGAGACATGCATTTCAATGTACTATCGTTTCTGAACAAATTGGTGAAGATTTGAATAAAATCAGTGCAGTCGTCTTTTAGTTAGATACATTTATATCGATTGAGGTGGGAATGGGTGGAATCAATTGGGTGGGATAAACGCCCCCTATCTCTGACCACATAAGTTAAAAATCTATTTTCTGAATAAAAATAAAAAAAATATTTTTTTTCTAGAGGAGAAGCCTCACTTTATTTGACACTAATTAGAAAGACAAGCAAAACAGAAACAGAACAGAGGTTCTTACAAGCTAGCTCTTTATACCCAAATGCTTCAGTGTAGATGCAGCGTCATCATTCTCCGTCCGGAGCGAGGTTTCGTTTGCCGGGCGTGTGTTGCGTGTGCCTCGTTGGAATGACTGCGATGTGAACGACTGCAAGTGGGCATGCATTAGCATAGATTTTCCCACGTTAACTCTTCCCTCCTTAAGTGAGAATGTCCTCATTCTCAGAAAATGGAATCTGGCTGATTCTGGATATCTCTATGGGTGACGGATTGACATTCATCACGACGATATGTTCAGGGCTGGTTGTCTTCTTTGCTTGGGCCTCTGCTGGTGGATCGGTTCTTACAATGGTTACGGGGTTACGTTGTAAAATTTTGCAACGATGATTGCTATTAGGAGAGCGAGTATGATGATTGCTTGACCGATGTTGATTAAGGAATTTCGTTGGTTTTTGTTTTCGATTAGATTTATGTGCTTGGTATTGTTCTCATGTAGCTGTTTCATCGACTGGAGCGTTAGAAATTCTTCGTAACTTCTTAGGGTTGAATCAAGTTGCACAATAGGTGGGGCTTTGTGTCAGAATTTTCCTTGGATGTGTATGGTTGACTACTGGTGGTGACGTAGTGTTGCTGCATTGAATTATGAATGTACCGTCTAAGTCCAGCTTGTCGTTGTCTATCCAGATTGTTCCATTGAATTGATTTAAAAGTATTGTTCCGGGAAAGATCTCTTCTATGGATGGGATATGTTAGTTGTTGGTTCCGTGCATTAGATGGCCGACATATTGTGAGCTTATTATTAGATTTACATGTTTCTTTTTTTTCCAAAAGTATTTTAGTTACAATGTTTCCTCTCTTTACAGGTTTTATTAATGTGGACTTACAAATATATTGTTCTGTGTTAGGAATGCTTATAATGTATAACAAAGTTTGATTACTTGCTGCAATTTTTATATCTGCAAATTCAATGTAGGAAGGAACAATGTTACATTATTGTTAAAAAAAAGTTCTTTTATTAAGTCTTTTTCGCTTTTAGATAGTATAAATGAATAAACAATTCCCGCCTTTGCCCATTGCAAGGCGTACTCTATATTTAGTACTTCTTCTTTATCAATATCTAATTTATACTTAATATTTGTTACAGTTCTTTCTTTTGTATCTTGATCAGTTTGAAATGTTCTTACAATATTATTCGTTACATTAGTCAATTCGTTTATTTTATCAATTGTTGACTTATTGATTATAACTTGATTATTCTCATTTTTTAATGCATCATTCATTTTAGATCTTAATATAACGTAGTCATCATGGTCTGGATTTCCAGTTATCCATTTCCATGCACTACCAAAGAAATTTAGCGATCTTCGAAATTTAGTTTTTGGCTTTAATCTGTTCAGTAGGAGTTGAATTTGGGAGATTTCGTGGGTTAAGAATGGGTACATAGGATGATAATTATCTACATCGTGAATGACTTTTTGTTCTAGTTTTTGGATTGTTTCTTCGTATGACTTCAAATGGAGGATATGGTCTGAAAAGGGAGTTTTAACTTTTAATGTTACCTTTGTGCACTGTTTTGCCTGACGCAGTTATTACTGTTTTGGAATGGTTTTCTTTACTATCTCTTTTTTGAACCGAGCGGATAGTTTCGATCCTAATCGCTTGTCGATCCTTTTCTTTCGATTCTATTTGAGTCTAGTTATATTATCTTGCCTAGCCTGTTCATAATTATCTATGTTAATATTCCTACCGAAAAATATTTTTTTTTTATTTCATTTTTATTTCATTTCCGGAAAACTTACTACTAGACAAAAATTACGTAAAAATCTATCTTAATATCTAACAATTCATGTTCTTAATTCTATCTTACTGAGATCTAACGATCTGAATGTCATTTTGATCTTTCCTTCTGAATATTTTATTTACTTGCGGGAACATACCCGGGTTGCTGGATCGTACAGCCCGGATTTTATTACCCCAGTGCAAGCTTATAGCTAAATTGTAATTGATTTTTATTAGTTGTTGGAGGCTTTTGATCTCTGACTTCAAGAATCTGACTTCCGGACTCCTTGGATCTGTAAACCGTCTGTGCAAGAGCTTTAGTCTTGACAGCAGTCTACTTTTATGCACGTGAAGTGCATCGATGGTGGCATTCCGATAAACATCAGAGTCATCAGAGTGCACTACTTTCGGAATTGTCTTGTCCATTGTACGTATTATGGCGTTGTCCATTCGTCTGAGGTACCTCTCAACCTCTTCGTTTGTAAGGTTTCTGTTCGTTGGTGGATTGATAGCACTCGAACGGAGTTCAGTGGATAAAGCCCTGGAGAAGCGTGGCCAGCGGGCCTTATTATAATTATAAGGGTGCCTCTGGACATACTCCTCCAGTCCTTCCACCTCGTTCGGGAGCTGAATAACTGAACAACAGCAGTTAGACAGTTCCGTGTGCGTCTTTCCACGTCTAGTATAGTCAGTCGTTTGTTTATCAGCATCAGATCCAGATAGGACCCGCTTCTAGAATACGATGGCCTATCGGTTGCTTGTGGGAACATACCCGGGTTGTTGGATCGCACAGCCCGGATTTTGTTGCCCCAGTGCAAGCTTATAGCCAAGCTATAGTTTATGCGTATTAACTGTTGGAGGTTCTTGATCTCCGACTTCAATGCTCTGACTTCCGCGTTTTGCGGATCTGTAAAACGCCTGTGCAAGAGTTTGAGTCTTGACAGCAGCCTACTTTTGTGCACGTGAAGTGCATCGATGGTAGCATTTCGATAAACATCGCTGTTGTCGATTTGAACTACCTTCGGAATTGTTTTGTCCATCTTACGTTTGACTACGTCGTGCATTTGTATGAGGTACCTGTCAACCTCTTCGTTCGTCAGGTTTCTGTTTGTCGGTGGATTGATCCCACTCGAACGTAGTTCTGTGGATAAAGTCCTAGAGAAGCGTGGCCAGCGGGCCTTATTATAATTATAAGGGTGCCTCTGGACATACTCCTCCAGTCCTTCCACCTCGTTCGGGAGCTGAATAACTGAACAACAGCAGTTAGACAGTTCCGTGTGCGTCTTTCCACGTCTAGTATAGTCAGTCGTTTGTTTATCAGCATCAGATCCAGATAGGACCCGCTTCTAGAATACGATGGCCTATCGGTTGCTTGTGGGAACATACCCGGGTTGTTGGATCGCACAGCCCGGATTTTGTTGCCCCAGTGCAAGCTTATAGCCAAGCTATAGTTTATGCGTATTAACTGTTGGAGGTTCTTGATCTCCGACTTCAATGCTCTGACTTCCGCGTTTTGCGGATCTGTAAAACGCCTGTGCAAGAGTTTGAGTCTTGACAGCAGCCTACTTTTGTGCACGTGAAGTGCATCGATGGTAGCATTTCGATAAACATCGCTGTTGTCGATTTGAACTACCTTCGGAATTGTTTTGTCCATCTTACGTTTGACTACGTCGTGCATTTGTATGAGGTACCTGTCAACCTCTTCGTTCGTCAGGTTTCTGTTTGTCGGTGGATTGATCCCACTCGAACGTAGTTCTGTGGATAAAGTCCTAGAGAAGCGTGGCCAGCGGGCCTTATTATAATTATAAGGGTGCCTCTGGACATACTCCTCCAGTCCTTCCACCTGGTGTTATGCACCACATTGCCCCACTCTATATGCCTCGAGTTCAAGTCCCCGGCTACGATATAGTAGTTCTCCTCCGACCTCAGTCGAAGGCTAGTGAAAAGAGTATCGAGCTCTGAAATGAAATATTGGTTGATGCGTAACTTGTCAGTCGCATAGATAGCGATCACATAGAGCCGCTTACCACCCCGAAGGGGGATGCGTGCGATACACGTTTCTATGGCCTGGAATCTCCGCACTTCACCGCTATACACGACCTTATGACAAAGGCCTTTTTTGATTAAGAGTGCGACTTCACCAGCTAGGTAGTTTCGGTCTCTTCTAATGATATTGTAATTTTTGTACCTGAGTGGGTGCGTCTGGCTTAGCTTAGTTTCGCAAACCATCAACACATCAGGATTATGGGTCTGCAACAAGTTACCGAAATTTAATTGACGTTCAGGGCGGATCAGTGAATTCACATTCACTGCTAGAATTTTAAGGTTGCAGGCTGCCTGCGCAGCCATTATACCGATGTTGCGTTTGGCTCTCCAAACAGCGTCGAATAGATGAGGTCTATTCGCGCTGCTTGTTCTTGTAACTGGTTTTGGAATTGAGTTTGGAGTTGAGCGATCTGCCTCTGGATAGAGAGCAGGATCGTTTGCACATCCAAATTTGCTTCTGGTTGCCTGGCCACTGGGACGTGGGTAACTTTCGGCACTGTCTGTTGAACCGGTCGCCCAGCCGATGTCACTTGGGCATAGGAGACTGCCGGTGTAACACTGATAGCTGGAGCACGGGGCACTGGGCTCGCTTCTACCATTTTTCCATTACGTTTGGCCTGTATAATCTTTCTCATTTCTTGGACCTTAAGACATCCTCGATAGTTTGCAGGATGCTCGCTGGTCTTACAGAGCACGCACGTCAGCTTGCTCCTATCATCAACTTTATCCGTCCCTAAGGGACATTCCCCGCGATTGTGGTTTCCTGCGCATTTGACACAGCGAGACTGCATATCAGTTCGCCGCGGCATGCCCAAACCTCTGACAACGAACACACTGGAGTGTGTTCTGTGTCTTTTTTATTGTTTCCCATGTAACAGACAGAGTGCCTAAATGGGTAATTTTTTTTAGGCTCTCTAGTTTGCTGTCTGGGGTGACCTGAACCAGGAAGAACGGGAGTTTCCTGTTCTTCCTTCTATATGTCGCAGTGATGAAGAGCTTAACGACTACGACCTGGACATCGTCGCTCTGCGCTTGACGCAGCATAGCGAGGATCTCATCGGGATCAGTGTCGGGATCCACGTCCTTAAGGAGCATGGTCTGCACCTTTTCCCCTTTCGGAGTGTACGAGAAAAACTCAGCCTCCGACACCGCTAACCTTTCTTTGACTACGTGATAGTCTGTCATTGATAAGCAATGGACAGAGACCCGTAGTGGACCCTTATACTTAATATAATATGACTCTTTTGTGGCCAACTTACACAGTATGTCAACGTCCTTCGTCTCCAGTCCGTAGACGTTGATCGGAGGGCATCTCTCCTTTTTGGCTGGCTGCTGCTGTTGCGGCTGCTTCTGCTGTGCCTTCTTCTTTTGATGTTGTTGTTGTTGCTGCTGCTGCTTTGGCCGCTGCTGTTGTTGTTCCTGCTGCTGCTGCTTTGGCTGCTGCTGTTGTTGTTGTTGCTGCTGTTGTTGTTGCTGCTGCTTTGGCTGCTGCTTTTTCGGCTGCTGCTGTTGTTGTTGCTGCTGCTGCTGTTTTTGTAGCTGCTGTTGTTGTTGTGCAGCCTCTTTGGCTGCTCTTCTGGCCCTCAGTTTGATTTGGAGGGCTTGAATGTGGGCGTCCAGTTCCTCCCTCTCTCGCTGGCTTTTTTCCAGCCGCTCCCGGTCCTCTTCCTCTTCGTCATCAGATTCAGATGACGTTAGCGTGTGGCAGGGATTCTCTCTCCCGCTGTAGGAGAATCTCCCCTCCCCTTCTGTCGACTCGTACTCGACGTCGTCGACCATTGGTTGCTGCCTTTTGGCTGCTGCTGCTGTAGTTGTGGCTACAGCTGTAGTTGTGGCTACAGCTGTTGTTGTTGTTGTTGCTGCTGTAAATGGTGTTGCGGCTTTGGTCGCAATTTTTGTGTCCGCTGATCCCAGGCTGGAACGGCGCTTCACAAGGTTGGGCTGTGGTTGGAGCTTCTTCTTCCTCTTCTTCCTCAACTCATCTTGTGTTGCCTGGTGCCCTGATGTCCCAGCCACCGGTACAACATCACCCGATTTTTCGAGCTCGGTTCGCTCCACTTGCTCCATCGCACTTTTTTTTACACTTAGTGTCTGTTTTTTATTTAATTTGAAAAAAAAGGAAGATTTCAATTTCACTTCGGGATTCGAACCCGGCATCGCGAAGTCACCGGCGATCACTCTACCGCGACGCTATCGGGTATTGTAACTTTTTTGCACCACTTTACACACTTGAACTGTCTATGTTCGCACTAAGCCGAAACACGTCTGCACTTGGTGGAGGTCTGTGAACGACTGGAGTCTCGTACACTACGCACTAGGCTATTTCTGTATTAGAAAACTCGATGTCAGGCCTTTTTGTGTTCTCGCGTTCTACTTTTAGGAAGGAGGAAAAAAAAAGAAGAAAAATGAAAACACGTCGTTCCGCTTTGAAAGCCGGAAAAACAACTGATGGACCGAAAAATATGAATTTGGATTTTGAGTTGATCTTCTACCATGAAGTTTATTGAGGAGGAATTTAAAGATTTTTCATTGTCGATTACAATTATTCTTGGGACACCGAATGAGAAAAGAATTTCACGAAGGGGTTCTCGAATGTCTTTAATAGCCTTTGACTATGACTTTGACTATGACTCTATATTAACTTGCGCATACTTAGAGAATTTGACCAATGCAGTTAACACGCAAATTCGTTCGGTGGCATAGATGTCTATGTGAACGATTTCGCCGTGATACTGAGGTATAGGGGTTTCCTCGGTTATTCTTATATTTACTCCTATAGAACTTGCAAAGAAGGATTGTGCGTTTGGTTTTGGATTAGGGTTTAATGTGGAAGTTCCTCTGGTACTTATTTGGTACTGGTCTTTGCAACAGAGCTATATTTCAAAAGAATTTACACAAATAAATAATATAAAAAAAACAGAAAAGGCAAAGAAAGTATTTATTGAATCTTTCAAGCAATAAGTTGTACAAATAAAAAAGTGTTATAACAGAGGGAAAAGCTGGAAAACAAACATTTTGGTAAGATGAAATCGTGTATTAGATGTGAGGATCCATTACCACTTGTAATATTAAAGGAATATGCACAAGCAGTCGATTTCACAACCAGCAAATATGACGAAATCAATATTACACTCTCAAAAAATAACGCATTAATACAAGCACTTAGAAAAGAAATAGAAGACTACAAGAAGCAAATCGAATATAAAGATGAACAAATCACATTTCTACAGACACAGGTCAACACACTGGAACAAAAACAAATTGACAGGAATGTAGAGATAAAAAACGTACCGATGTCTAGCATCGAAAACGCTTTTGATTTGGTTAAGGCAATAGGTGATGTACTGGATACACAATTAGCAGAATCCGACATTGAGAAAATATACACATATAAAGATAAAAAGAATCAACAAATGAAGAACATTGTAGTAAGTTTGACGAGAAGAACTACAAAAGTCACTTTCTTGGACCGAGCAAAACAAAAACGGAATCTGAAGTATGGTCAACTGTGCACCAATTTACAAAAAGAATACAACCCGGTGTACGCAAACCAAAACATATATGTCAACGACCACTTAACATCACACTTCCGAAAGATTATCTGGTTAGCAAAAAATGAAGCAAAATCTGCAAACTGGAAATTTGTTTGGTTTAGGAACAAGGTTCTTGCAAGAAAGACAGAAGGAGATCGTATAATCGAATTACGATCAACCAATGATCTAGACCACATGACATAAACGATTACGAGAAATGTCATTAGCGCATCAACAGTAGTGTGCAAAAAAAAAAAACACTTAATAAATAACGACCTAAATGAAATAATAAATACCAATTTTAAAATTATTACATTTCAAGAAGAGGCCTGCAAATATGCCAAAAATAATACAAGTGAATTTTCATCTTTGTCACTGAATTTAAGGTCCTTGAGGAAAAACTGGAATGCGTTGATGTTATATATTAATGAGTTTTTGTCTTATATAGATGTCATTACGTTATGTGAAATAAATATCAGACAAGAAGAAAACAACCTATATTAGATTGAAGGATACAGTAGTGAGTTCTTCAACCGAAGCAACTCAGGAGGAGGAGGAATATGTCGATTTTGTATATGAAAAAGTAGAAAGAGTAAGCAGTATGTATGAAAATGTCTCCATTAAAGTCAAACGTCGAAATTTTGAAGCGTCAATCATTTCTGTATACAGACCACCAAAGAAGAATGTTAAATGTTTTGTTCGTGAATTTAGTAAGCATATTGTGGAACGAAAGATAATTTTTTTATAATGGGGGACGTCAATATAAATGTAAAAGGTAGGACTAATTCAGTTGTCTGTGATTATCTGTCGATGATAGCGTCAAAAGGTCTGCATAATTGTATACATTCGCACACTCGTGTTGACCCAATCAGAGATACAAAAACATTAATAGATCACAATTTGGTAAGAGTGAGCAATGCCGAAATTAACTCAGCGGTGATTGAACTATGTATCTCCGATCACTATGATTTGTACTGTGCAGTTAAAAGGGACATTAAAGATCAATCAAAGCCCAAAATGAAAGCCAAATCCTAAGTCACCTTGTAGCACAAAAGGTACATGAATTTAAGTGGAATGAGCTGAATATATATACTGATGTAAATGACCTATATGAGAATTTTTTTTGCTACTCTGACCACGTCATCTACAGTGAAAAGGAAGAAAATTACCACGGAGCATAGTTGGCTTACCACTGAGTTGAAAAACGATTGCAAAGGACGCGACAGACTATACAGGCGACACATAAACAACAAACACAATGAAGATTATCAAAGAAAATACGAAAGATATCGAAACGATCTGAACACGAAGATAGCGAGGACAAAATCGAACTTTTATAAACAGAAGTTTGAGCTTTGTAAAAGTGACCCAAGGGAGACTTGAAAGGTCGTAAATTCCATACTGGGTAAAAAGAATTGCAATCTGGATGATGTTTTAAAAAAGAATTTCTCGACTGAAAGTAACATCCAAGATCTGACCAATCAATTCGCGAAAACCTTATCGTCAGAAGTACGAACAATTCTTCATGAATGTAGGTACCAAACACTCCACTACAACACAAGCATACAACATTCAATTTACGTCGAAGATGTATCAGTTGAGGAGGTATGCAACATATGTACTAAGTTCGTTGAAAAGCGACAAATCGGCGGAATAAGACCAAAAGATCTGAAAAACAGCGCTCAAACCCTATCGCCCATAATAACAAAACTGATCAACATGAGCTTAGATCAAGCCTCTGTACCAAAAATGCTTAAAAAATCGATAGTTCGCCCGATTCATAAAAGCGGCAAAAAATGTGAAATCCTGAACTACAGACCGATCTCAATACTATCAGTAGTCGATAAAGTTTTAGAAGAAGTGTTGGCTAGAAGGTTATACACTTTCATAGAAAAACATAACATTCTCAACAAGAATGAATTTGGATTTCGCAAAGGAAAAAATATAAATAGGCTATTTGGAGATTTTGCATAAAAAATGTACTCAAGTTTGGACAAAAACCACAGCTCAGTAGTTCTGTTCATTGATTTTAAGAAAGCCTTCGACACTTTATCCCATAAACAAATCTTGTCAATATGTCTGTATATATGTCAATGATTTACTGTCAGTGCTGAAGTATAGTACGGGGTATGGGTATGCGAACGACAAAGCGATCGTAGGATCGTGGACGAAGCGGCGAAACTTATGCAATTAGATTTTAATAGAATCACAGGTTGGTGTCACAACCATGGATTAATTATCAACGCACTTAAGACAAAGATAATGCACATTCGCCCGCCGCATATTCCCAGAACGAAACTCAAGATAAAAATGCACAGCATAGATTGTTTGCACAGACATGGATGTGATGGAATAACAGAATATGATGATGACTGCACGGAAATATAGATTATATATAGAATATGTATATCAACGTATAAGTATCTAGGACTGATGATTGACTACAATTTTAAATGGAACTACCATTCTGCGTACGCCATTTTCCACCTAAGCAAACTCTGTACACCAAGAGTACTCAGACAATGCTACATTGGCTTGGTGGAATCACATTTAAGATATGGCATATTAGAATGGGGAAGAGCGTCTCAATTGCAACCGCTACAAAAAGTGCACAGAAGTCTACAAAAGCTTGTGCTGGAATCATGAAGTACAAGAGAAGTTCAGCAACAAAGAAATCAACCAACACGTATGCTCAACATCTGCCAAATATACAATTTGGAAATCCTGGCCAACTTCGGCGACGACAGCACATACAGCAGATGTTGAATACTAGAAGACGGCAGCAGCAGCTATGTTCCGAGGTACTGGATGGTACTGAATGGTCGAAGGACATTTAACGTGGCAATTCCGATGATCTTTAACGAACTCCCAAGGGAAGTTCGCAACCTACCGAAAAGAGAAATTATTAAAAAAGTAAAAGAAATATACCTAAATTCACCAAATTAAAATATCAAAATGTAAATTCAAATCCAAATTTTTTAACTGTAACTTGAAATGCTTTTTAATTGTTAAGTGTACTGTTTCATAATTTTTTAACTGTTTTAAATACGTACAATTAAATTTAATGAATTTCAACTTTTATAATTGTAAAATGCTATTGTGATAAGTCATCTGCAGACAAGCCATTCTGGCTTTGCAGATAAACATGTGTAAGAAATGCATAAATGAATTATACATAAAATTGAATTGAAATTTAAAAAAAAGGGAAGGATGTATTCTGTTGCATTCGATTCATTTGATAATTTGGATAAACTGGCTGTTGCCTGCGGGTAAATTGGTTGACAAATCGATTTGGATGTGGTTGTGGCTGCGGTATATGCGCTAGTTGAGGGTAGAAAGGAAGAGAAATGTTTCCTTGAACATTTTGTCTATTATAGTTCGAATTTCTGCGAGGAGGAAGTGGAGGTGCGTCCTGGTTGTGGGATCCACGGACTGGGTCTTGGTGTAAGATGGCGTATTGCATTATATAGTTCTGATTCTTTAATTTCAGACATAAGTGCAATGCCTGCGGCAAGTCGTTCGGTTCTCTAATACCAGGAAGTCTTGGTAGGTTACCTCGTAGGCCTCTGACAAATGTGTCCAGAGCCTTGTCACGGTATGTTTGAGTGAGAATTGATAAGGATTCGTTACTAATCTCCATGCAACCGATTTTATTTTGGATAAGCGATAAGTGGGAACAGACTGCGTGGTAGGACTCTTGTATGGAGCGATTTCCTTGCACCAAACATGTCATTTGGTACTCTAGGGTTGACAGGTCACGTTTGTCAGCATTGTGCATTGTTAAACAACGAGATATGCATTTCCAATCTAGCGGAGTGTTGTAGGATTCCAACACTACGTCAGCTTGGCCGACAATTTTGTTCCTTATCACACTTAAAATCCCAAAGTATGTAGGAGTTCCTTTAATTCCATCGTAAAGATGGAGGATTCTATCGACGCTCTTTTTCCAGGAATTAAATTCTCCTGGTTGACCGGTAAAATTCGGGTATTTTATCTAGTTCACCGATGTTTTGGCGAAACTCTGGGTCGATGACTTGATCGACTCCGGTAAAATGATCAGAATAAAGATTTATTAGAGATTGTACTATTTGTCGTCCCTCGCTTTGAAGAACTCGATTCACGATTCCGGTTATAAGAAAGTTGAGGGCTTCGTTAGTAACAACTCCGCCAATATTAGTGGTTGCAGATGGTATATCGATACGAAACGGGTAAATACACGCGAGTCCGTGCTTCTTGAGCACTTTTGACTTCGCGTGGATACTACTTGAGGACCGTTTTATTTTTCGCATTTCGACCGAACCGTTGGTGCTATTTAAGGGCCATTTTATCGCTCCTGTGGCCCCTGCTCGGGCGCCAGTTAAAAATATATTTTCTGAATGAAAATAAAAAAAAAATGTTTCTAGAGGAGAAACCTCACTTTATTTGATACTAATTAGAAAGACAAACAAAACAGAACAGAGGTTCTTACAAGCTAGCTCATTTATACCCAAATGCTTCAGTGTAGATGCAGCGTCATCATTCTCCGTCCGGAGCGAGGTGTTGTTTGCCGGGCGTGTGCAAGATGGTGTGATGCGTGTGTCTCGTTGCAATTTTGACACCGATGTGAACGATTGCAAGTGGGCATGCATTAGCACAGATTTTCCCACGCTTACTCATATGGGTCGTGGGTCCTTCAAACTTCATAAAATCAAATTTATCTGAACAAAAAAAAAAATAATATGTCGATATTACATCGATACCAAGCGCCACTGGAATTAATATAGTTTCGCAATATAACACACTGTGCGTCATGAATACCAGCTCCCTCAATATCGAGGAAAGTTGTTAAAGTGTATTTTTTGTAGTTTGGTGTTATATGGGACAATTTTCCTGATTTTAGAATGGATACTACTTTTACTATTCTCCTTACCTTTGGTATATACACTCACAGTAATACAATTAAGCCACCAACGCGATAAGAGAGTACTTGCTGTCTTATATCTACGGCCGTCGTTCCGCTTAATTTTCTTTGTGGGTTATAAGGTTCATAGTAATTGCTACTGTTGCAAAAGTAATTAATGAAAAATGAGAATGAAACTTACAGATATATGTATATATAGCCAAATACCATAAAACCGAAACAGGGTATGCTGGGATAAACGAAAACAATGAAGGATTGAAAAAACTTATCCAAATGTATCAATAATTTTGATGTATGCAACAAAGCAAAATATGTTAGAAAGCGATAAAAATCAGATATTTCATGTTGAGATACAGTCTAACTTCTTTATAATAAACCATTGAGGGTACAAAATTGCTTCGTTTTGAAGAATTTTTTTTCTACGTGACTTTCGGACCCGCAAACTTCGTCTCGCCCGATTATTTGAGGAGTACACATTCTAATTAAACCTATCACGTGTCACGTGATGGCTTAAACCATCCTGTGCTTTTGACAAATCTTAGAAGATCCGAATTCGCTAAGTCAACAGTCTCTGTGAAGAATCTTTGGCCTACAAAAGCTAGCCGCCGATTCCGGGTAGCTGGGCAGTGGCAAAGCAGATGTTGAATCGTTTCGGTCTCTTCTTCCTTAAGTCTTTTATTATTTTATTTATGGCCGCCTGTTCACAGTTAGCTCGTTTCCACAGAGAGGACTTCCTTAGTCTAAGAGCCCTTTTTGCGGCGCAGCCTTTTATGAATAGGTCCAGAGGAAGGAGACCGGCGGCGTACTTATTAAGGCTCCCCTTGTACAAATAGCGGCTGACCTTTGTCCTTTGTTGAGTATCTTTAGATAGATTTTTGTGTTGCTGGCAATCCACCAGACTAGCGCTCGATAAGTTGTATTGTATAATAATTAATAACGATGTACGGAGGCAAGCCTCATCTTTTCTGAAGGTCAGCAGTTCTAGCGATTGCTGGTTAAATTCTTTCCAAGATCCATCCGGTTTAAGGATGTATATTGGGATACAATGGTCCTTGGATAAAACCTTACTGAGCCTTGCAGCTTCGTTGAGATCCTTTATTGACTTATGAACTCATGCAATAAATGATTGATTTTTTTAATTTGATTGGACTACTTTATGTTTCTCTGGATCGGGGTTAAGACCTGAAGGAAAGAAAAAAATGTGCCCTAGATTCCTAATTCTTTCATTACAAAATTGCATTTATCAGGTTGGAGTTTCAAATATTTTTGACTTAATCGATTCATTTAAAGAGCTCGAGGGCACTTACTTGGCTCCTACCAGTTGATGTAGAATGGCAGAGACATTCAGTATTGAATATGCATCTCCTACTGTAAATTTGTTAGTTTTTTTTTGATAAAGGAGTCTAGTGCCAGAAAAGCGACACGACTGTCCGACATTATAGCTATGTCGCAGTTGGTATAGTTTCTATCAAGATTGATTTGAGTGCATCTGTCTATGGAGACTTCTGATTGAAAGATACTGGTGTGTTTGCCCACGGATTCGTAGTACTTTGTCCGGGGTCTAAATATTCCTGCCCCTGTTTCTTCATTAGTTCTTGATCAATGTGTATACCATTGCTCGTCTTTTTCGGTGCTGAGTTTGATTGCAAACTTCTTTTGGAAATTGAATTTCCTGATCGCGTCATCCGTCGGAATGGCCAGTAGTGGTAGCTTTTTGACTAGTGCATCGAATCGTCTCGATGTAATGCACCTGTCTTTTCCTATACCTTCTTCCACCATTCTTATGATTATTTTATTTGCACATTCTGCCACCACCAGATGTATGGAGTGAGCTCCAACAGCACTTCCATGGCGGCAGTTGGGCAAGTTCTCATGGCCCCTGTAATACATAGGCATGCCAACCCTTGAACTTTGTTGAGCGTCCCTCTTGCGCTAATCAGGTTGGTTATTTTGATGTGATTGTGGGTCTAACAATAACCATATACATCCATTTCAGGATACTTGGACTGCAACCCCCGAATTTGCCCGATAGGGTAAATCATTAAAGTACGCGTCCCTTTTCTAAGAGCCTCTTCCGTATGTTTTTTCCAGTTTCGCTCCAGTTTTCGTTTCCTAGTGAAATTTACTATGGTGGTTTTTGCCGGATTTATGTTTAACCCAGCCGACAAGCACCATTCCTTAGGTAATGTGAGTGCCCATTTGATGATGTCCCATAGAGTCTTCTCCGTCCCGCCTCTGGCTTTTTTTGTTTTTTTTACTTGGGTTGGTGAAAATCTTCAACAAGTCACTATGTGACCCGTGTCGACATAGTAGTGTCAGATTTTTACTGACTAAAAACCCCCTTCCCTTTTGGTTTTTCTGTACTACAACTAAGTTTTCTTATTAAGTAGCTTACATTTAAGGATATTTTCGCGTGTTGCAGGTAGACCTTCGGTAAAATCACCTTCTATGACCATCGTTATTATGGTTTATTATTATTGCGCCAAATCGAGCGGTCTCGTACGCTGGCATTTGTTACATTGACCACGAAGTCTGATACTTAGCTTTCGACCGGAGTTTGTTATTTCTTCGTCGACGGTAGTTATCCCTAGGTCCCTTTGTATATCACAATTCCTGATATACCAGGGAGCTTTCACAATATCCCGTATAATTTTGAAAGGACTGAATAAATCCTCTGTTATTTGCTTTGGTACAACCCCATAGTTGTATGCCGTAAGTCCATATAGGCTTCAGTACTTGCTTGTATATGTAATAGCAGTTTGTTGTACATGCTTAACTTGGAGTGCCTTCCAAGTAACCATTACATTTCTCTATACCGGTGTTCGAGCTCATCCCGTTTCTTTTTCGCATGGGCCTTCCACTTGAGTTTCGTATCGAGTGTCATACTTATGTGTCATATTTTGCTTCATTAGCGTACGGTATTCGTACAAATTAAAGTAAACTGGACGCTTTTCAATATTTCTGTAGGTAAAAGTTATGTGCGTTGATTTCGTCTCATTGGGAGCAATGCGTCAGCGTTTTGACTATTCGTTTATTTTGTCCAGAGCTCGTTGCAGTTTTTCAGTTGAGGACTCAACTGAACGTCCCTTTGCCAGAATCGCTGTGTCATCCGCAAATGTAGCCACAAGTGTACCCTCAGTTTGAGGTATGTCTCTAGCGTACAACAGGTACAATGTAGGGCCAAGGACACTCCCTTGAGGGACTCCTGCTCAGATTTCTTTAAAATCGGAGTATTCAATTAAGCGTTAAATTCTTAATATCGTGTTATCGAGATAAGATTCTAGTATCTTATACAAGCTTGTCGTTAGAGGGCTGCTTAGTTTGTATTTTAGGCCTTCATGCCAGACTTTTTCGAAGGCCTGGGAAACGTCAAGTAGGGCGGTGGAGCAGATCTTTTTCTCCTCTAATGCTCCTTCAATTTCATTCGTTATTCTGTATACCTGGTCAATTGTCGACTGTTTCGCTCGAAACCCGAACTGATGGTTTGGTATTAGTTGCTTCTCTTCGATAAATTTTTGAATGCGTTTTTAGATTCTTGATTGCCTGGCAGAGTTCGTTGAGCGATACTCTTTCAATACTAGAGCTGTCAGATATAGAAGTTACTTTCGGATCAACTTCCAACATTTGTTCATCAAAGGGCTGGAATGTTTCCTCCAAATGTTCGGCAAAGAGATCCGCCTTTTCTTGATCACTTTTTGCCCACTCATCATTTTTTTCTTGACTGGAGCGGCCTGCATTTTCATTTATTAGGGCTTCAAGATAAGTCGATATCTCATGGTTTTTAAAGATTTTTTTAGTTTGTTGCACAGGCTATTTAGGTATGTTTTATTTTGAGGAGCGCGAGACTGCTGCCAGTTCTTGTGCGCTTTTCTTTTTTCGAGGATAAGTTCTTTTATTTTAGGCGGAAGATTTGTTTCATGAAATTTGGGTATTTTTTACTGCTAGGAGTATTTTTCCAGGCTGCTTTCTGGATGTTACTAATAAACTTCCCAAGTTCGCGCTTTTCTTTTTTCGAGGATAAGTTCTTTTATTTTAGGCGGAAGATTTGTTTCATGAAATTTGGGTATTTTTTACTGCTAGGAGTATTTTTCCAGGCTGCTTTCTGGATGTTACGAATAAACTTCCCAAGTTCGAGTTCTAACTCTAAAGTTGTTTTTAAAGACCCATTTAGGCTAATATTTTCCTCACAGTCATGTCTAAAACTTTCTCACTCAGTTTTGTTATTTGTCAATCTCGGCGCACCTTCCACTTTCCTTAATTTATTGCTGATGGTCAAGATTACAGGTGAATGGTTGGAAGAGAGGTCAAAGCTGTCTTCTACTTTCACGAAGTTTGTTGTTACCCCTTTAATTATTAAAAAGTCTACTAAGTCGGGTACTTATGCCGTATCGACGGGCCAATATGCCGGTTTTCCTGATGAGTGGAAGTCGACCCCGAGCTCCATAACGAATGTGTACAACAGTCTTCCTTTCGTTGAAATTTTACGCGAGCCCCAAAAGGTGTGTTTGGCGTTAAAATCACCACCAACGATGAAACTCGTTACAAATTTCTCGAAAAGACCTACAAGGTCATCCCTTGTGGGCACGCATCGCGGGGGAAAATATACAGATGCTATGGTCATATACGATGTCTTGTATTTTATTTTAACTGACACTGATTGTATTGCGTAAATTTTTGTTATTGTATTCATGAAGTGCTCTATATTGTCTCTAATAAATAAGGAGGATTCCCCTCTGGCTCTTCTGGAGGGATGAAAAGCGTGGTACGCACAACAGCCTCTTATTTTAAATTGGGACTCCTTCGTCAGGTGAGTTTCAGATATCAAGCACAGTTCAACGTTAGTATTACGCAAGAATATGTCCAGTTCATTGCTCTTATTTTTTATTCCATTGACATTCCATGTTAATATTTTGATCGTACCTTCCATATTCATATATTGCGAGAAAAACTGTGTTGTTTACCAGGTTTAGGCTCAAGCTTGCTAAGCTTGTCAAAAATTATTTTATTTATCGCGGACTGCTCGTCAAGTTTAGCAAGAATCGTGGCGAACACTTGCGCAATCGGGTCTGCCGAATCGGCAGGTTTTTTATTTATCGATACGTCAGAGTCTTTGAGGACTCTGGCTTATCCGCCATTTTTTTGCGTTATTTCATTTATTTATTCAGGTAACTCTGCACACTTAAGCATGAAGTTATAAGCTTGTACAGGAAATTTTTTCTTAAAATAACAAATTTTTACTTATCTTAACCTAACTTAATTCTAAGGAAAGATTAGGAAAGGAAATAAGGAGGGGGAAAGGAGTAAAATTAATAAGAAGAGAAAGATGAAGATAGAGAAAGTTAGAAAGTAAAGAAAGCATATACTGAAATCATTGTTATTTACTCGTAAGTGGTTAATTCATTTTATAAAATTCAAAAAGTTTTTTTCCAAAATAGTTCCCTGTACCTACCCTTTTAATTTCCGGAGGGAGTGCATTCCATAAATAAATTCTTTGAAAACGCGCAAATTGTAATTTTGTGTACAAATATTCTGGTGCCTGGTACAGCAAGAACTGTACGTTGCTTAAGAAATACATTAAGTGGGCAGCCAATAATTCTTTTTGCGAAATCTGAAACGTGGGCGTACCGATCTAGATCGAAAATATATCGTGCACAATTGTTGAAAGCAACGTTTAACTTGTGCGAACATTCGAAGTCCATGTTTAAAAAAATTTCACGCCGTATAATATGAGAGGAACTACGAATGACTTTATGAGTTTTAGTTTGACTTCAACGGGCAAAAAAAGTTTGGTTGGACTGAGACCTCGTAACACACAATATATTTTGCGAACGATACCATTTATTTGATCATTCCAGCTAAGATGTTCGTTAAAGATGATTCCAAGATTTTTTATTTTATAGACATATTCGATAGTGCTGTTGTTAATATATTATTGGAGAGCCTTAGTTTTGGAAGGATTCAGGGATACATGATTCATTTGGGACCGAATAAATAAGGAGTTTAGATCTGTATTGAGATCACGAAGTGCGCTTGCCTGAGTGGAGAGTTTGAAAACTTTATAAAGCTGTACATCAGCGTATATATGATGCTCGCAGTGTTTTCTTTTTCCAAGTATGTTTTTATTTGGATACTTATTATTTTTTCCGAGAACTTTACTTAAGAATGGGAGGATTGCTAAATCGGTCTAAAGTCCGTGCTATTCGACTTGGGAAGAGGGCGAATTATAGCAACTTTCCATTTAAGAGGAAACACACCTGTTGTTATTATTGTATTGAAAATGTGTGTGATGTGCTTACATATGACAGGCAACATTATTTTTATAAATTTGGGGCTTATACCATCAAGTCCTACCGCGTTAGACTTAATAGATAAGATCGCATTTCCTACGCAAGTAAAATCGACACATTGTAAAGAGAAAAAGGAAGCGGGTGAAGTGGTGTTGCAAGGAAGAAATTGAAATCAATTTTATGCGTTTTCGGAGATGTGCCGATTTTTTATTTAGTTCATCTAAATCTACATCCTCTGGGATGTCAGATTTTTCAGAACAAACCCCAACTTCTTTTATGGCCTTCCAAAATTCTTTGCTTGACTTATTCGCTTTAAATTTGTTTTCATAGTATATTCTTTTCTTTTTATTCCTGGCCCGTAACCGAATTCCTGGACATGTATCTTCTCCATCTGTGGTAAAGAAGATTCCGAGTCGCAATCGTGGTTTGGATTGTTGTATTAAGCCAGGGGGTATTAGCATTCTTTACAACTTTGGTTTTTATTGGAACATGTTTGTTAAGCAAAAGATGCATGTAGTTTTCTATAACATTGACTTGATTATTAACATCAACAGTTGAATAAATTGGTGACCAGTCAAGAGTATAACATTCTGTAAATAGGGCTGCAAGATTTGTTTTTGGAAAGTCACGTAATTCAAAAGTTCTTCTTGTAGTCATGGACGATATAATATTAAGAGTTACAACGAATAAATCATGATGCGAAAAGCCAGAATTTGGTATATGGTCATAATGACTAACAATATTTTTCTGCGACACAAGACACACATCTATATGGGACGGAGTTTTATTAGGGAAAAAATTAGTAGGGTTAGTTGAATTTGCGAAATGCAATCTAAACGAATTGATCATTTCAACAAAATCTCTGTTCTGGTTTCCTAGAATATTCATATTTAAGTCTCCACATAAAACTATTTCAGAATAGAGAGGCCCTAATTATTCCAATATGTCTCTAACATGTGTTAAATGTGCCACATTTGGCGCTATATACATACACCCTATTAGAAGAAGTGTTCCATGACTTACAGCTATTTCCACAAATACACACTCAAAAACATCTAATTCTGTTTTTCGCTTCACAGGCTAACTTGCCTTGCAATTTGCACAGATAGCCGTCTCCTTTTTACTAATATTACAATTTTCAGAAAGATGATTTCCGGTGCACTTTACACATTTAGGTTCTTTATGGCAATATGAACGTGATTGATTAAAACCTTGGCAACGTTTACATTGCGGTATCGTTCTTTTGTTCGTCCGCAGAGGCTCAATTTTCACTATAGACTTTAACATGCTTTCAATCTTGTAGATATTATCAATGCAGTCGTTTTTCTCAAATGTAAGCATAAATAATGGCAGTCCTGTTTTGATCACGATATCCTCACCTTGTTCCGTTTCTGCTTAATCTGCTTTATGATGTTGACGGCGGTCAATAAATTTCAAGCCTTTTGCTTTAAGGTCATCTATAATGTCGTCCTTATTGCATGAATGGTGAATGCTCTGTAGCTATCGGGGTCAGTTATGTTGACATTCCAGGCGTTATTCCGAAGCAACGTTACTTAATATTCCGACCCCAACGATCCTTTGAGGAGACGGAGCAATGTATTGTAATCCGTCATACCAACGACGCTTATTGCTGGCGGAGTGCTTGCTTTCTCTTGTACTTGCTTTTTTCCTAACCCATATTCTTTGAATTCTTCCTTTTGAGCTTCCGGTGAAGAGACGACTTTGCGGTTCTTACTGGGTCTTTTCTTCGATGCCCAGTTTGTTTCCCGATCCAGTTCCTCTTCGTCCGTTGTGTACCTTGGACTGGTTACAGGAGCGGTGACCTCATTCTCCTTTTTCCATTCTGAGTTCTTAAGGGCTCTATTTTCTGCCTTTAGTGTCTCTATCTCTCTTTTAAGCTCTTGGTAGAGAGGATCGATACTCATTAGTTTGGTGCGGAGCTCTTTATTTTCCTCCTCCAAACATTTAAATTTCGCTGAGTCCATGCGGTTTTGTGTTTCCACATCCTGCGAATCTTTTTTCGGGTCTTGATGGTGGTCTTGATGGTGGAGACTGGATTACACTTGCCTTCTCCGCGAAGGGATTTATTAAATGCAATAACTGGCTCTCCCCAGAATCCTTAGAGCATGTCTCCGAAGAGAGTGGATTCTCCAGTGTAACTGGGCTGCCACCTGGGGTATTTATCTGTTTGTTTTGTTCATTGCATGTTTTATGTATACTTTTTAAACCCATATACGATGGGTGGATTTTTAGTCGCCTCTTACGACAGCCATGCCTACCTCGGGTATATTCTTTCCCCTAACCCGAAGGGGGTAAGCCTCTGGCTAAGATATTATGATTGGATGCCGTGGTTTGTTAGTATCCCTAAAAGTTCATCTACAACTAGACTTCACATTAGGGGTGATAGACTCCTCCTTGTGGACATCCTATTATATATATTTATTTCTGTTTTCTTTTTTTTCCGTTTTTTTTTTCTACTTTTACTATCTGAATTGTTCTTAATAAAAATATAATTTTTCTTTTTACCCCATTCTCGATTTCAAATTTTGAAGATTTTTAATCTGCTGGTAAAAGAACAAATTATTTTTTGGGATTGTAACTTTGCATACATTTATTTGAAGACCTAAAAAGAAGAAACAAATTTCACATAATTTTTTTCTGTTATTTTTTGTGAACAAACAAAAGCCCTTCTTTTCGGCGGCGCATGTGATTTACGCTCACTGGAACATCTGAAACCAAAAATTCCAACGGGATTAGAAAGAGTACATGTTTGGCTCTTGTATGAAATAGGATTATTAATTTAGCACACTAATTAACAAAATGGCGGACTTATGAATTTTCTTTCTTTTCAAAATCGCCTTTTTTCAGTCGCGGATCAAGTTAAAAAGCAAAGAAGATTTTCACCTATTTGATTTATCTTAGTTCATACCGTAGCTATATATATGTAGAAAGTAACGCATTAATTTGAAACCGATTGGATTAATGGTTTTTGAGTAACCTCATGCGCCAGTCGTAAAAACAAAGTTCCGAGAAAAACGCGTTTAAAGTTTTGAGAAGCATATTCTTGAGTATAAAACCTACCTTCTACCATAAATCGGCTATATCTTTTGTGCGCGTATTGTAGATGGAATATATTAAGCAATTCCTCTCTTATGTAGCTGCCTACAACTTTTTCCATCATTTTTAGCATAAATGATGTAAGGCTAATTGGTCTGTAAGACTTAGGTAGACTTAGGGCTTTCTTACCCATCCTCCCTTTTCTTCCTCCACTTGTTTGGTATATAACCCAGCGCTAGACAACTTCTTGTTATTTTATTGAGGTATGGAAGAAGGTTGCTTTTACCTTTCTGGAGTTGGGCTGGTATAATTTTGTCAACCCCTCTGGATTTTAATGGCTGGAACGAGCTTATGGCCCATTTCAGGCGTCCTGTGGAGAATATCTCTCTTGCAACTCTCCAGTCCATAACACCTGTCTTGGCAAATTGGCTCTAGACCATGGCTTTAGACCCGGAAAGAGAGTTTCCAGTAGAAGTCATGTCCTCTGTTCCTCCTTAGAGACATCTTAATCCCCTCTGTTATGTATGTAGTCTATCTGCTACAGGGGTATTTGTTATTGTCTCGCAAAAACTTGAAGCCTTCTTTCTTAGCTTGCCTTATTTCATTATTATAGGAGGTGAGTGTAGCTTTGTCAGTCTCCAGTACGTTTGGTCGTATCAAACAACTTGGGTGTTTTGGCCCGCAGATAGGATAATTTATTGCTCTACAATGGTATTCCCTTCCCTTTAAAGTCCCTGTTTATTGGACAACTTGCTTCTTACGCTGTTGTGAAAGCTTTTATTGTGCTCTCTATAACATGTTCTTCCAGTATCAATGTGCTCCAGATTGCTTCTCAGCTGCGATTCAAAGATATCCAAATTTGTTTTCCTCGAATTTCTTGTGTTTTTAGCTACTAATCTGGAGTTGTCCAAGTCGAACCTTATTATTCTGTGGTCAGACATAGATGGTTCATTGGATACTTACTAGCTTCTGACTAGGTTGCTAAGGCATTGACTATAGTGATACCTCCTTCTCGGCCAACGTCGAGTTCGCGGGCTATCTCTCGCTGCTTTGCAACAGTAGTGCAGCCTCCTAGGTAGCAGTTTGTTTCGACCTTCCCGCCTTGGACCTGTCCTACTTCGGGGACACACTTAATTTTGTTTTTTTTGGCACGGGTGGAGAAATGAATGTACTACTCCTTTTTTAGAGTGAAGGCTCAGAGCTAGGCTGGGCCCTGTGCTCGTCTGGCTTTTTCCTCGCTTCCTCAGACACTAGGCTCTTCTCCAGGTAGGAAAAAAATATCACCTTACTCCAGCAACACTGAGCCCCCTCCCGAGTGGTTCATCAGCTCCCGAGTGGCAGTTGTGAGCATTCTAGAGTAGTTACACTAGATAACCTCTCAAGGGAAGCAATTTTTTCTAATATATATTAAGAAAAAATTGAAAAACTTAATGACAGTACTTTTTTTTTTGCTCTTGGGTTGGTGTGAACCTTCAATACGACAGTATGATTCCCGTGTATTCATAGTAGTGTCAGATTTTTACTAACTAAACACACCCTTCCCATTGTTTTTCGTTGTGTACTACAACTAGGTTTCCCCTAGGTTGCGATCCTTAGATCTCTGTGCATATCATTATTTCGTAGATACCAGGTAGCATTCACGACAGCCCTTATAACTTTATTTTCGAATGACTATGAATTCTCTGTTACTTGCTTTAGTGCAACCCCAAAGTTATATACCGTAGGTCCACACAGGTTTTAGCACTTGCTTATATATAAGCAGTTTGTTATACGCGCTTAATTTGGAATGTCTTCCGAACAGCTAGTACATTTCTCTATATCGATTCTCAAGTTCGTCACGTTTTTTCTTTACGTGCGCCTTCCACTTAAGCATAGCATCCAACGTCATCCCGAGATATTTGGCTTCTTATATATAAGCATTGCGTACGGTATTTGTACCGAGCTAATCAAGACTAGATCTATGTTTTGTAGGTTTTGTCTAATCGCAAGTTTTATTTACAGCGTGTTGCAGTTTTAGGGTAGCGGACTCAATTGTGCATTCCGTAGCCAGAATAGCCGTATCGTCTGCGAACGTAGCTACTATTGTGCCTCAGTTTGTGGTATGTCCCGGGTATATAACAAAAACAGAAGGGCCAAGTGCACTCTCTTGCGGGACCCCGGCGGTAATGGCTTTATATTCCGAGTATTCCATTCCATGCTTAACTCTAAATATCCTATTCTAAAATGCAATATAGATTTTTCGGGAATATCCTACTAAGTTTGCATTTCAAGCCGTCGTGCCAAATCTTTTCACCTTGTAATTAAATCATAGTCAGGTGCTTTGTTACTTTTCAAGTTTTCTATTAAATGGCAGAGTTCAGGTAATTTATTCTGAAGTTATCGGATATCTTTGTCACTCTTTGCCCATTCGCCATTGTTTTTTCGGATTGGTGCCGAATGCAGTTTGAGGTTTTTTTTTATATTTTTCACTGCTTTCCAAAGAGGATAATTCGAAGTTTGTTCGTTTGTAAAACCTTCAAGATATACCGAGATCAAGCACACGTCAATGTTGGCATTTTTTAAGAATATGTCTAGTTCTGTGATTTGTTTCTTTGAGACCATTTGCGTTCCATGTTAAAATGTTGATCGACTTGTTCGTATTCATTTTGTTTTATGTTTTATACTAGGTTTGATCTCAAGTTTGGTTAGTTTGTCAAATATTACATTATTAATTTTATTTTGTTCTTCAAGTTTCGCAAGTATTAAAGAGAATACTTGCGAAACTGGGTCCATCGTAGAATCACTTTTTTTGTTCGTATGGTTCGTTATTACGGGTTATTACGGCCGTGACTTTTTTCCTTGCGGTTTCTCTCCTCTCTCTCAACGGCATACTATGTTGATGTAAAGCATCGCGCCTTTTTGGAGTTCCTTTGCAACTTCACAACCACGATAGTTTGCCGGATGCTTGCCTTTGCAATTTGCGCAGGTCGCCGGCGATTCTGTCCTTAGAGGGCATTTCACGGATAAATGGGTTGCAGCACATTTTACACATTTCGGTTTCTTTTGGCAGTATGATTGAAACCTTGTCATCGTTTGCACTGCGGTATGGATCTCGAATGCGTACGCATAGACTCAATTTTGACTACTGTATTCAAGATTTCCTTTAGATTGTAAATATCATCTATATTTTCGTTTCTGTCGAAAGTGAGCATAAACAACGGAAGTCCATACTTGACCAAGATTTCCTTGCCGTCTTCGGTTTGTTGTTTTGTTTTAACGTCGTTTATAACGTCGTCTTTCGTGCATGACGGATGGAGACCCCTTGCTATAACACGGAGTGGCCTCTCTAGCTTATTTGCGTATACCTACGCTGTACACCTACACTGTATCTTTTCCGCATTGAGTTTTTTAGATAAAGCACGGTTACTGTCCGAGTCATCTACATTGACTTTCCATTCGTTATTCCGATATGATGTGACCTTAAATTCGGAATTAATAGTTTCCTTCAGAGGACGATACAATTTATTATAGTCCGTAATGCCGACAACATTTATAACCGGCGGAGGACGTGGTTTGCCTGGAGACGGTTTTTTTTAACTGAGAGAGAACGTTTCTATTCTTCTTAGGGATCTCAATTTCCGGCGAAGACCCAGCTCTTCGTTTCTTACTGGGTCGTTTCTTTGACGCCTGATTTGTTTCAAGCTTCATCTCGTCTTCATCCGTATGGTATGTAGGACTAGCCGCACTTGTAGTTTCTTCGCGTTTTTCTTGAGGTTTTGGATTCTTTAGAACCTCGTTTTCTTTTTTTAATAGTTCGACCTCTTTTTTAAGTTGCTGATAAAGAAAATGCATTTTATTTAGTTTAAGACGGAGTTGTTTGTTTTCTTCCACCATTTGTTCTAGTTTCGCTCAGTCCCGTTTGTCTTGCGGTTGCTCCTCCGGCGGACTTCTCTTTCCGGAGACGCACGGCTTTGATGATGGTGACCGTATTACCCTTGAATTCTTTGCAAAGGGATTTATTAGATGCGATAATTGGCTCTCCCCAGAATCTATAGAGCCGACCGCCGAAGAGGGTGGATTTTCCAGAGATTCTGGACTGCCACCTGGGGTATGGGGTATGTATACGAGGGGTGGATTTTAGTCGCCTCTTACGACAGGCATGCCTACCTCGGGTATATTCTAACCCCTAACCCGAAGGTGCGACAGTACATAACGAAATTGATCTATGTTTATAAATATATACCTCTTTGGAGTCACGGATGCTCAAAGTGTAACAACTGTCTACAAAAAGCTTCTCAAACTTGGTCGTTCGGAGACGGCATAAACCTATTGGTCGCTTAACACGAGTGGTTGTAGAAGCTAGGCCCAGGCCAACTACGGGCTGTAGCGCCATCCATATTATATAATTATAATTATAACCATGTAATATTGATGACAATAAGACAGAGTAGCTTAAGTCGACACAAGCAGTTTTTTAGATTTTCAATTAGGATTAATGCACAGTCTGAAAACAACTATTCTATCTCGCCCACGTTTTACTTTGAAGAAATATCGTAAATAACGTAAACACAAACGTTTTATGTTTTTAAATTACTTCTACCAAAAGAATTTAGTTGCTAAAATCTGGTTTTGAATACATTATTCTACTTATATTTTTACAAATGAAAGCAAATTTAAAGTGTATCCTGTACCTCCTCTATTACTTGCAATTTTTTAAGAGTTCATTAACAACAAATTTGGACAAAAACGTCAATATCTCGAAACCACTTTTTTTTAACATAAGCTATTGCTAGAGATATTATATTTCACAAAAAGGTACCCAATTAGTCGGAATACTCGTTCTATAACATCTGTTTATATGATAGTTTTCGTACAACTGCGGATGTGTAACGAGCACAAACGAAAAAGAAAAGCAAATCAAACACGATGTGATCACTTCGATGGTTCAACGACTGGTGACGAATATATTTCTTATGTACCTTTACATAAGCTCATGTCAATGTAGAGCCTGTACAGTTCGTGGTGGAATCTTCCTTTCCAATAACCATCAACGAAAACAGGACCAACGATTTAACGCAGAGCTTTTCTCTCAAAAAGACCAAGGGTTTCTCTATCCCTTCACCTTTCATCTCTCATGCTTCCGCTCCATATAGCTGGACAGGGCTGATCAAGGCGCTCTATAATGTTAGCTTGGTACTTCGAGAAATGGCTCCAGAACTCAATTGCCTCTTGAGCACAACGAATCAGCATTAATTTCATTAATTTTAATTCATTTTTATTATGTACTTCATGACAACTTAAATACTAGACAAAAATGCTTAAAACTAGTTGGTCGAACAGTGGTAGTTACTTATTCTAACATACTGACCCTTGGCGGGTACTCTAAGCTAAACTTAAACTTATTCTATGTCTTTCGGCTTAACCTAACAATATTATGTAAAAGAAAATTTCAACATGACTAATATGTATTCAGAAAAAATTTAAAAACTTAATGACCGTACATTTTCTTTTTTTAAAAGAAACTACAAGCTAACTTACATTCTACCTTAAAATAAAACTTACAAACTATCTTAGGCTAATCTACGTATACATACGTATACACATTTGTATAACTATATACACATGCGTATACGCATATATCCTTATATACATAATATTCTTTATTTTTTTTATATAATAATTAACATACATAAACAGCGTACCCACTACCTTACAACTACGCTAAAATATGTATATCGACCATAGGTTACAACTGATATATGAATAAAATCCGCTGCAAGACGTGGACCGACTACTCTCCATGAGGGGGTCTGAACTACCCCTTTCTAACCGGGGTCTAATGGGTTCGACGCTGGAGGTCTCTCGCTCCCCAGCTACCAGAACTTTCGATGTTGCAAAGCAACATCCAGCACATCCCGCCGTACTGAACCGAAGGAGACCCTCCTCAGCTAGCTGTGCGACGGAGCGGTCGTGGTTGAGTCGCCCATCCACAGCTGATCTGGCGATGTGATAGATCAGCGACTTATCCAAATGGAGGAATGCTTCTGGGGGGACGAAGCCGTTGTGACGTACCCTTTCGTGGTGTTGAGGGTTGGGGTAGTAAGCCCCTGAGATCAGATTGTTGACCGCGTTCATCTCTCTGACAGTATGACCTCGAACCAACTTCAACAGGAAATTGTCCACTCTTATCAGGTATGCCCTGTTGTATAAGACCTCATTGGAATGGAATTTTATGTACTGGGACTCTGGAGTAAAAACGAAGACAAGCCCTCTCAAGGGGGCGAAAGCGCCTCGGGCCCTGGCCAGAGCAGCATCTATGTACATGTTTGTTAAAATATAGATACTGAACTAGCCAGATCCCCAGGTATCTGACTAAAGTCTAACAATTGAGAACTTTCGCCAATTCTTTTTCGTATCCGCCGAGGCCTTATACAACGGCGTCCTGAACAGAATGATTTCCGACTTCCGGAAGTTGATACTCAACTTCCAGTCATCGCAACTTCTCATGAATGAATCGAAGTCACCCTGCGTGAGAGTAGTGATTTCCTCGATTTTTTTGCCTAATCTGTACACGATCAAGTCATCGGCGTACGTAATTACGTGAGGAAGAGAACTTATCAGATCGCTCAAGCAAATGTTGAACAGGATCGGCGAATTAACGGCACCCTGTTGGAGACCATTTTTAACTGGGAATATACCTGTCGAGGTCACGTTGCCATTCTTGACTACGAACCGTCTACCGGTAAGCATGTTACACAGTAGGTACAGCAGTGGTTTGCTAATGCCTAGCCGATTGAGCTTGTAGAAAAGTCCTTCTAACCATACGGTGTCGAAGGCCTTCTCCAGGTCAATCAAGCAGGCACCCGTACATTGTTTCTGGCTCTTGTTCCATTGGATATCAGACACCAGTTTCGACGCAGCATCAATGGTGTCATGCCCCGCTTTGAAACCGAATTGGTTATCCGGAATAATATGTTTGTCCTCAGTCCAGTTGATCAAGGCTCTATTGATCACTTTCTCGAATACCTTGCTGATGTTCCGAAGGAGACTAATTAACCGGAGGTTGCACGAATTCGAAGAATCTTTTCCTCGCTTGGATATGGGTTGTACAGTCGCAGTTTTCCAATGCTCCGGATAATGTGCATTATTCAGCGCATTGTTAATCAGGATTGTGTACATATTAACCAAACCTAGAGGGAGATACACAATGTTCGAGATCTCGTCGATTCCGACAGACTTTTTCTTCCTCTGTCTTCGTTATGAACGGGGGATGAGCCCTTTCGTCGGCGATGGCATTGTCTGCCATGTTGTCATCATTGAACACCACAAAGTTAGCCATTACACGGTTATCCAGGTCGTGATCGGGCGCCCACTCTCGTTCACCTTATACACTTCCTGAAAGACCGCGCCAAGTACCTCCACTTTTTCTTGCGGATGTTCGACCACAAAAAAGTTATCGTCGAGTACGGCGTTATGTGGATTGATACCTGCTGTAGTCAGTATGCGTTCGTTGTCCGTAGTTCTGGGGGTATTAAGACACGGAAGATCGCTATTCTTACTTCTTAAACAATTTGTTTATCTGTGGAAACATGCTCGGGTTCTTGGATCTGACAGCCCGAATCTTACTGTCTCAGTTTGTACATTCTTGATGAGCTTTCCAGTGTCCTAATTTCCTCACTACGTCTGTCAGTAAACCGTCTGTACAAGGTTTTTAATCTTGACAGGAGTCTACTTTTTCGTTGGTGGAGTGCGTCGATTGTCGCATTGCGGTACAAGTTTTCGTTGTTTGTTCGTGTACACCGTGATATAGTAATGTCCATCGTTTGTTTAATTGTCTCGTCTAATTGAATTGGATACATATCAATCTCACCGTTTGACAAGTTTCTATTGGAGGGTATGTGGAGCGCATTCGAAGAGAGTGCTCTTGTCATTTGTCTGGTGAAGCGTGTCCATCGAGCCTTATTGTAATTGTAAGGGTGTAAATGTAGGAGAGAGATGCATACGATGCAGGCCTCCAACCCCTGAAACCTCCGTAACTCACTGCTATATACTACCTTGCGTTCAATGTTATTTTTTATGATCTTATAAGAACACTGCGTCTGCGCAGCCATTAAGACCGTTGACGGGCTGGATTCTGCAGGAGCGCCAGAATTTGGCCAACCTGCTCCTCTAACCGATCCATACGCATTTCGATGGATGTTTTCCAATCGAGCGCAGGATCGTGTGCTCTTGGCACTGAAACTGGCGGCACTACCTTTGGTAGCTCCTTTTCCGTGCTCCTCTGTCTAGACCCCATTTGGGCGTAAGTCACGGTTATGGCTGCCCCGAGTGAATTTTTCACTGGGGGCTGCTTCTGCAGAACCATGTTTTTCTTCCGCTTTTGGAACTTAGGGCAACCCCGATAGTTAGCGGTGTGCCCCGCATTCCCGCAGATTGCGCACATTAGCTGACTTTTGTCAGTTGCTCCTTCTTTCCCCAGCGGGCAGTCCTCCCTTGTAGCAAATGCGGCAAATGGTGACTGGATCCGATTTGAAAACCAGATAAAAGCGTATTAACATAGCTTCCACTGGGATTTGAACCGGGGCCAACTGGGCCATCCAGTCGTCGAGTATTAGGATGCCGACAATGAAAATTATAATGATGATATTGATGATGATGATGACAACACTCTCAAGTTGGTGCTGCCTTAACAAGGTCGATGTTAACGAACGTCGAAGTTTTGAGTTCGTTTATTATCAATGTCAACATTTGCCAACATCGTACATCCCTAATATGTAGTACAAGTCATTTCAAAATTAAGCCCCTGGATAACTCTTCATTCCGAGATGAGTCAAAAGAACATATATCTTACCGCCCATAATCAATTCAAGACTTATTTGAAGTCATTTCGAGTGTAACCCCTGGATTGTTAGTGTCTACCGGACTAATATTACAGTCATGAATTCAATATTTAAACAGAGGGAATTTTAAGGTCGGTTTCGTATTTTATTATTTTACCTTAGTTCCTACATATCTATGTACATACATACGTGAGGGCGTAAAATCTAAATACATATGAATCTCTGTTCTTCACATATTTGTATTTATTTGAATCATAGCATTTTTATATTAATAATCCAAATATAAATATCCACAAATCGAATATTTTTCTTAAAGAAATGGGGTGTTTTAGCAGTAAAGATCGACTTACAAAGGAAGACATGGAATTTTTGAGATCACATACTCGATATGATGAAGCCACAATTAAAGAGTGGTATAAGGGTTTTAAGGTATGAATACTAAGTATATATATAATTTGTTAACTTATTTTTCTATACGATTACAGCAAGATTGCCCAAATGGTCGTCTGACACCCGCTAAATTTGTTGATATGTATAAAATGTTTTTCCCGTCAGGAAATGCTGAGGAATTTTGCGATCATGTTTTTCGAACGTTTGATATGGACAAAAATGGTTACATAGATTTCAAAGTAAATATTTTATATGAATTTTAGTAACATCATAAGTTAAACAACTGATGCATTTTCATTTTCAAATTTTTTTTTGCCTACTATAGGGTATATAAAACAAAAACAAGAATAAAATTTAATATAAAAAAATACTTCAATTAACACAATAGTTCTAGTTCTAGTTTACTAGTCATTTCTGAGAATTGAGTTGTCAAAGTAGGAAAACAAACTCAAGCAATAAGTTAGTTTCAAATCGATTCAATTCAATTTATTTCTTTAATATTTCAACACATTAGCAAATAAATATTAGCCGTGTTTTTTTTTCATTGCTATCGAATGAAGTGTAAAATTAAAAAAAAAAAAAAACATTTCGTACTGGCTTTGATTTTTATCTGTCAAAATATATGAAAAATAATTTTTTTTTATTTTCGAAATCAATGTCAAAATTAGTGAAATTTATACGTAGTCATTTTTCACTGCCGATATTATCGGCGGTTATAGGGAGCTTGTTGTTGTTATTGTTACGTGTAAAATCCGGCGCAGGTACAAAAGTCCACAAGTCATAAGTCCACTTAGGTGGGACATAAGTCCACAAAAATTTGTTATGGACTACTGACCCATCCATTATGGACACATTTATTTCTCAATTTCTTTTCTCTTTTCGGTGAGAAAATTGATGAAATCAGTCAATATATTTAAAAGCACACAATCCGATATTAAAACAGTTTTCTAGAAAGAATCCGTAAGAGGAAACGATAGTGACACCTCTCGGAAGACAAAATACTAAATCTTCGTAAGGTTGGCAGCACTTTCGGTACTATAGCAATACAAAATAAGGTTCCAGTATTACTCCTCCCATAACTCGTAAAACATACCCCAAATACTTGATCTTTAGACCGTTAGTTTCCACGAGCTCGATGTGGCCGAGCTAGTGTAGTCAACGGATATTTTGACTTCCGGACCATCCTGGTTATGTCTTCTCCTCCATTCACCTTCTTTGCACAGGTCATATACCCGACCTATATGTGACGCGGAAAACGAACTCCACAAAACCAATACAATAGATCCGCTCTGGTCGTGGTGTGGTTGCCTACACGGCATGAGTTGAAAAAAAGGGAATAAACTGACCTGAATTACTCAATGCATTCTAGTACTCCTGTTGTTTTTATCAACTAAATCGAATTTCTCAATGCAATTCAATGCAGTCCGATTTCGGTGAATTGAATGATATGTTCAAATTAGTTTTTAAGTTACCGTCCTCAAATAAAAAAACTAGTTTCTATTCGGAAAAAGTATTTTTTTTAGTTATATTTCAAATTAATTATGTAAGAGTGTTTGATATTTTTCTATTATATGAAACTCTTATAATCATTTCATCGTGAACGATGAAATTAGATTTAAGAACGTATTTGTGAGTTATGAATTAATTTGATCTTCTGCTGTGAGAAATTATCATTTTGAAAGAGAAGTGGTTGAACACTGTTCGGTTTTCGAGATACCCTTGGGAGGATCTGCACTACATTTAAAAAAGCTGGCGAAATAAATGTCATTAAAGTAAAATCGAATAAATTTGATGTCATCTTGATACCTATCTAAACTGCAATTATTGTCTGCGTTAGTTCGACAAGCTCTGTGAGTCACTGCATTCCTTATACTCTGCGGATATTATGCTTATTGGGGATATTGATGATCGTATAGGTCTCTCATAAAATAGAGATATCACAATATCGCATTCGGATGCTGCACAAGTTTTCTGGACCCGTATCGGAAATCTTAGGACCCAATCTGTGATTGAAAAGGAGAAAAAAATCCTTGAACTTGCTGATGAGTATGATATGTACCTGTTGAATAGAAGTTCCAAAAGTCATCCAGAGAACTGTATTTTATCAGAGGAACATCGGTTATAGACTACTGCTTAGGTTTGGGAAACTGGTATAAGTTTCTAGACAGTTTTCAAGTAGAAATTGAGATTTTTTCGGGCCACATGCCCTTGAAAGTAACTATCAATTTTACTTCTAGTTGTAACCATTCTAACATGAAACCACTAAGTATTTTTTCCAAAATTTGCTTGGATCAACCGAATACTCGAGATTTATCAACGAAAAATGAATATTCATCTTATTATACGCAAATGTCACTGTTAATAAATAATTTTTGAGCAGCAGAACTTCGCGCTCATAAACACCTCTCCTCAGTTTTGGAAAGGTACATAAACGGATACACGTCAACCATTTCTCTGTCTCTTACAGCCCCGCAACTCAGGGCCCACTTCGATAATCTTTTTAATGCCCCAATAACCTCACCACTATTTCTATATGCAGCCCAGCCCCTCTGTTTATGGATGAACAATTAGACACAGCGTTTACTATGGAGGAAGTCAAAGAAGTTATAAAAAACTCGAAAACAAATAAAGCACCAGGTATTGATCTAATCCCGTTTGAATTTTATAAAAACTGCACAAAAGAGTTTAAATACTCTCTACATTAGATTTTAATCGAATATTTGCTTCTGCTAATGTCTCCGTTGCATTTAAGAAAGCAATAATTGTTCCACTTCATACAAAGGCGATTACAAAGATCCGGAGAACTACAGAGGGATTACATTTTTGAATACTTCAGCCAAACTGTTTGCCGCCCTAATTTATAAAAGATTGTACGAATGGGTTCAAGAACATAACATTCTTAAAGAATTTTAAGCTGGATTTAGAAAAGGTTACTCTAATATGGATTCTGCTTAACAAATATGACAAACAACAATAAGAAAAAAATAGTTGTACGCCTTCCTTGTAGATCTCCGAGCAGTTTTTGATACAATATCCCGCGAAGCACTTTTCTACAAGCTATCCAAAATCGGTGTATCGAGCAAAATTGATTCAAATCCTTCGAGCCTTGTATGAGAAGAATAGTGCATATGTCTGGGATGGACACTTAATTTCTGAGGATTTCCACACTTCAATGGGCGTTAAACAAGGCTGTGACAGTGACATCAGGTGATGTATGAGGATGACATCGTCTTTCTGTGTGACTCTGTGCAAAGTATGCAGTTGATGATAAAAAGACTTAGCGCATATTGAAAATATTGGGATCTCTCTATTAATCTTGAGAAATCAAAAATGAGGATATTTCGAAATGGAGGTGGACATTTGGAAAAATGGGAATTAGACGGCAAAGAAATTGAAAAAGTATCTAGATATAAATATCTAGTTATCCTGATATCGTCATCTTTACGCTTAAAACCACATTTTGAAGAAGAATTAGCTGATGCTAAAAGAGCTGTATATGCGATTTGGGAACGTTGTTTCAAAAGCAAATACGTCGTGCAAAGTGCAGAGCAAACTTTGTTCCACTCGACTGCAGCCTCTATACTGCTATATTGAGCTCCAGTCTGGGATGACAAAGGTTATGATGCGGTGGTTACCGAAAAAAGTACTACTAGAGATGAATGAATCCAGAATACCACACATAGTATTAAAACGAATGGACATATATGCAAGCATGGCAGAGAGTGGCAGCTGAAATCGAAATAAATCTGATTGTTCAAGCGAATGAACAACCTCATCTCTCAAGCGAAAAATTCACCTTAATTTTGGGGGAACTTGGGTAAGCGCACCTGTGATCAATGTGTTGAAGATGGCGAATTATCTCTATATAGGAACTACCATAGAAAACTTTTTTGATCATTTTTTAATTTTATTTAATCTTAATACTATTTTTATAATAATCAATATTAAATGAGAAATCGTATTTCCTCTCCCACTTTCACTCAGTTGAAAAAATAAGTATTTAAAATGAGAGTTGAGCTTGTCCAACTAAACTTTGTATAACTTCGTCCAGATCTACCCACTTTTTGCTTGCGCAATATCTTGGCATTTGTCCAATTCTTAAAGAATTCCGACAATCAATGTTTTGAAAACATGTCTTAAAAGAAGATGATGTAATAAGTATAAGTATATTGAATTGATTTCATTGAATAAAGGTATAAGTTTCTGTTTCTTTGAGTTATCAGTTTCTTTGAAAATCTCCAGAACGCTTCATTTATTGTTTCGTTTCGGTATCTAGTATCTGTTATATAAAATTGATAAAGGCGATTGGCATCACATTCGCAATTGAGGAGCGCAGTAAACCTCTGATTCAGTTTTGAAATCACTTACTTCACTTACCAATGAAGTGTATAACATCGTCTCTTTCGGTGAGTTTGCACAAGCTGCAGTAAATCAGCAAGTCAGTACGGTGTGGGGCGCAATAAAGCTTGATCAGCTCTCCGCGTAAGCAGAAAACAGTTGATAAATGCTCCGACGTGTTGTTGTTGTTGTTAAAGATATTTCTCACGCAGATTATGTCTCAGCTTACTATAAACCGCTCTATGTGTCGATGATCTCGCACAATCGATGAAGTCTTCCCGGATTTCCTCATCTACCTTCGAATAGAGTTCTTTCCCTGAGACCTGTCCATTTTCGTTAAGCAGTTGGAAGCTGGTCTGATTGTATGATGCAAGCTCTTCAAACTCCTTGTAACAGTATTTTCTTCGCAATTGTGTATCGCGAAAACTTGATGTATTGCCAGGCCTGCGCACCGTACATTATAATCGATTCTGAAATCGATACGAACACTTTATATTTTACACTGTGGGTAATTAGTTTATCAAAACATAAATTGTAGCACAAATTGCACTTTTTGCCTTCGACAGTTTTTCCTTTAGGTGAGCTTCCATACTGAGATTACTTGATATTTGTAGGTCCTTACTGTCTCTATTGGGATATTATTACAGTGGCATTATTTGTTATTCGCTGTTCTTCCACTACCTTTCCTAGGCAAAACAATGCCTTTGTCTTATTTAGATATATTGATAGATCCCATGCTTGGCAGTATTCTGCTAAGCGGTTGATTATAAGAGCTTTAATCAGTACTTCTGCAACTTCTATACCAGCAGGCAAGTAAGCTATCTAGTCATCTATATACATCGCAAATAGGTATGGCCTAAGTGTGCACCGAACTTTAATTTTCGACTCAAACCATTCCGAAAACTCTTCACCACTCCAAACTGCAGATTTATTACCGTCGTATATATTCAGCACTTTTCCAAACTTGCTAGTCATTACTTTATTATATAATTTATACAGTAAGGCTTTACGGTCAATAGTGTCAACACAATTGTTTTCCCTGTTCTCAGAACCTGCTTTGTCTACCATTGAGTACTCACTACGGAAAGTTCACTTAGGACTCTGGTAAGCAATTTGTATGAAGCGTTTAAAAGCGATATTCCTGCGTAGTTCACTGGAACGGTAACATTACTTTTTATTTGGATAGGGAATATTATGGCTTCCTTAAACCGGTCTGGTATCTTCCCAGTCTCCAGTATCTAGTTGAACGTCATTGCTAATTTTTTTGTAAAACCTGTGGTTGCATATTTCAAAAATTCTTCATCGTACCATTTTTCTTTATGAACAAAATTCCTCTTTTGATGTGTTCTTAAAACATAAGACGTTTTAATTAAATTCTCAATTTTATTTAGTAGCTTTGCCTTTCTTCTTTCCAGAGGAAGAGGAGATGTATCGTATGAGTAACACATGCCACATGCGAAATCTTAAGTATAAAATAGATAGTACAAAACTATTAGAATTTAAGCCACAAAATAGGAAATTGAACGACATTACCGTTGAGAATAAATTTCCTATTAAAAATGAATTCCTTGTTTGACGAGTAAGGTAGCACACAATATTTCACTATCCCTGATGAAGCAAAGCGGTTTCATTAGATTTTGGTTGATGGAACGTACGGGGTAAAACATGTTACAATGCCATTCGGCCTTATTATTATTATGAATGAATTTTCAAGCTTTAGATTCAGTAGTATATTATACACATTGTTAATATTATCAAGGTTAATATTTGATAAGAGGTAGGAGAGATTATGGCCTGTTTTGTCTTTGCAGGTTGAATTGATTTTATTGCAGGAAAGTAGATGTGCCATGGTAAGGGTGGGCTGTTCGTCGCAAAGATGGCATAGTGCGGGAGTTTCTTTGTTGAATAGGTGTTTATGCGTGATGTAAAAGTGGCCCAGTCTGAGCCTTATTTATGTTGTAAGTTTCTTACGAGGGACATTGTTAGGGTAGATTGCTTTGACACCATCGGGATTGACATTTTTGTATGTGTGGTCGTAATTTGCCCAAGAGTTTTTTTTTCTTAAATTTCCAATTTACTAGAAGAAGTTCCTGATATCTTTTTTGTTGTATTCATAGAAAGTTATTGAAGGTTCCTTTATAGCTGCCTTGGCTGCTGTATCAGCCGCCTCGTTCCCTCTGATCCCGATATGGCCGTGGACCCAAACAATCTTCAGTGTGTCTTTGTTTGATATTAGGAGGTCGCGTATCGTATCGATGATTGCGGTGGAGTTTGAGATATTTTTTACAGCAGATATTGTGGATAGGCTGTCGGTGAATATTACGGTCTTTGTTTTTTGCGCATGCCTTAAGGCTTTGAGTACAGCGAATGCTTCTGCTGTAAATGTCGACGTGAAATGTGTTAGTAGTCCTTTAGAGACCACGAAACCATTTTCATCGACGACTGCAAAAGATGTATGCCTGTCCGTTTTAGAGGCGTCGGTGAAGAGGAGTTTTCAGCCGAAGGATTTGTACTCGTCGGCAATGTTTAGGTATAAATCCTTGTATATGTCGTTGCTGGTTGTGGATTTAGCGTATTGGCATAAGTCTGTGTTGATCGCCTGGTCTGAAATGGTCCACGGCGGTTGACAAATGATTTTGTGATTCTTAATTGAGATGGGAATGTCTAAGAGTTCTAAAAGAGTGCGTTGTACATCTACCCTATCGGAGTACCCTATCGGAGTCAATCAGGGTACAAGTAGCGCATTTCTCGTCGGTTTGATACCACACCTCGGAGAAGTCACTGAGGAAAGGTTTGCCGAACGCGATAAGTCTTTGTTTGGCTAGTGCCGGACCGTCACAGAGAAAGTGAAGCAGACTTTCCTCTGAGTGAGTGTCGAGGCAGCTGCGACAGTGTGGGTTGAACAGTATAGGGAGTATCTAGTAGCGTGGATGACTATTCATGTTGCAGCGCCAGGTTTTTCTGGAGAGTATACTTGGAAGTCCTAGTGCACCTATTGGAATATTTATACGGAACTACTTTGGTTCCCTTGCTTTCTAACTCAACAATAATTCAGCTTATTGTAAACAGCCAAAAGAGTGGTGAGATAACCCCGTCTTGAGAAGTACCCCGGTTGACAAATTAGGTAACTTGGCATTTTCCCAGTTGCGATTAGATGATTCTAGTTTTTAGCATGTCCACAATCTACCTGCGGACGGAACCCTCTATTCTCAACGCTGCGAGAGAATTATTGATGGAGTTGGTTTGGTTGTTTTTAAATGTACCTTCGATGTCTAATAAGGTAGCAAGGGTGTACTGTTTAATGTATACACACCACCTCGTGCCGTTTATGTAGATTTGCTCTTGAGATAAGCATCTTGCGAGTTTGATATGGGGGATTGCTCCCAGAAACTCTGATAGGACGGAAATCCTTTGCAGATGCGTGCCCTATATTTCCGACCTTTGGGATAAAAACAACCCGAACTCTTTGCCAAGACTCGTCAACTTAATTCAAAAGATTTGATAAATAGCTGTGAGGGGGCGTGATCTTGTTTATATTCTTTTGGACTATGGCTGGAATAATGCCATCAATACCAGGTGATTTGAAGGGTGAGAAGCTGCAGATGGCCCAGAAAATCTTTTTCTCGGGAACTATGGATGTAATTTGTTCCCATATTTGACTGACTCCGTTAAATTCCGTCCTGTCGTTTAGAGAATGAAGGGCAGGAGTGGCCTTTGGCCATGGTCTTACTCAGTTTGGCTGAATCTTTAAAGTTTTTAGTGGAGTGACAGCACTCATTCCAGACTTTTGTCTTAGCCGTTTTATTGTTTATTGTTATTAATTAAATGCTTTTACAGTAATATATAAAATCTTACGGGCGTCCAGGCCATGTATGTAGATAATTGTAAAGGCAATTTATTTTAAAAATATAATTATATAAAATAAGTCAAAAATAGAAGGAAAAAAGCGAGAGTCACCTTCGCTCGAATAAGAAGAGAGATTTAAAATGTAATTTCATTATGCAAAGTGGACAGGTTAGACACCCAAAAGAAGTTGTTTAAAAAGTTTTGTGTTTCTGAATTTTCCACAGGCTGGTGACATGAACGAAAAAAGTTCGTTCTGAGGTTAGGCATGCATATCTTGGATGAATTAGAGCGAACAATCTAGGAGGTCTGAAGAACTGTAGTCTCAAATAGAGATAATCAGGTTGTCTTGTTAACATAATTCTATTAAAAAGCGACAGGGATCCATATGTAATGAGGTTATCCAAGGAACAGCCTAAGATTTGGGAAAAAATGATAAGGCCCAGCACCACGTCAAGGTGTCCATCATGCGAAGGCAAAATGGTGTTAAATAAGTGTATAATATGTGGTAATATGAGGGCAAAAAAAGTTTAACAAATTTAGGGTTTCCCGTAACATTCGATTTAATAGATAATAGGGTTTCTATACATCCACGGAAGTTATTCGGGGTATGGACGAAGGAGAAGATGATTTAGAAATGGATTTAAGATTATGCTGATCACAGTCGATATCTGCCGTGATATGGTTGTTTTGTTTAGCAGCTCCTAGTTTACGTAAGTTTGTGCAGAGACTTTTTCCTGACAGTTTACTTGCAATGTGATGCAGTTTAGCGACTCTGATCTTTCGAACAACGTCATTTCGCAGTTTGACAGAAGTCCTTTCTTTTTAACCTTTTCCAGCGTTTATATATGACATTTTATGTATCAAATAGTTTTAAGATTTGCTGATTCAGCCAAGGGGGTTGGTTACTGCGAACTACTTTGGTTTTTAAATGAACATGCTGATCGAAATGGTGGTTTATTTGATACAGCGGAAATGAAAGTTGATTGTTCACTGAGTCGATATTAGAGATATCTGTAGCAACTCCGATTGATTAATATTTTTAAAGTCCTATATTTAATGAGCAACTAGGTTATGTTGATGTTGAAATCAAAAGTTGAAAAGATCAGATCATGTTTTGAGAAGCCTGGAACAGAAAGTTGATCATATAAAAGGACTTTATTAATGTCATTTGTTAGGTAGGGATCGAGCAGGGTTTTCGTGCTATCAGTGAAGTGCGGTGGAGTTAAATTAAGTGACATCATACTATTGATGAAGTAGATAGACTTTTTCCTGCACAGCAAATTACATTTTAAATCCCCACACAATGATATGGGGTGTGGAGCAGAAAATCTCTTCTAAAACATGTATAACAGATTTGTCTATTTTATTATATGGCCTGTATACTGTTCCTAGCAATACCTGACCTGACACTTGTTTTCACTTATAACATTAATGAACAAGTATTCCAGATGTTGTGACTTGCATATCAATTTGCATTTGATTCCTTCGCGCACATATACAGTACCGAGCAAAAAAAAAAAAATGCAAACGAAAAATAAAAAATACAACATTAGAAATAATACTTACTTAGCTTCCGGTAAAGGTATCCAATCTGGTTCTCCTTTTGAAATGTTTCATTCCTTTGATTTTGAGTATCAGTTTGTGATTGGTCTCGTGCAGATGTTAAAATCATTTAAATAAGTGGTATAAGACGAAAATTTGGACGAGCAACAAAAATTCATATAGAGAACATCCACCAATCCTTTCAGTCCTGTCGGAGCGGAAGATTTTGTACCCGTTCGGAAAATATATGACATCCGCTAAGTTTGGAGATAACCTTGTCTCTGATACGCAAATAACGTCGCTTCCTGACCCTTCAAGGAGGTAGCGAAATTCGTCTATTTTTTGCTTTACATTTTGTGTATTTATGTAACATACGTGCAAGTCTTTGTAGAATACACAACATGTGAAACAACAAACATACAAAAAGTCAAGCAACAAAAAAAGGGGAACAAATCAGGAACACAACACACAAAAGCATTAATTTTCACAATGTTCACGGAGCGTTTACACATTTTGAAAGGGAAAATAAAACAGAGGATAAAGTTGCAAAATAAAAACAAGTTAGAGAGATAGAAATAAGAAAAGATGGAGGTTATAGGCAAAAAAAATATTACAATTCATATTGATTTAGTTTTAATTAACTCTGTTTGCTAAGTTGCTAAGGCTTTACATGCAGTAGGCCAGGTTAAGTGTTTAAATAAATCAGCTGCTTTTGTTTTTTCTTGCGTAAGGCGTATTGAAGTAGAGGACGATTTCTCGCTGTCAGACTTTCGTTGATATAGATGTTACAGTCCGCATCGGTGTCAAAGCCAACGTCTCGAAGTCGAAGAGGGTGCGGTATTTAGCGATCGATCTCTGGGTGGTGAATTTTTATGATCACTGGGGGCTCGTCGCGATTGTGACGTACTCGTGCTCGAAAAATTTGCTTGAGAGCTGGGAGCTTATAATTGATAGATTGACAGAGATGGTTAAACATTTACTTGAGATTTTAATTTGGAAGGTAAGGAATACAAAATACGACAGTATTAGCTGCTTACTCTTTACGTTCAAGCATGTCACAATGTTTATAGATATCCATAATCTTCTTTTAATCGTCATCGTTTGCACTCACTAACATGGTCTCCTGGAGATCAGAAAGTGAGTCATTGACTTTAGATGCGTGATCATTATTTCATTTCGAATTTATTTAATTTCGGTACTAATGTATGTATTTATTCTTTGGAATTGACTATTAAGCCATTCTTCGAGGTCTGCAAGAGTGATAGTCGTTACTTCATCGTTGAGTTGTTCTGTTGATGGAGAGTTAGGTTGCGAGGGTGTAGAGGAAACGTTCCTCGGTTGAGTGATTTTAGGGCGAAGGTTGGCATGAGTGAAATGGAGAGTTAAAATGATCACTGGATACGACAAATATGTAAAGTGTTTTTCTTTTCTTTGCAATATTATGAAACACTAGCTATTTGTTTGCTCAGTGATGGAGCTTGGCACTTATTTTTACAATATTCGCGCGTTGTGCACTATATAAAGAAAACGCACTTAATTTGGATGAATTAGCTGGACGAGATGAGAAGCACGTCTACTCAGTTTGCGACATTCTTGAACTTTTTTCGTTCTAATTGCTAATTTTGTATAATACATATATTTTTTTCTATATATTGTCCTTGTAGGGCTTCCAGAACTTACGCCTATACCGGATATTGAAGATGACCTTTGTAATTCTTCTCATATCGGATTAATCTTCGTTCCACCAGGATAGGAGGGTTCTTCTGCTTTGCTTTATGGGGCATGAGTTTTCGAAAGCAACATCCCTGAGTTGAGAGAGAATGTTAGTGGAAATAATGAAATTATAAACTGACTCACCTCGTTCGTTGATCTCACTGCTTCCTCATGTCGTGTGTCTGGCGTTGGCGTCGCAAGCAATAAGTACGTTATTTCATATCTTTACCAAGCTCTTAACCTTCAATCGTGGGCTAAGTAGGCAGTCTTCCACTCTTAATACAGTTAGATCTTCCGTGGTAAGATTGGGACATAGAAAATAGGTTATCTGTATATACATGCGTGCTGTCCATTTTTGTCGTAGGCTTATACAGCGTTCTACTTAACCGAATGACATGATACTTACTTACTTAGAAATAATAGAGCTAAAAATAGCCAACAAATGGTTGTTGCATCAAACCATTTTAAGCTGTGCAGTCTTAGATGTCAACCATCCTCTAGAGTGTTGTGAGCTGTAAGCTGTGGATGGGAGCACACACACTCGTGTGCAGGTAGATGGAATTCCCAAGAACCCATTTTTATGAATGTTATGATATCCCGTATAACACTGAACCAATCGAAATAAGTCGTCTACTCCGCCATATAAGCACACACACACTCCACAAATTGAAATATAAATCAGTAGGAATGTGAATGAGAGATCAGGATAGGCATAAATGGTAAAATAGTGTTCGGTGTATACATGTGTATAGACATATGTCCACTTGCAGCATAGAGGAAATAAGCAAAAGAAATTTTGTTGATCCAACAAAATTTTAAAGAACATCATGTATTATGCATGATTCGATCGAGTTCAATCAAATTGGGACGTAGCAGTTTATCTCATTCCAATGAAAATGTGACACATTTTTCTTACTCCGCGTGTGATATCTATGTTACTATATTGTGTATCCGTGATGTAACCAAGTTCAGGTATTAGAAAGGTGTCCGCCTTCAATCTTCATCTTGGGTAACCAGATTCGAACCCGAGGTTTCCTTGGGATAGCTTTAGTAGAGATGACTTTAAACTTAAAGCCCTCGCAGGCCATGGTGATCTCCACCACCCATGAGGAAATCCTTTGATTGGTCACCCTGTAACCTCTGACGATCTCCCTGGAATCAAAACCGGGTAAGACCACCCGGACAGACAAGTGTCCATTTCGGCAGAGCCCACATACCGAAATATGACCTCGCCTGTGCATAGTAGGGGACCGTTGGCGACCAACCTATTTAACCAGTAGCTTTGCCATGCAGACATTGACACGTATTTCTAAAACCTTATCTTTAGTCTCAGATTGAGACTTAGACCTCCCCCACTGCGCCACCTGCGGAGGCTCTCGATGGGAGTTTCTCCTCTCCACACGGGCACGTATTATATCTAGACGATATATTGATCATCAGTACTTCACTTCAGGAACGTATTGATACAATCAACATAATTTTCAAAACAAACCTTGAAAACCCAATTTAAGAAAACAGTTAGCTAAATACCATTTTTTTGCTAAAGAGACGGAATATTCGCACATGTTTGTTTTTCAAGCAGGTCATCCTAGTTGTTACGCTAGTGGGACACTTAACCGCCACGAAGTCCGTTTTAGAACCATAGCAAACAAATTGTTAGCTTTAATTTGGGGTTGTAAGAATTTTCGTCCCTATTTATACGCAATCAAGTTCTCAATGATCTTAGACTGCTTAAATGATTGGATTCTCTTAAGTAACCAAACTCAAAATTACAGCGATGGCGTATTAGGTTAAACGAGTATGACTACATAGCCGAATTTTTAAGTAGATTGTATGATCACAATAGTGATACTGATACTGATGGAGACACTATACGTAGCGCAATAAAAGATGTTGGTGATTATATACCAATATCAGATAAAATAGTAAATGTTTATAGTTCACTGAATACATTTAGTGTAACATAAAGTTCAACAAATTATTGTAAGTAACAGACATTTTAAACAAATAAAAAAAAATTCATATCTAGGGATGATCATATCTAATGCAAATTATTTGAATGGCATTTTTAGAAGATTATTATTATTAAGAAACGAACTACTGCAATCTTTTCAGAACTATTAGACTCAGTATAATGAAATTCAGCAAAGGCTTATCGAATTGTTTAGTAACTATACATCCAAAGAGTCGTAGAGGATGAAGTATTAGAAATGATAGATAAAATACAAATTGAGGGAAACCACAGAGAAATTATAGAAAATTACCAAGAAATTCGATGTAAATATTTTTATCCCAAAGTGATAAGTACATAAACAACTGCGACGTATATTCAAAATTTCAGAAACACCAAGAAAAACTAAATTATTTATATCCCAAAAAGAAGTATTTCTCTCAAAAATAGATAAATTTAAGAAACGACAGAAATAATTTGACACTAATTACAGCTCTTCGTAACAGATTTGCTATATTCGAAAAAGTAGTACTAGATAATCAATCTAATTCTTTGAATATTCGAAATTTTTTTTATACAAGAAAATATTATTATACATATTATTATACATATCTCATACAGGTAATTCAGTTGCTCACGGGACGCTTAACGAACTCAAGACTATTAAAATTGAAGGATACAAATTTACACGAAGAAACAATAGTACGATCTGTTGAAGTGAAGACTGATAGATTTTATAAGAAATAAGAAACAAAAAGTAATAAATAAGCTAAATATAAAGCTTAGTAGATTTAAACGTCATAGGATACCAGGTTTTCTTTTTAAGGAACAGCCTAAGTATAAGAAAATGCCTACTGCATTTTCTAACGGAAATTTATTAAATTCAAGTAAGTGTAAATACAAGTTATAAATTCTTTTCAGATTATGCTACTTATGACTTTTCTCATTCAGTCAGTTCATCTGCCATCAGGAGCAACCGATGATTTTACAAAAAGAAGTTAATATTATCGATCATTATACTAAGAATTGATCATGTTATCAATGTGGACGAATTAAGAAATGAAGAAGAAGAAACAAAAGAAAGTTTCGATAATGCCGGGCTCGAAAATTTAACTCGTTTAAATAAACAAGGTTTAGTCCATATTACTTCATTGAGAAAAAATGGGTTATTATTATATTATATTATGGAATATTGGCGTCAATGTACTCAGTTGGACTTTTGGAGTTATGAAAAACGGCAACAGGGAAGATTTTGCGCTTTTATATGAATTAAATATTGAGAAAAAAAATGCTAGCAATTTCAAATGCTCGTGACTCCACTTTTTCGCTTCTTTGCAATATAAGCATTAAGTAGCTTATTATTTAAATTTTTACCAAAATAACAAATTGCCCCGCAAATCAAAACTGCCTGCTTTCTTGCAGCTTTTTTATTTTGGCTGGGCAATCTGTCATATGCCTACTGTTTTACTACGTATTGTTGACGTTTACGGACAGAACAAATTAGTTTGATTTGATTTTGAGCTTACGAACACAACTAACGCAGATCTTTGTTAGTCTGACGTCTATGAAGACGCCTAAGATTACCCTCACAATTTCGAAGAACGTGGGTGCCGTTAAAGCCTGACGAAGAGCATGGGTGCCGTTAAAGCCTTTTGCTTTTCTTGTTTGTCTTAGGTTCTCCAATAACCTTGAGCTGGGGATCACGAGAAGAGTTCGCCAGGTTACTGTGTGGATTCCCTTATAGAGTTCTCTACCTTTCTGACAGTTGTAATATGTGTCGCACTGTTTCTTGTTCAATATCCCTTGATTTATCTAGTGTATTTTCTTCATCACAGTAATATTCGCCTTGTACTAGGTGAGGATCTTTTGCAGTTTATGAGCAGCCCATTGAGTGTAGTGTGTTCCTACATTCCAGTAGCACAGTCACAAATCGTTGCACTTTTGTTTGTGCCTTGCGTACGTTGTTCGCTCTCCGACCAACCACCAGAGAATCGCTGCATAATTAGTAGTAATGCGAACTATCGAATCAATTGGACTATCGATAGTTAGTAACTGAATAATTTCAACTATCGAATAGTTTCATTCATTCTTTATTCATCTGTTTGATCTTTTTAAACAATTTTCGAGCGCAGGAGGGGGAAGTTCATATTTTTTACATCTCTGTTTCCATATATTTTGGAGGTGGAGATACAATGACATTTTTGTTTTACTTCTACTGAAACATATAGAAGATTGACTGACTGATTTTCAATTTACAATTTACAAAAAGCAAGCGAGCAAAAATCTATCCGACCGTTTAAATTTCCTTTAAAAGTAAAATATTTGCCAAAGGCCTCACACTAACACATATCATTTTCTCAACCATGGTCCGTACAAGTGAAAAACCGTTTACTCAAAGCAAAAACTGTTCGAACATTTTTCTATCTGACTCATAGTCCAAAGTCCATATAAAAGCAAAAAAGCAAAAACTGTTAGAAAATGTCTCCATTTGACTCGATAGTCCAAAGTCCATACAAGTGTAAAAATCGTTCACATACACTAAATTCTCTCTCAGAGCTCAAACCAATACACAAAATTCTCTCTGAGAGCAACTGCAAACCAATTTGACTCCATCGTCCACAAGTAAAAAAATGTTCGTGGAAATATTTTGCCAATTCTCACTGAGAGCAGCGTCACCAGAGTGAGTACACAAAAATCATTCAAACTATCGAATAAAACATTTGATTGGTTTTTGCATTGGATTGAATGAATGAACGATTTTCGACTATCAAAATTTCTAGTCAAAATTTCCCTAAGAAATAATGGCGAGAAAAAAATCATGACATATTTCTAAAATATTAGGTTTTTTACGTTTAATATACATTATTGTATATATTATTTATATTGTTATACATATTAAAGTAAGCATACTAAATACTAAAATTGTGTTTCCTCATTTTTGACACTTTAATGAACAAAACAAACATAGCATGAATTCATTAATCATAGGATGATTTATCATCGTCGTCATCATCATCTTCTGACTCGCATGATCGACTAAAATGGTCGCGAGAGTAAACCACGCACGAGAAACCTCCAGGCAACTCGGTGAGACCATAGGGGAGAGTTGGAACAAATACAGAGTTGAAAACTGCTAATTTGACTTACCTGATTACAGATCTTCCAAGCTGTGTCAGAACTGACCCAACTTGACCAATCCTACAAGAAAGTTCAGTATTACTCTTCCCATTACTCGTGAAGAAGACCACGAGATACTTAAACTTCTCCAACTGATCGAATGGGACTCCACTAACATGTAGAGTGTATTGAACTGGCGTTCTGAAAATTACCATAATCACAGATTTGTCCACGTTAACCTTCATCCCAGAATCAGCACATACGGCCACAAACTTATCGAGTGCGCGCTGGAGTTTCATCTAGGAAGATGTGAGGATAACTAAGTCATCCGCAAAAAGAAGATGACTTACCTTCAACTCTGCTGCGCTGCAACATCCAATCCATATAAACAATGAAAAGGAGCGGTGACAAGACGCACCCTTGGCGAAGTCCAATGAACACGGTGAAGGGTGTTGATTTAGCACCTTTAACCCGAACACAGCTTCTACAATTTGTGTTTGGAGATTGAATGGTCCTCAAAAGAGGACCCTCGTTCCCATACTCCTGCAGAACGTTCCAGAGTTTACCTCGATGATCTCGGTCATATGCCTTTTCCAAATCTATAAAACAGTTGTAGACGGGTTTGGTATACCTTCTGTATACCAAATATAAGTATTAGCCTTCTGAAGTACCATTCTTAGAGTGAAAAGCTGGTCGGTAATTCTACCGGGACGAAAGCACAGCACAGCCAATTTGCATGTTCTTCGTGTACCGGTTACGAGAAGCAGAGTCCCCAAAGAGAATCCAGTCTCTGTAGGTCTTCTCTCTAATAGCTTCTTGAACTCCGGGTGTTTTAAACCGCGCTTTTCTTTTCTCACCACCAGCCGCCATTCTTCATCTACATGCGATGGAACAGTTGGAATTCGCTCAAACTTTTCAGATAGGTGCCGCGCAAAATTTAGCCACAATTCACTGTTCTGTAATTTCTCCCACCGTATGCGTGCAACCACTCTTGGTTTCCGTTTTGCCAGAAGAGGTACTTTATCAGTAAGGTGCAGCGTACACAACACCAGGTGATGATCAGTTGACAGTTCAGCCCCTCTCATCACACGAACGTCACAAACCATCCGTTCCCTACACCTTGGTACCACAAAGTGACCTATCAAAGATTTCTGTTGACGACTCTGACGGTACCACGTGTACTTATGGATGGCTTTGTGTGGAAAGGAGGTGTTCATTATGGACATGCCGTTTGCACAGCAAATGTCCAACAGCTTCTCTGCGTTCGCGTACTGGTGAGGATCACTGTTCCTCCCAATCAACTGCCCCATGTCGTTACATCAACACCCACATGAGCATTGAAGTCAACCAGTGGGATATAGGACTCCATCTATCAATATCACCCAGAAAAACCGCGTACTGTCTTCTTTGGTGCGCAACTGAGACAACAGACTTTTGTAAGACGTTTTTCATGGGCAGTAATTAAATCATCGTTAGATGAAACACAAAACAAGAGTGATTTGAAATTAAAATGGGTCGCCGTCTATACTGTGAAAATGAGCTTATTGAGAAAAATAATTTCTATGTGGAACATGGTTGTTTGGATTATTCTTCTTTTTCTTCTTTAGTTCCTGTATCCTATTGGGGGGCATAGGACCTCGACTACGCCTACGCGACAGCGTATATTTCTGGCAATGTGCCTCAACTCTCCCCAACTTTTTTCCCAACGCCGCGCTTCACTCTCCACCGTCCTGCGCCAAGTTTTCCTTGGACCGCCAGGTCTTCTGCCGTCCTGTGTTAAGGGCTTCCATTGCATAGCTTGGTTAGCTATACAGCTGTCACCCTTTCATAGTGTGTGACCAATCCACTTGCGTTGGATGGTGACGCCTATTGGTTCCTAAGTCGTTCTATAGTAAATATGTTTATTAGAGATAAGTTCGGGCCAGACAATTCGCAATATATTACGTGGGCATCTGTTGACGAATGTTTATAACTTTCTCGTCTTATTGGCTGTTTACATTTCTATGCCGGCTTTTGCCTTAGCGATTATTTTAATAGTATCCATTTCGGTGCCTCCATCGATTGATACAGTACCTCCGAGGTACTGGAATGTTTATTTTCAGCCCGACAGTGCATGCCTTTCTCTCTACCTTTGATATCATTTCGTGGTCTATTATCGAATTCCTCTGACAACCTACCTCTACGCAACACGTGGCATTTGTATCCGTCGCATGTAGCCTTCATAAAGGCAATTAATTTGTCCGGCATTCGCCTCCTGCGTAGGGCACTCCAAATAAACTCTCTGTTGACACTGTCGAATGCCTTTTCAAAATCAATGAACAGCAGGTGAAGCGGAGATTTGTGTTCAGCTCTGTAAACGCTCAATCATAATTCGCAATGTGTTGACATAGTCGACACAGGTTGATCCAATTCTGAAACCTGCTTCTTCGGCATCGAGTATATCTTCAAGGTGTTGTTTAATTCGCCCATCAATTATTTTTACTATTATATCAGCTTCGGGTATATCAGCTAAGGCACTATTATATCAATATCCCTCCAATTTTCGCATAGCATTTAATCCCCCTTTTTAACAGGAAAGCTATTAGCATCCCAGGCTTTTGTCTATAAGTAGAAGTAGCAGCTCAGCGGAAATGTTTGGTTCTGATCATAGTAGCTCAGCGGGGATGCCGTCAAGACCTTACGCCTTGTGCGCTTCATCGGTTTGATGGCTGAGATTATTTCGTCTACACTGGGTGAGGTGGTGTGAATTCTGGCAATTCTTGCATCGGACAACACTGCTGGCGAATACACTGTTCAGCTCCTTCCACCTTTTGAGCTGATCCTTATCCGAACTAAGGACGGAACCGTCCAGACTTTTCACTGGGTAATTATTAGAGCTGTGACCACCAGTCAGGTCTTTAGTGATCCTGTAGATGATTCTACCGCCACACTTACTTGTAGCTTCCTCTGCTACAGCAGCTAGTGCGTTTATGTTGTCACGCTTGGCACGTCGCGCACTACTTTGAATTTCTTTCATCCTCACGATATAAGAGTTATAATTTACATCTCTCCGATACAGCGGTGGCTGTAATGCGAGTTTTTAGTTGTTTTCTTTCTGTAATCAGCCGCTAGGTATCACCCGAGGTCCGCACTCTGTGTCTTCACTAAACTCGGCTGACAATGTTCTCAGCCCCCGATGTGTAATTTTGCACAATCATCCAGTGTTGTTCGATGGTTGTAGAGTTTGAGCTGCTAATTATTTCCACACCATGCGCGATGTGATCCTTTAGTTGTCCCCGCACTAGAGGTCACTTAACCTTTGAACGTTAAACTTGCGGGGTCTAACGTTTTGGGTGAATGTTTAAACTGCTGATGTTCGGAGTCGGAGAGTAGCTGTAATAAGGTGGGGGTCACGGACTACTCCTACATCAGTTCCTCATTTGTTTCGCACGTCAACTACGACTACTTTTGAAGCGCCGACTGATGGCAAAATGGTTCATTTGGTTGGAACTTGCCTGCCAGTGGAAACCCAACTAACTTTATGGCATATCTTGTGCTCAAACATGGTGCCACCTATAATTAGACGATTGGCAGTGCAGAAATCTACAAACCTCTCGCCATTGTCATTGCGGTTGCCTAACCCAGGTTTCCCTATAACGTGTTTTAACCCCTCGTTATTGCTGCCTACCTTGGCATTCAAATCCCCCATTAAAATGACAATGTCTCCATTTGGTTTTTCCTGGAGACGGCACTTAGTCCGTTGCAGAAACTCTCTTTATCTTCCTCAGACGAGCCTTCTAAATCCTATCTCCATGAGGCTGTCAGGAAATTAGACTCTTTCTCGCTGTTGGTGTAATTAGGAGTCCGACTCCACGTTCCCGTGGGTTACCGAATAGTCTTACAGAGTAGAGCAATACAGTGTTAGGTTGGGTTGAGGTGGCTGCCTGCCGCGCACACGGACTGCAGACACACTTAGGTCAAGCACAGGTCCATTGTGTTACCACGCGAATCAAGGGTACCTATTTCGCAAACCAATTTGTGCTGTTGATAAAGCGGAAAAGAGGGCTGATTCTGATGCTGCTCAATTCAGCCAAATTAACAGAGAAATGGGTTCCCAGAAGTCTGAATCTACAGGACGAGAGAGCACTGCAGCTACATAGCAAGTGTTCGATGGTTTCTTCCTCATCCTCGTCCATGCAGCTTCTACAGAAATCATTATAGGGAAGGCCTGGTCTAGAGGCGTGAGTTTTGATGGCACAATGCCCTGTTAAAACGCCTGCTTTTCTGATCAATCTAAGCGATCGTTTGGGATAGATCATGGGCCAGAGCTGTTTGGTAATGAGGCATACAGTGCCAGATATCCGCGTTTCAAGCTTTAGCAGTTTTGTGTTAGTCAAGCTTTAGTATTTTGTAGTAGCCATAGGCGTGAAGGGTGGGTCTCCACCCGGAAAGAGTACAGAGTTTGTGCCCTTTCTTGCGATTTCGTCCGCTTCGCAATTCTCTGGAATGTCACAGTGTCCCGGTACCCACATAAGTTGTTTGGATGTTAAAATACTTAGCCATCTCGTTAAGAGCAATTAAAAGAAGTCTTGGCATTAAAAGTGACTGCATTTTGAGATTTGATCGCTGCATGGCTATCGGAACAGATGACGATATCTGCAGTACGGTGTTACGCGTTGGGAACTGCACTTCGCCAATACCTAACCATCTCATTTCACTTAATCCTAGTATATCCAGCTTATATCGTATGCATTCTTGCCAGACTTGGTGCAATTTGGCGTTGTGAGGTCCTTCAGTTCTTGAGTCAAGGAGCGTTTTCACACTCCAGAATCCTATCTTTGTCCGGGTACAATAGCCTTATCCGAGGTGTAGTGTCAGTTTCCGTAGCTTGAGTTTTCAGTAACGCAAGTTGCTAGCCTATGTTACCTAGTCTACTATTAAGGTTCCAGACAAACCCGCGCTTGCAACTTCAGCCTACTCGTTCAAGGGTTTATACGAATAATTACCGGGGGCCGCCACTAGGAGGTAAAGCAACCACTTCCACAAAAACTTGATTGTTGCTCTACTGACACATTAATAATAAATTTGTGCAAGTGAGCTTTAACGAAACATGTGAGTATATTTTCTTTGTAAAATATTTGTCTTTTAAAACGTTAATTTCTTGTTAAACTTTAATTTCAAAGGCACGCAACAAAGCATAGGAAATACCAAGCCTGAATAGTTTGGGGTCTTGGATTTATCTATGTGCAAGCCTGAATGTCTTGAAAAATGATTTCTTCCATCTGCAGATATATCGCAGGAATCGAAACAGCCTTGAATTAATCTGGTAGAGGAATTAAATTCCAAAGGCTCACCGATTCGGGCTATAAACTTTAAATTGCGAACAAATATTGTGAAGGGCACATCATGAGATGAGTATGTGTGCGCTTTCTCCAGGAAATAGAAAAGTTATCTTTCTAGAGATCATTTAAACCTGTCCTTCAACACACCGAAGGTCCGCTGAATCATACATCTTGCTGCCGAAAGTCTTTCGTTGTACTTTGCTTTCGCTGCCAGACGATAACTCGTTAAAATCCATGACTCAAGTGGATATGGGGAATAAGCTATAACAGAAAAAAACTTGAAAATATCCAAAAGGAATAGCTTGAGACTTTACTTCTGTGCACTTATATCCCTTACATGTGAATCCTGGGAAGCACCTCCGAACCTTCATTTACATTTTAGAAATAATATTTATTTGTTAATGTATTAAAATTTGAAATAAATAAATTGAACTTAATCGATTTGCAACTGACTTATTATTTGAGTTTTTGTTTAAAGTTCAATGCTCGAAAATGATTGGTAAAAATTTTGCAGCATTTAAACGCAATCCGAAAGTGACGAATTGATTGTAGTATCGGATTTCATTTCCAATTCCCAAAGTGATATAAAATAAAGCGCCTGGGCCGCATCGCTCCCCCATAGTACTGCATTAAGGCAACGCTATAACACAATGTAACAGAAATGTCACAAACAATAGTTCAATGATTTTATCACTTATGATGCTATTACTACACGATTCAGAATAATTCTATCAATGTATAGAATAAATTGAACACATAATGAAACAATGGGAAGTAATGTACATTTGTCTATATTTTCAGGAATTCCTTTTGGCGATTGATGTTACTTCTAGTGGTACTCCTGAAGAAAAGTTAAAGTGGGCATTTCGAATGTATGATGTTGATGGCAATGGTGTTATTGATATACAAGAAATGACTAAAATTGTACAGGTAATTTTTTTATACAATTGTTATTTTGTCTCTTTGTTTTTCTGCAATCACATTCAAATTATTCGTTTTATTTAGAGTATGCTTCTGACTACTCACAATTTGAACAACAAAACGATTGAAGTACCTAATATTTGTTCTCTGATTAAGTACCTCATCCTTTGAATTGAGTATTTACAGTGGCGAGCAAAACCGGATACTTCATTTTGGTTCTTGTGGTTTTTCATCAATAAAATTGTCTCTTTACCATGGATTTGAATGAAATTTCCTGGGCTCTAATCGCTAAAGTCGACAATCGTCTCGCGCTAGCGTTTAGACGATAGCTTCGCATATAAAAAAAACGGGAGCTTCTGATATCGTTTTGCCTGCTTCGCGTAAACAGAAAACCGTGATTAACTATCGCCTCGATGACTGATTCTTGGCGATACCTATGTCAGTATCGTCTCCTATTCAATAGGAGCAAATTTTGTATACATATCTTGTTGTACACTTTTGAGACAATTTTAGAGTGATAACTCGCATTTGTATCAGTTTCGTTCGCAAACTGAAATGAGAATGAGTTAGTCAAATTTGAGAGGAATTAGAGCACAGATGTCATTTTTACGTGAGAGATTCAGATGTTCAGAGCACTCAAACTCTAACAAAACGATAGTCGTCCGAAAATGTTCGCGATAAAATATCTTTTAATTACTAAAACATAACGGCTGAACTAAAACAAGAACCAAGCCGATCCCATGTCTCCAGTTTTGTGTGTGTGTTGATTGTTTCTTCTTTTTTTTTGTGCATTCACTGTTGAGGTCTAAGCTTGACATTTCATGCATTATAATATATTCCGTCATTCTGATTTTGCCATCGTACTTAGTGGTAGCAGCGGCATTCTAGTTGAAAAATGACGTTTTTGTGTATATATTTTTGAAATATAAATTTTAAAAAATTATATACAGAAATATAGAAAAAATATAGTGCCAAAGCTGTTGATCCTCTACTTATGAGATCGATGTAGAAAAAACTGGTGCTAAAACGTCAAAAGCAGCTGCGTACATTACGAGAGAGGACTTTTAAAAGGACACTCCGTAGAATTTTGCTGGTCTAAACTACAAAATAAAAACATCTCCGAAAAATATATAAAAATATAGTTATCGGGCCTAATTTCTGCAAAGAACATAAAAGCTGACTTGTAGAAGACTATAAACATCAAAATCAACAAAGTCCAATCCCAGGGAAACTGAATATTTTAATCAAATCCGTCGCAAGGAAACAATTTTATTGGTAAAAAACAGAAAAACTAAACTATGGATCATGTCCTTGTTTGTATCTGTAGAACTTCGTTGTTCTGATTTTTGCTTCATTTAAGGTGTGTAAGTTAATAACAAATATCATTTGTGCGCACCATTGAGTCGATAGAAAAACCCTTTACAAAAAAAGAGTCCCAACTCACCCGGACGTGCCGGATTTAAGACATGAATTCAACTGTCCCGCCGGGACAGCTTATTTCCCGGTTTTTTACCAAAACTCAGGAAAAAATTATTACGTGTAAGCATCTGTGGCAGTTCATACACAACATTCCCGTCGTTAATATACCACTAGCATATACCACAACCCACCAGTAACCAGCGCCCCTATAGCAAAATATGTTATTAAGCAATTAAAAATTTCAAAATTGTATTTGCATTACTTACCTTTAAATAAAGTTCATTCTGGAATAAATCGTGTAGGGGACAAGACATCCACAATTGGTGACCCCAACATAGAACTCACTCACATTACATCTTTGAAAGTGTTTAAATAAAATAATATCATTAATCAACAATGCCGAACAGCGATATTGAAGATGCCGACAACGGGGAATTCAAGAAAAGCCGCAAAATTCATATGCAGCAGGAATCAGCAAGCAGCACGCGTAAACGTACCTCACTTACAGGGCTACTAAATTAACAATATAGAGTCATGGTTAACGCGACTTGAAGCATTTTTCGAATCCACGGATTCGGGACAATGAATCAAGATCAACTTGATCAAGTTAAGTTCAACATAGCGGTCACGTACATGGATGAACGGGTCCATGAACAGGCATTTGAGGTAGTACGAAATCCTCCCAAACAGGACAGATACGAAGTATTGCGACGCACCATCATCAGCACATTTTCCACATCTCCGGTAGCTCAAAAGCGGAATTCAACTGAGTGACAACAAACCGAGCCACATGCTGACACAACTGCAACGCACGGACGTCACCAGCGATCAACAACTGATCAAAGATTTTTGGCTCCAGTTTCCAGTTGGAGCAGTCATTGCAGGTGTAGGCAAAGGAAATCTGAACATGAATACAAACAATAATATTTCCCTTCAGGACCGCGTAATCCAACTGGAAAATACACTTGCCCGCATCCAGACCAAAGTGATAACCAAAGCTCTCGCTCACACTCTTGTCCTGAATACCGACCAACACCATCACAGCGAAGCTAAACTCGTCAACGCAGCATATGTTGGTTTCATTCAAAATACGGTCCACAAGCAAGAAAGTGTAATCCACCATGCAGCTTCAAAAACAACTCAAAAAACTAATACATTCGACGGCATCCAAGCAAAATGCTGTCGACCAACAAACCTCCGTACAACCACACACACACACACACAGTAACACCACAATCAATGTTAGGTACAAAGGATCTCAACAGCACATCTGAAACATCGGATTCAGGAAATCCCCTTTTTATTAAAGATTGTCGTTCGAAACGCACATTTTTGATAGACACTTGCGCGGATATTTCTATCAGTGCAAGAGAGTACAAACACCTATACTCACCACCTATACTCTAACGTTGCAACAACAGAGCTGTACGCCGTCAATAATTCCACGATAGAAACGTAAGACTTACTCTGGATTTTGGATTTCGACGACGACGAATGGATTTTCATTGCTGCGGACTACATTATTGGAGACTTTCTCCGCCATTTCAATCTTCAGTTGGACATGGAAAATTCAACAATCATAGACAGCAACACCAAAATCGTTACACACAGGTTAATCAAGCGAAAACATTACAGTCAAAAATAGGGTGACACATTGTATTAAAAAACAAGGTCAACCAGTTTTCGCTAAGAACCGGCGATTGACGCCTGAAAAGTTCCACGGCGCAAAAGATGAATTTGAGTATTTGATGAGAATAGGTGTTTGTCGTCCATCGAATAGCCCATATGCATCATTTTTGCATATTGTACGGCAAGCGGATAATACGTGGTGGTCATGTGGCGATTATCGTGCACTCAACGTTCAAACAGTTCCGGGCAGATACACCCTGCCTCATCTACAGGATCTATAAAATGGCTTACATGGAGAGACCATTTTTTCCAAAATCGACCTATCCCGCGGGTACAATCAAATCCCTATGGAATATATTGATATACAGGAAACTGCTATCCCAACACTGTTGGGCCTTTTCGAAATTCTACGGATGCCATTCTGACTAAGAAATGCGGCACTGACATTTCAACGGTATATGGACCAAACTCAATAAACGTAGCCAAATGTGTCAGTCTCAAATAGATTTTTTGGGACATCTTATCACTCCGCATGGTATCAAGCCCAAGCCCGACAAAATCGAGGCAGTAAAAACATTTCCGTTGCCAAAGGTAGCTTGCAAGCTTAAACGTTTTCTGGCTATGCTTAACTTGTATCATCGTTTCGTTCCACGTGCAATTGAACACCAACAACCATTCATTGCATTAAAAAATGGTGACAAGAAAAACGAAAGAATAGAATCGCAGCGGTAGAACACCAATCATCTGGAAAGAAAATGTTATCAACTTCTTCAACAAGTGCATAGATGACATCATCCATGCTACTTCCCTCGCTCATCGAGCACCGAACGCAAATATCATCCTTTGCACAGATGCAAGTGACACCGCAATGGGAGCTGTAAAGCATCAAGTAAACAACAACACACTACAACCTCTAACGTTTTTCTCAAGGAAATTCAACGACGCTCAACGAAGTACAGCACGTATGATCGGGAACTGCTTGCCATATACACATCCATCAAGCACTTCAGATATTTGCCAGAAGGACCTGACTTCAACATAGCCACAGATCACAAGCCGCTCACCTACGCTTTTACCAGCAAATACGACAATGCATCACCACGACAGATTCGACGCTCAATTTTCAACACTCAACACTTTTCTACTTCAACTGCACGCCCATTCGTACCACAAGCTTTCAGACTACAAGTAATAACCGAGTTTCACAACATCCCGGTAAGAAAGCCACATCACAATTGCTGAAACAACGTTTCGTTTTGAGCAATATGGACAAAGACATGGCAAATTTGTCGAAAGTTGCATCCCTTGCCAGCGCTCAAAGGTGAGTAGGCACATGTGTTCACCACTAAAAAAATATCCCTTATCATACCAGAGATTCGAGCATAAAAACATCGACCTAATTGGCCCACTACCACCATCTAACGGCTTTAGATATTGCTTAACCATCATAGACAAATTCACTAGATGACCTGAAGCAGTTCCTATCTCCGATATGAACTTCGGCATTTCGCTCTGCATCAGTACCGATCACGGCAGACAGTTCGAATCACATCTCTTCAATGAACGGTCCAGCACACTTGGCATCGCTCATCTCCGTACCACCACCTATCATCCACAGTCAAATGGGAAAATTGAAAGATTCCACTGAACTTTGGAGACAGCTCCAAACCTAGAAACTGCAACACATGTTTTCGTCCGCAACGACATCGTCAGACCTGCACTAAATCCACCATATGACTGACCGTTCAAAGTCAAGGAAAAAACAATCAAGATTTGGATTAACAACAAATAGTAAACATATCCATAGACCGCATCAAACCAGCACACAGTGACAGATTAAAAATCTGATCACAGAAGTATTCAGACTACTGTCAATATTTAATACAATTCATTTGCGTATGAAATCAATGGCGAAGATAAATTGCAATAATAAGTGGTATGAATAACAAAACTACATACATATGTACTAACAAACATGATGACAGACATCCATCCAGCTTTCTTTAAAATGGCACGAAGAGAATTGTGCCTTATTTTCATAAATACATATGTATTTTCATACACAACTCACAACATGATGTCGCATACAACAATGTCTCCCAACATTCTTTGTTTCAAAAAAGTTCGCTACCAAATCCCGATACAATCTATATATTTGTATGTATATATCTAGGTAGTCCCGTCAAATATACGGAAGAGAACATCACACAAGAAAGTGGATTGGGAGTAAGCAGTTGATTGCAATGTTCTACGCATATCTGTAAAATATGTTAATCTCAAATAATTACATTTTTGCTTATTACTTCTGTTTTAAGAATCGCAGAATAATGACTGATACATCAGTCTCATCGCAACGCCCTAACCGAAAAGTAAAGTCATATTCAAATCTTTTAATGCGTTTTATAGTAATATGTGTGTAAAACATAGAAAAAACGTTTTTTTGGTAAAAAATCATATAAAGCCCCAATAACGGAATTAGGATACTAAAAACCAAAACCTATTTCAAAGAATTCTGAACAAATTTGTCAAAGACGTCAGTGCTCTATCTTTTATCATTTAAGAGTTCATAAAGCCTAAACAAACAAACAAACATTGATTTTTATATATAGAGAAGATTATATATTGATTAATAAACTGTACGTTTTACGAGAAGTGTCCAGACTACCGCGAAATTCAAATATGAATGCTTCTGCTTCTTTTGTGTCTCAAACGAGTGTCTTCAGTGCTCTGAGTTCTAGATCTATGTTGAGAGACAAAAAATAGACAACATCCTTTGATATACAAACTTTTTTAATACAAAATACTAAAATTAAACATACGATTTTTGATACACCAAGTTACAGAAATGTATGTGTTCTAGTCACTACTGCTAATAAACAAATTATTTAGTTTAATATATTGATATTTTAAGATTTTAAGAAAGAATTTCACATCCCAGAATTTTTCCATATTTTTGCAGCTAACCAAATATGCCCAAATTGGCATAGTACTGTGTTTTTTTTAATTTACATTTACGAAAATAGGATTCATTCTATAGTACATAATTGACTAGAGGCGACTGATCTTTCAGTTAAATTAGTATATTTACATTAAAAGATGTTTTAATTTGTATTTGGATGATTTGCAAATGGATAAATATAATAAATAAAATAAAGTATATCAAGTAACTTGCCTATTGCATACGCTAGTGGAATATTATATAAAGCAGAAAATCATTTTTCTAACATTGAGAAGGTAGCTATCGCAGCAGTCTGGGCAGTTACACACTTTCGACCATACGTGTTCGGACGTCAATTCGAAGCCATCACCGCTCATAAGCAGCTTTTGTGGATGTTTTATCTGAAAGATCTTACTTCAATAATAATGCGCTGGCGCATATAACTTCAGGAGTATGATTTCACGGTATCGCATAAAGCAGGGCACCTAAATACAAGTCAAAACGGTTGCTGAATCACAGCAAGTAAAATAAATAGTTTGCATCAAGAAATAATTTCACAGGTGACCTTTTCATAAATGTTAGTAAAACGCTGGCTAAAGATTCAAAAGATACAAACTAATCCATACCATCCTCAGTCTAATGGCGCATTTAAAGAACCCTAGGCGCATACCTTAGAAACAATGCAAGCAAAGACAACAAATTGGGATAACTGCATTGACTATGCGATATTCTGCTACTACAACACTCCACATTCCAGTACAATTTACAGTCCACTCGAAGTTCTTTTCGGTTTCGAAACACCTATTCTATCGACACTTCTTCATCTTCTTCTGGTGGCGCTACAGTCCGGGGTGGCCCTGGGCCTCAAACAGGAAGCCTCTCCAGCCGGCACGATCTTTAGCCAGCTGTCTCCAACTGCGCACACCAAGTCGATTGAGATATATCTCCACCTGGGTGCGCCATCGGTTCCGTGGGCGTCCTCTATTGCGTTGTCCCACTGGTTCGGAATCGAAGACTCTTCTGGCTGGAGCAGTGTTGTCCATGCGTTGTACATGGCCCAGCAATCCTAGGCGTTGAATCCGTAGACGCCTGACTAGGCTCATGCCGCTGTACAGCCCATACAGTTCGTGTTTGAATCTTCTTCTCCAATAACCATCAACGAAAAGACCAAGTGCTTCTTCATCCGCTTTTGAGATTGTCCATGCTTCCGCCCCATAGAGCAGGACAGGGATGATCAAGGTGTTATATAATGTTAGCTTGGTCCTTCGAGAGAGGACTCTACTACTCAATTGCCTCTTGAGCCCAATGAAACAGCGATTGGCAAGAGCAATTCTGCGTTTAATCTCGGTACTTGTGTTGTTTGTACTGTTCACTTGCGAGCCGAGGTAGACGAAGTCCTTCACTACCTCGAAGTTATAGCTGCTTATGGTGACGTTTTGGCCAAGTCGTCGATGTTGTGCGTCCTTTCTCGATGACAGCATATACTTCGTTTTGCCCTCATTCACCGCTAGACCCATTTTAGCCGCCTCCGCCTCAATGCCAGCAAACGCCTCATTGACAGCTCGCTGTGTTCTGCCAATCACGTCAATGTCATCCGCGTATGCTAGCAGTTGTACGGACTTCTGGAAGATCGTGCCTCTAGTGTTGGCGTGTGAGTCTTGCACGATCTTCTCCAGGATGATGTTAAAGAAATCACATGACAGCGCGTCACCTTGTCTAAATCCTCTTTTGACATTGAAGGTCTCGGTGAGTTCGTTACCGACCTTGATGGAGCAGCGAGAATTCTCCATCGTCATCCTGCACAACCTGACGAGTTTGGCAGGAATGTCCAAACTAGACATGGCGTTGTATAGCTCGTCCGTATGCACGCTGTCATATGCGGCCTTGAAATCGACAAAAAGGTGGTGGGTGCCGATTTGCATTTCTTGGGTCTTTTCCAGGATCTGCCGTAGTGTGAAAATCTGGTCGATGGTGGACTTCCCTGGCCTGAAGCCACACTGATAAGGACCTATCAGGTTATGTATAAACGGCTTCAGGCGAGTACACAAAACGGCAGAGAAGATCTTGTAGGCGATGTTCAGGAGACTTATTCCTATATAGTTGGCGCAGTCAAAGGGGTCTCCTTTCTTATGGATCGGGCAAACGATACTGAGATTCCACTCATCGGGCATGCTCTCCTCCGACCATATCTTACATAAGAGCTGGTGCCAGATCATCTCCAGCCTTAAAGATTTCAGCGGACAGTCCGTCCGCACCGGCAGCTTTGTTAGACTTCAGTCTTGATATTGCTATCTTGATCTCGTCTAAGTCGGGGGGACGGAATTTTGTCGATCATCGTCCATATTGAGTGGAACATTCTGCTTGACAGCGGTATTGGTGTCATCATCGCTGTTAAGCAGTCTGCAGAAGTGGTTCTTCCAAATTCTCAGTATCGACTGCGATTCTACTACTAGTTGTCCATTCTCGTCCCGGCAGGCTTCTGTCCGAACCTTATATTTCGGACATCGGATTCCTACCGTAGCACCTCTCCATCTCCTCGATCGCGCGCTTCTCGTGCTCTTTCGTCTTTCTTCTGAGAAGCCGGGTCTCATCCCTTCGTCTCTGTTCGTAGAGCTCACGAACAGCTCTCGTCGTTCGTTGCAGCGTTGCTTTGTAGGCTGCCAGCTTCGCTGCATGTGCCAGCCTACACTCGTTGTCAAACCATGGGTTCTTTCTAGGTGCTGCCGTAAAACCCAGCACATCAGTGGCAGCATCTTTGATGGCTTCTTGACAACGCCTCCAATCTTCTTCGATTGTTTGCGCAGGTGGCGACGAACTTAGAGAGAGATTCCGGGAGACTCGATCGGCAAAGATCCTAGCAGTCCGTTGCGATTGTAGCTTTCCGACATCAAACCGTGGTGTCCTTTCTCGACTCCGTTGATCTCTTGATATCCGAGTTCTTACCTTGGCTACAACAAGGAAATGGTCCGAGTCGACGTTGGCTCCTCGGAACGTTCGGACATCAAGAATGCTGTAGGAGTGTCTGACGTCGATCGCAACATAATCAATCTGTTTGACGGTTGATTGATCGGGGGACCGCCAGGTCCCTTTTGTGGATGTTGAGGTGAAGGAACCGCGTACTGGCTACAAAGAGGTTTCGCCCCGTTACGAAGTCCAAAAGCCTGAGACCGTTCTCGAACGTCTTGTCGTGCAGGCTGTGCTTTCCGATGACTCTTGCAAAGATGTCTTCCTTGCCCAGCTTTGCGTTGAAATCTCCTAGAACGATATGTATGTTCTTTCTAGGAGATCGTAAAAGTCATCTTTGCTGTCGTCGTCTTTATCCTCCGTTGGGGCGTGGGCGCAGACCAGGCTGATGTTGCCGAATGTAGCCTTGATGCGGATTGTTATGAGGCGCTCGCTTATGTATTTAAAGCTTAAGACTGTACTGTACTTAAGTCTGCCTCGAACATCAAACCCGCATCTAGCAATCGCCGAAGAAAATATCGCAGTTTTTCATCCTCTTTTTGCCTGGCCCATCCCACCGCACCACCTGAATGGCGGTGATATCTGCCTTATAAGCTTCGAGGACCTCCGCAAGTTCATCGGCTGCACGTGGTCTGTTCAGAGACCTCACATCCAACGTGCAGAACCGAAAATCGTTGTCCATGTCTATCGACACTGCATACTGCTGACAAAACTGTAAACAAAGTAGTTATAACGTAGGTGACAAAATCGATCAAACAATAAACTTACCCCCATCTATGAAGGACTCTATGCGATATCGATCGATAAAACTCCTACCCTTGTTGTCTTTATTCCCAGTTGCTTTGTCATGCTATGCTTTATAAGCACATAAGCTGTGGCACAACCGCTGAAGAACACTGCTGTATACCTAGAACCAATCGATTTTCTAGTGAATATTTCTTGTTCAACTTTAGTAATCCCATGATAAAAAGCATTGTGTACAAAAACCCAAGAACAAAATATGAAAACGTTGTCGGAACTGTGCACGGTCAAGGAATACCCATTAGATCACTGCAAAATTACGATGAAAATCTCCTAACAGAGGTTCAGTAAAATGATAAAGAGCTGGACACAATATTAGCCAAAAAACCAGAGATAGAAGAAGCACATTCATGCAGAACGATGGCGCCCATACATAGGGTAACATAGGGTATGCCCCTATAAATTACGCAAATTTCATTCAATCCCACACTCTCAATCCTTATTCATCATCACTTCTGCCGCATCCACATCCGCAGTTTCTGCGCCCAATGAAATCACTTTACCTCCTACTTATCACTCTGTTAAACGACGACGTAACTGGCGGACCCCACGTCTACAATCAGTGACCTTGATGAGCTATATACCATGTCAAGATTGCGAGATCACCGGCTTTTTGAAAACTGAAATTCGTCATAATTTAGCATATTTATGTGTTAAACCATTTTCTATTGCATCTACGGCAAAACAAGAACTAATGTCATGGTATTGATTCAAAAAGGTTTCCCAACGGACCCCGTAGCCCTGACAAATATCTACAATCGTTTCCGTGAAAATTTCAACATTTTCTCTTCCACTTTGGTTAAAGATCTTTCAACACTTGCTTCTTATATAGGCTCAAAAGGTCTCTCGTACCTCGAAAAATCTCTCAGTAACTTCAGGGATATTTTTGTCCATAACTCATACCCAGCCTCGCCATCTCACTTTCTTAGTAATTCCCCACTGTTCTTATCACTCTATTATCAGAACTTCAGATCGATTTATCCTGGGTCTGCCAAGTGGTCGTCTACCTGGTGGAATCGCATTCAATGCCCGCCTCGGAAATCGTGATGGGAAATTCGTGCAACGTGACCAAACCATCGAAGCATAGCTATTTCCGTTCAAAGAAGAAGCTGCTCAACGTTGAGTTCTTCTCACACTGTCGTGTTTCTCATCATATCCCGGCGAGTATTTCCCACAACAGCACGACGAAATCTCATCTCAGCAGCTTGTATTCGCGATCTTATTCTTTCGGTCTTTACCCAAATTTCATGACCATAGGTGAGAGTTGGGTTGAAAATAAATTCATGCACGCCAAGCTATTGCATTATTTATTTATTTATACATTTATTTAGTTATTTATTTACATATATACTTACATATTTATACTTATATAATATATATATATGTATAAGTATATTATTTATTTATTTATGTATGCTAATAGAATAAAAGACGCAAACTTCGAATGGTCCAATGATATTGCTTGGTTCCAGCTTCCGCGACTCGTCTGTGGCCCCTGACTAGTTTTCGATCCGTAGGTCCTGTGGTTGGTATCCCGTTGACCGTTGACGCCGATCAAACGTTCTATGCTTCCGCACCTTGACCTTCTCAATGTTGGCTAAGGCTGCGCTTCGCTGGGTTTCCACTTCCTCGGACACCATTCGCGTCTTCTTACTGTGCCCTTCGTCACCATCAATGCTCCGTAATTTGCGTGCAACCACCTTCATGGGCTCTTCATTCCGTCCCACACCAAGTCCAACTACACCCAAACCTTCCGGAAACTTTCCATTCTCGTTCTTGTCGGATATGCGAACGAAACCAACGGCCATCTTACGATCAAACAGCATCTGACGGTCATTTCATGTCATTGCTCTCAACATTCAAGGCCAAATTGAAGACCTCTTTGAGTTTCTACGAATCGACTTTATAGTCCAAATTAGCCACCAGAACTTTATTATGCAACGATCCATTCATTCCCACAATGGGAATGAATGCAGGATTTGGTGCCCTCGCCGGTGATTTCAGCGCCGGTGGAATACCGAGTTATCTCAAGGAAAAAAGAAGACGCCTAAACAAAACAACTGTGTGAACAAAAGAAATTTCAGAAACAAAATATATAAACCACTTAATTGTTACCTGTATACTACGCTTAGTGAAAATTGTTACAGAACCATATTGCCGTCTCGCTGATGATTACCATGGAGCTGATAATAATTATTATTAATTATTATTATTTAAATATTAATTACATCATAACCTTAGATAACATTGTAAAGAAGAGTGGATAAGAAAAGAGAAACTTGTTTCTCTCTACTAGCTCCTACATCTCCTAGTGGATGTATCAAATCAAACTACCTTCAGGAGAGATTTAGTGAACAAGTTGTGAGTGTGTATAAAATAACTAGGGAAAGTATTGATATATCACTCTTCAGTTGGTTGAGTAGAAAAGCTTTTATGTCCCCTAATAAGAGATAGTAATTCGCCATGGGATTCACCTGTTTGGATTCTTTCAAAGAAGGTTGATGCTAGTCATATAAAAGATGTTTTTGCCTATTGCGGATAGTTATCCCCTTTCTAATCTTGAGCAATTAGGAAAGGCCAGGTATTTCACAACACTCGACCTAACTTCGGGATTTCACCAAATCCCAGTCGAGGAAAAAGATACCGAGAAGACTGCCCTCAGTATTCCGTACGGGCAATTTGAGTATACTCGAATGCCCTTCGGGTTGGAAAATGCTCCGCCATGTTTTTAACGTGTAATGAACAGGGTTACAAGGCATTAAATGCTTTCTTTACCAAAACGCCGGTTTAATGTATGGACAGAGCCTAGCAGAACATAATGAGTAATTAATGAATGTTCCTTATTCCTGGGCAAGTGTGAATTCCTTCGTAAGGAGGTTCTGTACTTAGGTCGTGTGATAACTGACCAATGCGTGAAGCATGATTCCCAAAAGATAGAGCGTATAGTTAAAATGCAACCGCCATATAATCTGAGAGGAATAAAGTCATTTTAAGGAATGGTAGGTTATTACGGAAAATTTGTCAAACATTTTACTAAAATAGCAGAAACCCAAAATAAATTGCTAAAGAAAGATGTATTATTTAATTGCGGAAAAATAATCATAGTTGAAAGAAGTAATTACCAGTGCTACAGTATCCAGGCTATAAAAGGGAATTTACAATTGCAACGAATGTGTCGAACAAGGGAATATGAGCTGCTCTCAGCCAACAAAACAGTTCAAAAGATTTACCGATTCAGAATGTCAGTTGGATACCGAATAAGACCGAAATAAAACTACAGTACTACAGAACAAGAGTGCCTAGCCATAGCTTGGGCAACGAAGCAGATTAGACCTTACCTTTACGGTAGGAAATTTGTCCTTTAGACGGACCATAGGCCATTGACTTGGCTGTCTAACGTAAAAGTAAAAGATTGTATTCGGAGAAGTAAACAAACTAATAGATAAAATAGTTAATAGGAAGATGGAAGACAATACAGCTCTTCTAACTAGAAAGGAATATAATAGAAACAATATTTCTAGAGATGAAGCCGACTTAGGAGTTTTGTAAAATATATATTCCAAAACCGGATACACTCCATATGAACTCGTGTATGGTAATTTGGCGAACAAACCTAGTGAGTAAGACGAAAATTAGGAGAAGGGTACATTCGACTACTTAGATGATCTAAAAGCGAACCTTTTAAATAAATCAGTAAAAGCTGGAAACAGGACTTTGAACTCAAAATAAAAGGCAACACTACGATATGATAAGCACATAGGCAAGCCGATAGAGTATAGAGTAAGGCAAGAGGTTTTAGTAAAAAATTCAGTAAAGGGGAAGTTAGAGAGTTAAAATTAGAACCGGTTAAGATATCAAAAGTTTGTCAAGTTCACGTATTCATTAAGTTAGGAAATAAAGAACTAAATTACAATAAATCCAACATTCGACCGTACTTTGCCGGATCAGCTGGTTCCTCGGGAGGTAGCATCGAAATCAGGAAATTAACCCATAATATTGGATTATACTAAATGAATATGTAGAAAATATAAGGGAAATTGTAATATTATTATAAATGTGTAAAACATATTAGCAATTGTGAAAAGTACAAATTAAAAAAAAAACGAACCAATTTAAAAAAGAACAATTTAATAAAGGTAGAGCATAGAGTTCACGTTATCTAAAATATATTAAAAGTAAGGAAACAAGATTTCGCAGGGGATTAGTTAATATAATAGGGTCTGGATTTAAAACATGGATCAAATGGGATTAGAATAAAAAATGGAGGGAAAAACAAGACAAAATGAAATAATTAGCTCAATAAATTTTATAAAGACGGAAGGTAGACAAATTCAAGAAATTAATTCCCTTCACCCCTACTTTAATGAAATACATAGTTTTTATTCAAAATGGGTGTTATTCACCCCGTGTAATTGAACCACTACAACTACTCGTCCAATTCAACCAGTTGCACCTAGACAACTATAATTGATAATTGAACCACTACAGCTACTCGACGAATTGAACCAGTTGCACCTAGGCAACTATATTTTCTTTGAATCAACCATAGAAAATTATGTAAATGTAAAAGGTATTGAGATAAAAGCAAATACTAATTGTAACAAAACAAGAATTTGATCAATTTGAAATTATTGCAACCCCAAGAACTGAAAAAAATTGTTTTAATTAATTGATGTACCTAATGTATTTTCAATAATAAGAAAAGATAAGGAATTTGCAATTTAAATGTTAATCTGGAAGACTGTAAAGAATTTAATGGAAATTATATTTGCAAAACTGAATCATATAAAAACATTCTTAATGTTACAAACTGCACATTAAATATCTTCATGCGCAATAAAGCTAATAAATGTTATTTAAAGACAATCAATTCAGATATTGAAATTTTATACAAAATTAAAGCAAGCATGTTTATATTTGTTGTCACTCAAGACAAAATACAAAATGCAATTGTAAATGTAATAATGAAGAAACAATAGAAATTGAATAAAGAAGTGGATTTAATACAAACGAAATCGAAGATTGTTGCGATAATGTTAAATTAGATACTGTTGAACAAAACACAAGAATATTAATTAAAATCTAAATAAACAATTTAGAAGAACTTAACGACCTAGCAATCGACATACAGAATCAGAAGCATTTTTGGGGAAACGCGTTAAATTGAATTCCAGAAAGGACCAGAAGCATTCTTACAAGAATCGGTGGCACCTTAGCATTTATTGCAATATTTGTAAGTGCGTGGTTGTAGATCTGGAGGCCAAACAACCATTACCCTATTCAACAAATGTTTTAATCGCAAAAAAAAGAGGTACCAGAGCCCACCAGATCACCCTCAATGTTCGAGTCGAACCAAGTTTAATGGTTAGATACCCTACCTAAATTGTTTTAAGGGAGAAGCTGTCAATGTGTCAAACAAAGTTGTCATGTATAAGTAGATGTAAGCTAAAGAAAACAGTTTGAGTTTTATTCCAGACTTGGTAACGAATATACAATGAAAAACCTAAATTACATTTCATTAATTTTTCAATTCAATTCCGCCGGTTCAAAATTGATTGTGTGCGACAGTTCGTCTGATTCGTTTCTTTCTTTCTTTAATACACAAAGGAAAATTCCTGACCAATAATTCAGCCCGCGTACGGTAATTTCACTTGTTTTAATTGTGAAAGCGCTCCAAGCGTTACAAATTGTATTAAAATGTATGTTATCTAAGAGTCCTTAGAGTACTAGTACAAAACTCAAAAGGCTACGGATGACATTCTCCAATGACTTTTTTCCGCTTTTGACCCACTGAGCGCCACGCACACGACAAAAGAAAGTTATACTCGTGTACCCATGATGAAGTTTTAAGTCCAGCCATCCAGTGATGCTGATGAACCTGAAAAATGAAATTAATGATATTCTGGAGATTCTGGAAATGATATTCTATCAGCGGTCTATGCCTCAATAGGCGGAGACTAGGGCATTGACAAAGAAAGGGAGGAGTGTCCTTCCTATTTTTTCTTCGTCCCCAGATTGCCTGAGATGGCTTTCTTGCTGGCTCTTTCCTGACAAGCTCAACTGCTACCCCATTGCCGGTTATTTTCCTATGACCAGAGACCAAGCATAGACCAATCGAGGACTGCGTACTAAGACCATTAAGCTCTTCGTGATAGCTTGCGACCTGCATGGACTTGGTTTCTATTGCCGAAATTGCTTTAATTACCACTTGACTTTCAATTAAAATATTAATAACAGCCGCTGGTATTTCCAACGATGATATCATTTTGACCGCTTGCTTGACTGCCAAGTCGTCTGCTTGAAAAACACTGCCGTAATCAATAACCTGAAAGAGCAATACATATTTAACAATTCGGAGAAAATACTCGCGCCTAATATTAAAATATTTATACGTACATTTATATGATTTTAATATTTTTCTAAATATATATAATTAACATTTCAATGTGTATATTTTTCAGGCTATATACGATATGTTGGGGGCTTGTTCGTCAAATCGTCCTGCAGATTCAGCAGAAGAGAGAGCTAAAAATATATTCGCCAAAATGGATGAGAATAATGATGGTCAATTAACCCAAGATGAATTCTTAAAAGGGTGCTTGCAGGATGAAGAATTATCAAAAATGTTGGCGCCATAGACTCTAAAATATAAATCTCTTAATAGCAAAACAAACTAATTACGGGAATGTGAATTAAAATCATATCAAAGTTTGAACGTATATTAACAGAATTTATATAACCGGTCAAATATTTTTAATACAATTTGTAATGTACGGCATTTTTATACTAAATTACCAGCTTAAATTCATAGCATTAACATACATATATTAGCACAAATTGCAAACGATGTCTCGACTGAACATAATTTGTAAGAACATCAATAATAATTTATTTGGTTAAAATCCGCATTAAATTTATGGTGTCAAAATGTATGAGTAACTGATATATTTAGAGTTAAGGATATTTTAGCTCGGATCAGCATATTGAAATTGCACTGATGTCGAAACCATATACTAAATATATTTTGGTGTTATGTGACACAAGATCTTTGGAAAGTAGTTCAAGAGTTTAAAGTCATAATATCGAGACATTGTCATGAATAATAATGTGGCTTTATCAAGTGTTCCATTATTTTTTAACACATATTTATTATTTGAATGTATTATTTTCACATCGAAAGGCAATTAGGTTTTAATTATGTAATGTTATTTTATTCTGAAATTAGGTAAGATATAACTATATAACTAAGTTGCACAAAAAATCTTAAGATTCAGATAGTGTTCCAGAAATATGATTTGTATGATTCAATACCGAACTGATAATATTCTGAGCAAAAACAAAAGATCATTATCATGTCTAATTCTGGAAAAACAATCAAAATTTTGCACTTACCTTATATTTAAATGCCACAAATTGGGAAATAGCTGTTATATATGCATGTTTTATTTATTGCAAGTGTATAGTCCGCTCAGTAAACTTTTACGCACAAAAAAACTTGTCAGTAAATATTTGAGTATATGAAGGTTGGGATGTAGCATCTAAAAATAGCAAAGCGTCTGCGTGCACCTTGCAGAATCATTTGTTTGTTTATTTATTATTTCTGCTTCTGGCTACTACTACACATTTTTGACAACAGTATTGAGTTTATAATTTTTTCTTCTTCAGTTAAATACAATAAAATATAAATACTTCATTACTTGCTCTCTCCGTTCAACATTTTCAATAAACCTTGGCCATCATTTTATTTTTATTTACATCGATTATAGTTCAGAAAATGGTTTCGGTTTAATGCAATTGGAAGCAGCTGTGAACTGCTGAGCTGACTATGCATTTGTGTTTTTTATATTCGTATTATATTAAATTTATTTTCAAAAAGTATTCCTAATTATTGTAGTATAAATATATCTTAAAATAATTCTCCAGATTTTCTATTTCTTCTACCAATTCTTGCCAAATTAAACCATCATCTTTGGATGACTGGTACTTGCTTAAATTACAGATAGGGAATGGGGGATTCAATATTATATTTGTATCTAAAAATGTATCAACATGTGAATATTGAAAGATATTCTAAAGAATTGTATCCTTGACCTTAAGGTCTTATGCAACATGTCGTTCTCGCATCAAATGTTATCAATATTTTTCTACGTGCTTAACGTACACATATTTTACATACATTTGTATGATTGCTTACTGAACAAAAAACCAAACACCAAAACCAAATCCCCCGCTATCCATAACTAATGTGTTATGTTTAATCTACTTACCCATGGTTTTCACAATATATAGTGCTTTAGATTTTATAACTTCTATAAGGCTATTTCACTTTTTAGAAGGTTTTAAGTAGGATTTAATAGAAAATAAAATATATCTCCAAAAATCAATACCAAAATATTTGAATTTTAATTTTAAACTTAGAAAAATATGCATACAGCGAAACAAAAATTATAATCTCAAGTATTACAGTTAGTAAAGCTTGTGCTCATTCCAGTTATTTTTTATTAATTAATTATATTTTTGTACATATTAAATAAGGAACTGCATAAGTAATGAAAATATTATGGTCAGTAGATGTTTTCAAGAAGGTTTAAGTGTACCGCTATATATTTTATGACATTATTTCTTTTGCATACATATTTTATGGTTTCAACCCCATCTCTGCAACTATTCTGCTTATGGCACTACAGACCGGGTGGACCCAACTGCCGACACATCAAGCCGGCTGAGGTCCCCTTCAAATTGCGTGCGCCACCTTGTACGTGATCGTTGCGTTGTACCCCAAGCTTAGAGACAAAGATTCTGAAAGGAGCTATGTTGTCCATACGCTATACATGGCCTAACCATCTTATGCGTTGAATCCGGTTAGGCTCATGTTGCTGTATAGTTCGTGGTTGAACAACGCAAACAGGATCAAAAATCGCCCGCAGAACTTTTCTCTCGAAAAGACCAAGAGCCGTGTACCCGATTTAGACGTAGTTATAGCTGTCTACAGTGACGTTCTCGTTTTGCCATCGTTTACCGCTAAACACATTTTGGCCGCCTCCGTTTCAATACCAGCAAACACTTCATTGACTTCTCGCTGTGTTCGACCAATCACGTCAGTCGTCAGTGTCGTCCGCGTATGCTAGCAATTGTGCGGACTTTTGGAAGATCGTGCCACTTGTGTTGGCCAGTGAGTTTTGTACGATCTTCTCAAGGATATATTAAAGAAGTCACATGACAGCGTGTCGTCTTGACTAAATCCTTTTTTGACATTAACCTTGATGGAGCAGCGAGAATTGTTCATCGTCTACCTGCTCATTCCGAAGAGTTTGCCAGGAATGTCAAAACTAGGCATAGCGTTGTACAAAGCTCGCACACTATCATATGTGGTCTTGAAATCGACGAATAGGTAGTTTAAAGATTTGGTCGACGGTGGACTGAACTAATAAGGACATATAAGGTTATTCACGAATGGTTTCAGGCGCTTAAACAAAACGACAGAGAATATCTTATATGGGGTGCTAAGGAGACTTAACACTCAGTAGTTGGTGCATTTAAAGGGTCAAAAGGTTTCTTGTAGATCAGACAAACGGTGAGAAACTGCATGCGAGTTATAGAGAATTTCAGCCCCGTGACATAGTCCACCAGCCTGAGCCCGTTTTCGGACGTGGTGTTATGGAAGCTGTGCTTACCTATGACTCTAGCAAAGATATCCTCTTTACCCAGTTTAGCGTTAAAATCTCTTAGAACGATCTTGATGTCATAGCTCATAAAAGTCATATTTGCTATCCTTATGCGCAGATTAGGCTGATGTTCGCGAATTCAGCCATGATGCGGATTTGTTATGAGGCGCTCGTTTATGTACTTAAAGCTTAAGACATTCAGCCCTATTCCCAAATCCAACTTCACTCGTTCAATTCACGTGGACAGATTCGTGCTATCCTTGAATCCGTCGGATGCACTATATTATCGACATCACTTCTCTCTTTTTCTAAATCAGCTGTTCCTCGATTTGACGTTTGATTGAAGAAATTTAATTTGAAATTCAAACATTGGAAAGTGTTTTCTCGTTCCAAATTGTTTGTTTAATAAACATAATGCATAGTAATGCTCACTTTTTTGATGATACAAAACAAAATAACAGTGTGATCATCCGACATATGAAGCAAGTCGGATAAAAACAAAGAATGGGAAGTTAATATATATCTACATGATGTAGATTTATACATATGTATGCATGTACTAGCGTAAAAATAGAATTGTATTTATTCAACGTAAAAAATATATGCGAATCTTTCAATGAAAAAAAAATTATTGATTCACTCTTTTTCGTTTAAACATCTTCGAAAATTTTCCCAAAAATCTCTTACCCCTCCATGGCGTATATTTGTGTTATATATATTGTTGTTTTTCGCTGTCCGGATATTTTTCACCGCTTTGAGTTGTTCCCTGTACGTAGATTTCTTCCTATAATTTCATATGCTAAATAATGCTAATGACGACAAAAATAACTAACATCTTTGCTAGTAGACTACTCAACTTATACGAATCCGCAACGATTTTGATGCGGATCTGTTTGTAAGGAGTGATTCGATTCGATCGGATTTAAGAATGCAGTGAATCTCAATTCACATTACCGACATGCGGACGATTCACTTCGATAGGATTTCGGAATCGAAAATTTTTGATATCGGTGGACGATTCCCTCCGGCGGATTTGGGAAAGGGCTGATTTTGTCTAAGTCTGCCTCGAACAACAAATCCACATCCAAATAATCGCTGCCTTCGCTCTTTGTAGTAATCACCGAAGTAGATGTAGCAGTTTTTTATTCTGTTTTTGACCGGCCCATTCCACCACACCTCCTGGATGGAAATGATATCTACCTTCTAGGCTTGTAAGGCCTCTGCCTAGAAGCTTGTAAGGCCTCAATTCCTACGACTTCAGTTTGAAGCTGGATTTGGTTGTCCTTCCGTTTTCTCATAAGGCGTCTCTTAGTTGTTGTCGAATGTTGTTATTCGATTACTGTTCAAAACAGAGTGGTTGTTCGTTGTCTATAACTGCTAGATATGCTAAAGACCCCGACAATTTCTTCCGAGCTATTCTCTGGCTTGTCGGGGATATACCAAATGATATGGCAACACTAAGATCTAATATTTCAATAACTTTTTCTTTGGACTTTGGACTTCTTTTTACTAGGAAAAAAATGATTTGATTTGAGATTTTTAAAATCCAACCCAACCTTAAAATATAGTCTTTGAAACTAAATTACTGTAAATATTAACATCACAATCATACATTTTTCCAACCGCTTATATCGCGGATCGGTAAGCCTTTGGATATTAATTTATTTAAAAATTGAAGTAAAATTGTTTCAGAATTATGACTAATACCTGCAGCTTAAAGTAGGTTCCTACATAGTTCCACATCAAGATATTTGCATTTCCATATAGCTGAACTTGTTGGCTAATAGATTTAAAAAATCGTTACACCGTTTTTTATATAATTTTCTGGCATGGGAAATAACGACTTTGACAGTGAACATGATTCTTTATCAGATGAATCAAACTATAAATTTTTGAACGCATGATGCAGTTTAAAAAAACAACAATAAAGGCGTGTGTAGTTCACAAACGAACTAGTTAAAAAACAGCTCTTACAAGTGAACAATGTGAACTAGTTCATAATATAATTTTATTTTAGGTCTTGTAGTTCAGTTCAAAAAGGCTAACTTACATTGAATCTTATTTAAGGCTTGTTATCAATTTAAGAAAAGGCCTGATTTCTTATTAGTTATAAATATTTTTAGTTAAGTGATACATTTTTTTTGCACTAAGCTTAATCTAAACTTAAAGTAAACTATTTAAATCCACACATATTTCACATACAAAAAGAGAAAGTAATTAAAATGTTATTAACAAAAAATTTTAAAATAGAAAAAAACGTAGATTAATACATAATTAAAATATATGAAAAATGAGCTAAACAGGAATTCAACATACATGAAAGTTAACGATTTATTATATATATATATTATTAATTCACTACTTTATTTTTAACCGGGTTATGCGTTTAAGCTGTTCCATTATATTTTGCCCTACTTAATGGCTTCTTTGATGTCCTTTTCATAATCCTCAAACGAGCTGTAAAAACGATTCAGGCTGTCAGAGGAAAAAAATGTTTAACTTTGTTATTGATTTTAAACTTTGTTAATAATAAGTCAAAGCATTTTTTTCTTACAATTTATCGAATTTATTTCTGCAGTAAGGGGAATTTCAATGTCAAAATGATCCAGTTCATAATGGTTTCCTTTAAATCAAATAGATAAATCTAAACATTTCTATTCAATTTATTTTTGCAGATCCATTGCTTATTAATTTTAATGAGTTTTTGTTATACTTACTTTTATATTATCCACAAAAAAACTTTTATTTTTTTTCAAATTAGATCACACGTCCGCACAAAAATAACGAATGAGCTTGAATATTCCTTAGTTAAGCTTTATTATAAGGATTCGAGCACAATGCAGTACTTAATTATCCCTTACTATAAGGCATTTTTAAAAATTCTCACGAATCGCTCTTTAGGTTAGGTTAGGTTTGGTTAGTGGGTTGACGCGGCGGGGCCGCGCCACACGGAGGTCATATTGAACCCATTGTGATGCCCACGGGGTAAAACATTTCCTCGCTCTCGCTCGCCGGATGATGAAAACTCCTGGGCTCTCATCGCGTAACTTTTCAGACGACTATAGTCCTTTTGATTCTCTTTGATGATATCGTCGATGATTTGCTTCACGTAAGACACTCACTATCGTCTCGCTCGCCTATCGTTACAGTTTGAGTGCTCTGAAAATATTAACTCTCACGTAAAAATGATATCTGTGCTCTCATTGCTCTCAAATTTCACTAACACAGTTAGTGAAATTTCAGTTTGCGAACAAAACTAATACAAATGCGACCTATCACTCTAAAAATGTCTCAAAAGCGTAGAACAAGATATGTATACACAATTTGTTCTCATTTAATAGGAGACGATACTGAAATAGGTATCGCCAAAAAGTCTGCGAGACGATAGTAAATGACAGTTTTCAGTCTACGCGAAGCAGATAAAACGATATCTCTCAGACGCTATCGTTTTTTTATGCTTACATGAAGCGAAACTATCGTCGATGCGCTATCGCGAGACGATTGTCGCCTTACGCGATTAGAGCCCTGACTTCAAGGTATTATTTGGTGATCGTCCTCCTCCCAGCTAACCAGAGATCCTAATAAACCTGAGATTTTAGTGGGATATCGGATATATCATGGAGGTCATGGAAGAAAAATTCTCCCAGGGTTCTTTGTCTCAGTTTGCAAAGACTGGGGAATTGAAAAAGATAGTGGGATGTGTCCTCAATCTCCTCTTCGTTCGCAAAGCCTTAGCAAATGGTGTCATGGGTAAGTCCCATTTTGTGTTCATCATACTTCAGATGGTTATGATCAGTAATCGCTCCGACCATCATCCTCAGCAGTTTCCTGCTGCATTGGAGGAGGGAATCGGTCTTAGTGCTGTTGAACCTAGGCCATATCTTAGGAGTGGTCTCGCATGTGGGGAGAGAACTCCATTTTACTGTACACCAAGTTCATCTGCTCGTTTCCGGTTATGTCCCTGTGACCTGGGATCCAGCACAGAGTGGATGCTGCTCTTGAGCTCTTCGCGACAGCTTGCGACCAGCTTGGACTTGATTTCAATAGACGAAATTGCTTTAATGGTCACTTGACTGTCAATTGAGAAGGTAATATCATCTGGTTGTATTTCCAACAATGATATCAATTTGGCCGCTTCTTTGACCGCAAAAACCTCCGCTTGAAAAACACTTCTGTAATCAGGTAGTCTGATAAGCAGTGCATGCTTAACAATTCGCAGAAGATGCCCGCGCCAGTTTCTTTTCTGACCCGTCCGTATTGACATGGATGGTACTCGAGTCAGTGATGGGTTGATTTGAGCTCCACTCCTCCCTTGTAGGGAAACACATTTTGAAGTGTATTTCGAAGTCAAGGGTGGGGAGAGAGTAGTCGCTTTCTATTTGTTCAATGTGAAGTCTAACAAGAATACATGCATGGCCATAGGGGCTGGGGTGCCAGTTTTTGGATTGGGAGATCCTAATGGCTCCCTTTGCGGCAGTCATCTGTGTATAGAGGTCAAGTGGAAGAAGATCCAGTAATACCTATAAACCCGCTGTAGGGGTGGACGAGATTGCCCCTGTCACACCTAGGCATGCGCGTCTCTGTATGCCCGTGAGCAGCTTTAAGTTTGAACGTTTCAGTCAAGCTTGTCACCAAACTACACTGCTATATGTCAGGATCGGCTTCACAATTGCTGTGTACATCCACAGAATCGTTTTGGGGTTCCGACTCCATTTCTTACCAAATATCCTGTTGCACAAGTATAAGGCACAGTCCGCCTTCTTTGCTCTCTCTTCTATATTTAGTTTCCAGTTGAGTTTCCTTTCTAGGATTAGACCAAGGTACTTAGCGCTTTCTCTTAGAGTGAGGGTTGTACCCTCAATTTTGGGAAGATTGAAAGGCGGGATGTTGGTAAAAAGAACCAACTCTGTTTTAAATGGGTTAATCCCAAGACCGCAAGATTTTGCCCATTTCAGGAGGGTAGTTTTACTAACTCACTGAGTGTCGAGGGGAACTTGCCACAGGCAATAATAACCACGTCATCGGCGTACGCGATTGCCTTGGCTCCCGAGCATTTCAGCTCCTCAAGAATGTCGTAAATGACAAGCACCCACACAAGACAACTACCCTGACTTCCCTCGAGGATGGCGGGACTTTTGGCTTGGACCTTTCTTAGTCTTGCAGTCTCTGTGGTGCACAGGATCTCGTTGCAATAAGATCTCCATGGCTCACGCTTGGATATAGTGACTGCTTTTTTGAAGACTATCCTTATATGCATTCCAGTCTTCCGGGAGCTTGGAGGCCTTGGCTGCATTAAAGAGGGATCTAGATTTTGTGGAAGTGATTTTGAAACCTTCCATACCTTTTTTAGTGGACAGAGTGATATCTAAGACTTCCTACCTGTTACAGGTGACGAAAGTGGGTTCGCAACCCATGTTCTAAATATTTAGATTATTATATAAAATAAAGTCGGAAAGGTTGCCATCGCAGCCAAGAGTTGCCATCGCAGCCAAGAATGACGTCCCACTTTTATTTATTGGCCACAATATTTTGGTGATTGGGTCCGGGCGGTATAATGCGGGAATATAGGGCATATATATTGATGCCAATATCAACCGGATGGTATTCCTCCGCTCGAATTTGACTACGGCTTAATCTTCATTACTGTAAGTAGATAGAGGAAATAGATTAAGTTCTTGCCTAGTTACAATACAGGGTCTTAACCTACTTCGTCACCATTCGGGTTGGATAAATAGGTTGTCAGGTTTATCCCATTAAGCCCCAGTACACGTCCTTGGTCAATCCTAGGCTCTTGTACCAGGGCAGTATCTATTTTACCTGTGGAGAGGAGATAGATCAGGTTGGCGCTGGACACCTTGCTGTGGTGGAGATTAATTTGACCCACCTTCATTCGGGCGACCAGCGGCTTTTAAGGTTCCTTTGTCGACCGTTGCGGGCAGGATTCTTAGCCTGCAGAGGGTAATTCCCACCTGGACCTTGAATTGCTGCTGTCGCAATAGCGGCACCGACTTATGGTCTAGAAGGATGCCAACATCCATTCCATTGTCGTTATGCTCGGCTATCGCAGTAACCTTCCACTTCTGACTATGCAGATCCGAATTAAGATATCGGAGGTTGAGCTCAACTCTTTCCTTTGGTAGGTAAGGACCTTGAAGGTGAATGCGACCTTTTGGCCTGAAGTAGTTCAGGACTTCCCCTTTATCTACTATACTTAGGTCGGCTTTTTTTCCAAAGGGGGAGCCGTCTTGGGTTATCAATTTTTCCAGCAAATTAAGGGTTTCTTTATTGCGGCACTCCACGATTTTAAAACCCTAGGGGGTAGTCAGCTGTCCGAAGCCATCAATGGATTGTAATCTCAATGAGGTGCCATTGATTAGTCGTAAGTTTTTTCTCAAAGTCAACCACTGAGACTAGTGTGCGTACTTTAGCTACTGCCGAGTACTTTGGCCTTCTTATACATAGAGGTACGCGGGAGAGCGACTTATAGTGTCGGTATTCTTTTTGATGGCCCCAGACCTGCCGCAGGGTTGGGTGAGCCCTTCCCAGTCGGCGGAATAGCCTTTTCTCGGCTAGAGGAAGCTGCCCCTTTCTCCTCTGCTCGTCTGCCTTTGGCAGATGCTGGACCGGAAAGGCTTATGCTTGGCGCCGAGCCAGCCTGAGCTGAGCCGGCGCCTCTTGATCCCGGCCGCTCTCGAGGTGGAGAGGCTATGCATCTCCTTCCTCGTAGCAACCATGGTCCATATCTCAGGTTTCACATCGCCTTTGCCGACAGGTCGCCTTACCACTGGGTTCGATGCTGTTGTCGCTTGTGCTCTTTCGATCACTCTCTATGTCCGTTAAGGACACAGGGTCGCGACCTTTGAACCTCCTGATGGTTCGCTTATTGTAAAATAGAATCAAAAAGTGTTTCACATGTCGTTCATGTCGCTGCTTCCCCATATAGTGTGATGTACGTTAGCATCATCATGTTCTTAATTTACCCGAGTTCGTAGCCTTTCGCCCTAGATCCGACTATGCAGTTATCACTGTTGTGCCAGGCTTCCTGGATTAGGGTGAGTTCTTCTCCGTTTCTGAGGAGACGGAGCGCTCAGTTGGCAGTGGCTGCCTTAGAGTGGGGCAGATTGATCTGGACCACATTCAATTTGATGCTTTTCACCACTGTGACATTGCCGTCTGTGTCAGACATGTCGTCCTTGGATTCTCGTCTCGGGGCCTTGTTTCGTCCTTGCCTCCCTCTGTAGGAGCTGGTGGCGTGACGGCACTGTTTTCAGCAGTAATGTCCAGGCTTCCCAGAGATTCTGCAATACTGAAGATGTTCTTCGCCTTTAGAAAAAACTGCTACATGATATAATTTGGCGTGATTTATTTCCCTTTCATTAGTTGAGGGATTCCTCGTTGATAAGGAAGAAGACCAACCTGCCTGACTCTTCAGCTTTTTCTACTTATATAATTTTCCAGTAGGAACGGCTGGATTTTGGCCTCATTGGGAGCAATGCGCCATCGTTTTGACAATTCGTTTATTTAGTCCAGAGCACGCTGCGTGTTTTCAGTTGAAGGCTCAACTGAACTTCCCGTTGCCAGGATCCCTCAGTTTGGGGTATGCCTATAGTGTACAACAAGTACAATGTAGGGCTAATGACACTCCCTTGAGGGACTCCGGCTCGGATCTCTTTAAAATCGGAGTATTCAGTTCCGTGTTTAACTCTAAATATCCTGTTATCGAGATAAGATTCTAGTATCTTATACAAGTTTGCTTAGTTTGTATTTCAGGCCTTCATGCCAGACTTTGTCGAAGGCCTGGGAAACGTCAAGTAGGGCGGTGGAGCAGATCTTTTTCTCATCTAATGCTCCTTCAATTTCATTCGTTATTCTGTTTACCTGGTCAATTGTCGAGTGTTTCGCTCGAAACACGAACTGATGGTCAGGTATTAGTTGCTTCTCTTCGATAAATTTTTTAATGCCTTTTAATAAGAGTTTTTCAATTTTTGGTATCAACTCAATTTTATGGTAAAAGCGATATAAGTCTATACGACTTTTTGTTGTTCAACGGTTTGCCCGGTTTTGGAACCATAATCACTTCTGTAACCTTCCATGAGTCTGGAACATATAATAGCCTAAAGGAAGCGTTAATTAAGTAGAGCAGTTTAATTAACGCCTTTTTCGGCAAGTTCTTCAGGATTTAACCGGTTATTAGATTATAGCCAGGAGCCTTGTTGTTTTTTAGATTTTTGATTGCCTGGCAGAGTTCGTTTAGCGATACTCTTTCTATACTAGAGCTGTCAGATATAAAAGTTGCACTTGGATCATCTTCCTACATTTGTCCATCAAAAGGCTGGAATTTTTCCTCCAAATGTTCGGCAAAGTGATCTGCCTTTTTTTTATCACTTTTTGTCCACTCATCATTGTTTTTCTTCTTGATATTTCTTACTGCTTTCCAAAGTGAGTAGTTTATACATTTTTCATTTGTTAGGCAATTTAGGTATGTTTTATGTTGCGGGGCGCGAGACTGCTGCCATTTCTTGCGCGCTTTTCTTTTTTAGAGGATAAGTTCTTTTATTTCTGGCGGAATAATTTTTTTTATTGAATTTGGATATTTTTTTACTGTGAGGAGTATTTTTCCATGCTGTTTTCTGGATGTTACTAATAAACTTTTCAAGCTCGAGTTCTAACTCGAAGGTTGTTTTTAAAGCCCCAAAGACCCAGACTAATATGTTGCTCACAGTCATGTCTAAAACTTTCCCATTCAGTTTGGTTATCTGTCAATATGTTTCAGAAGCACACTTCAACGTTAGTGTTACGCAAGAATATCTCTTGTTCATTGCTTTTATTTTTTATTCCATTGGCATTCCATGTTAATTTTTTGATCGTACCTTCCATATTCATATATTGCGAGAAGATTTGTGTTGTTTACCAGGTTCAGGCTCAAGCTTGCTAAGTTTGTTAAAAATGATTTTATTTATCGCGGACTGCTCGTCAAGTTTACAAAGAAACGTGGCGAACACTTGCACAACCGGGTCTGCCTAATCGGAAGGTTTTTTGTTTACCGTTAATGCTAGGGACGTCAGAGTCTTTGAGAACTCTTTATCCTCCATTTTACGCATGGTAGATTTACTTTTCCCCACCTTTTCAGTTGTGGCGTCGTTTACTTTATTATTTTCACAGTTCTCACTTTTTTTTATTGTTTTTACCTTTTAGTCTCGACGACCTTACATTCTGACGTAAAGCGTCACATCTTTTTTGTAGCTCTTTGGCAACCTCGCAGCCTCTATAAATAGCTGGATGTTGACCTTTGCAATTTGCATAGATAGCCGTCGCCTCTTTACTAATATCACAATTTTCAGAGAGATGATTTCCGACGCACTTTACACACTTAGGTTCTTTTTGGCAATATGAACTTGTATGATTAAAGCCTTGGCAACCTTTACACTGCGGTATCGTTCTTGTATTCGCCCGCAGAGGCTCAGTTTTCACCATAGACTTTAAAATGCTTTCAATCTTGTTGATATCATCAATGCATTCGTTTTTCTCGAATGTAAGCATAAATAATGGCAGTCCTGTTTTGGATAGGATATCCTCACCTTGTTCCGTTTTCTGCTTAATCATCTTTATGATATTGAAGGTGTCAATAATTTTCAAGCCTTTTGTTTTAAGGTCATCTATAATGTCATCCTTAGTGCATTAAGGCTGAAAACGTCTGGTCTTTTTCTCTTATTTTGAAAGGTGTACCACTGAATTTTTTCCATATTCAATTTTTGTGACAATGCTCAGTAGCTTTCGGGGTCAATTTCGTTGACTTTACAGCCGTTATTCCGAAGCAACGTTACTTTAAATTTCCGCGCTAACGCTCCTTTGATGAGACGGAACAATGTATTGTAGTCCGTTATACCAACGGCGTTTATTGCTGGCGGGGGCGTGCTTTCTCTTGTACATGATTTTTTCGTACTTTAATACTTGCTTTATTCCCATTAAGTTTCCGGTGAAGAGACGGCTTTGCGTTTCTTACTGGGTCTTTTGTTTTTAGAGAAGGTCGATATTCATTAGTTTGGTGCGGAGCTCTTTATTTTTCTTCAGTGTAACTGGGCTGCCAACTGGGGTAGTTAATCTGTTTGTTTTGATCATTGAATGTTTTATGTATACCTTTTAAACCCATATACGATTGGTTAGTTGCTTCTTACGACAGGCATGCCTACCTCGGGTATATTCTCTCCCCTAACCCGAAGGAGTGAAGAAATAATTTGATGGCCAACCTCATTCGAGTCCCTGACTATGCTCAAAGAGTAATAACTGTATAGAAAAAGCTTATCTCGGAGTTTGCATAAAACTGTAGGTCCCTTCTACTTCTTCCTTAATGGACTTTATACCAAGATAATAAAAGACTCATCCGCAAACTGGTATTTATCAATTTGAATTTTTAAGTTTGTCTCTCGTATACGTTTCAAGATTTTCCTCAATGAGAGCAAATGGAAGCTAGTGAACAATACAAGGATGACGTCCATATAGACAACACAGATGTTATTAATAAAATCCTTAAGAACACTATATATTAATATATATCGTCATAATAAAAGTGGCGTTACAGCCCATACAGCGCCAGGGACTAGCTTTTCAGCAACTACTCGTAATGCAGTTTTCGGACAATCTCTGGGTAACACTTCTATTTGGTGAAACCCCTTAGCAAGGTCAATGGTTGGAAAATATTTACATTTCCCCAATTTATCGAATGGGTCGTCATGTTAGGCATCGGACATTAATCGTCGATTTTACCAAAATAGGGGAATTATAAGGACTGTTACTGTGTTTTATTGTTATTGTCATTTCCTTGTTTATCAACTTCTCTCCACTGTATTTCGGGATAACCGTATAATCTCTGTATCTATAAAAGAGAATACATTTATGTTGTCCACCTGTATAGATTAGGTACGTAACAATACCTCAATAGAATTGTCATGGGTAGTAAGTAGTCGAGCCGGAGATGGTTTTTGCTGCCCTTATATGATACTGGGGCTTTAAGCCCATTTTATATGATTTTTTGTACTGAATTTTTTTTTTTGCTTTTTATATATTACTTGTTCTATATTACAACAAAATGGTTGAACAGATTTGAATATGACTTTATCCTTCAGTTAGTACATTTCCTTGCAAAAGAGATTGTACCAGTTATTATTCAGTGACTCTTAACACGGAAGTAATTAGCACAAAGGTAATTTTTTGAGATTTACATATGTTACAGATTACAAGTGCCCACCACCCACCAGAGTGTTCGCACACGCACATGCATGCCGAAAACACACCCAAAGTTTATGATATGGTATTAATGTTGGGTGGAAGTAAGCAGTGTATCTGTGCAACGATCCGATCTACTCGACTTGTTGTACAGAACTGTTTTACATATTCTGAGTTATTCCTCAGGTCAATTCACCTGAACATTACAAAGTTGAATTGAGAAATATTTCAGCGGAAGGCCTTCAACAAATATTGCAAGATAATCAAAAAGAAATGTGTTCGGCGGAAGGCCGTTGACCGAGCTATCAAACATGTGCGTTGGGCGGATGACCGTGGTTTACCTGGTGGTTCCCCGTGGCGGTGTTAGGTATCGTAACTGCTCCCGCCCTTAATTAGAGTGACAGCCACAAGGATTGGGGGGCCGGGACGACAGGATGTTGAGGAAGATATTGTATTGTTATCCTTCTTGCGATGAATAGGAAAGCTGCTGCTGATGTCGTGAAGATTACTGCGATTGTTGCATAGGTGTATATGATGTGCTGTTTCGTTGTGGTCTCTAGGTTGGCTACTGCGTTTTGGTTGTCGAATTGATATTTGCTGGTAGGATGCTGGAGCTACGTGGATGTCCCAGTATACTGATGGATTGCCTTTGTAGGTGACTCCGTGTTCGTTGAGCTGGCAGTTCTTGTAGTGCATTGTAGCGGTCCCTTGACTGGACTTTAGATTTACTGCAAGTAGAATTAATGATTAATGGTGGAACATTTATAAAGAGTATATAATTGTCTTCAGGTTGCGTTATGGTTTCTACGATTCCAATGTCACTGAGTGGACATCGCGGCTCTTCGTTGCTCATCAGGCGTCCTATGCATGTAGATTCTTCGGTTAATTCTTGGAGTATCGGTTCTCTGCAGAAGTAGGTGCGCTCTATTTTTGGGCATGCCTTGTCAATGTACTGAATTGTTTGCTCGTTTATAGGTACACATGGTTTAGTAATTATTTGTTTTGTGTTTTTAATGGGTAGTGGTATAATGTGAAAAAATTCAGATGTAATTGGGGGTACAATTGGTACTTTTATGTTAAATATGGTGTTCGTGTTATTGTAGTAATTAAGAAGTTCGTATAAATGTTCATCTGACTTAATTTCGACAGATTGTTTTAACATAATATTTCTTATCTCTCTTAATTCATTTTGGTTCAAAATAAATTTGGATATTACATTAAGCTTCGCGAGTACTATTGCTTTGGCTATGTTTGTAGTATGGTTATTTAAAAGATCTATGTTATAATTCATGTTGTTGATATATTGCATTTCTAATAGGATTTCTTCGTTTCTACGGATATTATTAATGGCTTGTTTGTTATTTAAGAATTTTTCTATAATTTCTTGTTCTTTGTTTATGTGATCTGTTATGTTTTGGAATCTATGGAAAATTTGTGTATTAATTTGGTATTGGTTTACAATGGATGTTTCTAGGTTTTTTGTGTTTTGATTTAGGTTTTCTATTTGAGCGTTTATATTGTGGGCGTCATTTACGTCCATATTTCCGGTGATGAATTTAACTGCAGTACCCAAACCATCGATCAGTCCTCTTCTCTTCTCTGCCTATTGAAGGGTGTTAGTGTTTCTAGCTTTCTTTTGAGTTCTGTCAATTTCAGGTTTGTAATTTTGAGGGGGTCTATTATTGGGCTAGATCTTTTGAATGTACTTATGGTGTTTTTGATTTTCTCAGTGTTTGTGTGATAGTTGGTAAGATTTATAATGTGTATTAAGTTACTGAAGCTTTCAATAGTCACTTTCAATTTCACTAGGCCTATGTTCTCTCTCAAGTCCTGAATTTCTAAGCGTTAGTGTTAAGGGTATTTTGAAAAGATATAGTGATTTTCTCAAATTTAGGTTTGGGTGGTTGCCTGTTATATTTCAACGTTTGACATGTTTCGCAATTGTTAATTATCTGGGTAATTTTGTTTTTCATTTGAGGAAAATATTATTTTCGTTTAAGGTGTGAGTATGTTTCAGTAATGCCTCTATGGTTATTATCTTTATGACGTTCCATAATAATTTGTTCCTGTTCATCACTTTCTGTAATTTCTTCTAGGATCTCTGTACAGCGTAGTAAACGTGGAACAGGAAAGTTTTTTATAGCTTGAATTTTTAATGGGTTTGGTTTTATACCATCTCTTGACACAATATGTCCTAAGAAGGCAATCTCTTTTTGAAGGAACTCTGATTTATCCAACTGTACTTTGAAGTTGGAGGCTTTTCATTTTTCGAATACCATTTGGATGTTAAGTATGTGCTATTGGAGGGAAGTTGAGATTGGAGCTATTGGAGGGAAATTATTATGTCGTCTAGGTAAGTGGGGTTAATAAATTTAGGGTAGATGAAGGGCGCTGAGGCACCTGTGTCTATCAGGAATTTTAGGGGTCTTCCAAAAGGGGATGCAATGTTTATATAAGCTAATTCAGAACCGTGCTTGTTAACATCTAGGTATCCTGTTGGTTGCTCGAGGCACTTGTGTGAAAATTTGATGGGTGTGGGTTATCTAGAGCCTGAAATGCATCTAGGAGGTTATGATCCATTTCATCATCTAGATCGTTTTCGTCTACCTGAAGGTGGTATTTGTGGTAGATGCTTTGGGGTGGTGAGGTTTCTACATTGTGTAGTTCCTGTTTGCCCGTGTTTGTGAACCTACTTAATCGGGATTGCATGCTTGGACTCATTTTTATTTCTATGTGTGGTCCGTTTTGGTTCCTCATATGTGTGTATCCGCTGCTCGTGTCCATTGGTTCCGGTGTTGGTTGCTTGATTGATTGTATATTGGTTTGATGTGTAAATTGACGGAATGGGTTCTGGTATGGTGCTATGTTTACGGGTGTATATTGGGAGGTTCTATTAAATGGGGTTTGATGTTGATTGGAGATCCTATTGGGATATGAGTTGCTTCTAAATGTATTCGAGGGGCTTTCTTTTTTAATTTGGAATCTGGCGTTGTTTCGAGATAAAGGGTCTTGGTTGCTTAAATGTTATTCTATTTGGGAAATTATTATAGTAAGGGGTATTAGAGGTATTTACCTGCCAATTAAAACGCGGATAGGTTGACGGACGTGCTTGTGTGCAATATATATTTTGTTCCTTAATACAATATGCTAGAGCTGTAGGTAATGAATCTGCCTCATCTGCCTCATTGCCCTAATACTTGACCCTAGTGGTTCTTTTTGACCCGTTAGGAATGTGTTAGGGCACATCTTAGCAAAAAGTTCTTTTTTCGACGTGATTGCCCTTTTGTTAGTCTCATGGATGTGAATATTGTTGTAAAGTGTAAATTGTAATTCGATTATTTCGCTGTAAAAGATTTCGACGGTTTTGTAATTGTGTTGTAAAGAATGGAGATCTCTAATAAGAGATATCTCTGTTCTCTTATCCGAATAATGGAGGATAAGGTTGGCCTTTATGTCATCCCAATTGAGAGCAGTCCCGTACATTCAGAACCTCGTTGGCCTGACCTTCAATTTTGTTGCGAATAGCTCGTAACAAAATTTGACCGTACGGTGTACCATCTACTTCTTTTACATAGAGAAGGATTTCCTCTACGTTATTAATAAATTTGCATAGAAGCCGTTGGTTTCCATCGAAGCGAGGAAGATCTGTAATTGCGTCTGGAATTCGTAAAGAAATGAAAACGTCTACTTGGTTGCTCGGAATCGATGATTTCGAAGGACCAGGGGTACTTGCGGATAAAATCATACTGTTAGTATTAGGGCTTATGGAATCCAAGTGTTCTGGTATAGCGCTGAGGCTTTTAATGGGGATATACGGATTAAATTTGGAGGGATTCTTTAAGTTTTTTGGCATTTACTATTACTTAGAATATATGTTTGGGCATATTTATGAAATTCAAAGAACAATTATGAATGAGTATTGTTTTCTTAAAATTCTTGCAATAGTGCTTATATATTTTGTAGTTAATATTTTCTTTTAATTTGTAGTATATTTCTTATGATTTAATATTTATTCTTATATATAAATATATATTTCAAAAAAGATTTATAGTCTATTTGGCAAACACTTCATTTGACTTACAGGCACCCAAGAGCGATGAAGATGTTCATTCTTTCGGGAAAACGGCTCTTGATGATTAAGGGTAAAAATCCACGTTTCGTTAGTGTTATTGCACCACACAAAATACTCATATTCCGTCAGTATGGCTCAGTATTTCGTGATGTTCAGTCACGGAAATATTCGCGCTGGTTGCTTGATAGCTCTAGGCCGTTGACCGAGCTATCAAGCATGTGCGTTGGGCGGATGACCGTGGTTGACCTGCTGGTTGGCCGTGGCGGTGTTAGGTATCGTAACTCGCGGTCGGGCTTTGGCATTTTAAGTAGGACATTCAACATTGCCGTATGTAACCATGAATCGGAAACCATCTCAGATGCCATATGCACCGACATTGACGCATGCTATTCACTTGCTCGAATTGTTGTCGTCAGCGATTCGAGAAATGTCACGATTGTCGTTTTTCGGAGGCGGTATTGTACGCGAGTTGTATTGTAATAATAAAAAACTTTTTTGAGTAAAGAATGTTTAGACATTTGCTTAGGACATTATGTTGTGAGTTATGTATGAAAATACAAAAATGTGAAAGTAAAGGAACAAGTTCTCTTCAAGGCATTCAAAAGCGTCTGTCATCATGTTTGTTAATACATACATATTAAGTTTTATTATTTAGGTCACTATTTTCTTCCTCATTGATTGCATTTCATACACCAATGCAATGTATTTCATTAGAGTTGAGCGTAATCTGATTGGTTGATTAGCCTGATCTGACTGATTGTAATATGATTACTTTTTATAATGAATCCGTATACAAATCGTTATCAGAAATCTAGATTGCAGTTGTGAGTAATCTAGATTGCATGAACATTTTTTTGCTTTTATATTTGACTAGCGCTTGGTCGAGTTACGCGTTGATATATTACGCTGAACCAACTTTTTGTTTTGTGTTCAGTTGCAACATTCTTGAGTTCTTTGGTTTGTAACATCCCTAATCGATTTTAATGTAATCAATTCGCTTGCAATCTGGAAAATTATTTCGTTAACATCAAGTTTTTTACGATTTTTGCAACTTTAAGCAATGTTTGTTAATACCATCTCGATGAGTTCAGTCTTTGACTCAGTTAAGTGACAAAACTGTTAGGGGAAGTAATGTTTCAAGACGATGTGTCAATGGGAATTTTGTCATATCCAATGTCGAGCAATCGTTTGGAAATAGTAAGTTCTTCGGATGACGTTGACCGTGGCAACACTAGTAATGTTTCTCGGAAATCAGCTGACAAGAGAATCATCGTATAATTCAGAAAGGTTGCCAGTTCAGGAGGTTCATTGGTTTGCATGTTCACCAGTAAACTGAGTTCGACCGCCTTCGAAAACGTGAAGCAAGTGCAAGTGCAATTCTATTTCAAATCGTTGCCAACAGCGATCATATTAAAAACGTTCTTCCTGTTTTACCGGCAGCAGCTGTGAACAAAATTTCTCCAGTTCCATCGTGAACCACGTTCATGATTTTGATTTAAAAGGTGAAGGATTCATGGATTTCTCTCAATGCCTCTGAATTGTATTGGGTCTTGCGTTCCGACCCTTGATTAAATTCATGCACATTCTGATTGAGCGTTGTCAGTACTAATTGTATTAATCTTGTTTGTTAGCATCGAGTACATGTTCTTAATTATAATGCGCAAATCTGCATTTGATGTTCTAAAACGCATCTGATGATGATGATGATGTGTCGGTGTTAATCGGAATCATGTAAACAAAAATATACAAAAACGATGTTCGTATTTGTTAAAATTTTTGAAGTAATTAGAGCATCTTCAAGAGTATGGTCCCAATGAGTTTAATTCTCTAGAAATCCCAATCGTTGGCAGTCTTGCGCAGATGTTGGAGTCATGTCTTCTTGACTAGAATGGACTATGTAAAGATTTCCTAAGTTAGGTTAGTTAGAGGGGTTGCAAGTGAACTCAAAAACACACTTAGACTATGTTGGTCCGTTGTGATACCTACTGTCAGACTTCTACCACTGATCGACCAACTCGAATGATAGTGCCGTTTTGATCGACACGGCAATTAGTGACTGGACCAGATTTGAAAACCATGCCTATTGCCTTTGCTTTCACTGGGATCGAACCGGGGACCCCACTAACTAAGGGCAGGCACTTAACCATCCAGTAATTTTAGCAGAGTGTAAAAGCAATTCGTACGTGGTCGTTTCATAAAAACGTCCTACCTCGGTGCTCAGTACTACGGTGGGAAATAACGGAACTGACTGTCCTTGAAATTTCATTGATGATTGATTCCAGGTATAATATCTTGGTATTTCAGAGTAATGCAGAATTCTGGAAAAGTCATTATTATCCCACATTTCAGCAGGAAATTGTCCACTCTTATCAGGTTTGCCCTGTTGTATAACACTTCATTGGAGTAGGCTTTTCTGTACTGGGCCTGTGGAGTTCTGTAAAGGCAAAGGCAGGCTCTAAGACAAGCCCTCTCAAACAACCGAATTGTTTCCATCAAGCTTGTACTCACGTTGAACCACACGGGATAGCCATAGGAGAGCATTGGCCGGATGAGGGCCAAGTATCAGATTACTTTCACCCTACCTGTTATAAAACAGTCTCTTTGTTAGAGCAGAAGCGCCTCTGTGGTTGCCCGTGACGTCTAAAGATTGAGAACTTTCGACAATTCTTTTCGTATCCGCCGAGGATTTATACAACGGCGTTCTAAGCAGAATGGTTTCCAACTTCCGTAAGTTGATACTCAACTTCCAGCCATCGCAATTTCTCATGAATGAATTGAAGTCCTCCTGTGTGAGAGTAGTGATTTCCTCGATCTTTGGACCTGATCCGTACACGATCAAGTCATCGGCATATGCAACCATATGAAGAAGAGAACTTATCAAATCGCTCAAGTGAATGTTGAACAGGATCGGCGAATTAACACCCTGTTGGAGACAATTTTGTACCTCAAATATAGCTGTGGATTTCACGTTGCCATTCTTGAAGACGAACCGTCTACCGGTTAGCATGTTACACAATAGGTATAGCAGTGTAAATTTGCTAATGCCTAGCCGATTAGCTTGTAGAAGAGACCTTCTTACCGTACGGTGTTGAAGGCCTTCTACAGGTCAATCAAGAAGGCACTCGTACATTGTTTCTGGATCTTGTTCCATTCGATATCCGACACCAGTATCAAGGCGGCATGAATAGCGTCATGCCCCGCTTTGAAACCGAATTGGTTATCCGGAATTATATTGATCACCATCCCGAATACCTTGCTGATGTTCCGAAGGAGACTTAATAACCGGAAGTTGCAAGGATTCGAAGAATATTTTCCTCTCTTTGATATGGGTTGCACGTTCGCTATTTTCCAATGCGTTATTCAGATCATTGTTAAACAGGATTGTGTGCATATTAATGACATCTAGGAGGAGATGTCTTAGCACAATTTTTCTTTAATGTCTGTAAAATTTCTTTAATGATTTGAAGACCGCTTGGAGTTCTATCTTCGATATGGACGTAATCTGTATATATATATATATATATATTACAGTAGTGAGTAATCAAAATTAAGTGAACAGTTACTGTGCGGATAATTTATATATAAAAAGTATATAAATAGGTAAGGCTACATACATATGTATATAAAGGGTTTTCCAATAGGGACTTGACAACTTTGAATTTAGTTTATCAACGCACTCTTTCACTAATCATAAAACTGTTACTGTCAATTTATTCAGTAAACTCAACATTTTCATCAAGGTAAAGTACACGAACGAGCAACGTCTGCAAATTATACAAATTTTCCACCGCAATTCGGGGTCGGTGACCGCAACCTTAAGAGTGTTAACTCCTCACTTCTTAACTCAATGGGTTCGTCAATAAGCAAAATATGTCTGACTGTCCATCATGAATCACCACTTTATCCACAAAAAATAACTGTGTGGTGCGGTTTGCATGCCGGCGGCGTTATTGGGCCATATTTTTATGTCGATGAAAACGATTGTCACGTTACTATGAATGGTCGGCGTTATCGAGCCATGATTACCGATTATTCTTGGCTCGAATTGGAAGATATGGACGTCGACGATATGTGGTTTCAACAGGATGGTGCCACAAACCACACAGCACACGTTACAATCGATTTATTGAAGAGTAAGTATGGTGAGCGTGTGTAGCCGAGTCTTTGGAAATTGGGTCGAACAAATCGACCGCTGCAAACGAGTCGAGTTTCATTCATAAATGTGTTGATTGTACTTCAATTCGATAATAAAGTTTTTGAAATATCTCATATAGTTTGGGTTTTCTTACTTAAAAAAAGTTGTCAAGTCCTTATTGGAAAACCCTTTATATATATATGAAGACGTGATCGAAAAAAAGAGTTGACTCCATATGAAGAACACTATGTATATTTTGTATTATACAATCTTTATTGGAACGAATTCAGTTTAGCCGTTAAGCCGATATAATCGGGTCTAATTCGCGTTAACTCTAAACTGACAATTAATTATATTTCACAAAAGAATATATACAGATATTTAGTCATTGCAAGAAAGAGATGATTAAAATATGTACTAAATGACGTTAATATCGAACATCCTCCCGGCGGGCCCGCTGATTGTTTTCTAAAGGATATAACAATTTTAAAGGACGTCTCATCTTCGCGATTCGCGCGCTCTTACTTTGCCATCTCTTCCAGAATAACAACATTCGACCATACCATGTTCAGTTTATACGGGGGGTTGCATGATCGTATACCAGAATAATATCGCATTCCTTTATTTCCTTTTGAAAATTATTTTTGGTGCAGTGTGCTGAACGTAGAAGGTTGAGATATTCAGTTTTCCATAAAAAGGCGATGTACTGAACTCTATACTTCCAACTCTGTTGCAAGTCGGGTATGGTGGTTAGTTTGGTAGTTTGGGGTAACATGTTTTCACTCTCGAATACCGTCGGGTAACTGAAAAGAAAACTCTTTGGTGTGAGCGCCGACTAACTAGTTCTCTCATGAAACGAAAAATGTAATTGACCTGCTTGTCCCCATCGAAAGAAAGAATGGAACTACTATGCGCTGTCGATTCGTATGCTTCTTATTTCGGGTTTACATTCGATACAAAGCGCATTAAGCATACAGTTCAACAAAACCATTTTTTACATGATGTAGTAATGGGTTGACGGGACAACTTTGGTAGTCAGAGAGCGACTGTTACAGTACTGTAGTTGTCGAAAAGCTGGCGCATCTATTTTTTGTTGGACTATTGATAACAACATAAGTTCTTGCATTAATCTGTCGATGATTTTTTCCTTGTCGCCGTATTCTGTTCGTGGAATAGAGATAGCACCATCATAACATGATTCAATAACTGAAAAGCCATAAATAGTTCTAGCAGTCGACTGTAGGTAATTGATCTTTTCAGCCTCAGGCAAAGAACCATTCTCGCGAATATTGGCACGAACATTTTTCCAAAATGAAATCCAATCAGAATGCTCACCTGAGAATATTTTTAGTTTTCGTTTGAGAAGATTAGTACTGATTTCGCTAAGAATTGAATTCTGCTTTTGATGCACTTTAGTCAATCGTACTTGAAGCTTAGCAATCATTTTTTTCATGGAACTAGTTAGACGAACATTGTTAGATACTACTCCTAACTTACTAGGTGGGCACTTTAAGCTAAACTTAATCTTATTCTATGTCTTTCGACCTAACCTAGCATTCAAAATTTAATAAGGAAATTACTTAAATTACACTCAGGTGCACAAATATATTTTGTAGTTTTGGTTTTTTTTAATGGATATATACATATATACAGCTTAAAAAACTACCATAAAATTATCATTGCGGCTGTAAGATTTCCATGTAATCCGTTACAAGACACAGACCGACTGAACCCCAAGGGGGAACCTACTACCCATTTTACCCCGGGTCTAAAGGCTTCAACGCTGAAGTGCCTATCGCTCTAGCAGTATGACCTTAAATTAACTTCAACCGGAAATTGTCTACTCCTATCAGATTCGCCATGTTGTATAAGGAATAGAATTTTCTGTACTGGGACGCTGGAGCTCGATAAAGGCAAAGGGAGATCAGATTGCTCAAGTTAAAGATGAACAGGATCGCCGAATTCACGGCACCCTATTGGAGACCATTTTTTACCTATAATATACGTCTGGAGGTCACGTTGCCCTTTTCGACGACGAACCGTCTACCAGTGAGCATGTTACACAGTAGAGGTGTGCTTATGCCTAGCCGATTGAGCTTGTAGAAAAATCTTTCTAACAATGCGGTGTAAAAGGACCCATTATCTTCGTATTCCGATGTCTTCTCTGGGTTTTTGTTTTCAAATTTCTTTTCTTGAATTATCTTTTTCTATTGATAGCACAAAGGTTTCGTTGGCTGTTGTAAGACGTTGTAGATAGGAAGATAACTTTTCACCTATTAAGTGCAACCGAGACAGATCTTCAATTTCGCGCACGTTAATGCCCGATTTCACTGTTTGAGCTTCGTACATCGTACTTAACGATGCATCGCTAAACTCAAAATCAATAGAAATTGTGTTTCCACAGTGGAAGTTAAGTGATAGATCCCACTGTAATAGTAATTTAACTTAAAACCATGAATCCAGAGAGTACATAATCGCCATTAGTGTATTTAAGTTATTTCAACCCCAAAATACAAAGAGAAAACAGGCATAAGCAACCAATTATTTTGTCTGGAAATGCTTCTGAAGAGAACAATATCCTTACATGCATGAACATTCGCTTGTTGAGTTGGTGTGTTACTTTCCTTTTTTCAGCAGGTTGTTGTTCGTGTTTAATCACAACCACCAATTTGTTCAGGGTTCACATGGTGGATTCCATAGTTCACAATACCAGTCAATCCATGGCTTACCTAAAACACCCTTAAATATTGAGTGTGAAAACGAAAAATTCTTGAGTGAAGTATAAGTTCGATCCTTCACATAGCTAAATCAGCAGATATGGTTGCACTGTGAAAGAATTGATATGTATATATTTACAGATATTTAGCCATTGCAAGAAAAAGATGATTATAAGTTTAATTCTATGGGTCTCCGTGGCGTAGTGGGTAAGTGCGTCGACTCCTACGCAGAGGGTGCCAGGTTCGATGCCCGAATTTACCACCTATCATAATCCACGGCTCCACCTCTTTCGAGTCACTGACAATGCTCAAAGAGTTTTCCTGTCTAGAAAAAGCTTCTCACCTTCGCCGTTCGGAGTCGGCATTAAACTGTAGGTCCCTTCCACGCGTGAAAGAACAATAGCACGCACAACACGAGTGGTTGCTGAGAAGCTAGGCCCAGGTCCGCCTCGGTCTGTAGCGCCACCCATGGATGCACTGAATAATAGTGTTGCATGACGTTAATTTTCTACATCGTTAGCGCTCTGACTAGCACCCGCAGCAGCCACTTGCTGCGTTGAAGAAGTATGTCTTTACGCTATTGAACTTAAGTGCCACCTTTCATTAGCTAACTGCATGATTTTATTGTTCACTTTTCTCTTGATATCAGCACTGTATCAACTATGGATTGCCTGGATGGGTCAGTTTCGGGCCCTTCCCCGGCAAATTCATCTGCTACCTCATTGCCGGTTATGTCCCTATGTTCTGGGACCTAGCATAGAGTAATCGAATGCAGCACACCACAAACACACAACAACCTTGAGCTTTTCGCGGAAAATTCCGAACAGCTTGGACTTGGACTAGCCAAAATATCTTTATTATCATATAGTCAGGTAATTTGATAGATTAGTGCATGTTAATCAATTCGGGAAAAAAGTTCGCAACTATTCCTTTTTCCATCTTCGTGTAGACGTGGGGGAATGTTGAGTTGTTGATGGGTTCATTAGACTTCCACTCCTCCCTTGTTTGGAGACAACCTCAGAAGGGTATTTCCAAATCAAGGGAAGCGAAGGAGTAACTACTATACTTGTAATCTGTATAGAATAATCGTAGGAAGTAGTGGAGATCGCTCGCTTTAAGTTGGAGGCTTTCAGGCAAGCCTGCGACCAAACCGAAAATAAAACAAAAGAGTGTTAAAACTAAAGGGGAATTAAATAAGCGGGTCGATCCGAAAAACTTCAAAATAGAATTTAAAAGCAAGTATGATGGAGTTATAATTGCGGAGAGCGTCAATGATGAAGAGAGAACCAAAATCAAAAACGCAATTGAGAAATAAATTGGGAAAAACTATGAGAGTAAAATACCGCCTAAATTTAAGCCTAAAGTAACTATAGTACATATGAACATTTTCAATAAAGAAACGATAACATAGGCAAACTGCAAAAACAAAATAATATATTAGAAAAAAATTAATTAAAATTAGTCAAATTATACGAGAATATGTTAAAATGGGGTGAAAAACTACAATGCTATAGTAGAATGATACAAACAATTATATATTGAGGTAGTTAAGGAAGGTAACGTTATATTGGTTGGAAACAATGCAGAGTGTTTGATGGAATAGACATTGTGAGATGTCTTAAAAGCAAAGGTTACAATTACAGAAAATAATTTATGCTTACGGTATCACGAGAATCATAAAGCAAAGGACTGTAAGAATGAAGAAATAAAAAATGTATGCATTGTAAAAGGATAAACGAAAAACTCAACCTAGGACTGGTCGATAAGCACTAAACCTTCGATAGACAAATGCCCTGTATATCTAAAAAAAGCTTGAAGTAAAAAAAATAAAATTGGATACTAGCAACCAAAAAATTTTAACATAATATTATGCAACTATACAATGACTTATTAAGAATTTTGAACATTTAGAAGTATTGACTGAAAAATATAGACCTGACATTATCATTTTGTCTGAAACGCATATAACAGAAAAAAATTACGTCTCAGAGATTTTATTAAATGGATTTTATTGTAATTCCTGTTTGTCGAACACTACAGGAACGGGCGGAGTTACGATTTATGTAAAAAGTAGTTTGACAATAAGTAAAATAACAAAAAAGGCAACTGACTGGAAAAGTTGGTTATTAACTTGTAATATAAAGAATAGAAATATAGGAATAGTGTTTGTAGGAGTATACAGATCACAGAGGTATTATGACAGAGCTTGTTATCACTTTATTAAGGACAATATGAAAATTATCATTGATAATTATAGCTGGTGACTTCAACAGCTGGTAGTAAGGTGAAATATAAGAAGTGGACAATCATAAGATAACAGTGTTTAAATATAGAAAAGGAGCATTTATACAACTACTAACAAGAAGAAACCTAGAATATAAATCTGGATTAACATAATGCTGAGAACCTAGATACAACCTTATCGGCAGATCTTTTCGGGATACTTTTAGCGAATTTTGTATGGTGAAAAGTCGAAATTATTATAATGAAAACAATAAACAACAATGGTTGGAATACAGAAACCTTAGAAAAAAAAATATTAAAACCACTGAAGCTAAGAATAAAAAGGAGGATAAATAAGGCTCATGGACAGAAAGAAATGTGGCGTGAAATAGAGAGAGAGAGAGATAGTACTTAACTTTAAATAATTAACAAAGAGATATTTAATAATGTTGACTCTGACTTTGATGTGGACATAGCTGAAAAATTGAATGAATATTTTGTAACATCAAAGAAATAAAGGAATCAATTGAAAACGTTGCATATGTTAATCACATCAAACAAACTGGGACTATATTTAAGTTTTCTATATGACTACGGACGATTTACTTCACATATGCAAGTGGATGAAAAACAAACCAGATTAGGACCGGCCTTAACCAAACGGGCAAAAGAGGCCCGAACACTTACAGAAATAGTGAATAAGATTCTGGAATCAGGTGTTTCCGAATTCATGTAAAGAATATTCAGTCATCCAAATACAAAAAGTTACAAACACTAAAAAATGTGAGGAGTTTCGACCGATTAATACCCTGGGGACAATGCAAACATTATCGAAACAGTGGAACGAATGGAAGAGAAATAAAAAGATGAATAAAAAATCGCTTTCATTCATGCAATTGACAACGATTTAATGGTGACCTAGCTAAAAGCTTATTTATTAAGGAAAACGAGTTGAAGTGGTTTCATACGTATATAAAAACAGAAGAAAAGGGTAAATAGAGTAAATAACATATATATCTAGCACTACAGACATAAATATGGACCTACCTCAGGGCTCAATATTGGGTCCGATACTGTTTACAATATATATCAATGATTTGCAAAATGTATTCAAATATAGCCAGATAATATTATACGCACACAACATTTTAATATATACAGGAAATAATAATCAGGACATTTCTAAGAATAAACTAATGGACAATACAAAACTGAACTTATTAAATTAAAAAGTGGGTGGAAATTAACTTAATTGCGGACAACAACCTCGAAGTAAATGGAAAAATAATTAAAAAAGGTGGATCATATAAAATATTTAGCTATTTCCGTTAGTAAAGAATTAAATTTCAACAAGCATTTGGACTATACGTATATTCAAGAAAATTGGGACTAAACAGGTTTTTCAAGAGAATTCTGAATTAAATTGACTTCATTACCGCTGTTGTTATATACAGTTTGTAAAGAAAATGTTTCATGTTTCTACTATTGAAGCGAGTGAGTAGAAATTGCTGTGTTTTTTACCTGTTGACTTTCTTGGCAATATCTGTTGACCTGTTGAGTGTAGAGTACTATAGTAAAACCGCATTTCGAATACTGCACAACCCCTGATGAGTTTGGCAGGAATGTCAAAACTAGACATGGCTTTGTATAGTTCGTCCATATGCACGCTGTCACATGCGGCCTTGAAATCGATGAATAGGTGGTGGGTGTTCATCTGCATTTCTTGAGTTTTTCCCAGGATCTGCCGTAATGTGAAGATTTGGTCGATGGCGGACTTCCCTGGCATGAAGTAGGTAGTTGACGCAGTTGAAGGAGTCTACTTTCTTGTGGATCGGGAAAACGATACTGAGACTCCATTCGTCGGGCATGCTTTCCTCCGACCATATCCTTACCAGCTCATCTCCATCAGCCTTAAACGGTTCCGCAGACAGTCCGTCTGCACCAGCAGCTTTATTCGATTTAAGTCTCGAAATCGCTATCGATTGTTTCGCCTGGCAGGGTTGGACTCTCTGAGAGCTTTAGGGAGACTCGGTCGGCAAAGTTGCTAGCGGTCAATTGCGAATGTAGCTTTCCGACGTCAAACTGTTTTTGTCTTGCTGTACTCCGTTGTCCTATCGATATCCGTGTACTTACCTTAGCTACAACAAGGAAATGATACGAGTCGATGTTGGCTCCTCGGAATGTTCGGACATCGAGAATACTGTAGGAGTGTCTTAAGTCGATCGGAATGTGATCAATCTGGTTGACGGTTGATTGATCAAGAGACCGCCAGGTTCCTTTGTGAACCGCGTACTGGCTACAAAGACAATAGTCTGAGTCCGTTCTCGGACGTGTTCTCGTGCAGGCTGTGCTTCCCGATGACTTTGCGTTTATCTTAGAAGCTTAGCAATCATTTTTTTCATGGAACTAGTTAGACGAACATTGTTAGATACTAC